>OZ012694.1:13617690-13722690 GCA_963942565.1 Maea johnstoni
TCTTCTTTTTCTTCTTCTTCGACTACTACTACTACTACTACTACTACTACTACTACTACTACTACTACTACTACTACTACTACTACTACTACTAGTCTACTACTGCTACTTCTACTACTACTACTACTACTACTACAACTGCTACTTCTACTTCTACTACTACTACTACTACTACTACTACTACTACTACTACTACTACTACTACTACTACTACTACTGCTGCTGTACTTATACATACGTATGCACTGAGTGACCACTTGTTAATGCATATGAACTTCAGCCACAATTGGAAATACATTTGATAGCATATGCACTTAAAGACACATATTACACCGTGCGCAAATAGTGTTTTAAACGCCATATTTCTAGCGGCAATGCAAAACAATTCTTTAAAGACAAAAAAAAACAAGAGCACTTACCTTTTATATAAAATCTCGAGTTGGGATTTGTAGTAAGCTGCGCCAGGTCTTTGATCTTTGGGACGAAGGTCGCCATGGCACAGGTGTGGCCGTCATAGAACACACCTTTACAGCTATTGTCAGCGGTACAGGCGAGGGCACAGGCACCCCTTGTCACGCCCGCACCCCCCGCGAGGACCACCCCGTTGGGGGCGAAGGTGCCGTCCAATGAGCGCTGTCTGGTGTAGATGTGGCTCTCACCCTGGCAGAGGTGGACGAGGCAGATGGACGCAAAGAGAAGCTTCACAAAATACATTGTCAAACCGCTCTTTCAGTGAACCACCGGACGCTGTGTGGTTAGGTGATAAATTTACCCCTACTAATGAGGAGTGTTTGCAATAAAAAAAAATCAGGCATGTATGCCGTGCGCATCTTACTAATAAAAACGCATGAAAAGTAAAACAATTCCACTTCGTCAAGAAATAAAGATCTATAGCAGCACCAGGGAGAAGCTATTGGTAGTACTTAGCAGCAACAGCAGCAGCAGAAGCAGCAGCAGCAGCAGAAGCAGCAGCAGCAGCAGCAGTAGTAGTAGTAGTAGTAGTAGTAGTAGTAGTAGTAGTAGTAGCAGCAGCAGTAAAAGTAGTAGTAGTATTTTTAGTAGTAGTAGTAGTAGTAGTAGTAGTAGTAGTAGTAGTAGTAGTAGTAGTAGTAGTAGTAGTAAAGAAACATGTCTTTTCGGGCATTTACACAGCAAAACACAGCAACAAATTACAGATGTCGAACGGTTGGCGAATATTTCGGACGTCCGTTTGCTGTCCATTTGCAGTCCGTTTGCTGTCCGATGTATCGGACGACGAATGTTTTTGTGCACTATTTGTGCACTGGAACATTTGTGCACAAATTGTCAAAGGAACATTCGTCCACAACGGTTGGCGAATATTCTGGACGTCAGTTTGCTGTCCGTTTATGCACAAACGGTTGGCCGATATATCGTAACGAAAAGGAATAGAAAATTCAATGGAAATCAAGAAAATAACACTTTAGGAGAATGCACACAATTATCGCAGGAAAAAAGTCAAACTTTGGTCCGATACGTTGGACAGCAAACGGATAGCAAACGGTTGTCAGATGTTTAGTGCACAGACGGTTGCGTGGGCAGATTTATATCCGTTTGATGTCCGAACATCGGACGTCCGTTTGCTGTCCAAAACTTTTTGCTGTGTATGCCATTTCTGTCATTATTATATTTTTGTATTTTTATTCCATGAATCTTTAGACAGCATTTATTTTCAGGGTGCTACAAGATGACACAGTCATACAAGTTGTGTACTCATATGCCATGATCTGAAAAATGTAAGAATGTCAATTAAGTCAATAATTCAGGTGTGCTTCTATACGGACAGGAAACGACTAGCAGGCTCAGCTTTCAGAATTCCAGGTATCCAACTGTCGCATTGTCACACCAGCGTGCGATAGAGGCTTCAAAACGTGTGACAAACCAAAAACTTAAAGCACAGTTTAACTGGGAATTTCTCGCAAAACATATTTCACTTATTTAATGTTTTTAAAAAACAGTGAACTCCATTTAATAATACTGTCTATGGACTGGTATTGGTCTTAAAGGGCAAATGCACCATCATGATGATTTAGGTTCAAAATGTGCCTATACGTGTCACCTTTCAAATAAGACCACCCGCAAGTCTGTCCTCCTCAGCACTCCTCAGATATGGCTTATGAAAGTTAGTAAAAAAACTGGCCTGAGTCTGGGCATAGAGGCTGACATTACAGGGCAGGGCACAAATTTAAGCCCAATTTCGATTGGTCGAGAGATAAGAGCTGATATAGTAGTGCCACCAGGTGACAATTTTCATAGCTATTATCGAACCACGGTCATCAAAGAATGCTGTGCTCTAGGACTTATTGACTGTGCTCCGGGACTAAAATATTTGGACATCCCTGAGAAAAGGACATATCCTACTAGAACAGAGAAATACCTGATCATAATATTCTTAATTTACAACTTTGAAAATAATAAAACCACGTCAGATGAAATTAGTTGTAGGTAGAGCAGATTTTTATTTGGTTGAGGTCTATTGTACCGCAAAAAGACCAGGCAAAGGAAACAGAGATAAATTAGGGGATCGGCGGGGGATAGGATTTTGTATTGCTTAAATTTGGATTGTAATACTAGTATTCGAGGTGAAACCATGTGTCATGATATGCTGTACCTCTCTTTCAAAATAATGTATATCATGATTTGACCTTTTACCAAAATCAACCAAGAAGAAACCTCAATCCCAACATTTTTATATCGACTTTGTGGCGAGGACATCAATATCAAAAACGTGAAAACGCAGCAAGATGTGACAAATAAAATGGCAATTTAAGAGCAAAATATCTCAAGTTAGCGCACTTAAGTCAAACTTTGGAAGTCTCCGCTGCATCCCCATTAGCAGGTTGGCCTGGTCGCTATATACATGTGCGGCGTTGTTGAGGGCCGTATATGGTTCTTCTGCAACTGAAATACCCCATGGAACTATTCGTGAAGAGAAGGCAATTTCTTTCCGGTTCCGGGTTTCTATCTTGTCGCGATGTGACCTAAGCTGTTGAAAGTAACGTAAAAACCCATCCCCTCTTTCCTTCAACATTTTGAACAAATGTTTACAAGAGGAACGTTAATGCTGTCAAGTGGTTGGATGTTCCGATAGGTTTATTCGTCTGGGTGCTTTTTTAAGCTTACGTTTTTCTTTGTATTTTTTTTTTGGGGGGGGGGGGGGGGGGGGACAATTTAAAATTATTAATTTTTTTGACTGTTTTGGTTCCGTTGTGGTTTGGCTGTTAAAAGTGTTCTTGAATCTTTTGTTCAGATGGTTTTTGGGATCATTGATTTTCTGGTTTTGCTTCTCTAGTTCGAAATTTTCAAAAAGGTGCATCATTTATCGAAAGAAATTAACATGATTTTATGGTTGTATTTACTTTGATTTACTTGGTTGATTATGTTTTTGAATAATTTTAGCTGATATTTTCTCAATAGACGGTTTTAAGGGCAGTATGTTTTTTGTATAGGTTACATGTATGTGCATCGTTTGTTTCAATGTTAGGCCACTACAATTTAATTACTTGTCTTACGAGCTCCGGAGGCAGGAAATGAGCCACTTTGGAATAAAAAAAAAAGTTGAAAAATGGTTTGTTTTTATTTATTTATTTATTTTTAGAGTCTGACGACTAGGACTGGTAGCGAGATATTTCTAACAGCCTATTCTCAACTAAATAAAATCAATCAATCAATTAATCCCTGCAACCTGAAGGGTGGGAGCTATGCATCCTCAAATCTGAGGCTCTACTGCAGCACTGATAAATACCTATAGTCGATTGAATCACCCTCACAATGAATATTCTTAAAACTTGAAAAAAAAATTTGGAGATTGACAGATAATTTCCAAACCACTTTCGTCCGTAAGACACTAAAGTCAACTTTTTTTTCTTTCTTTTTTTTTGGAGTCTGACAGAATTATTTTTTTTCCAAAAAAAGCTCGTTAGACAAGTAATTAAATTGGAGTGGCCTTAGGTGTTAGTTGTTGGCGTCTTTGTGGTGTTGAATGGTATGTATGGATAGTTCAATGCCTTTGCTTTTCTTGCAGTTTTGTCTTGGTGGGTATGTTAATGCTTCGGAATATTGATGAAAATTTGGTCATAGTCAGAGTAGTTTTGTAAGTCTTAATTGTTCCGCATGATTTTCGTTTGAACATGTTAATGTAAATGTGGTCTTTTAATGTCTGGTTCATTGTTGTTGTTGTTGTTGTATTTTTTGTTTACGTTGTTGTTCAAGACAAATGTTTCATGGGTTCCGACGGAGCTTAGGTTGAAATCCCAAATTATGACACCATGAAAAAATCATTATGACTCACAGAGTCCCTAATAATATACAGCGTTTATGATTGCAAGCAATTTGTGGCAATGATTAACCCTTCCCATTAATCCTTTAATGTTAATTGTTGGGTAAATTTAGATTGATTTTGGATGTAATTTGAACACTCTTTGTGTCAGAATTCAGAATTTAGTCGGTTAGGTGCCATATGTTGGGATTTTGGCCCCAGGTGATGAGTGGTCAGAATATTCTTTAATTAGTTTTTTTTTCTGGGGGGAGGGGGACGACTCTTCGGACGCTAATTATAATCAAATTGCCAATTATAATGAAATTACAACGACACTTCCATCCACTTGTATCTTGTTTCGTTTCTGTTGATTTAGCGATTGAAAAAGTCGACCACCAAAACTCGCCCTTGAACTGAATCAAATCATATCTAGATGAAAGCTTTAAACACGTACAGAACAAGGAGAGATTTCCTGGTTTTTGAGAAAAGTTTTTTTGTAATAGACACTTTTCCAGAAGCTTAAATAACCTGTAAGATAATCGAATCGAAAAGGTCTGGGCTTACGGCTTACCATTACCAGAGACATTGATCATTGTAAGTCACTGCCATTACTCTTAAAGAACTTACTTTACCCTTTCAATGCTAAGGCTAATTTCATCTCCAAAGCACAAGGACGCAAAGATTTGTGAAACCATCTGAACCCTGTCATGTTGGTACTCATTGGATAGCTCTGGCTGAGTACTCTCAGATGAGTGCCCATATGCCAGGGTTTCAATCATTTTCAGGGGTTTTGCATCATTTTGTTATGGCCACGTGAGCCAACAGCATCATAACGATTAATAAATGATGTAGGCAACTTGTCACTAGCTTGGGCGTAAAGCTGCCGATTGTATACCCTACATTCAGTATCAAATCCTTTTCAGTAAATCCAAGTAGCGTATATCTGGGTCTTCAAACAAATATACATATGAATTGGACAAAATTAGCTTAACAAATTGATATATAACGATCAAAATGATAAAGAAAATTCAGAAAAAGTTTAACTTCCCATTGCGGTGGTATATCACATAAGTGCATAAGAGGTTCAGTTGGGTCCAGGTTGCCTTGTGTTGAAAATGAGTTAAAGCAGTTGTCATAGCAACATACTACATGATAAAGATGGTGTTGAAGCCAAGCAAACCATATTCTATGCACCTTTGAAGTTTCTCAACCAGACATGACAGGAATTGCGCACACTGAACTAAAGGAAGTCAATAAATGCCACTTTCTGACTACTAAAGGGCCCTAGAACTCCTACATCAAGTTGCTAACTACTGTATCATATAATTCCTTAAATAAATATCCCACTTTTGTGCAGCCATTTCCAAGAAAGATGCTTTTATACTCAATCTCCTTCAACGAGTGGAAATCTGTAAAGCCAGAACGTCCGGGCCTGCCAGAGGCAGCGTTCCCAAGGGGGTCGACTAGACAGGAAGCATGGCTGTATCACAGTGTGCCATCGTCCTGGAGACTCCACAAGTGGAGTTTCCAGGACTGTTGGCAGTGTGGCCATATCCTGTAATGGATTAGGTTGTGCCCTAGTAAAATCCAACGACATGGGGGCCTAGAAAGGAGTGCTGAATACGGTAAACCACAGTTATAATATATTGGACCTTCGTTCTTCATGTATGCATAAACAACCAACATCTTCACGGCACTACTGTAAAACCCATTATTATCACGCTCCTTTTAATTTCAAGCATTTCGCGCTAGGTGATGATAACGCGTATATTACTGGCACTGATATACATTCAAAATAGCATAACAATGCCCCATCTAGCGGTGATACAGTTGATGCGTGTAATCAAATGGCCGCGATCAAATTCATACGGCAGTTGCGTGAATATAAATGTGCGTGGTAATAAAGGGTTTTACAGTATCTATTGCCAGCAGGGGAACTTTTTTACTATGATCGTCAAAGGAGCCATTGGCATCAAAGATCTTCAAGATATAAACAACTAACATTTTCATGTTTAAAATGTATCTTTATTATTGAAAGTAAATAAAAATACAAAGATGTCTACATATAAAAATATATGGTCTTGTGATTTTAGCCCCTACTACAAAATCTTTTTTCGACATTCGTTTTTTATAAATACTGGTCACATTATAAATAGTTTTGCTAATCGGCTAATCAGCCTCGTTTCTATATACAATAAAACAGCCCAGATAGAGTGAATAGTGAGAAAGTAGAGGAATCAGAAAAGATAAATAGATAACACTAGAAACAATAGAAGAGCAGGTAGAAAGAACAATAGAAAGAACAATAGAAAGAACAAAGAATAGATGAGAATAAAACCATGAAAAAAGAGGTTTTAGTCCATAATTTCAATCCGAGCAACTTCTTTGTTTATTACAAAGATTAGAAGTATTAAGCCACATGCATGAATTAAGCAAGCATCTGTCTGTATGCATTAACAAACAACTTTCAATGTCTGCAAATTGAACACCACATGAAGAATATTTCTTTTACACTAGAAACACCCTACAGAACACCCTAGAAACACCCTTTACTTGAACAACCAATCAACCATCACACTCTCCAACGTGAGAAAGATAGACATAAAGTCCAAAACAAATACAATTAAAATAATAACAAGATTATAGAAAGCTTATGCCAAAATATAGAATTGATAATAGAGAATTGATTAAGATTATTTTTATTAAATTTAACATACCATTGAACTGTTATGTCTTAAACATGTTTAATATTGTTTATATTTGATAATCATTGCAAAAAATTCCATAACAATACGTCTTAAAACATGTTTAACATTGTTTATATTTGATAATCATTACAAAAAATTCCATAACAATACATTTTGAAAAGTAGAACCATCTAATTGCTTAATCAAATAATACATATCATTCCGTAATTGATAGGATGCTATGAAATTCTTTTCAATTATCAACTGAAAGGTAAATAGTAGATCGCAGTGCCTGAAAAAAGGTCTTGAAATACATCAATATAATTATAGTTTAAGAAATAATTAGCATTATAATTCTGCCTACTCAAATCAGACTAAATTAACAGTCTCAAATAGATATGTACCGAATACAGCAATCAATTCATTAAATATCAAGCATAACTTTTTTTTTTCAGTTTAAGATTTCTTCAGTCAAAATTGAAACAATAAACAATTCCATTACATAGTATGTTTGTTATATAAGAGCAGAATAGTTTGTAGATTTTACATCTACATCAATTTTACAATTAATGTTGCAAAAATCTTTTCAATAGTCCTCATCCCTTGCATCGGAAAAGAAATGAAATAAGGAGCCATTTCTCGAGACAAAGAACCATATCTCACTCTCTGTCCATACATTAGTTAATCAGTGTTCCTCGCACAGTCGGGTGATTTCATTGGATATCATCCACGGCATTTATGCAAATTAGTCTCATTTGCATACCATTTACCATAAACAGACAGAGCTTGCTATAAGTATTTGCGGCCCCCAAGTATAAACTTACCAGTGAACCATACCATAAATGGTCATTTACGTATTATGTAAATGACCCCTCAAATTTGATCATATGCATTTGACCTTTTTGTATATGGAAGCTGGTAAGAAAACCAACTCCAGAGTTCTACTGTTCTGTTCACTGTAGAAGCCACAAATAAATTCTACGAAAGGTAAACTTGAATGAAGCGTTTCAAGTAGCAGTTTTTTCAGTTATGTGCATACCTGTTTGGTTTCTTCACACACAGCCAAGCCAGCAGTTAAATAGTTGCACTTGTACTCTTCCAAATACTAGCACCACCTTAATAGTTGCACTTAGACTCTTCCAAATACTAGCACCACCTTAATACACACATGGTTTCTTTGTAATGCTACCAAATCAGACACCAAAGAATAACACAAATCTACATTTCACATGGAAAGTTTGTTGCATTCTTCAATATCTGTTTTGGAAAGCACTATTGTTTCTTATTCATTGCATTCGTACACGTGAAACCAACTTATATCAGAAAACCTTTAAGTGAATGAATGCATCAGTACAAATTTCTGTTAATTACCATTCTTGGTTTTCATTTTAAAAATTGTAAATATTCAGCTTTTTAAAGAAAATGAAACAAAACAATTTGAGATGCTCAGCATTTTAATATCAATCAGATTGAAATTTTTTCCAGCAAAAAGTAAAAGGATTCAATATTTATATTTCGTATTTTGGGGAGAAAATTCTAAATTTTTTGCAGTACCTCTGTTCCAATTGTTGTATTGCGCTGTTTGGATATCAATTTGAAATTTTAAAATCCACAAATACACAATGATAGTATTTAACATAATCCATTCATTCAAACAAAGGTCTATTTTCCATCCAAACATGACATTTTTACAGTATGGAATGTACCATTGAACTACCCATCTTTTTTTATTTACATATGCTTTTTACAATTTTTTAGATTTTTTCTCATGCAAGAAAAAATCATTGGTATTATGGCACAATTTAAATGATTAAACAAACAAAGCTTGCATAGTTTTTAAGGCAAGTTTGCGAGTTATTTCTTACTGCCACATCATGATCAATTTCACATGAAAATGTTGTCTATGTACATAACATGAAATCTTATGATGATGAGCATTCGATACGCGTTAATCTGAGTTGTGTTCAAATATCGGTTCTCTATACTTGATAAAGTGTCGTCCTAACGACCCTTCGCTGTACCGCCTGATGGCCACTAGATGGTGCTGGATGATACTGCGTGCTGTTGCCATGGTTACTGTTGCCATGGCTACTGTTGCCTCGACTACTGCTACGTGACAACGGTGGTGGCTGGGAATTTAGACTGCTGCTTGAAACGCTCTGAAGAGAAAAGACAAAGATTATTAACAAAGAGAAACAAAATGGTAGCATCTAATGACGTTCCATCACCAGACAAGGGATAAAAGATAAGGAAAATGGTGAACAGGTTTACCAGTTTCAATCTAAATATAAATTTAATTAGAATCAATTAATTAATTAATCAAGTAATCAATTGATCAATTAATTAGGATCAATTAATCAATTAAAATAAGCAAATGACTAATTAATTAATCAATAATGAAAACAGCGTACAAATTTACCTAGGACACAAGAGCAAATCACTAAAAACTGAATCACAGCAATTAATTTCCATCACACAAAGAGTTAATAACCAATGCCCAGAAACTTTATAAATACTAGTAGTTGTGACTATATTCTCCATGCTCTGATTCTACAGATTAGGACACTATGAGGCAATTACTTGAAGCTTTGGAAAATATATTTAGGTATATATGAATGATAAACTTAGTTGTCTTGGACTATGTCTAATTTGTATTTATATAGCAACATAATTTACATTTAATCTTGACTCCAACATTTAATACTAAGAGTTTAGCGGTTGATGTAATGGAGGGAACATGGCAGTATGATTGATTCAATGAAATCTCTTTAATGATGTCTGAACATTGAGATACGTACACAGTGCCATGCAAATGAAGATATGCAAATCTCTTCATAATAACACACAGTAGGTGTCCTACACACCAAAAGCAAGGAACATTTTATGTTATCAAAAGCAAAGTAAGCCATACCAAACAAAATAAATGTCCAAAAAACTAAATTCTAAAATCGTTCACGCCTATTCAAATGGGGGATGGGGTATACAAAAATCTGGATTTCAACCAAAGGAAGTGTGATACATAAATTAGGGGGATGAGATATGTAATGGAGCATTTTACACACAAACAAAAGGAAAAGTAATATAGCATACAAATAACTAACATAATATGACACACCAATGAAGCCCTTTAAAGTGAAATATTCAGATTTAAAACTAATAAAACATAAAAAAACTTATAAATCCCAGTGAATTGTAAAAGAAAGAAAAACGTCCAAAAATACCAAAATTCCTAGAATGAAATAGTGTTTTTAACCTTTGTTTTTGTTCTTTTTGATATTTGATGGATTTTTGATGATTGTCTTCAGAGGTTTTGGCTGAAAAAAATGAGTATTAATTTATGGCAATACAAAGAACAGGGAACATGCATTTCTTGGTTAGTAGTGCACTCCCTTCAGTACTGGCCACAATCATTCCACAGACAGGGGCAAACCCAGAAAACGATTGCAAATTTTAAAAATTCAGGTTCAGGAGAACCTGGCTATACAGGCGAACTTGGATATGACAGACTCAATGGGACCTGGAAAATTGGTCCGTCAAATGCAAAATCCCTCACATACATATGACACATACTTGATATGCATGGGACTGGGACCAAGCACATCGTCCGTCATAGACGAAAGTCTATCTTACAGTGGTCCGTCATATCCAAGTTCGCCTGTATCAGAATTCCAAGTCTATTCCCAGAAAAAACACCTGCTCCATGTTTGAAATGAAACAAGAATGGAAAGTCCTGGCCATATCGGAATTCCAAGCTTTCTGCCGAAATTGGTCAACACAAAAGTGACTCATGCATAGCCTGAATATTTGTAGACGGATTAACCCTTCTGATGCTAAGGCTACTTTCATCGAAAGCACAAAGATGCACAGATCTCAATGCTGTCATGTTGGTATTCATATGAGTACTTATGTGCCAGGGTTCACAATTCCAACATCAAGTATTACTAGTGAAGTGGAATATATATATATATATATATACATACATATATATATATATATATATATATATATATATATATATATATATATATATATATATATATATATATATATATATATATATATATATATATATATATATATGTATATATATATATATATATATATATATATATATGTGTATATATATATATATATATATATATATATATATATATATATATATATATATATATATATATATATATATATATATATATATATATATATATATATATATATATAAAAATATATATATATATATGTATATGTATATATATATATATATATATATATATATATATATATATATATATAAATATGCAGAACAAGATTTGCCATGCATTTAGTACAATTCCTACACTTCATACACAAGAACTCTATAAGTTAAAAGAGATGTTAGGTATGTAAGCAGGAGGACTGATCACAATCTGCAAGCTAAGAGTTATTATCATTGAGCACCTGTCCAAGTCTTGGATGTAGTAAACGGCGGAAAGTTTGCCGTAGAGGCAGAAACACCTGATAGAACCAACAAACAAGGACCATTATCAATAAGATTACCTAATAGAATCAGCAAATAACCATTTTCAATAACAATCCTTATAGTGATCACTTATCAAGAACTCAAACTCGTAATCAACTTCTCATGAAACAACACACTTCAGAAAACCATTATTAATAACAATCGTTATTGCGTTTCATTTATCAAAAACTCATATGAAGTTTATAATCAACTTCAAATGAGACATCTCACTTCAACCAACCATTATCAATGACAATTGTTATCGCGTTTCAATTATTAAAAAACTCAAATGAAATTTGTAATCGACTTCTAATGAAACATTGCCCTTCTAATATTTCAAAACATTGCCTCCGATTTATAAGATGTTTTCGAGATATTTCAATGCTAGATATTCAAAAATGTAAGGAATTAAAAAATATGTGATGTTCCAAAAAAATGATAGTACCAAATGAAATTAAAAAATTAGCACTACAGGCATGAATAGGGTAGAAGAACAACACATTAGATTGACTCCTAAATCCAATTCTCATTAGAGAGGCTAATTAAATGGCACCTTTTATGAGTATAGCATTTTGATATGCATTTACATACATATAATTCATAGACGATTAAAAAAAAAAAAAAAAGAATTACACATTTTTTTTTAATAGGAAAAATCTCTTTCATCAAACACTGATTTACTAGTATATTCATCTAGAAACCACAAACCTGCCATATCGATCATATTTACACAAGACAATAGGTACACATTACAATACATGTCATAACCCTATTGTTTACCATACAATACCAAACAATAGATGAACATTTCAAAAGTCATAAAGTGGCAAAACCTACCTTTCTGTGTTTTGATCTGGACACTGAAACTTCTTCCATGAAACTGGCGGGCGCCAGTCCTCTTCTGCCATGGAGCTGAAAGGAACAGAGGGGAAAATAAATAATCTATGGACATTGAAATCATGAAGTCTTACTTTTGAATTATTTTATTTTCCCGCTTGACACTATTTTCAGAAATTAAAAAAAAAAAATTCTAAACATAGTGTCAAGCAGCTTGCCACTTTTTTTACAAATCACGAAACTTGAATCTCTATCAATGTAGCCTATATATCAGCTTCAACAAGGAGATTATTATCAAGGGTGACTGGCATGATTTGAGGAATCAAAATTGTGTTAAATATATTCATATATAACATCAAAAGAAAACAGCCTGACAATTTTGATGAAATCTTGCAGTCTAAGGCATAATTGGGAAAATATTTGAAGGAGAAATGTTAATCAGAACATAAGCAACAACTATTCTTCAAATATTTTGTAAAATCACTCTCAATTCAAAAGTTATTGTCAAAAGTATCATAGGTCCAGAGGACAAATTCTAGTAATTCTCACCTCTCCATGGTAGAAGCCGTCTTGGCGTGCAGGCCCGTATGTTGTGATGATGTCCCCTGTTTTAAAGGCAAGTTCATAGGCGGGGAAGTTGTGTGGAGAGTGATCAGCTGGGCTGTAGTCATACACAGCAATAAACTGCAAGTGAAGAAAGAAACACACAATGAGTATCCACTTTTATATAATAGAATGATCAGCAATGAGAATACGCTATTATATAGTAGAAGCAGGGAAGTTGTGTGGAGAGTGGTCTGCTGGGCTGTAGTCATACACAGCAATGAACTGCAAGTGAAGAGAGAAACATGCAATGAGTATACACTGTTACTGCAAGTGATCAGAATACGCTGTTGCAGAGGTCATGATGAACGGAGGCTCCAAAACGTGCGGCAGGCCAAAACCATCAAGTACTGTTAAACACGGCAAATTATAAGCTCCCAAATTTATTATTCTATGCAGATTGCATAATACACATGTGAACTTCCATCATTTCAATGGTGTTATCTTTTGCTCGTCTTTTTATCAATTAAGGTCTGCATTATGCCCCCCATCCTCTAATGCATTTCTTTAACTTACCACTCTCCTTTCCCCGTCTTCATATTGATTACTTGATATCGCTGAGGACACATCCCCATCCCTGTCACTTTCCCTGTCTGACCCACTTTCTCCCAGAGGCTCTGGAAGAACGTCCTCAAAGAGCGTGTCGGCCATCTTGGATACCTGGCTGTTGTCGGCGACCGTCTGAATGCTGAAGTGCTGCGGCCGAGAAAGATCCAGTTTCTCCACCAGGGCCTTGGTCAGATGGGCGCTCTTCACTTTTTGTTTTTCTTTGCCATTGACGAAAATCTGCAAGATATAAGAGTTATGATTTAACCCAAGTTCCATTTGAAAAATAAAGGTGAAATTACAACTGGATAACAGCTGACCCCTATAGACAGCAACCCACACGCAATGAGAAAATTCCATAAGCCAACTTAAATAAAATTAAATTGAATTAAATCAATGGAATTAAATTGATTTGAATCAAATTGAATTTAATTAAACTATACACAATTCAATTTAACTTAACTGAAATAGATTTGATAAATCAAATTAATTTAAGTAAACAAAATAAAATATAAATTAAATTAAACTCAATTGAATTAAGTCAAATGAAGCAAACTGGGCACAGATCATTTCCAAGATATCTTACTCTGTATCCAATGACAGTTGAACCGTTGCTTCTGGCTAGTTCATCTAGGTACGGCGTCTCCCAGCCCAGTAATATACTGCGGTCAGTTAGAATACGCTTAATCTGGAACCTGTGAGGAGGATCAGGGGGACCTGAGGAGAAGAAAAGGTAAAAAAATAATTAGTACTGATGTTTGTCCACAGGTGGCGTGGTGGTGCAAAGTGGCTCACCAGCCAGGGGATCCGCCAGAGAATAACATTGAGAATATATACGCATTCACAAACACATCAAATACAAATGTAGATTTAAGCAAACATTGATGTTTTCTTAGTTAACATGTGGGACTGTCAGAGACGGTATATTGACAATATTTTCTCCGTCACAGACTGTATATTGATCGTATTTTCAAGTGCTTGAACTCGTCGTGCAATGAGTCATTGGAGTGCCATTGCTCAAGCGTCCAATCAGACATGGCGCTTTCAAGCTTGTAGTGGCAGTGCGCATGGGGTGCGCCTAAACTGAAGATTGCCAATACCCCTTCTAGCAAATTTTTTGCTGCATTAACATGTTGATTGGTCTGTTAGGTTTGCTTGTTTACTTTCAACTTTATGTTAAGTCTCTCAAAGTTTTGGTTTCATCCTGATTCTATTCTTTTCTTTTGAAAAAGAAAATCTGCTGCGAAGACTCACCCTCCACCTGTGTTTTTGAATGTGGTCCAGATGCTGGCGAATTAGTTCCCACGCTGACAGTTAGGGGGCGCAGCAAGGCAGGGTTCATCCTGCTCGGCCGGCCACCATCTGTCTGACTAGTTGCGGCATGTGGTCGAATTAGGGGCGTGGCCAGACTAGTAGTCTGAGTATGCTGTTTCGGTGTGGTGGGCGTAACCGCCGGAATATTTGGTGATACTGGAATACTGGTATTAATGGAATGGAAGCCTGCAAAATAAAAGTGAAAATAATACTGAGTACACTATATCAATTATGATTATGATTATTATTATTATGATTATTATTATTATTATTATTATCATTATTATTATCATTATTATTATCATTATTATTATCATTATTATCATCATTATTATTATCATTATATCATTATTATTATCATTATCATTATTATTATTATTATTATTATTATAAATAGTATTATTATTATCATTAGTATTATTATCATTAGTATTATTAGTATTATTATTACACTAGGCAGTTAAAGTCATAAAAAACATGACAATGACCATTGACAACTGTAATAAAACAATAATAAAACTGTAATAAAATTAAATTTGAAAA
Source organism: Maea johnstoni (assembly GCA_963942565.1). NCBI lineage: Eukaryota > Metazoa > Annelida > Polychaeta > Spionida > Magelonidae > Maea > Maea johnstoni. The sequence continues at coordinate 13,632,995 of OZ012694.1, forward strand.
ATGTTGCTCCGTGACCATAATCTTCTTCCCTTCCTGACACAGATTAAGGCTGATTTAATGCCATTAATTATTTAGTTTCTTATTGATACAGGCTAGTCATAGTTAGAATAAATTATTACAAATGAAATTTGAAATTCAAACCCTAGTTTACACACAATGGACACAAGGGTTCAATGTGCATTCAATAAAATCATTGTATTGAGTATAACAAGATGGTGGTTCATTTATTGAACTCTCCGTACCTAAATACAGTAAAAGATATGGCATGCAGTATAAAACAGATATATAACTAATATAGGTTCTGGAAATCATAAATGCAGCAAATCATAGAAATTAAGCTACATATATCAATAAGCACAATACATCTATATGCTAATTTGACCTTCAACCCGAGAATAGAGCTTTCACCTTATGTAGTTGATTTCACGTTTAGGTTAGTTATTAACTAAATGATATTAGTGCTAATTGTTGTTATTGTTAGAGATTAATAACCAGGTTTCCATCCCTCTGTAAGGTTTGGTGAACCACAGCTATAACACTGAGCCACACATGCCTGGCTTGATGACACACGCCTTTCATGCAACTTAACCCATTCTTATCTGGAGCAAACCTTAAGTCTGACATATAGAGATAGTATTCTGATAACAAAGCAATAATTAGAGAAATATTTCACTGAAAGCGGTTGTTCATTATGGGTTCAACAATCCCTCTTATTATGTCTAAAGTAGTATAGATATACACATTTGTCAAGTAGATCTCCAAAGTTGAAAGGGTTTAATAATATCAAGATATGTTTAGCAGGTAATCTTTGTGCTGATTGGATATGAAGTGTATGCCCTTTAGGTAGCTTTAATTTGCCAATTACCCACATAAAATTGCAAGGATCAAAGCATAATAATAATGAATGACCCTAATACTGGCACCCATCAAACTTAAGGCTCAAGAGAAGGTAATCTCTAAAACAGCTGAGGAGAACTTTCTGCCATTGGAAACTCTTAATTTTGGCTGTAAATGAGCCCCCTCTTTTAAATGAACCCCCCTCCCCTGATAGTGTGTATCAGCATGTATGCTAAATAAGACATTCAAAAGAATAACCTTTTCCCTTATACTATCTCTATACTACCTTATACTCCTTACTTATAATACACTAAGGATAGCCTCCGATAATTCAAGGTCTTAGCCAGCATTTAAAAGTCCTTAGTCCCAATTCTCATTGTTTGCCCCTAATTTGCCCCAGGACATAATTATGTTTCCCTTAAAGGAAATGAACTTATTGGTAGGTGAATGTTTGGAATGGAAATTATGTTCATTCTTGAAATATCATGGTTTGAAATGTATTGATTTTAAGATGTCATTTTGGCTGCAATTGCAACAGGAGTAATCATAATTTTCAGGATCATGCAACTATTTCCACCATGCTGATGATATTTCAATAATTATCTTGACCTTTTTTGTTCATTTTCATATTTATTCTTTGGTATATGTCACCAAACACCCTCATGCTAAGGTGGCTTGAAGATATATAAAAGAAAAGATTTCTAATGACACAGATAGCATTTTTATTGTTATCATTTTTATTGTCCTCCTACATTGCAGAGAGGACCAAGTAACTGTTTATGCTGCTATCTATCAGATAAAATAATTGGTACTTCCTTTTCTCCATAACCCACTAAGGGCATGGGTGGTGTCTGCATGGCTAAGTCACAGTGTATTTATCTAAACCCCTATTTATCTATTATCTATCCAGAGACCAGTGATTACTATTAGGGTGCATGTTGGTTACCTGCAGTGTTGTTCACAGTAGGACTAGTTTGTTGTTGTGCAGGCTGGTTAGGTTGCCGTGGCAACCCATGGGGTGAGTTGTTCCGCAGAAAAGCGGGGTGAGTGATTGTATTGGCTGGGGAAATCCCAACATTGCTTGGTCCACCAATCGGTGAGCGACGTGAAACTACGGGACAAACAAATTAAGGTGAGAAAACGAAACAACAAATGTTAAAAAATGATCAACTCGCTCAGAGTACATATGTATATATATAAATATATATATATATATATATATATATATATATATATATATATATATATATATATATATATATATATATATATATATATATATATATATATATATATATATATATATTCGCTTTTAATGTTAAATATTTGCCTAAGCCGCTGGTATGGTCTGAGAAGGAATGAGTTGAATAATGCAAACACACCAAGAATATGGACCCAATGCCTCAGATTGATAATAATCAACTTTTTGCTGCAAGGTATATTATAAATATCAAAACCCTGAATCCATTTTGTCATCGTAAGAATGATTATAAGTTCACAAAAAAGTTTGATAGTTGACTTCTTAACAACTTAAAGTGCACAGAGATATAGTGTCTTAAAAGACATATTTAGAGTATATCATGGTAAAGGTTTTCATACAGATATAAAGTGTAAGAATCAAAATTTGAGAAGTCAAATAAAACAAAGTTTTAATAATAATTTTTGTTATAGAAGTATATTCAAAATATTCACAAGTATATGTTAGAATAAAATGCCCTTGTATGAAAATTTCGGGCATACAAAAAAGAATTATCAAAGTGGATTTTCAAATGCATTTACGATCAAGAATTCATAATCACAGAAAACAGGAAAGTGTTGAAACAAAAAGTTGCTTAAATTTCTGAGTAACAAGATTAAAGGTGAAGGTCAGTGAAGGTCACAGGAAATTGTGAGTGAGTTATGTAAGCAAAATACTTAAGCAAACATAATTGCCAGAAAGGCGAAAGACATGAACAAAACAAAAGTGAACGATTTCTAGCAAGAAGAGTGCATAGCTTTTCCAGTTTACAACAAGATACAAAACAGCAACTCAAATAACAAGCATTACAAAAATGAAACAATGAAACGTGCCCAACTAAACGCATCCATATTCATAAAATGTATATTTCAACAACCAGTCTACCTCTGGAGACCCAATGGTGACATATCTGAAGAATGTCACTCAGCTAGTCACATTTTGGCAACACTCTAGCAATGCTCTGGCAACACAATATTTCCTCTGGTATTACCTTGGAAACCATGCTGCTGACAGCCACTGTACATTACCGTGACATATTTGAAGGATGTCACACAGCTGGTAACACTATGGCAAGAAATTAATTTGAATAAATCTAATTTCACTTGCGAATGCCCAAGAAGGAGGTACTCACAGTTGGAGTGTACACCTACCATTGTGACTGGGAGTGTGCGCGTGCTGCATTAACATTCTGACAACACTCTGGCAAGAAATTAACTTGAATAAATCTAATTTCACTTGCTAATAACCAAGGAGGAAGAGGATTTCACGAATACGAATACGTACCATTATGACTGGGAGTGTGCGCGTGCTGCAGATGCTGGTGCAGCCCTAGAATCTGTTCCGGACTCGTGTCGAGGTAGCCGCTGTGCAGCGCCCTCTGTTGGCGCTGCTGGGGCGTTAGGGTGTTGGGCGTGGGTTGGACAGGGTGGAGGTAGGAGGCGGGTACCAATCCTATCCTCCCGTTAACTTCTGCTTCATAGTAACCCTTATCATCCAAAGGACCTAGAGCAACAAAAATACATATATATAATGAAATCAACGATTCAACATAATATTAAGTTAATATAACATAATCAAACTAATGAAATTACCAATTCAATAAACCCTTTAATTACCCTTCAATAAATAAATTTGTCGTTGCAAATCATTTTTACTGAATCAAAACTATTTCAGTAAAAAAAACTTACTTCAACAGAAGTGATCAGAGCATTTTGCAAAAAATATACGAGGGTAAAATTTTCATTTGAACCCAAACCACAGTCCTCCTTCAAATATTTCAAAAATCAGTGCTGAATTATGACATTGTTACCAATACAAACATAGGTGCAGAGGAAACTTCTGACAAAGATCTGCATTCAGAAATGGTTGCAGATATCACTGAATCAAAATAAATCAGAAAAAAGTCCACTACTACAGAAATTATTACCATAAATTCTTCGAAATTTAGACCGCCTTAAAAATTTGGCCCACTTTAATTATTGTGCAAAATAATTTAAGAAAAATCTGGGCCATCCTTGATCTATCGCTGGAAATCTTAACCACTATTACTCTGCTTTGTCTTTGTCTTTATTTTCAGAAAACATGGGCCACCCTCAACCCATAAAAATCATCATTGATAAAAAGTGTCCCAACTTACTGAGAATATACGGTAAGGTATTTGGTAATTGTTTTAACTGGCACTCACCTAGTACTTGGACTATATCTTTTTCTTTGAGTGGTAGCTCTAACCTGGAATGCCCACTTTGTGAGAAATGTTGTGGGTTATAATTTGCTATCGCCATAAAACGACCTGCATCAGGTTTTTCCCCAACTCGATGATAAGACGGCAATTTTAATTTATTCGCAGTTCTTTGTCTCCCTTCTCTAGTTCTCTGATTATTGAGCTGGGTAACCGGTACTTGCGCGACAAAGGAAACATCGTCCGAAAGACTACCCAAACTATCGTCCAATAAACTATTTGTGGAAAAGTCTCCTAAGTGAATATTCGAATGAGTATTGTTGTGTCGCGATTGATTTTTGTTTTTTCTCGGTGATGAGGATGATTTTCCGTTGTTTCGGTTAGAGCTACTGTGTCCATTGTGGAGGTCACTGTTTAATAGATAATCTAAATCGTCAGAATCCCTCGTGTCACTGAGTGAGGATTCTGACGAGGCTGCTTCACCGTTTTCTGACCTCCGGGTTCCGTTAGGGGTTCTGCCGTTTACAGAATCCACACTATCCTGAGAACAAAGGAAAAAATACGTTGGATCAGCAATCAAAACAATACAATAGTTCTCAGCTTAAATGATCATGCAAGGTTCACTTACAAATTAAACAAAATAAAATCAAATTAACTGAATCAAATTAACTTAACTTATATAAAATTTACAAATTTAATTAATTAAAATAAATGCAAATTGAATTAAATTTCAATTATATTAATTTGAATTAATAAATTATATTGAATTAAATTAACTTATACTAAATTAACAAATTAAACTAAATTGAATTAAATTAAACTAACTTATATTAAATTTACAAATTGAATTAAATCAAATTACATACATTTAGGTTAGATTAAAGTTCAATTAGATTAAATTTAATGGTGAACATTAAAATGGGTGCAATGTCAAAGTCAAAATATACACAACTATAAACATACTTCTAGGTCTGCTAGCATTTCGCCCAGAGGAGATAAAGGTCTATGATAGTCTTCTGTAGCGGACTGGGCCTGCAGCCGGTCCACTTCTTGCAACAAATCCCGAGACGCCTCGGGGTGGCGTTTAATATCGTTAGCCAAGCGACGGATAAGTTCATCCTGAAAAATAACAGCAGATAGTCAAGTTCAAATTTCAATTTTTCATCAGTTTTTTCTACCATAATACGGTGGATAAGTTATCTTATCTCATTGAAGCGAGCTTGCATTATTTTAATCTCCAATTGAAGAGAACCATGTTGTTTCTATGACTTTAAAAAAATCCCCCACCTAAGATCTACTATGAATTATCTAACAGTAAATATATATATATATATATATATATATATATATATATATATATATATATATATATATATATATATATATATATATATATATATATATATATATATATATATATATATATATATATATACATATATATACACAGGTGAACTTGGATATGACAGACTCAATGGGACCAGGAAAATTGGCCCGTCATATGCAAAATCGGTCATATACATATGAGACAACTTGATATGCATGGGACTGGGACCAAGCATATCGTCCGTCATAGACAAAAGTCTGTCGTACAGTGGTCCGTCATATCCAAGTTCACCTATATATATATATATATATATATATATATATATATATATATATATATATATATATATATATATATATATATATATATATATATATGTACATATATGCGTGTGTGTGTGTGTGTGTGTGTGTGTGTGTGTGTGTGTATACACAAACAAATACACACACACATTATATAACATGCTCCTGTAGGACCTTGTGTGATATGTGAGACTTGTAGGATGGAGGTGAAACCTACCCTCTCTTGGCAAAGTTTGGCCATTCTAATGACTCGAGCTCGCAGAGGTGCGACTGATGTTTGACATCTGTTCTTTATTCTCTCCATCTCATCAAACTGAAATAAAACAATGAGCAATTAGGTAAAGAAACAATAGACACTGCCAGATCTCACATGGAGATATTTTCATTGAGCCATTTCTGCCAGAAGTGCTCATAGAGCCTGTCTCAAATACATTACTTGACTACACACTACAGGGGTGCGCAAAGTATGCATTAATTAAACTGCCGCAATATTAATACAGTATATATATATATACTTTCATCTCATTAAACCCTCAAAAATTCATTTATCTTTAATATTTCACCTAAACTCAGTCTTTTTTTATGTTGTGTAATTAACACTTAATATCAATGTATGAACTTTTAAGACTTTTGACAATAAGTTTTATGAATATCCACAAAACTGCAAGCTACGTGACTAGACTATGAATGATGGTATGTGTAATAATGAAGAATACAAATTTTTTACTTGAAGACTGAAAAATAAACTCTATTTAAATCATAACCAAATCTATCAAATGGATGAGTGCCAAGACATATGTTTGGACAATTAATTACCAAGACATCTGATTGGATGAGTACCAAGACATCTGATTGGATGAGTACCAAGATATCTGATTGGTTGAGTACCAAAAGATCTGATTGGATGAGTACCAAGAGATCTGATTGGATGAGTACCAAGAGATCTGATTGGATGAGTACCAAGAAATCTGATTGGATGAGTATCAAGAGATCTGATTGGATGAGTATCAAGAGATCTGATGGGATGAGTACCAAGAGATCTGATTGGATTAGTATCAAGAGATCTGATTGGATGAGTACCAAGAGATCTGATTGGATGATTACCAAGACTTTTATGTGCAAAGGTCAAATATATAAATTGTAAGTTCAGTTTATAAGATTAAAAGGTGCATTATGCTTCTAGAAAGCTGTGTGTGAGATTAGTGTATTACTTATATAATACAGGATGATTTGTAGGAAAAGGAATTCAGTTAGAGCGTGATCAACTTATACTTTTTGTGCATTTCAAATGATTTTGCAAATCAAAGAAAATACTTGAGTGGGATATCTTAATTGAATATACAACCAAAGTCGACAGGAAGATGAGCTTAATGTAGAAAAATCAAAGTTGAACGCCAAAGTGCATTTCATAGGTATTAATGCAGGTATGATAATTCAACATTTAAATTCTTTAACATTAATACATCAATAAGAAATAAAATATTATTACTTCAAGGTAGAAATACGCTTTGTAGAAAAGAAAAAATGGATAACCGGTATTCTTAAATGTTTAGGTAATATGGCATTTGAATGATTTGAACCAGTATTATTTGAACAGTTCAATAAGCACAGATTGACTTATGCTAGGAGCATGTGCTATTAACAAAATGGAAGCAGTCGATAATAATTAATCAATCATTTAAAGAATTAATAATTGATATTTGATATAGCTCCCTTTCCACCTATACTGTTCAGAAGCGCCTTGAAATAATTGTCAGTGAAGGGTTTATCTGGAAACCAAATGATGTTGTTAGTTACACGAGGAAAGAACAATTCTATTGGCTAGTGTAAGCAAATAACCTGTGCATTGCGGTGCAGAAAAACGAGAGACAGCCAATCGAAGCAAAGATAGCTGTCATGTGACATGCAGAGAACCAATAGCCACTTGCCCGTGCTTTCACCCGCTGCAAATCTTTCGTCAGCTGGCGTAATTTCGCGTTACTTTCCTCCAAATCGCTGATGCGGTGGCGCATCTTGATATTTTCGGTGCTTAACTGGTCCTCCATTCTCATCTTGACGGGAAAAGAATCGATGCAAGCATTGTGAACAGTGGCTCCCTCTATTGGCTCATGCAGAAAACAGCGGTACTCATGCATCGCAAAATACCCCCAAAAATCCACACCTCAATTATTACCTTTAAATTTTGTTATAAGTAATCATTGTTAGGATCCTGGACATTCCCTAATAGATGATAATTAACTTCAAAGAGGTTAGAATCATTAGGAGTACCTTACGGAATGAAATGGTCCAATACAGTACTTTTTGAAATGATACTGGTACCAGTACCAATACCTCTTATTGGTGCCTATCCACATTACATCTTTTTTTCTTATAAAAGTTGAAATCGAATATTATCATAAATGGTTGGCAAAGGACCTCAAATGTCCTCCTTGTGAAATTTCATATAGAATTGTTAAGCGGTAATTAAATTATCCACCATTTTGTCACTTTTCATCAACACCAGGGTGAAAATTGTGGAACATACATATATCACTTATTTTTTCAAGGGACAAAACCTTCTCATTTTCAGTCGTTTTTCATTTAAGTGAAAAGCTTGACACCCTTCTAAAATACTATACATCACCAAAGCCTCCCATTCAAGCATAACATTTTAAGCAGTACAATCAAAGCAGTACAACATGCAGTCAAGTCACCAACTGAAATTTTCTAGTTTTTGGGTCAATGATAACTTCTTGATCTGGCTACTACACTAATGGCATATACTGTAATTCCTTCACAATCACTGATTGACTAGGATTTGGGCAATATATTTGTTAGAATGAATTTCTTATTAGCGATTATATTAAAGTCAAGTCACTTCTAGGAATATGCCTCATATCAATTAGTTAACTAATCCAATAATGCCCACAGTGGCCAAAACAGCCTCACAATTTTGATAAAATCTTCTAAGTGAAAACAAGAGAAAACGTTTGACTTTATAATATGTTGGATAAAGCCAGTCTCCATAATTAAGAATGATGCTTAAATTGGATGGGCTATATATGTATGAACTACAGGACTGAAGCAATCTCGATAACCCACAATTAAAATATAGTAAAACATCCAGACTCCACAATTTCAATACAGTGAAACCTCTCATAGTAAATACCCTATCCAAAAGTGTTCACATCTATGAGGTTCTACTGAACTATAATTCTCACCTTGGCTTTCAAGTTATCTTCCGTCTTCTTGAGCTTGCCCTCGAGGTGCTCTCTCTCGGCCTCGAGTCTCTCCAGATCGCGGCCCGTATTGTGACTGCTGTTCAGTCTCGTCTCCAAATCCTCCTTCTCGCTACGTAATCTTCCTACTTCCTCAGCTTTCACTTTACACAGGGAATGCTAGACGCAGAGGAAAAATAAGCAAAATCAATGCATGCTAGATGAGGAAAAAAATAAGACATGCAAAATCAATGCTTGCTATTCGATGGGTATTAAGTATGCAACTTTCCTTTTCTATGTGATCATTTAATTATCTACCATGTTCTTTAAAACTAAATTAATAGGCATGGCATCATGGTTTAAATGATCCCAGTAGCATATACTACTAGATATTACATGCTGTAGGGTGTTAGATATTCCCATACATAAGCTCAAATTTCATAACAAAACTACAGGCGTATATATATATATATATATATATATATATATATATATATATATATATATATATATATATATATATATATATATATACAACATCAGCACAAGTTTCATAGCAAAATATAAGATATTCATAATCTCTATGATATGATATCTTTATGATAAATGTATGTGCATAACATAGAAGTTTCAGATAAATTGCTATTACACAATTAAATTAAATATACAGGGATTTTATTCATTTCAAGAGTTCAAGAAAAGCGAAAGACATGAGTGCATACATGAGTGAGTGATTACTATATCTAGAACATCCAAAGTGCTGGTAAGCTACAAGCACATCTAATACAGACAATATCTACATATAGATAAGTCAAATTTAATGTCAAAACATTACCTATTGTGTACAAATATACAAATAAACAATAAACACTTGAAAATAAAGACAAGTGCAGGAAGGAGAACAGTACAAAATCAAAAGGGGTGGAAAGGGTCAAAGAATATTCCAATAATTGAACCTGGTATTATACATAGTCATGGGGTATGGTCACTTCTCTCCCAACCTTCATAAAAAACCTTTGATAAACATATACATATATATATATATATACATATATATATATATATATATATATATATATATATATATATATATATATATATATATATATATATATATATATATATATATATATGTACATACATATATATATTTATATATATATATATATATATATATATATATATATATATATATATATATATATATGTAATATTTGTGGTGCTGAGTATGAATACAGTCATCACTACAATAGGATGAACTCAGCCCCAAAGGGTGGACTATAGGCATAAGGGTTGGGTTGATGCTAGTGGGTCAGAATCCCACCCCCCCCCCCCCCTCCCCCACGCATTCCACCTGCCCCCCCTCGGTCAACAAATTCATTACAGATACATAAAGAGTGTAGCACGACATACAAAAAAGTAAATTTATCAACAGAGATGCAGTAAAATGACAAGGCCAAAGTATACTGTGGTTCAAGTGAAAACTGCTATAAAAAGAAAAAGACATTTTCCCAATTTCATTTTCCTACCTCAGCCCTTAGAGATTCATATGTATCTTTCCAAGTCATCTATATAGTAAAATAGTTTTGTTAAAAAGTGAATAAAAGTAAAACCTATTAATATAAATCAGTACAAAAACATTTTCCAATCAATAATGATTAATGAATGAACTGTAACCAGACAGTATAGGGTAAGGTTCACTTGTTGACAACAAAAACAAATATTTCTTTGAAAAAATAAGAGCATAGCTCTTATTCGAAAAAGTGATGACAATATTCTAAGGCTCTTTTAGGTTTAAATGTAAATGAAATTAAATGTAAATGAAATAACTCAACGGAGTTTTATTTTAGCTCTGGATTATGTGTGCATATTCACTACACAGCACAGAATGGCACCCTAATGTTGGTAAAAAGTAGGGTGATTATCAAATCAAAATATATTTCATGTGCTTATTACCATCCTCTTAGAAAAGACTAGTTCCTACAACATTGCATTTCAACCCTTCCACTGCTTTAGGCTACTTTCTTCCAAAGCACAAGGACGCAAAGATTTTTGGAAAACATCTAAACCCTGTCAAGTTGGTATTCATTAGATAGCTCTCGCTGAGTACTCTCAGATGAGTACCCATGTGCCATGATTTCAGTCATTTTTCAGGTTTTTTGCATCATTGTGTTTTGGTCAAATTAGCCACCAGCAGCATGAGGAATAATAGGCTTTAAATGCATCATATCCCTCGAGAGTAAATACATTAGGTTCCTTTCCAAAAGCAATAAGATTAATGCAAAAAGATATCAATATGTGTAACTGATACTTATCAAACGTTAGTAAGAACATCTATATGGTGTCGTTTGTCGTGTTTCTAGGTTAAATGTGACACAATAGTTGATAACAAACGTAGCATGTCTATTATAGGAAATAATGAACCTACCTCTTTTTTCAAAGCATCGAATTCTGCTTTGAGTTCTGCGTAGCGATGATCTATGTCCCTCAATCTGTTGGCCTCACTCTGGAGTGCACTGAATGACCCCAGGGTGCTAAGTTTCTCTGTATCTGCGTCTTGCACATCTCGCTGCCATTTCCTAAGCTCCTGATTGGCTCTGTCAAGCTGCTGGTTCTGAAAAAAACGAGACCAATATTTTTAAATAAGTATTTTTTTTTTCATTTTAAATATTTTTTTTATTAAAAGTGATTGTGAAAAAATCGTTATAGAGATATGAACATATTCCCATTCACTGTTTACAATACTGAACTAATTAAAATTATTCCAATTCTAACCCATTAAAAGGTCTTAAAAGGTCATCTGAAATTGTTGTCTGGATCTATGATACTTTTCATAATAACTTTGGAATTAAGAAAGATTTTACAAAAAAATTGAAGGAGAGTTGCTGGTAATGATCTGTTTAACATTTTCTCCTTCACATATTTTCCAATCTTTATTTTTGCCTGCAATATCATCAAAATTGTCAGGCTACTTTTGTTAATGGGTTAAATAAGTTATTTTTTTCTTTTATTCCTTTTAAAATATATTTCTAATTAAATGTGTGAAATCAAAATTCCAAAGTTACCTTTTCTCTTAGTTCCCTGTCTTTCTTCTCTATCTCTGAGCGGTTCTCTGCACCATGTATATCCATTGCACTGATTTCCTGTTCCTTTCTCTCTAGCTGGATGCGACTATTCTCCAGTTCATCTCTAAGGCGACGAACAAGATCACCATCGGTCTTTGAACCCTGAATTATAAATAGCAATAACATATAACACAACCCTTCTTTATACCATAATTTATAAATAGCAAATAACATATAACATAACCCTGTCTTTATACCCTGAATTTTAAAATAGTAAATAACAATTTGCTGGGGAATTTGAGATAGTTGCCAGTGACTTAGGGTTAGGCGGTGGTTTTCGCATGGTACTCCGGTTTCCTCCGCCACTTACAACGAACTACGTAAAATAATGATACAGATATAAACAGTAGATACAGCATATACAAACATCTGTATATCTTTATTCGGACACATGGGCCCTAAACAAACCCATGGAGATAGTTCCACACACTAGAACCTCTCAAAAAGTTATGAAAATCTCAATTTCCTGTAAAGGTAGTCATGAATGTAGCCTGACCTGTGCCCTGATAGTTATTGACGGTTTTGCAGTTTAAGTTTATGATATTACTGATATTTCTTACCTGTGCCTTGATGACTCTGTCCATGCTGTCCAGCTCGGCCTGTAGCTGCTTGACCTGCTGTTCCTTCTCCGCGACCTCTCGCTGTAGCCGGCTCATCTTCTCCTGACCGTCCCGAACATGCTTCTGCTCAACCTCTAGCTCTCGCTCCTTCTCCTTCAACTGGAGGAGAGAAAATATCACTGGAGGTTAGAAAATATCACTGGAGGTTAAAAAGTACACTGCACACTGATATAAGCAAGATTCATACACTATCACTACGCTTCCCGCAAAACCTCTAGCTCTCGTTCTTTCTCCGTCAACTGGAGGTGAGAAAATACCACTGGAAGTTAGAAAGTACACTGCGCACATACTGGCAAGATTCACACACTATCACTAGTAGGGAGCAAGCTAAAAGTCCCCATAGGCTCAGTTTTATTGTGAGTGATGCCAGATCTCTATATATACCCTGCCCCATATTCAGGGTGTGGAGAGATGCCAAGTGCACTCTTCAACGCGACGCCTCCTGGCTCTCTTCAACTGGAGGTAAAAAAACTCACAAGCTCGCTCCAACAAGATAAGATAAAACCTGCACTTGGATGATTACCTACACATAACAGTGGAATAAGGCCCACGCTTAGATAAACTTGCAGGAGAGTCGCAAGTCGAGGTTAGATTTGTGTATCTGACTTTTTGTTTGTCAGCAAAGCACAAGCACAAACATATAAATGGAAATAAGTATTGTATATAAAGCTAACTCAATGGGGGTTGTTTCTGTTATTAGTTTCAGAGCTCTTATAATTCCACAGAAAAAGAGAAACCATGAATGGGCTAAAATTTTAATTGCTTGATCATTTCCTTTGTTCATTGAGATCAGTTATTCATAAAATAGCTTAGTGCATAAACTCCAATTTACTATATATCAAACTGAGGTGCAGAGGTATATTTCTGCTGTACCCCCATAGTAAGACTTTCAATTAGTAGCCCAAATTCCTAGGGTGGTCTAAATTTCCCAAAATTTATATTAGATTGTCTTGACTTATGAACCAGTAGACCTGATGACAGGGATTGATGGAGTATTGACTTACCTTAGCTTTCACAGTGAAGTTCTCATCAGAGTCCTTGACTTTCTTCTCCAGTTCACGCTGGTTCAGTTTGTAAACAGCTATCTCTTTGTCTTTTACCTTAAAAAGTATTTAAATTTTAAAGTTGATATTTCTACAAAAAGGTGAATTTTAAAAATACATTTATTATTTTTTCGATCAGAGAGGCTAAGGCTAAAATAAGAACAAAAAATGTTATAGACTAATAGTAAATACAAGGAAAAAGTAATAGCCTGAAACTGGGCACTTAAAATATATTATTGACTTTCACTGAACACAGAAAACTTTTATAGACTGGCATTGAACTAAAAGAAATGTTATTGACTAGTATTGAACTAGACATATTAAACTGGACAATCCTAAGCAAGCAATAAAAATAATAAACATTATTGACTTTTATTGAAATTATTTTTTTGAAGAAGAACTGTACAAAATGCTCCTATATTAGCTCTGGCTTACCTTATTCTGTTTTGTTAGGTCTGACACGTGATCCTGCAGGATGCGTAGCTCGTCCTGCGGGTCCCACCTCTCCATGCTGACGTTACGCTTCCATGCACGACCCATGGTGCCCTCTGGTGGCACACTGGCCGCCTTCAGGCGCTGGAGGGGGCGGAGTCCGCCGGAATGCTCCGACATCGAGCTTGTCATCGACGGTGACCCTACGCCATGATTATCCGGATCGTAAAACATGGACGCCGTACCGCTATCCGCGACGCTATCATTAGATCCATGGAGACGACGTGGTTTGAGGTGTGCACCGAATATTGGAATATCACTCTCGGAGAAATCGGAGTCATGTTTTTTTCTCGGAGCGCGGATTGTAGGAATTGCACCGAACTCATCATTGTCTAATATTTCATCCTCAATATCTGTGCCGTCATCGGCGTGATTGTCATCTCCGGCGACACTCGGGAGGTAGAATGATGAGTCGTCAAGGAGACTGTCGTCGTTCTTGGTCGGCATAGGGGGCGGTAGGGTGTTGGGTAGCGGGGGTGCTGAACCCACACTGGTAGCATCATCAGGGATCACACTTGTTGCGCCTGATGTGAGACTAGAGTTATCACGGATAGTCAACCCTATAGCAATGTCATCCCCGGCAACTGAAACAAGACATACATTCATGAGCATTGAATTGAAGTGAGAATGGTAATCATGGTAATATATATATAATTACTGCTGAGTGGGGCAGCAACTGACACTATCTCCTAGTTCCAAACCAATTTATTCGTTAATCATCTAAAACTCATCTCTCTTTCTCGCTTTCAACTTATAGGATACTGTATTCATCCAAATAAACGCATAGACCCATTTTTTCAATGAATATAGTAATTCATATTTTCCCATTATTTTGATCAAAAACAGTTTATTGCCCCTTGTCCTGATTCGTTAAACAATGGTGGATTTCAGTCTTAACACTAAATGTCTGGTAGGTGGCAGTACCTTCTGGTAGCCAATCGTGACACATGTGTACATGCAGCCATATAACAAATACTCATATTGGTTCTTCAGGGCTGCCTTTGTTAAGCCATATTCCATTAAGATAGATTCTTGATGGAATCCCACAGAAATCTTGAAACATGATGTCAATATTAATTTCCATGTTTTTTTTGTTTATTTCAGTTTTGTCCAATTTTTAATTTTTTTTCAATCAACCAATCATCACACATGCATATAAATAAGCAAAGTATATGTGAGGGGGCAGGTAGGGGGGTAGGAGGGGGTAATTAATAACTACCCACCTTTTCCATTCTTATCCTCCAATAAGTTCCAGCTGTGATCCTCGGTGAAGTCCCCGAACCTTGGCGGTCGGTTATCCTCCACCATTCTCCAGGCGGACTCCTCATCAAGGTCAAGGTCATCCTCAAGGTCAGGTGTGACGTCGGCCATGTTGAGTTTATCGGCAAGAGCTGCGACAAGTCGTCTGCGATGTCTTGTCGTGGCTTCGTCGATTGGTCTCTCGTGAGCAACTGGGCGCTTGAACTGGATGAGATGTCAGACAAGAAGAGTAATAACAATGGCAAAAAAAAGTTTATTGTCTTTTAGTGTTTGTAAATGGGAAATCATGTAAGATCTTAGAACCTGTTTGGGAGTGTGATGCTCGAACAAATATCCCTAAAATAGTAAATGTGGTCATGCTACCTTTATCACACAAAACATATCCTTTTAGGCAAAAACATATTTCTCTCACATTTATCATCATTAAGTGTTCGTACATGGGAAATTGTGTAAGATCTCAGGGCCTGCATGGCTACCAAGAGGGTGTTTGGGTATGTGGTGCACAAGCATGCTCTGAATGCTGGCATCCACTTTAGAAGTCAGGCTACCTTTATTGTCACACATAACATATCCTTTTAGGCAGAAAAACACAATTCTCTCTGCCCTGGTTCAAAAAAATGAAATCTTTTTTCATACAATAATTCCCCTACTCCAAAATCCTGTATCTGCCATTGTATGGTTCCAGGAAACATTACCTTAAGTAGTTTATAGCCATCTCTATTTACCAAATAGAGCACTTGTAATACAGTTATGTTATAGCCTGCATTTTCCTTCCAGATACACCACGGGATTTGAGATGAAATGTAGTCTTAGAATTTACCATGGGAAGGCTGGGAAAATCCTGGGATTATTACATTTTTTTCGGTACATACAGGTGTGGGGGGAGGGTTGGTGTGTCGAAAACAAGACAGTCGTTTGATATTCACATCTTATGTTGAATATGATTAAAATTCATATGATTAAACTAAGAAAATGAATTGCATGATATCCAATGGGAATAAGATTAAATGAAGGTGCATTGCTGTACATTGATGCACTGTACAAGCGTATGAGCTACATTGTTTCATACTTTGTGTTACAATGTATCTCTCTCAAAGATCCAGGAATGTGCATTGCTACAACATTTGATACACTGTACAAGGGTATGAGCTACACTGTTTCATGTTTTGTGTAACAATGTATCTCTTTGACAATAACTGTAGGGTGCTTCTGTGATAGACTGTATCATGCGTTGTGGTTTACTGTTCAAGCTTTGATGAACTGTAAAAAGCTATATATTGGTGCCAGTGCAGTACATGTTATTAAACTGTAGAGTACATAAGTGATACATGTTATATTACTGTGCAATACTCTTGCATAATGATATATGGTATAATGCATCCACACATACTTGCGATAATAGTATATATGTTCTTCATAGGAAAAAATAATTTAAAATAGCTGTTTTGCAGCACACTGAATATTGGAAATAAAATTCATGATAAAAAGCATAAGAAAAGTAATGGCCAATGAGTACCAAAAAAAGCAATTTTATTTTGATATCCGAAAACATTAAAAACAAATGACAAAATATCAAAAACCATGAAAAACGAACCTTTTACAAAAAATACAAAAACACTAATAAAACGTATAATTACTTATCACCCTAGCTGAAAATAAATCCTGAAAATAGAAAGTTCTTGAAAGAATTCCTGAGAAAGGGTACTTCTTATCTGATCCCACTTTACCCTACTAAATGACCCAATAGCATCAAGGTGCCATAATGTGAATTATGGCATTTTGGGGGTAGAGAGGGGGGCCAAAAGGAGAGAGGGTATGGAATATATATATATATATATATATATATATATATATATATATATATATATATATATATATATATATATATATATATATATATATATATATATATGTATATATATATATATGTATATATATATATATGTATATATATATATATATATATATATATATATATATATATATATATATACATATATATATATATACATATATATATATATATATATATATATATATATATATATATATATATATATATATATATATATATATATATATATAACACCATAGAATGAAATGAATTGGAAAAATTCTACTACTACTACTACTACTACTACTACTACTACTACTACTACTACTACTACTTCTACTACTACCACTTAGACTGAGGCAAGTGCTGTGATATTGATGATGACAACAACACATAGCGTGGGATATAGTTGGTACAGTGGAAAAATTGGCAAAATGTGAGAAAACGCAGAAAAATGTACAAACATCAAAATGGATAATGACAAGAAGATGTACAAACAACTAAGATGGTCATACTACCTTTGCTAAAACATCTTTCAGTTTCTTCTGCAATTCAAATGAAACTATTCAGTGGAAGTATCTTGGTACTCCCTAGGTTACAGACCAGGGTCTTAGCCAGCAGGGCGTCTGGGTGCCTTTTTGGACACCCAAACCCTTAAAAAGAACCCCTCAGGACACCCAAATTTTTTAGTGTGGAATTTCCAAAAATCTCAATCTCAAGCTTATAATTGAATTTTTTCATCTCCTTATAATTCCCATGGCATTGTTTAATGATATCATGCATTATTTTGATGGATTTATACATATTTACGGTTGAAATATGAGTATATTGTGATCCCCCTTAAAAATTTGGACGCCCAAAAATTTTACAACTGCCAATTTTAGGCACCCAGTTTCTAAATCCTGGCTAAGACACTGTTACAGACTTACTTGAACCACAGAATAACATACCGTAAATTCTCGGTAATTTGGGACAATTTTTAACACTTCCAATGCTGGGGCTACTTTTGTCCAAAGCACAAGGACGCAAAGATTTTTGAAAGCCATCTAAACCTTGCTAGGTTGGTATTCATTGGATAGCTCTCGATGAGTACTCTCAGATGAGTACCCATATATCAGGATTTTAGTCGTTTTTCAGGTTTTTGCACCGTTTTGTATGGTCAAATTAGCCACCAGCAGCATAAGGGCTAATAATTAGTTTTTATGGGTTGAAGTGTCTTAATTTCTGAGAATTCCCAGTAGCTTCAACCAGATATGTGGCACAATATGTTTAATCGTTTACAGAAGTGAGCCTCATCTATACCAACATATTACTATACCCAACACTCAAGTTGGCTGTAACCCACACATTCATCTATATCTGGAGGACCAAAGACCATTCCCTCAAAAATGCACATCCCTGTACAAAACCTTGTGAGCAAGTGCTTAAAAACTACTGGTCACCAGACATTACTGCATCAGTACATGTTGGAGCCTACTAGAATGGGTCAATGTTAGTGCATGCATGCCTTTAAGTAGAGTGGGCATTTCTAGATAGCATCTACAGAGATAACAATTTTTTCAAAGTTAATTCATTCAAATAAAAGTGAAGAAAGCTTTCTGTGAAACCAGTTATGCATGGAACCTTTACTTTCAAGGTATAACTACAGTTTTCCCATGGTATATGAATTACAGTGCTGACGTTTAATTCTTGCACTAAATGCATGGGCAGTCCGGCCGCAGTTTCCTGGCCATGGATGTATGGATGACCTCACAACTGAACTAGATTTGATTCGCAAGCTACGTGGGTCATCAATGTGCTTAGTTTATTTTTTTGACATATTATCTCAGGGTGTTTGTACAACCAGGCAACCTGACAGATGTCCAGTCGACTGGTGCAGGAATTAAATGTCTGTACTGTATATACATTTGCCAGTGTAATGTTGTAGAAATGTATAAACTTACTCTGCCAACATGTGTTGCCGATAGGTCCTCCTCAACTACTGCTCTCTTCTTTCTCTTTTTCTTCTGCTCCAATAAGGTGAATAACCGTGATTTATTCCCGACTGCGACACCCGCTACTGGCGAGTCATCAAGGCTCGAGTTATCCGAGTCCTCGATATCACTGGCCAATGGCGTCGTATCACCAGGACCAAGGTCAAGGTCGTCGATAGGGAGAAGGTCAACCAGACGTTCACGCAGTTTATCCTTTTCTGGCTCAGCCATCTTTTCTAACTTATTCCAATCAATAACTGAAAAATTTTAATGGAAAAAATGTTATGATCATTTAAAGGTGATTATCCATGGGTGAATATATTATGATTATTGAAATCAAATTAATCTTATAATAACATATTTTCCTTTTTAAAGTTATGTTCTATGATTGACTTTTATTTTTAAATCCCATGTATATTGTCTTATTATGAATTAATTTGCTCATCCTTATAATCCTATATTTTTCTTTTTAACCTTATGTTCTATAATTGACTTTTTAAAAATTACATGTATTTTATCTTATTATAAATTTCTTTGTGGCGAAGAAAACTTAAGAATCTTCGAATCTTCTACTGGTCTCTACTAGGGTTGTGGATCGGTACTCGGTACATTTAACATTGATGATTACCAAGAGAGAAAATCAATGGATCATTTCAAAAAAAATTCTTTAACAATATGTCTGGTTGCATTTCACCAACAAGAACAAACTCAATGATAGCCAACTTTGTAAAATGTTAGGAGAGTTTGAGATCAATTTTTCTCCCTCAGAGGAACATCTGTGGTGTCAATGTGTCGACAGCAGCGTGACCTAGTTTTTTAATTAAATCTCTTAGCTTTTTGTGCTTTTAGTGCTTTTTGAGGAGTCACAGCTGCCTGCTGAGCGCATTATGTTAAATGCGCAAAATTTACATGGTATAAAGTAGCTTTATAACCCATATCTCACCTCTAGAGCCCATATCCACCTTTCGCTGATTTGGTAGAATCCTGTCTTCGCTAATTGTGCCATCGGAATTTATGGCCACCTGGTGGCCAAGTGAGTTAACTATAAAGGTGCTTTCTGTGCCGAGTGGCGCAGGCTGAATTTGTGGAAGTGATTTTAATAACTGAACAAAGCCCTTAGGGTTCTTGCTACGTAGCAGCTCAATGGCATTTTTGATATCTGAAATGTACAACCTCAAGGTCACACAAGGTCAAAACTGTAACAGCCCAAGGTCAAACAATGTCAAAATTACACTATATCAAGGTCAGTGTCAAAAGTATACAATATCATGATCAAACATCATAAAACTTATACATGGTACAACTTTGAAGTCAAATTATACTAATGTAAATAGCTAGCATTCTGAAAGAGTATATTTAAGTGAAGAAAATGAAATATGAAAATTTGCTTGATCTGCATATTTCATGCACTGTGAAAGTGGGCATGCACCTTAAAGAGATAGAATGAAGCATGTTAAATCAAGAATATACTATATTTTATGACTCGTGACAGGTTTGCGAACTGATTTCTGATTGGATAAAAACCTTGATTGGCTGACCAACCTTTCATGGTTTAAGCTAGAAAATTGCAGCAATATAATATATATATATATATATATATATATATATATATATATATATATATATATATATATATATATATATATATATATATATATATATATAAATATAGTTAGTTAATTCCATTATGTATACAAAACATATACATATATTATCATATCATAAGAATACATCAGCATGAATTATCAATAAACTTAGGTAAGTGGAGCCAAGCTGTGACCAACAATACAAGAAAATGAAATAAAACGATGAAAAATAACAATGAAAAATAACAATGAAAAATAAATCAAATAAATGATCAGCATTCACACTAAGGTGAATAGCTGTCAAAATCAAGCTATCGTTTGAGATGCTATAGTGATAAGTGAAGATTTTGTTGAATCAGCTTGAAACAAGAAAATGAAATAAAATATCATCGAAAAATAAATCAAATTAATAACCAGCATTCACAGAAAGGTGAATAGCTGTCAAAATCAAGATATCGTTTTATGCTATGCATATGGTTAGAAGTGAAGATTTTGTGTTGAATCAGCTTGGCTATTTACCACTCGTCCCGTCGTTCTAATGGATGGTTTTCCAGTGTGGGTTACCTGAGGAGTTGTTCACAGAGGTGAAAGGTCGCGTCTGGGTGGCCTTGACACTGCAGTGACCTCTATGGGCTGGAATGTTACCCTCCTGAAATAAAACAGGTAATAAACTGAGCGGTCGGAATTTTTGGATTTTTATTTTTCGTCACTATTTCTGTCATATTGCGGCTTATGTTGTGACTACTGATGAGCCATTTTTAACTGGTGGAGGAAACCAGAGTACCTGGCAAAAACTGCCACCTAACCCGTAGTCACTGATAACTATCTTACATGCCCTGAAGATGAGTGGTAATGCAACAGGAACAATAAAACAGAAACTTGGAAAAAACAGCAAGAATGCATATAAATCTTCTACTGGATTAATTAGAATATTCAGCAAAAGTGCCTATCTATTTATATGTTCTATCATAAAATAACACAATGTGGAGCCTGAAATTGTTGAACATTCTGAGATATCAAAAATGTGTAGCTATGACAATGCTAAACTAATGGATGATCTCATTGTACTCAAAAGAAGCAATATCAAAACAGTTGAAATGCATTTTTGCATCCTCCTCATAGTTTTTATCAGATTTGAGAATACTGAGGTATTCAAGTTGTGAGATCATGTCCCAAGTCTTAACCCTTCCAATGCTAAGACTACTTTTGTCATAAGCACAAGTAAACAAAGTATTTTTTTGAAGACCATTTAAACCCTGTTGTATTGGTATTCATTAGATAGCTGATCTCGCTGAGTACTCTCAGATAAGTACCCATATGCCATTGTTTCAGTCATTGCATTGGCAAATTTAGCCACCAGTTGCATAAGGGTTAACAGTACTTACTCTGAGTATGTAATAGCTCTCTAGGAGAGAGGTAGAATAGAGAATGTACCGGTAGCCGAGGGAGGGAGATAGAATCAGAGAGAGGGAGGTATCATTGCCTATAGTATCACCAGTAGTAGGGAAGATCTGGAGCCATATCACTCTACTATTAGCTGGTGACAGCTGTGTGTACACGAACACACAGAGACAAACACGATAAACTAGGAAAATGCCATCAGTATCAATATAAATATTCCCGTACTCAATAAAACAGGTCAACATGGAAAGATAAAACCATCTTCACTCAAATTATTGGGACCATGTAGCTACAAACTTATATCCTATTAGCTTCAACTTCCCTAGCGCACATTAACCAACTATTGTGGTTATTTCAAAACAAACTGTTTATTGTCTGTATAGAAGTCAATCGCTGACTAGCATAGCATTAAAGTATTGAACCACCTACACATACATTATTCTCATATATCATTATATAAGATCCTATTCTCTAGATACTTCTGCTAGCAATAATTTTTATACTTCCGAAACATTCAAAAAGACATTCTTAAATTGTCCGCGTTATATCTGAGGGTTGTGTGTACTGCATGTAGCAAACCTACATTCGTCAATCAAATTAACACCCACCTAACCCCATTGAGATATCCTGTACCCACTTACCCTGTGAGATATCCATGGTAAACCTCCAGGTATGAACTACCACCGACATATGTCATTATAACATCCACAACACAACTAGTTACACACTATCCATGTTGTCATATTGCCGCAAGACTCCAATAATCCTTGATAATTAACTTCTTTCATTTGAAGTACTGGGTTGGGCAGCCAAATTCCTCTTATGTTGTTCTCCTCAGTTTGCAGCTTACAAAGACTTATGAAGAAGAACTACATAGCACTGTTACCCTGAATACGCAGGATTCTGTACCACAGCGATGATTCTATTGAACTCTTCAAAGCCTGATACTCTATAGCCTGTGCACATCTTCCCGCAGGCAACAAGGCTGCAGGCAACATGGATAGTACACATAGTTCTACATTTACCTCAGGCAATCATAGGCCACAGGCAGTGATGTCACAGTTTATAGGTTAAATATCAGAGACCTAGATATGTAGCAGGGTAGGGGGGGGGGGGGGGGTGCAATCATAACCATAAGGAGTGATGTCACAGTTTCCAGCTTAACCTATTGATGCCTGGGGATCTTTTTGACATATATGTTGTTTGGACTTATAATACTTTTAAATGTAACTTTGCAATCAATCATAGATTCACAATTTTTTTGATGAAGATAAGTAGGTTGGGCTCTAGTGAACATCCCCTAAATATGTTATGTTTGGACAATCTAGATGCAGCATAGAAACATTGGCCAATGTAAGGCATGGGTGACAATGAATGAAAGGTACATAGCGCATTGCCTTAAACCATAGCAATATCTACACCCAAGGCAAAATATATACAGCATTATCAAAACTTATTTCTTCTAGACACATGGTACTTGCAGTCTAGAAGCATTAGGACATGATTGCACTCTCTGCTGGTAGATGGCAGCACTGATCTGGACTTCGGCCAGATAATGATTGAACGGAATGATACTTTGTGTAAAGATTAACAAAAGCAATTCCTACACCTAAGGCAAAATATGTACAGCATTATTCACGTGGTACTTGCAGTCTAGAAGCATTAATAATAGGACATAATTGCACACTCTGCCTATAGAGGGCAGCACTTACCTGGACTTGTTTGTGGAGCTGCCTCAGCTGTCGCTTGACATCCTCATAGCTGTCCTGGAGCATCTTGTGCTCCTGCATCGAAAAGGGGAAATTTATCAATAAAATTACAAAATGGATATCAGCAAAAACTGGTGAATATATGATAAAGCCTAAAGAGAATGTTTAAAATAGGGTAGGTAGGTAAGTTAAAATGTGTGTTTCATGCATGTTTTATGTTGAATTGGAGTTGGAAGGGTGGAAAAAACTTTAGGGTAGGGATTTTTTGAGTAAAAACCTTTGAGTATAATCATGCAATACCAGTATAATGCATATCTCCTTAAATATCAACTTTGAGTTTTTATGAAATCTTAGATATAACCTATTCTTAAGCCATGTACAACCAACATGTCCATATGTGTATTGTTGTTGAATAAGGCTGTCAAAAATGAGCATTAGAAATGTGCCTTATTGAAGCAGCATTCCCTGAATTTAAGTATCGTTTATTCTCAATCTTGTTTAAACAAAATTCCTAAAGTTTTGCACATTTTCTCGTTTTGCACATTCCAACTTTAAATCTCTGTTACACCTAGTTATACATTAGTTCCAATGGTTTTACTTATACAACACATCTAGAAATAAAATAGGTAGTGCTTGAAATGTGATTTTTACCATCCATTAAGAACTGAGAAGTGATAACATATGAAGGTAGCCATACTTTTAGGAAGGTTCTATTTTTTGACAAGTTGCTAACATACAAGTGTTACTCCTATATATATATATATATATATATATATATATATATATATATATATATATATATATATATATATATATATATATATATATATATATATATATATACATATATATATATATATATATATATATATATATATATATATATATATATATATATATATATATATATATATATATATATATATATATAGTGAGTGATACCGATAATACATGTATCATGCAAATTAAAAAGTGGCTTTTCTGAGGAAAATATGAAATTTTATGTATAAACCAAACTAAGGCATACTTTTAGGAAGGTTCGATTTTTTGACATTTTGCTAACATATAAGTGTTACTCTTATATATATCGAGTAAGTGATACCCGTAATACATAAATCATGCTAACTAAAAAGTGGCTTTTCTGGAAAAAATATAAAATTGTGGCTTTTCTGAAAAAAAATATGAAATTTTATAAATAATAGAAACGAGTGGTATAGTGTACATATGGTTGTTCACCTCACTCCGGGATTGTAGAGAGCGCTTTAGGCCCTCCCTTTCCTGACGCAGAAGACAAACAGACAGACACAAAGAGATTACGGAACAACTCTCATTGAGAAACAGAAAACAGCATACCGTTTTCGTCCATAAAAGTGCATAGACCCCAAATAATCGCCCCCCCCCCCCAAGGGTTATAGTCAGGATTTAGAAATTTAGAAAATGTCAGAGCAATCATATTGAGGTGAGAAAAATTTGATTATAAATGCTTGAAATTGACATTTTAAGAAATTTCTCACAAAAAAATTGGGTCTCCTGAGGATGAATTCTGACGATTTGGGCGTCCAAATGGTGCCCAGACACCCTCCTGGCTAAGACCATGCCTCCCCCCTTCTTCTGAAAAATGTTGGAAGGGGCAGGCCAGCAGCCATTACTTTCCGCGCTTATTTGGACGAATATGGTAATTCAATATGGCCAACACCGATGTATATATATGAAGATTTGTTGTGAGAAAAAATAGAGGTGTGTTCCTTTTCCTCTCAAACAACTTTCTTCAAATCCTTGATATTTATTTGTTTATAATTAGATACCCCTCAGGTTGTCAGAACATGAGAGAGGCTCTGTGTCAGTTCAGTTTTTATGTATTAAAATTGTAGGAAATATGAAAAGCATAAAAAAGTCAGATTCTTACCTGTAGCATCTGGTTATAGTTGTTGAGCTGTTCCTTCAGGTCTGTGAGCTCCATCTCGTGACCACAAGCCTCCTGCAATACCATAGACCACAATCACCAACGTCAGCGCCATCAATATTGCAAATCTAATTACACAAAACACAGCATCCGCAAAGCCCAGGGGGGAGGGGCATAGGTGGATCAGGCATAGGGAACAAGGGATTCCAGGGCTCGAAATTAAGGGGGTGTGGGTGCCGGGAGGGGTGCCAGGAGCCCAGGGTTCCTTTGAATTCTCCTGGGGCTCCCTAGGTTTTCTGCAGGGAGCCCAAAGATGTAATGGATGTACACAGCACCTTTAGGTAGCCTTTGACGATGCAGTTGGGCTTCCTGGAAACAACACTTAATTTCGAGCCCTGCATTCTCTCTACAGGTAATGTTATCTACTGCTCTAATATTACAGAAAGGAATTAATTAATGGTTTATTTTATTAGTATGTAATTTTTTGATGTTTCATTCAGTGATATTCAACGAAGAATTTTCCATCCTCTTTAACATTCAGAATCATACGTATCATTAGCACAAATCAGTAAATATATATATATATATATATATATATATATACATATATATATATATATATATATATATATATATATATATATATATATATATATATATATATATATATATAGTTTAAGTTTAACTACTAATGTAATTCAAATCATCATAATCATAATCATATTTATTGCGATTAGTACTCAGTCATTGTATAAGCAGCATATTTTGGATCCTCATTTGCATACATGACATTCTATAAGCAGTGTCTATATTTGCATACATGACCATATTTGGCATTATCCTGGACTCACCTTGCCGTCGCGGAGCTTATTAACAGTCTCCTTAAGATGACTCTCGCGTCGCTCCATTTGAGCCAATCGGATCTCAGTATCATACAACAACGAAACCTGCGCTCTCAGTTGCGAGAGGTCGTGTTTCGGTATTATTGCCATAGTATTATTATCGTGACTGTTTTCATATCGAAGAATCGTTTCGCGAAACTCTTGGGCTTCGCGCTCGATATTTCGTACTTTGACGTTATTTTCCTGGAGTTGTTTATGGAGTAAGGAGTTTTCCTCGTGGAGGCAGGATACGGAACTTATCTTAGGAGGAGGAGAGATAGGAGGGATGGGTTAGTATGGTTTATCAAGGAGGCATTAAAGACACACCCACCACCATGCAATGACCAACCTCCTATTAACCCATTTACACTCAGAGCGGCCAAAAGAGGCCTGTCGATTTTGGAAATATTTTCCTTACAAAAGCATTTTTTTGAAAACATTTGAAGGAGAAATGTTGATCAGAAGATAAACAACAACTCTCCTTGAAATATTTCGCAAACTTTTGCTTTATTTCCAAGTTATTTCCAAAAGCATGAAAGTAGCAGACAATTCTTGAGTGTGAATGGGTTAACAATGGAACTATCAACCCAATAAGCCCACTAATGCTTAAAACCCTTATGCGGCTGGTAACTAATTTGACCGATACAGAATGACACAAAAAAGCTGAGAAATCACTGAAACCCTGGCATATGGGTACTCATCTGAGAGTTCTCAGTGAGAGCTATCAAATGAGTACCAACATAACAGGATTTAGATGGTTTTCAAAGATTTTTGCGTTCTTATGCTTTGAACGAAAGTAGCCTCAGCATTGGAAGGGTTAAAACCCTTATGCGGCTGGTAACTAATTTGACCGATACAGAATGACACAAAAAAGCTGAAAATTCACTAAAACACTGGCATATGGGTACTCATATTAGAGTGCTCAGTGAGAGCTATCTAATGAATACCAACATGACAGGGTGTAGATGGTTTCCAAAACCTTTTGCATCCTTGTGCTTTCGGCGAAAGTAGCCTTTGCATTGGAAGGGTTAACCCAATTAGCCTATTTATGATTAAAGGTTCCTCCAGAAATTGTCGTCTGGATCTCTGATACTTTTGACTATAATTTTGGAATTAAGAATGATTTTATAGAATATTCAAAGGAGAGTTGTTAGTAATGTCCTGATGAATATTTCTCCATCAAATGTTTTCCTGAATATGCTTTTGCCTGCAATATTTCATCGAAATTGTCCGTTTTTTTGTCCGACCGCTTTGGCAGTTGTGAGCATCAATGGGTCGTAAAAATTCTGATTTTTTAGGAAAATCTTATATAAGTCTACTTCCTTTTTTAAATTTACCCTATATTTTTCAAGATACGAAGTGTGGTGTCCAAAAAAGCCTGACTACTTTTGAGAAAAATTTGATGGAGATATGTTTATTGCAATCCAACCAACAGTTCTCTTTCAAATATCTTGGACACCAAGTTAATTTCCCCCCATGCTGCTAATGATGAATAGGTCAATGAGCTCTGGCTCGGTTAGGCCTAAAAAAAAAGTTGTTTGTTTCCTGTAACCCTACCCTAACAAGTTTTTATTCAAAAAAATCCCTACCCTAAAGTTTTTTTGGCCCTCCCAACTCCCAATCAACGTAAAACATGCATAAAACACATATTTTTGACCAAAAAAATAATGCAAATTTTTTTTTTACCGACCTACCTACCCTATTTTTTTCATACCGTTACAGGAAACAAACAATTTCTTTTTTTAGGCCTTACATAAATGGAGGATGGTCAAGCAGAGAGGGCACCAATGACATATAAGGTTAGAATTGAAGCATTGCAATCACCAGGCTATAGTAGTTACATACATACAATGCAAGCATACATAGTACACTCTAAAATAGGGCTAACCCAGAATCAGGTGAACAAGAATATATATCTTTATATATATATATATATATATATATATATATATATATATATATATATATATATATATATATATATATATATATATATATATATATTTGTATATATATATATGTATATATATATATATATATATATATATATATATATATATATATATATATATATATATATATATATATATATATATATTTGCAGTTATGTCTGTACACATTTTTCTGGATCAACCCTTAACTAAAATAATAAAATGCTTAGCATGCAGTTATATTCTGTTAGACTAAAATAAGCAATTACTGTAAATCATCTTTAAAATGATAATTACTCAAGTCTGTTTAATCATGCAGTCCACCATGATTATATACATGCACTATATACTATTGTTGTTACAAAAGCAATTACCCCTACCCTGCCCCGAGTGACCAAAGCTCAGATACTTACCCTATGCTTAGCGCTGTACACGCTAGCCTCAAGTTCCTGAATCTTCTTCTTCAGTTTCTGTTCATTTTCCTCCAACTGCCGAATCTTCTCTTTCATCGAACTCTCCGTCCTTTCATACTCAGACATTCTGCTCATCCACTCCGACTCCCTGGCCTGAGAATCGTGAACCTTTGAACTCAGTTGATCCTCCATATCCTCAACTTGACTCTTAAGCGATTTCTTCAAACCGTCGGAAACGGTCATTTCTTGCTTCATTTCCGCGTCCCGGACTTGTAGATCGGAGATTTCGTATTTGAGGTTCGATCGTTCTTCCTCCAGGTCATGGATTTTGCGCGCCATGTTTTCGTTCAGGGCTTCGAGTTGGTTGACTCGCCGTCTGGCCGCATCTTCTTGATGACCCAGCTCTTCAACCGTGTCACTGAGCCTCCCTTTGCGCTCCTCAAGCTCATTCACCTTCTGCTTCATCATCTTATCATCAACCTCCATCCTGTGGATCTTATCCTGAAGGTCCCTCACCGTCTCATCCTCAAGAACGCGCTTATTCTCCTCAAGACGAGAAATCTTATTCTTCAACAATTCCTCGCTTCCTTCAAGATCCCCGACTGAACTTTGCAGATGAAGTATTCGCTGATTTTGCGCCATCTTTTCTTTCTCCAAACTCTCCGCTTTCCGTTTCCATTGTTTCTCCGAGGTCTCAAGTTCTGAGATGTTTGATTCAAAGATTCTTAGTTTTTGGGCTGCGGTTTCGTGGTTGAACTGGGACTGGGAGAGTTGGTCCCGGAGCTGACGTTCGATGCCCTCAAGTTCTTTGACTCGGTCCTCAAGGTCCTGCATGCGGTCCTGCAGGAGTCCTCCCTTGTTGTAGAGGGAGTCCTCGCTGAGCTCTAGGCGACCAAGCTGCTCCTTGAGACTCTTCTCCGAGAGCTGCAGCTCACGGATTCTCACGTTCATCTCGTAGATATGGTTTTTGTCGTTGCGAGCAATCTCATTGAGCTGCTCCTGGTCTGTTTCAAGATCACCAACCTGAAATGGACAAAAACATGAAGTCAATCAATGATCAGTTACATATTAATTTCAGTAGGTTCTTAGTGGTAATGTTTTCTTCAGTTCTGCTCAGATCAACTTGGGCACCTTACACAATCAAGTTCATAACATAATTTGGTTCCTCCACCGGACAAAATCCCACTATTCAAACAAATATTTGCTGACAATTTCTAAAAGATGGATCAAACTACTAAGCAAAATTTGAGTCTTTTTTGTTAATTAAGAAGCCTGTTTCTTAAATGCAACCATTCTATGCCCAGCTACTATGACGTCATTTTATTTAGTATGTGAAGTATTATACTGTCGAGGAGTTATGAGCCTATAAAGAGTATGGCCTACATGTAGAATTGAGATGTTAATTCTTTTGAAATTGATAAAGTTCTTTGGAATTATTTTAAGTACAATTTATTTGGTTTTCTTTATTACCTCTTTTCTTTAAAAACAGTATCATACTATGATATTGCTATGACAACCAAGCAGGGATAATCATGTAACTTATATATTAATGAGGTTATCATTCCATTTAGATATGTTATAGCAAAGGATGTCTTTGTCATTTCTAACCCAAATCTAAATTCAATCAATTAGTTTTAAAGTTTATTTTAATTATTTTCATCTAGAATTAAGTATCAAAGACATTGTTTGTGTGACCATTAAGGGTGAACTATAGGATGATGGCTAATTAAAACACATAAAGCATTTGGCATATAGCAAGTTAATTTCCTAATTTCAATCATTTTCACACCTTTCATTTTCACTGATGTATCTTTTCAAATCATCCTCTTATCATGCTGTTTGATATGAATTGTAAGAAATGTGGTATGAAAAGTGTCATCTTTCTTATTGATGTTTATCATCTCTTATTCAATGATTTGCATTTTCTTATTGATGGTTATTTTCACTAATTCGACAATTTGCATTTTCGTAGTGGTTGTTATTTTCCTTATTCAATTAATTTGCATTTTCTTATTGATTTCATTTGCCGAAGGTAAGCAGGACAACATCAAGACTGTTATGCATATAAAAGTGATTTGGGGATGCAACAATAATATGGCACAACTGATCTATAAATTACATTATTCTGTTTTAATTTTTAGTTTTTTAAGTTAATAATTATAGAATTAATTAAAAATTATTTTTTATAAATTATATTAGTATGATAATTTTCATATAAATTTGTATGTGAACTATTCATGATGATAGCATGTTCTACAGTAACTGGTAAGTGCTAGGAAAAGGGAATGACACATTCTATACAGTAGGTGTTGGCTTTGCACGATGTATATCACAAAGGTCTACATGATTGCAATATATCATATTTTATGGGAACTCTCCATAACCACACACAACTAAGCAGTACTGATGTTGAAAATTACAAAAAGATTAGAATGACATATAGTGACAGCCTGAGCCTAAACCACATGGACTGTTTTCCCAAGAATACTCAACAATAAAATCTGATTCATAGGAACTTTGTCTGGAATTGCTAATTGCAAAATTTAAAATTCTAAATTGAAAATTTGAAATTTAAAATTTAAAATTTATGATTCAAAATTTATGATTCAAAATTTAAAATTTGAAATTGTGAAAAATTTAGGATATTCTAGATTTCAAAATAAAATCTGATTTATATTTTTTTTTCAATCATATTCTTGAAGATGCTTTTGATCAAAATATTTTACCAAAAAAATCATGTCATTTTAAGGAGCTCCACATGTGTTGAATCAACCCTAAAACATCAATTTTTGAAAGCAACTTTTTAAACTTTTAAACAATTTTTTCATACTGTCTGTTTTCAAGATAAGTTTTGTCTGAATAAAAAGTAAAGAATAAGAAACCACAGTAGTCATGAATTTAAACCAAACCATTGCTAAACCCAGTGAAAAAAGTTTGTAACACAGTCGTTCAACTTGCCATATATGGACATATGAACTTTGACCCATGAACTTTGACCCTTAACCCACCAAGGAAGAGGTGACCTTAATGGGACTTACCTTTGGCTAAAAATAGAATAATAAACCAAATGATAGATGTATATGTATGAGTATGAATTGAAATGTTAGTTCAATGTTAAGTCAGGAAGTGTGATGAATAAATAGTAATAGACAGAAAGGTGACATTAAATCTGCCAATGATTATAGTAAAATCTCTACCGATAATGCAATATTTAGTTAGTACAATGGTGTGAATACTAGGAACTGGAAAAGTGAAATACTGATTGAGGTCTGAGTGTAGCTTCTGGTTAGTGGTGATGGTGTGTCTCTCTTCACCTTATCTAATCACTATAAGAACTTATTGCTACATAAAGCACATATGATGTAACTAAGTAGTGATGGAGGCCCTCTTACAAGAACTGCTATCAACGTAAATGATCAAAAACAAAATTTTCAATAAGGAAGTACGGATTTAGTGAAATTTTCATAAGTAAATTAAAGAACATTGTTGGTTAAAGAATATTAAATTTGTAAGTAAAATCTTAAATCATTTTCCTTTAATGGACATTTTGATATGCTTTAAATAAATACCTGATATTGATTTTAAACTTGAAATTGAAATTGACTTGAATTACCTAAAATTACCTAAAATTTGAAATTGAATTACCTGAATTTGAAATTGACATGAAAGAAAAATGTTTGATATTAAAGAAACGAATAGTGAAAAATAAACACAAAATTTTCAGCACTCCACCCTACATTTAAATATTTATTTTTACTCTTACGCTGAAGAAAAACACAACCCACCCTACCTACTAAATGTTTCAGGTCATTAACTGAAACAAATTTTACCAAATTCTATATTTAGCGACTCACCTGTTGACGAAGATGTTTTTCCATGCGCTCCAGTTCCTGTATCCTCTGCCGAAGCAGATCCTCGGGTGTGTCCAACATATCGTCCAATGGCGTGATAGTACTTGCCGATTGCTCCTCAAGAAGCTGAATCTTCCGTTTTAGCGCGCGCTCGGTGCGTTCGCAGTTCTCGATTTTAGATTTAAGGCTCTCTGGGTCCTGAATTCCTTTTTGTAGTTTATCCACCTCATCTTTTAAGCTGCTTTCCCGACTTTCGAGATTACGTATCTTTGCTTTAAGATCCTCGACTAACGCGATATCGTCAATATCCTTGAACTTCACGGTACGACTACTAGCAGCGGCAACGGAGTCCTTCTCGTAATTAATAGCTCGTTGTTTTAGGCTTCGTTCGCGTTCTTCAAGCTCCTCGTTTTTGCGAAGTAATTTTTTCTCGTTTGCTTCCAAGTCGAATACAAGTTTTTCGAGATGTTGGATCTTGGCTAGTGCATCTCCCTCTCTTCCTTGTGTGCTGGTGCCATATCTCGCTTCATTCTTCAACCTGGAAACAGCAAGAACACAGACGGTCAGTGACAATTAATTAGAAGTGCTACAGCAATATGGAAAGTATTAAACAGGAAAATATTTGTGGATTGGTACAAACTTAATTTCGGGCCCCGGAGTACAGCCGGGTGCAAAGTTGGTCTGTTCAATGCCAGCCCAGGCTTTTTTTTAGGCCCGCAGTATATTTGGACTTGTAAAAGCCCATTATTTTTTCTTGTGTTTTAGGTACCCTTTAAGTTTTTCTGTTACAGGGCAGCAAGGTGGCATGAGTGGCTCACATCTATCTCATCAGGTGAAGCGAGGCCTCTAAAACCTATAGATACAGAAGGACCAGGTGGTGCCATCTATCTACCATACCTGGTACTACACCAAATGGCTTGGTCAACACAAAATGTAATGTCAACTCTTCAGGGACTAGGAGCTTAGCCTAGATATCTAGGCTGTCATATGTATATTTCGCCGTCATGTTTTTTTCTGTTGGCAGGCACTAAATAGTCTAGGTGGCCAGAGTGGTCAATTTAGTTAACACTTATCTCATCAGGGGAATAGAGGATTCAATTGGTCTACTAGAAGCTTTGTCTAGTGATCTCTCCAGCTATGAGAAGCCTTGAAGCTACAGGTAGCTTGATTACATAATACGCCTCAGGTAATTATCTGATCAGGAAGCACATCAGTGTTCTAGTAAATACCTGGGCTAGGAGTTGTGCGAGGCCGTTGAGTGAGATCTGCTGGTTGCATATCCGGTGATAGACATTTGGAGCTACAGGTAGCTTGATTACATAATGAGACTCAGGTAATTATCTGATCAGGAAACTCATCCCTGAGGAGAGTGACGTGGGCTTAAGTAATGTGTCTTATTAAACATGCAGGAACGCCAAGTAACATATCCACTTGTGGTTGTTCATCTAAGGTAACTACACGTAAAGAAATGAATATAACATCTCAATGCTATACTTAGAACCAGTATGTTCAGGAGTTCAATCCATCCACACTTGGAACTTCATGCAACTATACACAAGGAAATGAATATAACATGCAGGATCTTAGCCAGGATTTGGAAACTGGGTGCCCAAATTGGCAATTGTAAAAAATCATCTATGTCCTCTTTTTTCAAAGGAGACTGTCATATAATCAGATTTCAACAATTAACATGTATTTACAATGTACTTATTGAAATAAGGCATGATATCCTAATACAAGGTCATCAGAACTATATTGAGGTGTAAGAAAATCAATTATCTGATTGAAATCAACATCTTAAGAAATATCTTGGAAAAACAATTTTCAAGGGTGAAATGTTAGGGTTTGGGTGTTGCTCAGTATATTATAAATATTAAAGGGTTTGCCAATTTTTTGCACCAGTTGAAGTGCTACAAAACAGCAATGAAATATTTCACTGTATGTTTGATGTACATACATTAATTCTCTAGATGTGTTTGTTTTTGCCTGCCTGGAGGTGTATGTTGCCGGGATATGGTAATGAAGACAGCTGACACCGTATGCACAGCACATAAATGTCAAACATAAATTTATAGTAGCATGTTGATTAAATATATTGGTTACTAACTGAGTAACTGCAGAACCTCTCAAACTACTAGTTTGAATTTCCTGTTGTCACTGTGCATTTGATTTTGATAATTTACTCTGAGAGAAAATAACAAAACTCCTAGCTTTGATTATATCATATTATCTGTCGCATAGTAGTATTATTAAGGAACCCCGAAAACATGCATATGATCTGTAGTCAACAGTGCAATGCACAAACTTGTCTTTCCCTTGAACAGGGAATAATAAAGGGAGCTTCATCTTTTCCATTCAAAATCGGCCACTTTTCCCTTAAAAAAGAGTGAAAGGGTGAGATAGTGCATTGGAATTATCAAACCAACCAAACCCTTTGACCTGCACCTGAGTGATAGGTTGGGGGTGGGGCATTCATTTGAACACCCTCACTTCCCTAAATCCTTGACTTTCTACTCTGCAAATTCTATATATTATTACAAATAACTTGCTTTCACTAATTAACTACACTTTGATAGACTAAGTAGTTGGATCAATAGGTTAACAAGCCTTCATAATAGTAGTGAGCATATTATCCCACATGTTAAGTATGATGATGATTGTTAGAAGCCTATTTCTCAGCAGTCGTTTGACCTTGACTCGTTGTCAAGGTTATTTATGTGTTACCTGGCGACCACCTGGACCAATCACACATCTGGAGACACCTGGCCCAGGTGTGGAGTTCAGTCACACCTGGTGGAAGTCATGTATTTGGTCTGATAGCCCCCAGCAATAACCAAACAGCTAATGCTCTTATAATACACATTACATAGATTCATAATCATTTTCCTTAATTCTATATTGTATACATACAATATAAAGAGTTTGTATATAAGAGAGCATTGCACTGCAAGGTCCCACATGTGTGCAAATAATGCATAATGAAACAATACCAAATGGCTTTAGAATGTAATATCATGAGAACAATGTGTGGAAATGGCATTACAAGCACAAGTCTGGAGTACAATAGAAGTATATATTGATCTTTTTGAATATTGCTCACAGTAATAACAATTATCATAAGCCTAAGCAAATATAATATTCACAGTGATATATGAACATAAGTAAATCATATTAATTTATACAATACATATATCTCTAGTGGCTTCTTCAATCTGGTAAAGGAGTGATTGAAATTAGGTTTTAATTATTGAGTTATCTTTTGTGTACAGATATCCGAGAAATGAATGTCATTTAAATTGCTTTGTGTAAACTGTCCAGCGCTCGAAATTTAGTTGTTGTTTTTTCTTGGGAGCCCAAGTGCATCTTCAAAAGGTACCTAGAGGTGTTGTGTCTAGAAACCAGTACATCTTTCGGCTGACCCCTCCCTGCAGAAATTTGAGGGAGCCACAGGACAATTTAAAGGAGCCCTGGGCTCCCCCAAATTTCGATTGTATCTATCTCTCATGCATGAATAACCATTGAGGTGGACCTACCTTTCTCCTACAAGCTCTCCTGAAACAGAGTTACCCCAACCCTTCTCTGCTCTCAGCATCTCTACATCTCAGCTAGGGGCCTGCCCCGATAGCCGTGTGGTCTAAGACATTACCACTGACTGTTCACTGTCTCTCACCACTGAGGCCCTGCCCTGATAGCCGTGTAGTCTAAGGTGTTACCACTGACTGCTCATGGTCTCTCACCATTGCCTGGGCTAAAATCCTGGCCGGGGCATGTCAGAGAGTTGCCAGTGACTTGAAGGTAGGCAGCAGTTTCTCTAGGTACCCCTACCACTAATAATTGGCTAGTCATGACTTGGCCACATCGAAATTCAAATATATCTCAGCTGACTTCTAGCAAATAGAGATTCCAGGTGTATCTACATGGATACCATACAGGTGAGCATTCAGACGGTGTGTTAGAATATACCCAATATTGGATCCTCCATATATCCCGGTGAGGTGTGTTACATCATTCTCTTCATTAAATGGTTTGGATTCTATTCCATAAAGAACAACTGCAAGTCCATGCATACATCCGACATCCATAAATTGGTTGAATACCGGTGCATTCAAACTCCCTGCCTAATTACTCTCAAGTACTGTGATTTTTGTAGTTCTCCATAACTGTTTGCCTAGACCCCAGGACTTGCATAATTGTAAAATCCCCTCTAAGCCTATATTACGCTGTTCATAAACATCTGTGTACATCAACCCATTCATTCCTAGAGATTTTTTATGAGTATCTTCTGGACATATGATACTTTTGAAAATAACTTTAAAAGTAAACATTTATTCAATAAATATCTGAAGAAGAGTCGTTTGTTAAGTTTTGATCTTCATTTCTCCTTCAAATATTTTCCAAAAAATGCTTTGTTTGAAAAGATATCGCCAAAATAGTCAGGCAGTTTTTGGTCTGAAATGGTTAATGAGCACAGAGGAATGTTGATTATCTGTAATAGAGAGATGAGCATTCCTGTGTCACCTTGGTAACCACGCACACCTGGCCTAATGATCTCGTTAAGATCTTACACACCTGGTTGTCATAGAGTACAGTATACTTCATATATACCATTAGCATGAAATGTACATCTATTAATCCTTATGCCGATGGTGGCTAATTTGGCCAATCAAAATGATACAAAAACCTGAAAGATGACTGAAACCCTGGCACATGGGTACTCATCTAAGAGTACTCAGTAAAAGATATCTAATGAATAC
This sequence comes from Maea johnstoni, assembly GCA_963942565.1. Lineage (NCBI taxonomy): Eukaryota > Metazoa > Annelida > Polychaeta > Spionida > Magelonidae > Maea > Maea johnstoni. The sequence goes on from OZ012694.1 coordinate 13,670,850, forward strand.
CAATATGACAGGGATTAGGTTTTAAAAGATCTTTGCGTCCTTGTATTTGGACAAAAGTAGCCTCAGCATTGGAAGGGTAAGCAGGGGTGTCCAAGTTTTCAAATCCTGGCGCACAGGTAATTGGTCCTAAAGCACAGCACAGGGAGCAACACAGTAGATAGTCCGATAGTCATGACTATCTAATCACCAAAAATCAGCATGTCGGACTATCTGAAGTGTCCTTCAACTTGCCCGAGCTGACTATCTATTATTAGGCATGGCTTCACAGGCAGCCACAGCCATCTGGACATAAAGAGCTCTTTGGCATGGCTCAATAATTAGGTTGAAGGTCAAGTGCTTACCACTCAGAGATATGAACGAAGCACTTGTCACCGAGACTCCACTCAGTGGCACTTCTAACTTCCTGGTCTTACATCATGAGCTCATAAAGTGAAAACATTCATGTGTGCCTCCCAAAATAAAAGATATGTTAATAGTAACAAATGGCTCATAAGAAATATACTTTTGCTGCCCAAGATCTACCTGGTAATATGCAACAGAGACACAAGATTCTTCATCATACCACTTCAGAGATATGTTATCACTTCACTATCATAAAGCAAAATATTGCTAAAAATTCAGAAATAAAAAAACATCACCTGAAACTACTGTTCTTGATCTTCCGGAAAATGTTTTGTTGTCGCTATAGGGCCATATCAAGCTATTCAAATCGTTGCGGACGGGAATTTTAGAGAGTTTAATTCAATATTTTTCCTTAAATTCATGTAAACTTCCTGATTTGGCTGTTTTATCTTATAGATATATCATTCTAGAACACTATTATAAAAAAAGTTTGTTAAATTTTTTTGACAAAATAGTAGATTTTAATGAATTTCTTGCTGTTGCGGACGGGAAACTCTGCGACGGAGGTTTTAGATACCTTCACAAAAATAGAAATCCTTCTTCAAATACTGAAGAAAATTAAAGTTTTGCATATGTGCAATGTAGCCAAGACCTTCAAGTATCTATTTCTGTATGTATTTCAAATTTTGATCATCCCATTCAAATTTTTGGAGAATTTATTCAGTGTTGCGGACGGAAAATGCATACTGTTGCGGACGGGAAATTTTCGTCGCAAGTACAGTAGAGGAAGTATTCAGTACGTAAAACATTTGTAAGAGGTCAAAATTTGATAACATCACTCAAAAATTGAAAATATTTATTTGGAAGACTGACATAAGAATGTTTTATACAACATTATTCATAGTTTAGTAGTCTAAATGCTGAGCTACAGATAAAATGATTCCTGAAACTTAATTTCATTGGATTTAGCTCAGAGACTGATACTCTCAATTCTAGGTTCTTAAATTATTGTGGCTTAAACATTGAAAACACTTAAAACAAGAATTCTATATTCTTTCTATTAGAAAAGATAACTATATACAGCAATTTAAGCAAGTTAAGAGAGGATTCTTATAACCAGGTTGTGGAGTGATGCTGGTTCTCCAAATTGCAATAGGGCTATATACCCAGATCTTAGCACTGAAATCTTAAGTGCAATTTAAAACATACTAGCAATGCTAAATTACAAGTTTAGATAAACCACTGATTTTCATGATATGTATGTTTGGTTAGGACTACAAATCCAGTTCATATCCAATACTGAATATCAATGCACACCTACATTAATTCTCCATTCACCCAATAGACATGTTAGATCTGAGCCCCAAAAAATACCCAACTGTCAAATATGTATGAATGAAAATATCACATAGGTATTTTAAAGTATTTAGCAAACTGGACACTCAGTAACTACACATATTCCTAAATCATTCAGAATAAAGATACTTTGGTATCATTTAAAACAACTTTCTCAGGATCCTTTCTGTTTTTCTCAACTTTTTCTGGAATGCTCTGTACCTGATGCCATGTTGATGATGCAATGAGAAATGATTTAGCTTTCTACCTGCTCATCTAATTTGCTGATTTAGCTAATTTATTAATTTTCATAATGAGTTCTCATAGGTTCTAGCATAGGTCTAATAATACATGATCCAAACAATGTACAGGTGTACACATTCAGCACTGTCTAGACATGAACCTTCATCCTGTCTGCACCCCTACATCCTTAATCCTGAAGCCACCTATTCAGTCAATCAGTGTAAATGCAATTTCCCCCCAACTCTTTCCTCCCTCCCACAACTGGAGAATCAGAGGTAAATGCAATTTCCCCCTACCCTATTCTTCTCCCTAGACTGGAGAATCAGAGGTGTTGATAAGAGGGGGAAGTGAAGGTAAAACAGAATCCACATCATTTGGGCTATACCAGCAACCTTGATTTGTACAGGAAGTGATTAAAACCAGGAAGTATAGAATTATTGTTCCTGTTAAAACTGACCAGGTGGTGAGTGAAATCATCTACCTCTGAGAACATAAACTAAATTATGCTTTTCATAACTTTCTCTGTTTAATGTTCTAAAGGAAGCATCACACCTAAGTCAGTTGGAACTATTATGCTGAGTATGTATGTAAGAAACAGAGTGGTACTCAAACTTTGCTCATACCTCCAAGGCCCATTACCTAAGTGTAATCCTCTTTTCTGGATATTATACCATTAAAACAACAGAGATCTCTTTCTTTGGAAAATTCCCCAGCCCATAGAGGGAAGATGGATGTGCCTTGGATCTTTTATTTAGATGAAAATCCATAGCTGTCATTGATCACCTGACTTTTGCCTTCAAGTCATACTTCCTGTCCCAATCACTTTTCCGTCCGAAACAGCACTAACTGTTGCGGACGGAAAATTTTCAAACTCCATTTTTACAAGTTATGTGATTTATTTTCTTCAATTTGTTTACATTAATAGATATGCATTATAATGAAGTAAGAGGATTCCAAAAATGGTTACTCTATCACTTAAAATGAATATTTTATAGAAACTTTTCAAAGTTTTTTGTTGCGGATGGGAAAATGGCTATCAAACCAGTTCAATACCTCATTGATCAATGATCACCAGATCAAATATGTTCAGTGGTAATGTACTTCAGCCTCACACCTACAAAAAGACACCAAAAAAGTGTACTTCTGACAACCCTATCAAAAATAAAATGATTTTAATCACTTTTCCGTCCGCAACACTAAAAAAAGTATTTTTAAGGTAAAAAGTCAATTTTATGTGAGGTGGAGGGCTTTAAGCTCTGCTTTTTTTCATTTTTGTACACTTTAGGATGTCTATTTTCAGTACGTCTTCAATTCATATTGGTAAAATGAAATTATTTTTTAAAGTTCTCCGTCGCAATTATTGTGATATGGCCCTATATGAATTTTATAATATTTGACCTGTGTGAAACTAAGATTTGGCAGAGAACATTCAGAGTTTGATTTACTATGAATTAAAAATCCCCTGTGATTTCTTGATGTGTAACTATAAGTATCTTAATCATATCCTTTATCTATTTCGATGGGTGAACTTGTCTTTGGAAGTCATGAAGGAAAAGGGAGATCAGCAAGGAACACATTTTGAGATAATAAGGAATTCCAAAAAAACATTAATATCTTAAACACTTCAAACCTCCTCAATCGCCCTATATGTAATTTTATTCTTTAGATTTTTATGTTTTATTCCACAAATCATCGGCTGACGGAAAATTAAGGTGTTGAATTACAGCCTCCATATTCTGATTGTCAAGTTGCCACATTGCTGATGCAAAAAGTCAATACAGAAGATTCATTTCAAGGCAAAAAACATACAATTGAAATTCAAATAAAAATGTGGAGGTACTTGTAAATACAAGAAATACAAAGCAAAACAGGCAGATATTATCAAATTGGTGGGGCAATCTGAAAGCCTGGCGGGACTATCTGAAAGCCTGGCGGGACTATCTGATCTTGGGTCCAACTTGCCCCGCCTGACTACCTGGGTTGGCCGGGTACTGTTGTACCCTGCAGCAATTTATGGTTGGCGCCTTGCGAAAAAAAAAGTTTGAATATTGTCACCAGGTAGCATTACCATATAGCTTTGAAGTAATAATGAATTTCTAAAGTGATGAATCAATATATGGTATCAATAAATGGAGTTTACACCTATTTTAAGCAGAATCTGTATTTTAAAATGCAAGTGGAATACTTAACAAAATCATAAGTTTGGAATATATAGGTTTTGTGCATACCTGACTTCTAAGAGTCAAAGCTTTAACCACTCCCATAAAATCCAAATATAGAAATCGTCTACATTTGATATCTTTGAATCTCACTCTACATCCTGCATCCATTGAACATGGGCCTGTCTTGATAGATGAGAGGTCTAAAGCATTGCTCCTGACTGCTCGCTGTCTCTCATCACTGCCCAGATTTAAATGCTGCTCAGGTATGTGAGGAAGTTGGTAGTGATTTGTAAATATCAAGTGGTCTCTCCAGTTGTAAGGTTTCCTCCACTACTTACAACTGGTTATTCACAATTTAGCCTGAGTATGGCCGAAGATCCTAATTCCATTGTCAATTAAGAGTTACTTCAAATGAAGACTCAAAATCACAAAGTCTTTTATGAGGAAGCTGAATCTCACCCTGGTTTCTGATCTGTCCAATAACTTCCTCCGGTACATGTATCCTCTCATCTCTGTCTACATACCTCTAGCTCTCCTATCTCCTACCTGTAATTAACCTGGTCACACCTGAGGGCTTGATTACAATTACAATACAGGTAAGTGCCTAAGTGCCACTGGGACTTCCTTTAATTACCCAAACAGCGCATGTAGGCTGTCACTCGGTGACAGAGATTTATGTCTCAAGTATTTCCGTCTGTCAGCAAAACAAAAATGATCAACTTTAGAGAAGATAATGGATAGATAGATAGAAAAGCTTTATTTCAAGTCTAAATTAATTTTACATAGCAAACACAAGCTTCCAGGGCTTTTGGCCGAGTACTATACAGGAAAGATTGAGTAATATTATTAAGCATTTTATTATGTTATATTTCTCTTTTCACTACTTAAAGGCTGAAAGGGGCAATAATGGGATATGACAGGATTAAATGTATCTTAAGAGGGACTCAGGTACTTCCAATTAGTCAATGCAAAAGTACTTATTTCCTGATTCACTTTCATATAGCCCTTGGCTAATAGCACAATAACATCCAGACTAGTACATGTAATGCCAACAGAAAGAGGAATGCACACGACCTGGAATGTCAAGAATGCAACAAACTAATTAAAATATCCATTAAATATAATTTGTAATCATGTCAGGTACTTTCTTATGGAAAATGCATATACATGTAGCTCATTCCAATTTAGCCTAGCTTCTAAGCGTTACTGTGTTTTACTTTTGCAGATAGATGTAGGGCCATATCGCAATAACTGTGACAGAGAAAATGATTTTATTTTACAGATATGAAGTGAAGACGTTCTTTAAAAAGACACACTAAAGTGTACAAAAAGGAAGAAAATCATGACCTGAATCTGTCAACTTGATATGGCCCACTACAAAAATGAAAAATGTGTAAAAAGGTATCTTCAGCATAATGAGAACTAGAATATTTTCATTCCAAATGCTTTACACTTACCCTAAAAACTCTCTCTATTCACCTGTGTTACCTCCCCTATTTACCAACCCTACCATGTTCCACTGAGACTAGGCTCCTAGTACCTAAATATTTGACATTCCATTATTCATATTGACCAAGCTAGTTCCACTGAGTGCAGATTTGTTTGTTGTGGTCAGCATGATTGATGTGGTCATCTTGTTTGCCCCACTTTGATACCTAACTAAGTGACACAAAGTACAATTAAGTTCCCTCAGGGGGTTCCCCAGTATTTATCTTGGTTACACCTATTAACATTCCAGCTCAGTAGCTTAAAAGGCTAAGAATAAAATAATCCTGATTAAGGCCACTTTAAACCTGGGCAGCCAGTAAGCTCCTTTAACCATCCAAACTACAACATCACAAGTCAACCACACAAAAGTGTATCTATAAACTGGGTTCTTACTCTTTAGATTTCTTAAGGCCTAAAAAGTTGTTTGTTTCCTGGTACCTGGCCCTAACAAGTTTTTACTCACTAAAATCCATACCATAAGGGTTTTCTGCCCTTGACCAACTCATGGACATGCAAAAAATATTACAGTAAATTTTGAGATAGCTGTCTGATTCTGTTGAGACTATGTAACCTCAGTCAGGATTAACTTTGAAACTAGGTGTTCTTAGTATAGAAAAACAAAAAATCAGTGCCCTTTTTTATCTAAGGGAGATGTATTCAGATGACAAAGTTCCACAGAATGTCTTAACTTGTTTAGAATCAATTCAAATGAATATTCATCTTAAGATAATGTTATATAGTATCAACATCAAATTGAAATATTTTGCTTAAAATTGACAATGACATATCTAGAAATTCATGAACAAAACAATTGGGTATCCTGGGGTGTGATTGATTGTTAAGGGTTGGGGTGTCCAGATGATGCCATGAGACACACTGCAGGCACCCCAAAGGCACCCTGAATGTACCCACTGGACGCCCTGGCAGTAGTAGTACCCAGAGAGCCCCAAGCACACAGTGACAGGGTGCTGTTTACATAGTCACCATGGTTACTGGCTTAAACACTGGTGACCCATCTGACCTACTTTCTGCCTCACTGACACTTCAGGCGTTAACCCTTTCATGCCTGGGGTATTCTTTAACAAATGTAGTCTGGACCTAAGATACTTTTGAAAGTAACTTCTCAAACAAGCATAATTTCACAAAATATTTCAAGGAGAGTTGTGGATGGGGTTTTGATTAAAAATTTCTTCTTCATTTTTTTCTGAATATTACCCCATCATTGTCGCAGCGGCCAAAACTAGCCAGATAATGTTGGTGGAATCTTTCAGTTGAAAGCATAATTGATGGAGAAATGTCAATCAGAACAATACCAACAACTCTCCTTCAGATATTTTGTAAAATCATTCTTAAAGGTAAAGGTATTCGGTTTATAGTCTTGTATCCACCGAAGTGCTCACACGACCTTCCTCCCCTAGCAGGCACTGTACATACAGAAACCATTTCAATCCCCCGGGGGATATTCCAGAGCAACTGGCAGCATATAGCGCACACACTCTAAGCACTGCCTTATTTATGCTAGGTACCCATTTTGCAGCTGGGTAGACTGAAGCAATATGGAATAAACTGTTTTGCCCAAGAACGACCAAAGTGCCCGGAGTGGCCGGGAATCGAACCAGCGACCCTCTGATTACTAGTCCGACACCTAACCAACTGAGCTACTTTGTCCCCATTTCTTACTGGCTATGTGTAACATACTTTTTGGCTATTCGCCGCAGCCAGCTTGTTAAGGTTGACCGGCTGGTTTCATAATTCATATCCACTTGCTTTTATTCATCTAAGGTTTTCAGTGTATGACTACCATTTTTTTAATCTCTCTATATGATATGCATGCTGTCTAGGTGCATATACTAGTTCTCTTCCTTATCACCACAATCAGACAGTGGCTGGGTGGGTCCACCCATCTGTCACTCACTATACAGTGAGTCTCACATATGTCATAAGCTCAAAACATGCCTTCTTGTGTATCAGAGATGTATATACCTGAATTTTGGAAGTCTCTGATGTGTATTGATGTGTATTGATTATTGACTTCTTGAGGCAAGCAATTTCAACATAATCGAAATTGAAGTAGTAGGTATTCCAGCCAACCGTTCATTTCACATGTGTTCAACAATAACGCCCACCCACATTTCAAATGCATGTTCATGTACATATAAACTACTCACTCTTCACCTCAAAACCTGGAGGTGCAAGTCTCTAGAATAATATATACATACATGTGTATTACAGTACCACAACTATCAGACTGTGAACATGTAGTGCAGATAGTTGATAGGTCGATATAGATAGATAATCTATATAAATTTCAAGTCGGTAATAATTTTTACATAGTAAACACAAGCTGCCAGGGCTCTTGGCCGACTACAAAATAACAATTAAAGTATAATATACCGGGTGTAGATATAAATACAGGGATATAAATACCTAGTTAATATACCTCTCTGATGAAATTTCAAGACCGTAATAATTTTTACATAGTAAACACAAGCTGCCAGGGCTCTTGGCCGACTACAAAATAACAATTAAAGTATAATATACCGGGTGTAGATATAAATACAGGGATATAAATACCTAGTTAATATACCTCTCTGATGTAGTAGAGAGTCAGTGTGTGATATTATACAGGTGACTGTCAACCCAGACAATGACAAACCATTGTTATAGTGCTTCAACTCACTAATCACAAGCTTTATGAATAAATAATTAACTGAGAGACAGGTCATCTGGCATGGGGTTATAGTAAGGACGGACGCATGTACATGTAGAATACTAGTATGGAGAGGATACTAGTACAATTTGTACCTGGACAGATCCAAGCACATCCAAGTGTGTAAAATAACCTCCTTATTTCATCTCAATAGATTGAAATACTATATGAGTTAAATACTATGGATTTTCTTCATATAAAAACCAGAGACTGTTTCCTGTTAAAAACTGAAATTCTCACAGCACCTACCCTGCATCTACCTGGACAGATGTAATGGTTCCCTAAATAGCCTATATATCCAGGTGTGTGTGATAATTTTCTTATTAAATCTCTATAGATTGAAATAAATATCACATGTGTTTACTATGAATTTCCTTCACATAAAAACTGATAACCACCTAACACCTTACCTGCTAGAAACATGCAGTACACGACAAGCATGTGTCTCCTAATCTCATAATTCTAATACTGTGCTCCTAGAATTTGAATCTGGTTATGGTTTTCAGATGTATCCCTAGAAATTACTGCATGCTACTGGGGAGTGTCGTCTTTAAGACGTCGTATTTAAACCTCCCACCTTTCCTGTGGGTGTAACGGTCAGCAGTCGTATCTACAGCATAACATGTGAGCGTACAGTTCTAAATACTACTATAAGGCATAAACAAAGACAACCAGGTAGATATGAACTAGTCACATGTTTATCTTTACACATGCAAAGGTCATTGTACCTACTTGTTGGAAAATCGGTTAAAATCCAGGTAAAATCCAGGTAAAAATGTCCGCACCGGACCTCTCTGTGAACTATCCCACCACTCACCGCACCATTAACCTCAAGCTCTCTGCTTGAGGAGATCAAAATAGACTCATTCCATGGTTTCTAGGTCAACTGAACAGAGCTCTATTACATGGATTGTTGGCTGCGATGCTGACAATGGGACTGGCGGTTAGTCTAGGTTGTAGGTACCAAACAATGTGCTTGTAACTGATTGTTTAGTCATAGCTAGCCTGGAGTGCTTTTGAGAAGTACACACTATCCCAGTGTTGGTTGTGAGTGGTTTGTTATGAATTTAATTTTGAGAGAGGATTAACTTTTTAAATCAAATCAAAAGAAATTTGTAATTCTTCTTATGAAACCTACCTTTAAAATTTGAAAGGAGTGTTTACATGTAAAGCCTCACAATTTGTATCCTATTCAAGTGCTGCATACCAGCCTACATGACATTTTATGGCAGCTTTATATTCTTATAGCTTAACCCACCTGGACTGTACATATGGTCCAGCAACTTTGAACATAGCTTACAAAAATAGAGTAATGTTTCAACAATGTTTGGAGAAGGACTTATGAAGGTTTGATTCCCAGGGGTCCAGGGACATATTCCCCCAGATTTTGCTGTGCACCCCTAGATTTCTCAGACTATAGGTGCCCAGTGGCAGTATAGTATGTATAGTAACCAGAAATCCTGTTTTTGACCAATCATTTTTTATCAAAAGATCGAAGTGTCAGACCCTGCTATTAAAGCCAACAGGAACGACAACTTTCAGTCAAAATGTTTCTCAAAATGTTGCATTGTTCTCTAGATTTTCCTTATTTTGAGTAAAAGCAAGAATGGTGTTAACCTAGATTTCTAGGCTGTGGTATGTATTTTTCCTGTTTTCAAGTTTTTCTGTTACCAGGTACCAAGTAGCCAGTGCACAAATTAGTTTACACTTATCTCACCAGGTGAAAAGGGGACTCAGTTTGAGTATGACCAAAAACTTATGATCATGAACCTTTGGTATGACTAAAATCCCTAGAGATAGGAGGACCAGGTGGTGCCATCTATCTACCATACCTGGTACTATGGCACTTCTTGGTCAACACAGCGGAATGTCAACATTTTAGGGACTAGGAGCCTAAGCTAGTGTGATGGTAGCCTAGATTTCTAAGCTGTCATACATATTTTTTCCTGTAATTTATTTCCGTAGTCAGGCCCCAAATAGTCTAGGTGGCCACAGTGACCAATTTAGTTAACACTTGTCTCACCAGGATTCAGTTTAAAAAACAGAGATCGGAGGACCAGGTGGTGCCACCTACCTACCATTGCTGGTACTACACCACACTGCTTGGTCAACTTTTTAGGGACTTAGTACCCTAGTCTGGTGTGATGCGTGTGCTCCATGGGGTCAAGTAGAGTCAGTGATATTGACTCAATCACAACAGGGAGTCAGATAAGTGCAGGTAAGGCCACTCCAATTTATTTACTTGTCTTACGAGCTCAGGAGGTAGGAAATGAGCCATTTTGGAATAAAAAAAAGTTGAAAGATGTGACTTTTTAAATTTATTTTATTTTTTTAGAGTCTGCCGACTAGGACTGGTAGTAATATGTTTTACCAGCCTATTCTCAACTAAATTAAATCAATCAATCAATTAATCCCTGTAACCTGAAGGGTGGGAGGTATACCTCCTCAAGTCTGAGGCTCTACTACAGCAATGATAGCTTCCTGTAGTTGATTGAATCACCCTTACAAAGAATATTCTTAAAACTTGCACTTTTTCTTTTTTTTTTTGGAGTCTGACAGAAAATTTCAAAACCACTTTCGTCCGTAAGACACCAAAAGTGACTTTTTTTTCTTTTTTTTTTTGAGTCTGACAGGATTTTTTTTCCACAAAAAGCTTGTAAGACAAGTAATTAAATTGGAGTGGCCTAAACAGGATTCATTGGAAATACAAATTCCACAAATGAATATGCTATCATTGATTTTTCTCTGAACATACTATATAAATCAGTGTAGAGGGAAATTCTGCCATCACAGGAAATAATCTACTTCTAACAAAAATAACGATAATAATGATGATGATGATAATAATAATAATAATAATAATAATAATAATAATAATAATAACAATAATAATAATGATGATGATAATAATAATAATAATAATATTAATAATAAAATAATGATGATTATGATGATAATAATGTTGTTGATGTTGATGATGATGATGATAGAAGACCTGGGAATAGTTTCCTTACAAAAGCATATTTTGCTTTAATACATCTCAATGTTTATTGCACCTCAAATGCCAACACTCCATCAAATAGTTTGTAAAATAGAGTCTATTCCTGAGTTATCTTCAAATATAGCAAAATTTCAGATGACATTTATTCAGAAGAACTCAAATCAACTAAATATAGCACTATACAGGAAGAAATTCACGAGCAAAGTTGGCCATATCCAGGCCGGAATGGGAAAAATTCACAAACTTGTACGAGCCAGGACTGGGCTTACAAGTTCTTGAATTTTTCACTGTGAAACTCATTTACACTGCTTATGTCAGCAAATAATATGCTCACTGAATACTTTATAGGTTACAAGTGCATGTCCTAAACTCCGGAAGAAAAACAGCAAGTTTTTGACAGGAATATGTAACAAAATCAGCCAATGAGAAATCAGTATTCAATAATCAATAAAGTATTGATCTTCCGCCTCCCTCTACTGATCAATACACTGACAGCTGCCTCTGTATCTAGTATTGGAAATCCTGGTGCATGATTCATCATAAACATTGTAGGGCTTCAAAGGCAAAAATTGTCCTTGTGGAGCATCGATGAGCTATTCATTGTAGACTAGAGGGTTAGAGTGGGTGTGGCATGGTGTAAGAGTAAGGAAATGCACATTTTTTATCTTAAAATGTACATAAAATGCAAATATGGTTTTCAATAATGCAAAAAGGGTGGGGTATGAAATCCAAAGGAAGGTTCCTATTTGTATATTATTAAATAGCAGAAAACACAATTTTGTCAGTCATAAAACTCAGGTTTTATAGTTGGGATGTTCAAATTAACACTTGAGATTTCCATGGCAGAGATATCCCTTATTAACAATGTATTTGACTGGAACTGAAATTCCACTCTCATTTCCCACTCTGTCTTTCTCTTACCCCCACCCCTTCTCTTTGAAATTAAACACCACACTCTCCCACACCCCTCTCTCTCTCCCCCCCCCCCCCCCTCACTTTGGATTTGCAGTTCCGGTTCTATTCACTTTTTCTACCATATTGCGGCTAAGTATATAATAGTGACTAGCCAGTTGTAAGTGATGGAGGAAACAGAAGTACCCAGGGAAAACCACCGCCTAACCCCCAGTCACTGGCAACTTTCTCACTTACCCTGGCTAAGTTTCAAACCTGGGCAGAGGTGAGAGTCAGCTGGCCTTCAATGGCAACACATTAGACCATACAGCCATTAGGGCAGGGCCCCCTTTCTTTGGAAATAAAATCACTAACTAATGTGTGCACATTTGACTCTCACTGGTTTGAAGAATATATCATATCACTTACTTTGCTTCAGACCTTTCAAGTTGATCGATCCTTTCTTCAAGCTGCTCGCTGGCATCGGTATGATCGCTCTTCACGTCCTTCAACTCCTGCTGTGACTGGTCAAGGTCAAACCTGAAGGAAAAAGTCCTAAGATTAATTCTCATTTAAGATACAGATAAATGCAACTCTTGCTATGAATACCTAATTATCTTATGTTAAACTCTGAGTCAATCCGGTTATAAAAGTACAGGCGAACTTGCATATGACAGACTCAAAGGGACCAGGAAAATTGGTCCATCATATGCAAAGTCTGTCATATACATATGACACATACTTGATATACATGGGACTGGGACCAAGCGTATCGTCCATCATAGCTTAAGTCTGGCTTACTGTGGTCCATCATATGCAAGTTCACCTGTATATTTACAAATCAGTAGACAAAATTTATAACATTATACTATAAACTTGTTAGTAATACAACAGTTTAACTACCATATTCCTCCGAATAAGCATACATGCGGGTAACAGGTTGGGAAAAAATTCGCTAGAAGGGGTATTGGCAATGTTCCGATTAGCCGCACCACATCTCCCGATTGTGGCAACAATCCACAGGGCCGCTAAAAACTTTAATGCTTGCACGCTACAAACTTGAACATGCTCTTTTGTTTTTTGATACACCATGTCTGATTGGACGCTTGAGCAATGGCACACCAAGGATTGATAGCGCAAAGTGTTCAAGTGCATGAAAAATATGATAAATACATGGGCTTTACCTGTGAAAATATGATCATTTTACGGTACAGATCGGCAAAAAATTGCTTATTTGGAGTGTGTGTGGTTAATCAGAGAAATACGGTAATGCAAAGTTCCCATGCATGCTTTAGAACTTCTCCTACTCCCAACAATGGTGCAGCTTATGTATCTTAAGGTATCTCAGAGAGAAGCCATACCAGCTGCAGCTGCCTAGGCTTTGATCATTTTTGCACAAGTCTGAACCACTTTCTCATACTGGTTTTTATTCGCAACATAAACTGTTGTTTGGTGGAATGCTGTCAGTGAAGTATCCAGATCGTTACCTTGTGAGGCTGCACAGCGCCTCCAGTCATTTGGCAACTTTGCAACTGACTACATGCATGTAATGTTTATGTATGTGTGGGAAGAACTAGGCAGCATATATTAATTGTACAACACACACACCCACACACACACACACACAAACATATATATATATATATATATATATATATATATATATATATATATATATATATATATATATATATATATATATATATATATATATGTATATATATATATATATATATATATATATATATATATATATATATATATATATATATATATATATATATATATATATATATATATATAAAATACATAAAATCATATATCATATTACACACCTACACACATTTTCAAACCACACTTTACAGAAAGCAGTTCAAAACCCCTATGATTTCTGAAGAAAAAACTTCAAATATGCTAAAATCTTAAGGCCAAATAATAGCACTTGAGGATTTCCAGGGGAAAAACTCCAGAAATGCGCCAGCATTTCCCAAAGATTCCCAGTTATTTGGCAAGATTTCATGAATGATTTCATCATCTTTTTTTTCCATCAAAATATAAATAAATCTTTGATATAACACATGGAAAACTTCAATAAAAATAAACACCTACCCTGTATAAATACTTGTCCGAGATGAACCTGATATGGAAACCTGATAACTAGACTTAATTTTTCAAAACTTCAATATCGCCACTAAATCTTGTCTGATGCAAGTACAGGAAATGATGCGCTTATGAAGCTGCAGCAGGTGATTGTTAGGAAGGAACAATACCAACAGAGCACAGCTTTCCAGCAACATGACAGTTCTATGAATCATATCTATAAAATCAATGAGGATCCTAAACTCCCTATTGTCCCCATGTCATACAGGCAACCTCCCTTAATTCTCATGTTAACCTTTTGATGCATGTGACAGAAAATGTCCATGTCTGAAAATATTTGCATGAGAAATCTCTATTGATACACTTTTCACAACTCTCCTTCAACTATTTTGTGAATTTATGCTTAATCACCAAGCTATTGTAGTGCCCAAAGCTTAAGCTAAGTCAGTAACTTAAGCTATATGTTACAAGTCATAGAGCTGAATTTTGTCAGCTTTAGTATGTGGAATTTGGAATTTCGATTTTTGTCACTTTTCTGCCATATTACGGCTATTTAGTTGTGACTAGCCAGTTGTAAGTAGTGGAGCAAACTGGAGTACCCGGCGAAAACCACTGTCTTACACCAATTCACTGACAGCTTTCTCACATACCCTAGGCAGTGGTGAGCGATGGCTAGCAGTCAGTGGCAACATGAACTTCTACATACAACCAGTAACATTGGAGTAAAATTCTCATCTAATAATACTCCCTTGCATTTCTTTTTGAAATATCACATTCCACTCTAGGATACTTACTACCCTGATTGACAACACAGCCATGAAAGGGTTCATAAAACTCTCACCCAGGAGGCTTGATTGATGAGTTTTTACTTTTCTTCTGAAATGGATTTTTTCAGTAACTTAATCCATATGTTGCATGTCATATATGCATGTATCTGAATATTGTCAGCCTGTCAGCTATAGTATGTGTATACTATGGATTTGGAATTTTGATTATCTTAGCTTGTTCTGCCATATTGTGGCTTAGTCGTAACAAGCCAGTTGTTGGTGGTGGATGAAACCGGAGAACCCGGTGAAAAACACCGCCTAACCCCAAGTCTCTGACATCTTTCTCACATGCCCCCGCTGGGATTCGAATACCGGTAGCAATCCCCATTAATAACTGACTTTTACCCTTTTTTAACCATCTCATATTCCTTCCATAGCTTTCTTACCGCTTATATTGTAGCACCTAGAAAAGGCTGTACAATATTGGTAATACTGTATGATTCTCACTTTCAAAGTTATAGTCAAAAGTGTCATAGATCCAGACAACAATGTCTGGAGGTACTCTTACCCTTATGCTGCTGGTGGCTAATATTGCCAATACAAAATGATGCAAAAATCCTGAAAACTGTCTGAAACCCTGGCAAATGGGTACTCGTCTGAGAGTTATACTCAGTGAGAGCTATCTAATGAATACCAAAGTGACAGAATTTAGATGGTTTTCAAGAATATCTAAGTCATTGTGCTTCGGATGAAAGTAGCCTCAGCATTGTAATGGTTGATATTAATTGTTAATGGGTTAAGGATACTCACCAGTATGGACAGAGATTAGACGTAAACTGACTTTTACTCATTGTAAATAATCCACTTGTTGCCTCCTTAGATTTCTGTTAATCCTCAAGATTAGATATAAACTGACTTTTACTCATTGTAATAAATCCATTCGTTGCCTCTTTATATTCCTGTTAATCCACACTGCTGATAAGTACATCCACAACTTCACGAGTCAACTCCATAATTAACCTCTGAAAGTCACTTGTTTACTTCTCATCCCGTATCCGTGGGAGAGGAATGTGACATCTCCATGACGATGGTATCCAGGCAACTGTATCCAGGGCAGATATCTTGTAGGGGGAGATGAGTGCCAAGTTTATCGCAATCGTTGTCGTTATCATAATCGTCCCTCTCACCTATGCCCACCTGGAGATGCTCTCACTTTAGTATGGATTCTGAACATGTGCAGGCAGTCAGCAGAATCAGCCTTGGCCAATAGCGCAACTATTGCCCAACAGGGAACTTATCTATATGTATACATACAACTCATCTTCCATAGATCACACAGTCGAGTACCGTATCATAGATCACACACAGGAATGCACTAATGGTGGCCTTAAGGAAATCCATAATGTTCAAAGTAAATGGCCTAAGTCAAGTATCCAGGACTCCACCTATAGATACCCAATGCTGAATATATATTTAAAAATAAATACTTAGGCCAAGTAAATGGTTCTTATAGACTGGCCAAGATGCAGATCACAAAGAGAGAGAGAACAAAATAAGTTTTGTGAAATCATATCTTGTTTATAATCACATATAGTACCTTACTCTAGATCTAGGCCGGATCTTGATAGAATTTGACATTAAGGAGGATATTGTAATGATGGGATGTTATATAAACTTATGTTTGCCTAATTGATATGCAGGAAAAGGATGGTTAATATCAGCATCCACGCTTGGGTGCTTCGACAGGTAATTATCTGGGGCCACTGACTGTGAAACACTGTATACAGTCACAGGTAATTTATTCTCATGTCATAAGTGTCCCATTAATCTTAGGGGTGACTTGACCACTGAGCAAGACCGAGGAAGACATTTGTTTATTGACAGTTTTTGTGCCATATTGACCGTCAATCATGGCAAGTCAGTTGTTATAAAGGTGTAGAAAACCTGAGTACTCAGGGAAACCACTGACTAACCCAAAGTCACTGGCAACTTTCTCACACGTTCCCAGTAAGTCACTGGCAACTTTCTCACACGCTTCCAGCCTACAGCAAGTCACTGGCAACTTTCTCACATGCCTACAGCTAGATTACTATCTGAACGGATAGCACATATAGCATGCTCTTTCTTCATTCCATCCTGAATGCTGTATGCACTCCTAGAAGTCCTGTGTAAGTCTGAGCATCAAGGATAGCAGGGCCGGACCAAAGCGCCTGTTGGTGACCTGTGCTTAACAGAGGACCAGTGTCAGTAATCAGCTAATTAGATACAGGCTGCCAAAGGCACATACTCTCATGTATTTCAACTCCATAGGACTCGCGGTTTGGGGTGGTTAGATCTCCCAATGTTGTGTTCTTTACTGTATTACCTCAAGCACTGGTAATCTTCATATACTTTTATTTCCTTTTCTTGTTTCTGTAGCAGGCCTGAAGGTTTATTGAAGGCATAGAGAGCATGTACACTAACCCTGGCCGTGCATGCATTGCACCATGCTGTAGCATACAGACATCCCCATCCAGCCTCCACACATGTTTATATCATCAATACTAATCCACTCTCTCAGGGTAATGAACTGTATGGTAGTTTATTTTGTACAGGTGTATTTGATGAGAATGACAATCCATTGCCATTATGAGTTATATCTTTTAACATGCATATTCATTAGTAAGACGTCATTCATTCATTCACATATTCGATGTGGGCAGTTAAAGATGAGGTATATCCTTTATAGTGCATGTTTTAATCCTGTAAGGCCACATTTTCTGATCCAAAACCTGAGGAAATATACCAGCCTTTCATTCACCAGTGTAGCTCCATTCCCTGAATGAAAGGATGGCTGTGCAGTCAAGTCCTCATAGAATATGGAATTTCAGTTTTCGTCAGGTACCTGTATGAATACTGTATATGCTTGTGGAAGAGAATTTCCTTGTTCCTAATATGCATACATGTAGATATGTGCTAATATCAATTCCTCGTTGCCCGTCAATATCTGCATAAATGCTATACACATGTTATATAGAATATCCTTTTTCTTTCATGCTGATTTATCACTGCCGACCTGGCCTACTGCATATGTACTGTATGTACGGAAGCCTTCCTTTTGGTCAATATCTGTATAAATACTGCATATGTGAAATGGAAGATGCCAATGTATCCTTACTCCTAAATTGTTTGTGATACTAAATCCTAATACTGCCTGCATGTGTTGATACATATATCTATACACTCATGTCACATTTAGTTAGTAACAGCATAGATAGTGTTATTGATGTAGAAGCTCTCTGCATCCCTATGTGGTATATGGTGTATCAACATATCCATTATAGTGTACCATATACAATGTCTATAGTATATTAGGTACTGTCATTAATGGAGAAGCTCTCTGCATCCCTATGTGCTATATGGCATATCAATCCAATGTGGTATATGGTATATCAAGTCCTGCACATCCATAGTGCACCATATGCAGTGTTTGTAGTTAGTTAGTACCAGAATATATACTTTTGGTAATAGAGTCCTGCCTGGGTACTGTTATTTATGTAGTCTAAGCTCTCTACATCCCTATGTGCTATATGGTGTATCAAACCAGTCCTGCACATCCATAGTGCACCGTATATAGTTAGTGTCTGTGTTACATTCAGCATTGGTGGAGCTTCCAAAGCCCTACACTATACCTAACAACACTGACAGCTGTCACTATACAGACACACACAGACACACATATCTGAGTAGTGTGGGACAGTGCTGAACTCACGGCTCAGGCAGGCAGGCATGTTCAGGTATTGATTGGGATAGGGAAATGGCAATACCCAATACGCCCAGCAGATGTTTCAGTAAAACCGATCATAGACTCACTGAGAAGTCAGCACGTTAGTTGGTTTATTGATTTTTTTCACCGCCCCATGCTAGACTAACTGCACAATAGAAATACCGTGTTTTTGCAAAACAATCTTTTAAACATTTATTCTCTGCTCCATACTACGTACACTAACTGCTCAATAGAAACATTGTGTGTTTACTTTACAACACAATTCTTTTTACATTTGAGAATAGAGATATCTATGTACTTTAACATATTTTCTGAAACTAAGTGAACACTATCTTAGTTACAAAAGAGATGAATATTTGGCTACGAGGGTTGGAGTTTTGAGCATGAAGAAAAGACTTCAGGAAAATGCTCTGATAAAAAAAGAAAACATGGTCAGGGCATTTTTTGGCTACAGGCATGAATGGGTTAAAATGCTGAACCAAATCAACTAAGGCCTGTGGCACCTGTCATCCTGTGGTGTCTGTGTTTTCTGAAGACTGAGTACAGTTTTTGCTTGGACTTATATGGCTTTCCCTCCTCGCTCAGACAGCCTATATAGCTGAGATGTTTATGGATGAGGCATTCAAAGAGTGCCGTATGTTTGATGTTTGATGTGGACAGGCCTCTGGGCTGTAGGTTGCTCCTAGTTCCTATAAGAGTTGACATTCCCTCCTGTGTAGCCTAGATTTCTAGGCTGTCATATGTATTTTTTTCTCTCATTTGTTTCTGTTACCAGGCACCAAATAGTCTAGGTGGCCATCGTGTCCAATTTAGTTCACATTTGTCTCACCAGGATTCAGTTTGATTATGACAAACATATAGAGATAGGAGGAGCAGGTGGTGCCATCTATCTACCAAACCTGGTACCACATCACAGTGCTTGGTTAACACATAAGGGAAGGTGAACATTACAGGGACTAGGAGCCTAGTCTACCTCCTGTGCTGACCAAGCAGTTGTGGTGTAGTACTAGCTATGGTAGATAGATGGCACCACCTGGCACCCCTGGCGGCCGCTCCCCTCGTGTATAAAGCTCTCTGGTCATGTATCAGTGAGGTATATACACAGAGAGGAGCACTTTCTGAGCTTATCTACTACCGTAAATTCTCCAAAATATTGATCACCTCAGGAATTTGGGCAGTTGAGTTTTTTTTGGAAATCAGAGCCACTAATTACTCTGCTTCGTTGGTGTTTCCAGAAAACATGGGCCACCCTCAAACCATAAAAATTGCATTTATCAAAGAGTGCCCCCAATAACCGAGAATTTACAGTAGCTATCATTCTCTCTCGGATGTTTGGCTGACATGCACAGTCATAATCTGGTAATAAGACACGAACAGGCTAGAGCAACATACCGTATTCTTCCGATTAAGCGCACGGTGCGGATAGAGGTTGGGAATTTTTTCTGAAGTAGGGGTATTGACAATCTTCCATTTAACCGCACACCTCAATGATTGCCGATCGGAGAGCATTGGTCGTTATTGCGCCTTTGCGCTCTCGCTGTTCAGTTAGCTTCAGACGTTTGCAGCTACAATCGCGCATGTGAGATCGTTAATTGGTTAATATTAAGACCATGCGGCGAATATGAACAGTGAGAGCGCGAAGGAACTGCTGAATTGCAGAATTCAGCGCTGGTTTGCAGACACGGCAAGAGGAAAGGTATGTATTTTGCTTTTCTTACTTCTTCTGGGGGGAAGTTTTACGAGTTTTTCGTGACATTAAATGCGCTGGTCATTCACCCTCTAACCGTGAAAAATAGGCCCTGTGCGCTTACGGTAGTCATTTCTACAACTATCATGCAGAAACATGCATTGACCAAAAACCATTCCTTGTGATAAAAAAGATGATATACAGTGGAACCCCTCTAAAGTGACCACCTGGGGGAACAGCACAACTGGTCAATTTAGAGGGGATTTCTTTACTATGATAGTAAGAATAACAGTAGGAAAGTCTCTTTTGGTCTGGCAAAATATTGTCACTTTAGAGGGGTGGTCATTTCACAGGGTTCTATTGTATTTGTGAGACTTTTGATGAAAAAGGAGAGGAGTGTTGAACTTACTGCAGTTGCTTGACTTTCTGTCTTAGTGCCACTTCTGACTTCACCAGATCTTGAAGCTTCTCAGCATACAGGTCCTGCAGAATAAAAAATGAAGTTATGGTAAACCTTAATATTTTTTCTAAATTTAAAAAAAAAGTTTAAATTTTAAAAACTGAATTTAATCTATTTTTGAATTACATTTTATTTTTGATTTCTAATTTTAATTTTTAATTCTTAATTGCGTTTTCATTGTATTCATTGACTTCAAATAGGTTGCTTTTGCAAAGTAAAAAATTGCAAAAGTTTATATCGGAAGTTTATACAATTTGAGTCGCACAGATAAAGGAGTAAATTCACATCAACTTCAGTTATATACAATAATCATACATAATTATATACAATTGACAAAATATAATTAACTACAAATAAAATCATTTACAAAGCCTTTTGTTGAGCTTGTATGGGAACATGATAGTGAAAATATGGCCAAATAATCAAAATGATAATTTTTCATCAACTTCATCAATATTTACCATAAATGTGAAAAATTATAAATAGCACCCATGAAAATGTCATGGAAATTTTGGAAACATGGTGGGTCTTTCCCAATTATGGATGACAAATTCAAATAACTGCATCTCACCTTTTTCACCGGTCGTGTTGTCTCAATTGTCTCTATGGTGACGTCGGTTCCCATGGCGATGTACTCCACAGCTTCTCGGAAGGAGGAAAGATGTGTCTCCAATTGGTCAATTTTCTTCTTGTTTAAATCATCAAGTTTTGAAAGTTCCTGAACTCGTGTTAAAAGATCTTCTCTGGATAAACCTTCCAGTTCATTTTCGAGACTTTTCAGTGGACTAGTTTTTACAAAGGGATGTGTGCTGCCATCTATATTCATTTTGATGTGGTCAATTTCGTTTGATTTGTTTGGGGAGTATGTGAACTGCTTCAAATCATCGAGTTGTTTCTCAAGTTTTTCGATATGCTCCATGCAGGAAGACTCCGATTTCTCCAAGTCACTCACTCGACGCTGGAGTTTTGAGTTTTCTCTAGAAAGACTTGACATTGCTTTAGGTTGGACGTCGGTCATTTCCGTTTCCAACTTTAGAACCTTCTCCTTCAAGATCGTCTCGTTCTGTTGAAGTTCCTGCATCTTTCTCTGAGTTTTATCATACTTAAAGTCCTCTAGTTGCTGTTGTAATTCCTCCGCATTCATTTCCAATTCAGCGATCCTTTCCTGATGTGTGATATTTTTATCTTCAAATTTATGAACCTGATCGTTCAGTTGGGAGTTTTCACTTTCCAATCTAGAGATGATCTCGTCGGACTTGTTGAGTTTTTCTGTCTGCGAGCATTCTGATAATTCCTTGCTTTTGTTTTTGAGGTCTTCCTCTAGTTTTTGAATCTGTTCCTCTAAGTCTGCGATCCATACCCTGTATTCCTCTTTCTCCGCCTCCAACACAGAAAACTTCCTTTCCAATTCCTCCGCTTCTGCGACTCGCGCATTCTTATTCTCAAGATCGTCAGTCAATGTGGTAACTTTTTCCTCAAGGTCTTTTACACATGATTTGGTCTGGTTCACCTGTTCGACTGCTGCCTTTTCGCATTGAACACTCTTAGCAAGATCGGCTTCAATTTTCGTAAGTTGTTCGGTAGTCGACTTTTCGTTTTGAATGCTCTTGGTGAGTTTGGTTTCACTTTCCGTTAGATCGTGCGTCACCTTTTCGACCTGGCCTTGAACCTGGGTGAGATTTTCTCGTAGTTCTTGTGCTTCAGCCGTGACGTCTTGAATCTTCACCTGATTTTGTTCAATCAAAGTTTTCTTCTCCTGTTCCAAGACAAGGATCTGGTTCTCCAGATCGTTGACCTTGCCCTTGCTCTGACGACTCTCTTGGACGGCGTTTTCCTTATCGACCGTGAGAGCTTGGATCGTATTCTGCAGCTGGACAAAGGTTTCAATCTGCTCTTGAATTTCTCCCTCCAAGACTTCGATCCGTGCTAATTTCTTCTTATTTGCGCTTAGCATCACATCCTTCTTCTGGTGAGCATCCTCAAGTTCTTCGCTTCTCTCGAGATACTCGGCAGCCATCTTCTTCTGCCGACTGAGCTCCGATTCCAGCGCCATGATACGACTCTTCAAATCCTTCTCCGAGAGTTCCAGCTCGCTGATACGACCACGTAGTTGTTCCTCGCTTTTCTCGTACTCGGCTAACTGTTTGAGTAATCGCTCCTCTTCCTCTTCATGATTGGTCACCTTCTGGACGAGCTTCTCCTCCGATCGTATAAGAACATCAACCTTTTCTTGTAAATCCTCAACTTTTTGTCCTTCAGATTTTTTCAGCTCTTCCAATTTCTCCAGGAGACGCGATTTTTCCTCGACGACATCCTGAAGCTCTTGACGAAGATCCTCATCAACCTGTTCCAATTCCGTTAACTGTTTTCGGAATCGATCGTTGTCTCCGCTGAGTCCTTCCAGCTTCTCTTTTAGATTCTCGATCTGTTCGCGTAACGCGTTCTCCATTTCCTCCAGCTCCATAACGCGTTCGGCTAATCTCGCTTCCGATTCCTCAAGACATTGGATCCGCCCACTCATCGTAGCGCTCTGGATGACCTCGTCATCCAGCTTATTTGAGAGATCGCTACGTTCGTGTTCGAGATCCATGACCTTATTCTGGAGGTTGTGTTCGGCCTCGCGTAACGTGGTGATGGTTTCTTGGTCTGCCTGGTTGAGGGACTGCGATTGTCTCTCGTATTCCTCAAGAGTATCCTGAAGCTCCTGCTTCGAGAGATCGGTCTCGTAATATCTCTCCGTCATGCTGGTCTTGGCGGTCTCCAAGGCTTCGGCTTTGCTGCTTAATGCATTGATCTGCTCCTGGTACTGTCGCTCTGTGGCGTGGAGGGAGAGTAACTGAAACAGAGAGAAGTCTAAGTCAGAATTGTAGCACTGGAGGAATTTGCGATTTTTCGTCACTTTTTCTGCCATATTAAGGATAAGTTGTGACTAGCCAGTTGTAACAGGTGAAGGGAAACTGGAGAATAACTGAAACAGAGAGAAGTCAGAAATGCTGCACATGGGGAATTTTTCGATTTTTCGTCACCTTTTCTGCCATATTGTGGCTAAGGAATTTTGGAATTTCAATCTTTTTGACACGTCCATCAGGGTAGGCCCCTCCGCACTAGGGGAGGACCACTCATAACCCCGTCATGCCAGTAGCACCCCAACATACCCTGACATTTTTGGTAATAACTTTGTCACCAAAACAATTTTTGGGTAATATCAATATTTGAAGGAGAAATGTTGATCTGGAATTCGGAATTTCGTTTTCGTCACTTTTTCTGCCATATTGCGGCTTAGTTGTTACTAGCCAGTTGTAAGAGGTGGAGGAAACCGGAGTACCCAGCGAAAACCACCACCACTGACAACTTAGTGTGTATCAGAATTTGGAATTTTGATTTTCGTCACTTTTTCTGCCATATTGCGGCTAAGTCATGACTAGTCAGGTGTAATAGGTGGAGGGAACCGGAGTACCTGGCAAAAACAACCGTCAAGCCACAAAGATGGTGACAGAGCCAACAGTAATATGGTAATAAGATTTTCCTATTGATAATATGAAATTAATGAGTCCTAATATAATTTGTTTAATAATACCAATACCAATCAAAGGGATGGTACAAAATCTGGCACATATCATTAACAGTTGAACAAATTCTACCAATATGAGTATTATCTCACCTGTTTAGTTTTTGTCTCTAGTTCTCGTCGTTTCTCGTCGCGATCTTTCTCAAGATGGCCGACGCGCTCCTCGAGACTGTGGATCTCATCTTGGTACTTCACCTCCCACTCACTGTACATCTTCAGCCTGAAGAAAAACCAGCACAGTCAGCAAAGTGAGACGAACAAAGAAAGGGATTTCCAACTATCACATTGTCACATTACAGATAGGCAATGTCCATTTATTGGTCTTTAATGGCTAAAACTCTTAACAATATCTTGTGTCATATTGTTTCTTGTTATTATTTATTTATGTGTTAGTAAATCTTTAGCTTTAACTGGGTCCATGAAAATCTGCAGTATCCTGAGACGAATTACATTATCTGCCTGAAGTGTTGTATTTCTACATGAAACAATGAAAACATCCAGGAGTATAAATAAGGTGCATTCTCAGTCAATGAATACCTTCATTAGTGACAATGTAAAAAGTCAATGTGAAACAATAAAAGAATTGAAAAGTGTTGATTGCATTTATAATTACTTTTAAATACCTTAGGAATTATGATTGAATTTATTGAGTTATACAAGCAGTATTTGACACCAGTGTCTTAGCCAGTAGGGCATCAGGATGTCATTTGGACACCCAAGCTCTCAAAAATCACAAAAAGATTTTGGCATGCAAATTCTAAAAAATATAAATTTCAAGCAAATAAATTCATGATTGCTATATGAATATTTTGTGGTCTCCCTTGAAAAACAGGACACCCAAACATTTTATGATTGCCAAATTTGGACACCCAATTTCAAAATCCTGACTACAACCCTGCAAGATGACACTAACCTGCTGTTTTTCTCCTCCAGTTCATGAGAGCTGCTGTGATACTTGGCCTGTACGTCCACGAGCCTCTCCTGTAGGCTGCTCTCGCTCTCCTCCAACTCCTGAATACGCTCCTGATACGTCTTCTCCGCCACCTGAAGCTTCTCCTGAAGGACGTGCTCGTTCTGTTCCAGCTCGTCCAGCCGATCCAGAAGACTGTGTTCCGCCAGCTCCAGTTCCCGGATCTGATTATGGAACTTCTCAACTTTTGGCTCTCCGGATGCGGCGTAGAGATTCTCGTAGCTGCTGATTTTGATGCGTAGATCGCGCTCAATTTCTTCCATCTCGTTCAGAGTTTGGCTCAGTTTTATCTCATTCTCCACCATGTTACCGAGTTTTTCTTGTAGATTCTCGATCTTTGTGTCCTTTTCGTCCTCCAAGACGTACAATTGATGTTTTAAGTTCTTTTCACTTTCCTGCAACTTCTCAATCTGATTCTTCAGATTTGATTCTGCCTTGTCCATTTGTACATGCTTGTTTTCAGCAAAACTTACATCACATATTTCCTGAGATAAATCTAAGTTGGAAGAACCTTTCTCGGACACTTTCGCAAGTTTTTCTTGTAACTCCAAATTCACGAGTTCTAGCATCTGACTTCTTTCACGAAGGGTCTGAATGTCATGGGAATTATTGTCGGAAATTAACCTCAGCTTTTCTTTGAGCGCGATTTCGTTTTCTTGCAGCTCTGTGACCTTTTCTTGCAGTTCCTTTCTTGAAGCCTCCTGTAGTGTCCCCAGCTCGGCCAAATTTTTCTCCAGCAGTTCGTACTTGTTGATTTTTGCGCGTGATTTGTTCTCAGATTCCTCAAGTGCTGCCACCTATAATAATGAAAGCGTACATGAGATAAGAGTATAGAGGATTTTTTGACATATTCACACTCAGAGCGGTCGGTAATTTTGGAAATATTTAACTGAAATAATAATAATCAATAAATTGAATCAAAAAGATTAATCAAATCAAAAAAATGATTTAATTAAATCAAATTGATTTCAAAATAATGAGAGGGTAAAAGAGGTAATAGTATCAAGGATTTTTTTAACCCATTTACACTCAGAGCGACCAAAACAGGCCTGATGAATTTGGAAATATTTTACTAACAAAAGCTTTCTCTAAAAAATGTTTGAAGGAGAAATGCTAGTCAGAAGACAAACAACAACTCTCCTGATTATTTTGTGAACTTTCCCTTTATTCCCAAGTTATTTTCAAAAGTATGAGTGTCATAGACGATACCTGGATTAATGATCCAAAACAACAAATATAATATTTTACCACTTAAATTTTCAAATCCTAACTTTCATACCTATTATTATGAGTTACTATTTGTGAGGGGCACCTTAAAATCATAAATATTTCTTTGGTACCACAGTGATTTTTGGAAAATATTTTAAAAATTTTTGAAAAAATATTTGAAGGAAATCGAATATGTTGAACTGAACCCAACCAATCACTCTCCCCCAGAAACATGTTGAGTACTGAGTATATGATGATAAATATATTGGCATTGTACAGAGGTATCCAGCATGAGAGAGTTAACCCATTAATACTCAAAGTGGCCAAAAGCAGCTTGACAATCTTGATGATATCTTGCAGGTAAAAGTACACTAAGAAAAATACTTGATGGAGAAATGTTGATCAGGACAATTGCCTCAACTCTCCTTCATATATTTTGTGAAATCATTCTCAATTCCTAAGTTATTGACAAAAGTGTCTTCGATCCAGACGACAATATCTGGAGGAAAAGATAAAACCAACCCTCACCTTTCTGTCCAGTGTCTGCTCGATTGACACCTTGTCAGCCAACTGTTGCTTAAGATCTCTTTCACTCTCCTTCAATGTTTCTATTTGCGTTTTATATTCAGATTCTTTCTTCAGTAGCGCGTCGAGATTTCCTTTCAAGATGGCCTCCGATATTTCCATATCTTCCAACTTTTCCTGGAAACTATTCTCAGCCATTTTTAACTGGTCGAGTTTCTCCATCAAGTCACTTTCATCCAAATCACGTGAATCACTGGAATTTGGTGAAATCGCATTTATCACAGTCGTTGCTGTTGTTGCCATGGAAACCTGATCTCCCTTGGCAACAGAGTTTGAGGTTGTTTTGGCAAGCTGGGCTTTGGCAGTTTCGAGTTCCCCCTGAAGGCACTCGTTCTTATCCTTCAATGAGGCCAACTGCCCCTTGGTGGTTTCAAGATTCTCCTGAAGTTCCAGCATTTTGTCCGTTAGTTCAGCCTCAATTGTTTCATAATCTATCACCTTGTCTTTGATTCCGCTGAGTTCTGATTTGAGCTGCTTGTTTTTCTCCATCAATTCATTTTCTGCTTTCTCATGTGCATGGATTTGACTCTGTAAAGAAAATAAACAATTATAAACAATCATAAATAAACAACAAACAACAAGCAACCAAATTCCTGCGATTCAACATTAAATGTTTAGTTAGGGATCATAATAAAAATATCAAAGACGATAGTACATGATATAAACTCCAATGCTTATATTGTAGCAAAAAAGTTGATTCAACAAAAAAGGTAAAATTGTTGCAAAAAATTAATACATCTTAAAGTATATATTCTGTTGCACTAATATGTTACAATCTAAGGTCCTCAAACATTGGTATTTTGATCCATAATGTCCCATGTCAAATGGATATGATGCCAAATTCTAACCAATTCATGTAAGTCGCATAAGAAAGAATCCCTGCAAATTGGAAAAGATTTCATTGAATCATTTTTGAGATATCTTGCAGGCAAGTCCAGATTCAGAAGTCGACACCAACGAGAACTGCGTTAAGACAATACATCTCCCCTGATAAGGGTCTGCAGGTGTTATATGTATGTAAAGACCTTTAATTTGGAATGTAAATAAGCTGTGGTCATATTTTCAACTTTTTAGCTTATTAGTTTCGTCTATGTTTGTAGATGGCCTGTCCTGATAGTCGTGTGGTCTAAGGCATTGCCACTGACTGCTAGCTGTGTCTCACCACTGCCATGGTTGAAATCATGGCCAGGGCAAATGAGAAAGTTGCCAGTGACTTGGGGTTAGGCGGTAGTTTTCGCTGGGTACTCCGGTTTCCTACACCACTTACAACTGTCATGACTTAACAATATGGCAGAATAAGTGACCACTACCAAAATTCCAAATTTCTCTATGTTTGGGTTTTGAATGGAGTTATGCTGTGTGGTCACATTTTCAATGTTTGTGTTTTGACTCTGGTAGTAGACTTACCCTGAGGCAGTGTATCTGTGAAGACATGTCTTTATCGCTCTCGGCGAGGGCCTGGGTGTCTTGCTGAGACTCCAGATTCTCCCGAATATCTCTGTTCTCTGCCGTCAGACGTGACACATTCTCCACAAGCTCCTCATTGGCTCGTCCTAGATCAGCCATTTTCTGGAATAATAATAATAATAATAATAATAATAATAATAATAATAATAATAATAATAATAATAATAACAATAATAATGATAATAGTAATATCAATAATTATGATAATGATAATGATGATGATGATAATAATAATGATAATAATACTAATAATAATAATAATAATAATAATAATAATAATAATAATAATAATAATAATAATAATTATGATTATTATGATAAAGATAATGATTATACTACTACTACTACTACTACTACTACTACTACTACTACTACTACTACTACTACTACTAATAATAATAGTAATAATGATACTACTACTACTACTACTACTACTACTACTACTACTACTACTACTGCTACTACTACTACTACTACTACTACTACTACTACTACTACTACTAATAATAATAATAATAATAATGATAATAATAATAATAATAATAATAATAATAATAATAATAATAATAATAATAATAATAATAATAATAATAATAATAATGATAATAATAATAATAATCATAGTGTTAACCCATTGATACCTAACTTCTGGATCACGCAACAGAATAATTCAAGGAATGTTTTCGCTTGATTTGAAACACATTTTAATCATGTCATAAGAATGCTTGTTTCGGGATTAAGAAGTTATGTCAGAGAAGGGTGCTTGTAAATCAGGGGGGTAGATCACAGCCGAATTTCCAGAAAAGTGTCATTGCTATTGCAAAATATACACTCAGTAAACCATGCTTCTTGATAATACCAGCAGACCCCCTTCACTATGGTCCTTGTAAGTAGAGTCTGCCGACCAGGCAGCTCTTACATGCTCTCTACATCTCCTATATAATAACACCAACACTCCATCTTCTCAGAGACAGTAAGAAATACATCATACATGACAGCTCTAAACAATCAAGGTTGAGAGGTGCATAATCGGCCATGGCCAGAGCTAGCAAAACAATGCATGTCATCTGCCCACAGACTTAGCAACTTCTCAGCCAGGGGCCCAAAAACAAAGGACTTGAACCCTGACAGATATATGTACCATTGACCTTGCTCTAAGCAGTATTAAGGCTGGTCACTTACTAGGCATCTAGTGTGTGATGAGACTACTTAAGATGGGCTAAAGGTACTTATCTTAACTAGAGAGGTCAGATGAAAAGAAAAAGACAATGCTTAATTCTATTGTTTACCCAGGGTATGTGATAAGACTAGTTAAGGTGGGCTAGGGGGAAATTAGGACCAGGAACTAGACAAAGGTTGTGTGAATAGAAAAGGACAATGCATCAATTGTTTACTCAATGACATGTTGGCATAGAAGCAAGATCATGCATTATGTTAAAACCAGGTTTTTATCATCATCCTATTACTTATAAAACACCAGCATCAATGTCATCATTATTATCACTATCATCTTCATCATCATCATCATCATCCTCACCATCACCATCATCATCATCATCATCATCATCATCATCATCATCATCATCATCATCATCATCATCATCATGACCATCATCGCCACCAACATTATGACCACCATCAACCTGCTCTGATGGCCGAGTGGTCTAACTCGGGTTTCCTCCACCACATACAAATAGCTAGTCATGATAGCCTCAATATGGCAGAAAAAGTGACGAAAAATCTAAATTCCAAATTCATCCCCGCACCACCTACCTGTTCGGCTAGCTTGAGTTTCTCGGCCTGTTCGTTCACAAACTCTGTCTCGTACTCCTTTCCCTCGAAGGAGCTGCTGAACTTCCTGCGTAGGTCTGAGATCTCCCGCTTGTAGCGGTCCTCAGTCTTCTGGTTGACGCCCTCCTTGTAGCGATGGACCTCTTCCCGCTGCTTGAAGGATGACAGCGAACATTCCAGGTCATCGATTTTCTGAAACAAAAATATGCGGATTATTTAAATAGGTATGTGAGAAAGTTGCCAGTGACTTGGGGTAAGACGGTGGTTTTTGCTGGGTTCTACGATTTCCTCCACTACTAACAACTGACGACTTAGTCGTAATATGGCAGAAAAAGGAATGAAAATTAAAATTACAAATTCTGAATTCCATGATCCAGACATCAAATGCCTTGCTATATATATATATATATATATATATATATATATATATATATATATATATATATATATATATATATATATATATATATATATATATATATATATATATTTATTTATTTATATGCATGAGAGATTTTCAGAATTTTCACCTCCATAATTATGCTAAATCTCAGCAACTTGATGCACGCATTCCAATTTATCAGAGAATTACTCACTGTATCTAATGTTGCAATTATCCAGAGCTATTAAGGATTGGTCAACCCTAATTAAGTCATAACAAAACTGACCGAATACATCTGCCACCATGCTAGTATCAACAGCTCTTAGACAGTCACCCTACCTTTACTCTAGTCCTTTACCGTTTCTCCTAATGCGCGCTAGCCGGAAACTCACTACCTCTGACCATATCTTAAGATCTCGATGCTGATTCTACTAACGCAAGACCTCCAACTACATCACCAAACACAGGGGCAACACTGACAACCCGCGTAATTAAATCTGAATAATTAATCTGGTCACTTGATATCCATGTTGGATACGCCATTACTATATGTGTGGCCCTGAAGCTGTATATGTGGGTGGGATGGTTATGTGTGTTTTAGCCAATAGCAAGTGTTGTAGAGCCTGAGGGGTGAGCGGCCAGGCAGTGTACCGTGGTGGCAGGACTTACCGTATCATCCAGCAATAGAAGCAGCAGGAGGAGAGATAACAATAGTTAAAATATGAACAATACCGCCAAGAGCAATAACATCCTCAGGAGTTAAGATGATTAGCTAGACATTCACACTAGGTCAAGATCAATAAATTACTAGGTCAAGGTTACCAACATACTAGGTCAAGGTCATTACATTTCTGGGTCAAGGTCACTAAAAATCTAGGTCAAGGTCACCAACACATTAGGTCAAGATTATCAAGGGTCAAACACATTTTAGAGATTTCTCATTTTTCAGAGAGCACTGTAAAAGATTTTTTCATTTTACAAGAAAAGGAACTAAGTAAGTTTAGGTTAAAGAAGGTACAGATGTAGTGGAAATAAAGCAAATCACAATTACTGGAAAAATGAAGGGAAATTAATTGCAATTTCTTTTCATTTATTATTCTTATCTTTTTATTTTCTACTCCTTTGTTTTTCTTTGTCATTCCTTAATATTTACCCCATGGGGATGCCTGGATTGACAATGAGACAGAGAACTATAAGTGTTGGCGACTTACCGCTTGAGCAGTGAGAAGCTGGTTCCTTGTCTCTTCATACTCAAACACCAGGTCTTCAGATTCTGGACTCGGAATAATAACTTCCTCCTGAAACACGGAATATATACATGGGATACAGTGCTATATAGACAAACCTCCTGCTAGAGCTTAAACCTTATGCTGCCGGTGGCTTATTTGGCCAACACAAAATGACGCAAAAAACCTTAAAAAATGACTGAAACCCTGGAACATGGGTACTCATCTGAGAGTACTCGGCGAGAGCTCTCCAATGAATACCAACATGACAGGGTTTAGATGGTTTTCAAAAATCTTTGCATCCGAAGAGCCTTGGACTAAAATAGCCTCAGCATTGACAGGGCTAATACATTCACACTCAGGGAGGCCAAAACAATTTTGGAAATATTTTTCTAACGAGAGCATTTTTTGGAAAATATTTGATGGAAAAATCATTATGTTAACCAAATGGCGTGCATGGGTTAAACACTGAACCCTTAAAAACATTTATCAATTAATTAATTAAGGAATCTTTTATTATTTTATTTCTTTATATTTATTAACGCATTCACACTTAGTGCAGCCAATAGTTTTGTAAATATTTTTCTATCATTTTTTAAAAAAGAATTAATCCTTTTTTTTTTGTTATTATTTTGAAGGAGAAATGTTAATCAAATGGCATGAATGGGTTAAACACTGAAACCCTCAGATGTGCAGAACTGGGGTACCACATACATTATGCTGCAGGCAAGATCTGAGAGATAAACCGTCAGAGCGGAGCATGAATGTTTCATAACCCAAGGGGATTGAGGCCATGATAAATTTCTTTAACCTCTAAGAAAGACACAATATGCGCTCAAGAAATGAACTTGCAAATTTACATTTATTTCTTCAGTCTATTTATAGGTCTTCGATGAATAATCACTAATTATTAAGTTATCCAATATATATATATATATATATATATATATATATATATATATATATATATATATATATATATATATATATATATATATATATATATATATATATATATATATATATCCCATATAAATATATATATATATATATATATATATATATATATATATATATATATATATATATATATATATATATATATATATATATATATATATATATATATATACATATATATATATATATATATATATATATATATATATATATATATATATATATATATATATATATATATATATATATATATACATATATATATATATATATATATATATATATATATATATATATATATATATATATATATATATATATATATATATATATATATATATATATATATAAACATTAAGCATTTAAGCATTTATATAAATGTTACCTTTTCTTCTTCTAGCTGTTGAATTCTCTGCTTCAGAGTTATTTCCTTTGTTTGGTAGCTGTTCAGTTTCTGAAAATAAAATATATCAAATGAGTTATTGTAAAAAACATGCAAATGGCTGCAGCATGTAAAACACACTGAAGAGCAGCTATAGCAGCTTTACCATTTGAATATTGTTTTCATTCTCTACGACAAAAATATCTTCAATTACACTGACGATTAAAGCGATTATCAAATATCTATCAATCACTAGAATTGTCATAACAATATTTCTGATAATATGGCAAATATACCCCTATGTACATTGTCTTTCTCAGAAATCCTTCTCCTCCAACAATCAATCCAAGCTCTGACTATGGGCACTGACTGAGATCTCTATACAACAGCAGCTGAGATTCTAGATATGGCTGGTGTCATGATAATGCCAGTGCACATCTTATACATATATATACACACCCATTCTTGTGAGGTCACAGTACATATCCTAACTGCATGCTACAGCCACTGACAGAAATCTTTATATAATAGCAGCTGAGATTATAGTCAGCCAGAGTGTGTAATAATCCCTTTACACACAAACCCATTCTTTTGTGACCACAGTACATACCTAACAGCACTCTGACTACTGACACTGACTGAGACCTCAGTAATATCAGTACAGATTATATACATACACACCCATTCTTGTGAGGCCACCATACATATCCTAACAGCTTTGTGACTACGAACACTGACTAAGATCTCTATATAATAACGGATGGACTTATATACAGCCAGTGGTGTGTAATAATCTAATTGAGCAGCTGATCTTACTGTAGTAACAGTACAGATTATATACATACACACCCATTCTTGTGAGGCCACAATATATATCCTGACAGTCATAGACCTAGCAGTGGTAGTAACGGTATAGATCATTCACATACACACCCATTCTTGTGTAGCTGCTGAGAGCACATATCCTAACAGCCCTCTGACTACGGACACTGACTGATAACTCTGTTCAATAGCGGCTGAGATTATATACAGCCAGTGGGGTGTAATAATCTCATTGAGCAGCTGATCTTGCTATTTGTCAAGACAGGGAAGTTAACAGTATTTGCAAGCATGAATACCAGTGCAGATTATATACATACACACCCATTCTTGGTACGTATCCTAACAGCTCTCTGACTACAGACACTGACTGATATCTCTGTACAATAGCGGCTGAGATTATATACAGCCAGAGGGGTGTAATAATCTAATTGAGCAGCTGATCTTGCTATTTATCAAGATAGGGGAGTTAATAGTATTAGCAAGCATGAATAACCACTATGAGTCATCACCACTCAGTGCACCATGCTGAACGACTTGCTCTTTTACTAGATGTACCCGATTCGCAACTATAGTACTCAGCTGTTTCTAATATGTTTCTGCTGGTGGTGACTCAGTAAAATTGTGAATTACTAAGTATTTTACTGAATTAATTATAATTTTTATTTCATTATT
This sequence comes from Maea johnstoni, assembly GCA_963942565.1. NCBI lineage: Eukaryota > Metazoa > Annelida > Polychaeta > Spionida > Magelonidae > Maea > Maea johnstoni. Next base: position 13,705,836 of record OZ012694.1, read on the forward strand.
ATTATTATTATTATTATTATTATTATCATTATTATTATTATTATTATTATTATTATTATTATTATTACTATTATTTTAATAATTATCATTATTATTATTATTATTATTATTATCATCATCATCATCATCATCATCATCATCATCATCATCATCATTATTATTATTGTTATAATTATTATCGTTATATTATCATTATTATTATTATTATTATTATTATTATTATTATTATTATTATTATCATAATCATAATCATTTTTATCATCATCATTATTATTATTATTATTATTATTATTATTATTATTATTATTATTATTATTATTATCATTATTATCATTATTATCATTACTATTATCAATGCTGAATAAACCACTTAGTTATGGAATCCAAACAATTTCAATAAAAGTAAGTATGTTTGGTTCACTGAAAAAATGGTACAACTTTTTCAATTGTGATGTAACAATTTGGCCAAAAAGAAATATTCACAAAAATAGATGCAAGTAGTAGATCAAATTGAGGCTATGCCAGAAACATGCTAATCAATATGAGAAAACTATTGGCATGCTGCCATTCCAAAGGCTGATATATCCAATACTTCACAGACAGAGTGTAATTAGCAATAAATCATGGCCAGGAACTGGTGAGTCTAGGACTAGCAGACTGCTGAGAACTGGGGTGTGGTCAAAGGTCCCTTTTGGCCTACGACAGCCAGTGGCATGCAGGCAAGCAAGCCTGAATCCAACACTAGGCTTGTGAGAATGATGCCAGTGACTAGTTCAAGTTATTTCTTTCCGATAGCTGAGAGATCTAAGGCATTGCCACATACTACTTGCTGTCTTTCATCACTGCTCTGGTTTGAATCAAGCTTGACGCATGTGAGAAAGTTGCCAATGACTTGGGAGTAAGGTGTTTTCCCCAGGCACTATGGTTAAATCCATCATTAACAACAAGCTAGTCATGATTCAGCCTCAATATGGCAGACAAAGTGACAATAAACTCCTCATTTCTAAGCTTACCTTTTCGGTCACATCCAGCAGTGCCTTGGTTTGGAGTAGAACCAACTTCTCCTCCTCATTTAGATTGCCATCCTAAAAACAGAGAGTGAAATGCACATCATTACTGGCACATTTCAGGACAAAATGAACACAATATGCCTAAAACAGTGAAACACCCTAGAGATGTAAACACTGCCTAATGTGAACACAATTTTCCAGTCTCATTTGTATTGTTTACATTATGAAAAGACCTCTGAGATGTGAACACCCCCTATTGTGAATGCTTTTGCCCTGGTCCCAAGGTGTTCACATTTCTGAGGTTTCACTGTATCATATACGAGTCCTGGGCCACTGTAAATATGTTGTAGATGACTGAAGTTGTATCCTTAATGAGTATCCTGTGATATAAAGGACTTAAGGATCCAAATCGTCAATTTTTAGAAATGTATTTGTGCTTGTAGATTGTTTGACGCTCAATCCTCTCCACATTTAACATGACTCGATGTCTAATTCCCTTAAAGTACCTCTTCTTATAAAATGAAATGCCCTCCTTTATAGCGCAACCCCATTCTCAGTGATTGAATTTCGTGTTTCAATATCACAACAGTGCAGATTATTCTTTAGCAATGGCAAAAACAGGGCTGGACTTCCGGTAAATAATTGATGATCCCTGTTTATAGAAAATCAATTTCTTCCTTCTCTCTCTCTCTCTCAGTGCATAGCGGTTATCTGCTAGCACCAACACACCACATGAACTAACCTAGATTGCTAGGCTTTCTTATGTATTTTTTCTGTCTCCAAGTTTTTCTGTTACCAGGCACCAATTAAGTGGTCAAGGTGACCAAATTAGTTCACATTTTTCTCACCAGGGACTCAGTTGAAGTCAGACAGATGTTTTAAACCTAGCCCCTAAAATCTCTAGAGATAGGAGGACCAGGTGGCGCCATCTATCTAACGTTGCTGGTACTACACCACACTGCTTGGTCAACATAGAGGGGATTGTCAATAATTTTAGGGACAAGGAGCCTATATTAGTCTATACAGCAACTTAATTTATTGTACCACCAGTACTAAGTTAACCCATTAACACTCAGAGCGGCCAAAATAGGCCTGACGATTATAGAAAATATTTAACTTACAAAAGCATTTTCTGGAAAAATATTTCAAGGAGAAATGTTGATTAGAAGCTAAACAACAACTCCTCTTTAAATATTTATTGAATTTTCGCTTTATTCCCAAGTTATTTTCAAAAGTACAAGAGTAGCAGACGTTACTTTCCAGAGTACCTCTGAGTGTGAATGGGTTAAATCAACAACTGTCTTCCAGTCCCATATCCCTATCAGCATATGCTGTTCTTAGATATGCATGTCTATACATCCGTTAAAGTACCTTTCCACTTAAACTTAAACATATCCTTAGCACCCCCTAGGAATTCCTGAATCCAGCCCTAGCCATTTGCTTAAGGTTGCAGCATGTAATTGGGACTTATGTATTCATCTATGCACATTACTAGTAAAGATCATTTAATATTTATTGTTTACTTAATACAACATGGTTTCAGGGTCTAAATAAGTGTATTGCATGTTATAGGTATGTTTACTCAGATTGCATAATCCTTCATTGACTGATGCTGAGATAGGGTTCAATCCTCTATTCCAGGCTGTAGCAGCACAACAGGCCTCCAGCCAGGTGTGAAAAAGGTGCGCTGGTGAGTTATGACTCTAGGTAATCAGGCATGACATCCTATCACGACACAGCCAGCAGGTGGTAATCTCAGAGAGAGAGAGAGAGAGAGAGAGAGAGAGAGAGAGAGAGAGAGAGAGAGAGAGAGAGAGAGAGAGAGAGAGAGAGAGAGAGAGAGAGAGAGGGAGGGAGGGAGGGAGGGAGGGAGAGAGAGAGAGAGAGAGATGAGAGAGAGAGAGAGAGAGAGAGAGAGAGAGAGAGAGAGAGAGAGAGAGAGAGAGAGAGAGGGAGGGAGGGAGGGAGGGAGGGAGGGAGGGAGGGAGGGAGAGAGAGAGAGAGAGAGAGAGAGAGAGAGAGAGAGAGAGAGAGAGAGGAGAGAGAGAGAGAGAGAGAGGAGAGAGAGAGAGAGAGAGAGAGAGAGAGAGAGAGAGAGAGGTGCACTGGTGAGTTATTTGCAGGTGGCAATCACAGTTCCCAGAACACACCAGGCACACTACCGGCAATGTTGGGGCCTGCCCTGATGGCTGTGTGGTCTAAGGTGCTGCACTGACTGCTCGCTGTCTCTCACCACTGAGGGCCTGCCCTGATAGCTGAGTGGTCTAAGGTGCTGCACTGACTGCTCGCTGTCACTCACCACTGAGGGCCTGCCCTGATGGCTGTGTGGTCTAAGGTGTTGCCACTGACTGCTAGCTGTCACTCACCACTGAGGGCCTGCCCTGATGGCCCAGTGCTCTAAGGCGTTGCCACTGACTGCTAGCTGTCTCTTACCACTTAGGGCTTGCCCTGATGGCCGTGTGGTCTAAAGTGATGCCACTGACTACTCGCTGTCTTTCACCACTGAGAGCCTGCCCTGATGGCTGTGTGGTCTAGGGCATTGCCACTGACTGCACGCTGTCTCTCACCACTGAGAGCCTGCCCTGATGGCTGTGTGGTCTAGGGCATTGCCACTGACTGCACGCTGTCTCTCACCACTGAGAGCCTGCCCTGATGGCTGTGTGGTCTAAGGCGTTGCCACTGACTGCACGCTGTCTCTCACCACTGAGAGCCTGCCCTGATGGCTGTGTGGTCTAAAGTGATGCCACTGACTGCTAGCCGTCTCTCACCACAGCTTGGGTTTGAATCAATATTTGGGGCATGTGCAAAAGTGGCCATTGGCCAGTGGCCAGTTGTGTTTTTTCTTGGCACTCCAGTTTCCTCCACCACTAACAACTGGCTAGTCGGGACTAAGCTGCAATAGGGCAGAAAAAAGTCATGAAAATTAAGGTAAAAAGACTACCATACTGTCTATACAAGTAAATAGACTACCATACTGTTCATACAGGTAAATCGATTACCATACCAGTCCATACAGGTAAATAGACTACCATACCTGTCCATACAGGTAAATAGACTATCATACCTGTCCATACAGGTAATTAGACTACCATACCAGTCCATACAGGTAAATAGACTACCATACCAGTCTATACAGGTAAATAGACTACCATACCTGTCCATACAGGTAAATAGACTACCATGCCTGTCCATACAGGTAAATAGACTACCATACCAGTCCATACAGGTAAATAGACTACTATACCCTGTCCATACAGGTAAATAGACTACTATACCCTGTCCATACAGGTAAATAGACTACCATACCAGTCCATACAGGTAAATAGACTACTATACCCTGTCCATACAGGTAAATAGACTACCATACCTGTCCATACAGGTAAATAGACTACCATACCTGTCCATACAGGTAATTAGACTACCATACCAGTCTATACAGGTAAATAGACTACCATACCTGTCCATACAGGTAAATAGACTACCATACCAGTCCATACAGGTAATTAGACTACCATACCAGTCTATACAGGTAAATAGAGTACCATACCTGTCCATACAGGTAAATAGACTACCATACCTGTCCATACATGTAATTAGACTACTATACCCTGTCCATACAGGTAATTAGACTACCATACCAGTCTATACAGGTAAATAGACTACCATACCTGTCCATACAGGTAGACTACCATACCTGTCCATACAGGTAAATAGACTACTATACCCTGTCCATACAGATAAATAGACTACTATACCCTGTCCATACAGGTAAATAGACTACTAAACCCTGTCCATACAGGTAAATAGACTACTATACCCTGTCCATACAGGTAAATAGACTTCTATACCTTGTCCATACAGGTAAATAGACTACTATACCCTGTCCATACAGGTAAATAGACTGCTATACCCTGTCTATACAGGTAAATAGACTACTATACCCTGTCCATACAGGTAAATAGACTACTATACCCTGTCCATACAGGTAAACAGACTACCATACCTGTCCATACAGGTAAATAGACTACTATACCCTGTCCATACTGGTAAATAGACTACTTTACCCTGTCCATACAGGTAAATAGACTACTATACCCTGTCTATACAGGTAAATAGACTACTATACCTGTCCATACAGGTAAATAGACTATCATACCTGTCCATGCAGGTAGATAGACTACCATACCTGTCCATACAGGTAAATAGATAACCATACCAGTCCATACAGGTAAATAGACTACCATACCTGTCCATACAGGTAAATAGACTACCATACCTGTCCATGCAGGTAAATAGACTACCATACCTGTCCATACAGGTAATTAGACTACCATACCAGTCTATACAGGTAAATAGACTACCATACCTGTCCATACAGGTAGATAGACTACCATACCTGTCCATACAGGTAAATAGACTACTATACCCTGTCCATACAGGTAAATAGACTACTATACCCTGTCCATACAGGTAAATAGACTACTATACCCTGTCCATACAGGTAAATAGACTACCATACCTGTCCATACAGGTAAATAGACTACCATACCTGTCCATACAGGTAAATAGACTACCATACCTGTCCATACAGGTAAATAGACTACTATACCCTGTCCATACAGGTAAACAGACTACCATACCTGTCCATACAGGTAAATAGACTACTATACCCTGTCCATACAGGTAAATAGACTACTATACCCTGTCCATACAGGTAAATAGACTACTATACCCTGTCCATACAGGTAAATAGACTACTATACCCTGTCCATACAGGTGAATAGACTACTATAGTAAATAGACTACTATACCCTGTTCATACAGGTAAATAGACTACTATAGTAAATAGACTACTATACCCTGTCCATACAGGTAAATCGCCTCCTATGTCTATACTACCAAGCAATGTCTATATACATAGTAGACAGTGGTATATAGACAACCACACACTATCTGAAATTAAGGCTGGTGAATGTCTTCTATCCTGTCCAGCTCATTACTCAAATGATAACCCAAATCATACCTACCTTTACAGTGACCTCAATCACCTAGTCATGTTGAGTTAAATCTCTAACCTGAATATAGAGGTAAATCTGATAACTGTCCATGTAGGTTGTGCAAGGCTCAGGGCTGCAGCCACCTGTAGAATAACGTAACTGCAACACACATGTACACTGAGTGAGGACCAACTCTAATCTATATTTAATCCCTAACTATATACAGTTGAATCGTTTACCTAAATATAGAGGTAAATCTGATAACAGTCCATGAAGGCTGTGCTGTGCTAAGCACTGGGCATTCAGCCACCTGTAGAATAACGTAACTGCAGCACACATGTACACTGAGTGAGGACCAACTCCAATCTATATTTAATCCCTAACTATATACAGTTGAATCGTTTACCTAACTAAAGAGGTAAATCTGATAAATGTCCATGTAGGTTGTAGCAGTTGCGTTGGTCAAGTGGTTAGCACGCTTGCCTTCGGTGCAGACGACCCGGGTTCGTTTCCCGGTGGGGGCGCAGAAAATGAAAATTTATTTCCTTGCTGCTTTTCAGTGCTTCGGAGGGCACTGTAAGTCGTCGGTCCAGTCGGCCAAGAGCCTTAGTAGCTCGTGTTTCTTGTAATTGATATACCGACTTAAGATAAATATTACATTTACATTTACATTTACATTTTGATAGGCTCAAGGCTATGCCAACTGCAGGATAACATAACTGCAGCGCACACTGAGTGAGGATCCACTCTCATCTATATTAAATCCCTAAATGCATACAGTTGAATCTCCTACCTAAATATAGAGGTAAATCAGATAACTGTCCATGTAGGTTGTGCTAGCTACATGTATGTTCAAGGCTATGCCACCTATAACTGCAGCGCACACTAAATGATGATCCACTCTCATCTATATTAAATGGAAGTGGCTGCGTAGCCGGCTGGCCGGCTATGCAGCCCCGGGGGCTGCGTAGCCTGCCAGCCGGCTATGCAGCCTATGCTTCAGCATTTGGCTGCATAGCCGGTTTATTATCAGTGTGTATAGTACCAGACATGGGGTAATAAGTAATAGGTAATAGAAAAGTAATAGGTAATAGACCGAATTTCAAAGTAATAGCATGTAATAAGTAATAGACAGTCAAACTCTTTAAGTACAAGTAATTGTGATAGACTGATCCCAAAAGTAATAAGTAATTTTCTGATACTTTTCTATCAATTTATGACCAAAAAATCATCTGTAAAAACAATCCCTTTTCCATATTTATGACTCTTCGTTTATGACTAATTTTTGTCACTCCTTGTCTCAAATGGCTTGAATTTGAAGGATTTATTTCAGTAATAGGTCATCGAAAAGGTTTTGTGAATCATCTGAAAGGCAGTAGAATTTTTTCACTGCATCTCCTAAAGAGTAATGTTCTTACTGCCAATGTTTAGGTACTACAATCTAGGTCAGAGGCCAGGGGAAGTTGATTTAATTGCAATTTGGTAAAGATTACCATAACTGCCATCAGGTGTACCCATGAGAACAAGAAGGCACTCTGATTAGCTGCCCATCCTTATTCTCACTACCTTCCATAAGATGAGTATAGATGCCTTGCCCACAGGGTTTAGACAGCAGGGTGAAAAAATACATTTTCTTTATATACATACTATAGTACATAATACTACATATAGAAAGAAAATGTATTTTTTTACTGGTAAATAGAAAGTTTATTGTTGCAAACATGTGCAATAAAAGTGAGCCACACTTTTTGAGTGATTAAGCCTTATGATGCTGGCAGCTAATTTGGTCATTGGCGATTTTGACCGATATTCTCTCGTCTTTTATCGATGATTTTGTGATGAACAAATTAGTCACCAGCATCATATGGCATAATCACTCAGTTCAAACCACGGATGCCTACTTAGTGGCCCATTCTTAGTCTTGTTCAAACACTAAAATCAACTTACGCCCTGCCACTCAGGCTCAACAGGGCACTACCAAATCGCACTCCACCTTCTTTGCTCAATTTTCTTACATGATTGGTACAGTTTTCTACTTGTTTGCAACTATACAAAAAACTACCTATTACCAATGAAAATCTTTTCTTAATATTACATGCACTATACACATTGATAATATTCCGGCTATGCAGCCAAATGCTGAAGGATAGGCTGCATAGCCGGCTGGCCGGCTACGCAGCCCCTGGGGCTGCATAGCCGGCCAGCCGGCTACGCAGCCACTTCCATATTAAATACCTAAATGCATACAGTTGAATCTCCTACCTAAATATAGAGGTAAATCTGATAACTGTCCATGTAGGTTGTGCTAGCTACATGTACGTTCAAGGCTATGCCACCTGTAACTGCAGCGCACACTAAATGATGATCCAATCTCATCTATATTAAATCCCTAAATGCATACAGCTGAATCTCCTACCTAAATATAGAAGTAAATCTGATAACTGTCCGAGTAAGTTGTGCTATGCAGGCTGTATGATACCCTCACTGCAGCACACTGGGTGTAATAAATCCCTAAATATATACATTGAATCTCCTACCTAAATATAGAGGTAAATCCATTAGCTGTCCAGGTAGGTTACGCTGCTACGGCCAAGGCTAAGCCACCTGTAGGATAACGTAACTGCAGGTAACGGCAGCATACTCACTGAGTGACGATCCACTCTCATCTATAATTAACACACCTCCTCTACAGGAACAGTAGACTTTACCTCTATACGTCACTAACTCTGCTTCAACACAGCATCTCAATATCTCAGGTGGGTTATCCCTGCTGCAGCTCAAAGCTCGTTAGTGGCTCAGGTGTATGTTTCGTAGGATCAGGAATGTTTGGAGTGGTTGTGGTGTGGTATATATAGGTCACACTGGACAGTGGTCAGTGGTATCAGTGACTTATAACTCAGTGAGTGTGCATAAGTGTCCTTACCACCCTCAGATAGGGTGGTGAGATAAATGTGAACTAATTTGGCCACACTGACCACCATGACCTCTTGGTGCCTGGTAACAGAAAATCCTGATGACAGAACAACTACACATGACAGCCTAGAAATCTAGGGTACCTTTTATCCCAGCTATCATGATATTGGGTTTCATTATCAGAGATTCCACAATGTGGTGATGATGTGTGTATAGTTCATGCTACCACTGGAAGGGGATGAGATATAAGCTGAAATCTTATCTCCCTTCTACTCCTTCATTTTCTCCCTTAGGTTTGGGCCTATCCAAGTCCAGAGCTAAATCAGGACGAATTGTTTATTCAGATTATGCAATGCTTATTTATTCCATAGCACAAGCCAATAAGACCACCAGACACACAGTGAGATAAGGGATTAACTCTGTGGTATAGAGAACAAAACAAACAAAGTCTGTACACTGAGAAGCCCTGGCCACAAGGCTGGCCACTCCACACTCAGAGCCTATACTTACTGCCAGGATAATTCTGATCAAAACATGTACAGTCAAACTTGTACAAACAACCACTTCTTTTAAACGACCACTTGCTGTGAACGACCACTTTCAGATCCCCCCAAGGCTATTCCCTTCATATTTTACCTTAATTAAACGACCACTTGCTTGCCGTGACCAACAACCATGAAATCTAATTCCTAACAGTAAATGGCCCTTCATTCAACGCCCACTTGAATGCCTAGCGTCTTTTCTATTGCTACTGGCTAGTCATGACAATGTGAGAAAGTTGCCAGTGACTAAGGGTTATGTGGTGGTTTTCCCCAGGTATTCTTAGTCACTTGCTACTGGCTAGTCATGACAATTTGAGAAAGTTGCCAGTGACTTCGGGTTAGGTGGTGGTTTTTCCCAGGTATTCTTAGCCACTTGCAACTGGCTAGTCATGACAATTTGAGAAAGTTGCCAGTGACTTCGGGTTAGGTGGTGGTTTTTCCCAGGTATTCTTAGCCACTTGCAACTGGCTAGTCATGACAATTTGAGAAAGTTGCCAGTGACTTCGGGTTAGGTGGTGGTTTTTCCCAGGTATTCTTAGCCACTTGCAACTGGCTAGTCATGACAATTTGAGAAAGTTGCCAGTGACTTCGGGTTAGGTGGTGGTTTTTCCCAGGTATTCTTAGCCACTTGCAACTGGCTAGTCATGACAATTTGAGAAAGTTGCCAGTGACTTCGGGTTAGGTGGTGGTTTTTCCCAGGTATTCTTAGCCACTTGCAACTGGCTAGTCATGACAATTTGAGAAAGTTGCCAGTGACTTCGGGTTAGGTGCTGGTTTTTCCCAGGTATTCTTAGCCACTTGCAACTGGCTAGTCATGACAATTTGAGAAAGTTGCCAGTGACTTCGGGTTAGGTGGTGGTTTTTACCAGGTATTCTTAGCCACTTGCAACTGGCTAGTCATGACAATTTGAGAAAGTTGCCAGTGACTTCGGGTTAGGTGCTGGTTTTTCCCAGGTATTCTTAGCCACTTGCAACTGGCTAGTCATGACAATTTGAGAAAGTTGCCAGTGACTTCGGGTTAGGTGCTGGTTTTTCCCAGGTATTCTTAGCCACTTGCAACTGGCTAGTCATGACAATTTGAGAAAGTTGCCAGTGACTTCGGGTTAGGTGGTGGTTTTTCCCAGGTATTCTTAGCCACTTGCAACTGGCTAGTCATGACAATTTGAGAAAGTTGCCAGTGACTTCGGGTTAGGTGGTGGTTTTTCCCAGGTATTCTTAGCCACTTGCAACTGGCTAGTCATGACAATTTGAGAAAGTTGCCAGTGACTTCGGGTTATGTGGTGGTTTTCCCCAGGTATTCCTAGCCACTTACAATTGGCTAGTCATGGCAATGTTAGAAAGTTGCCGGTTGACTTTGGGTCATGTTGTGGTTTTTCCCAGGTATTCTTAGCCACTTACAAACTGACTGGTCATGGCAATGTGAGAAAGTTGCCAGTGACTTTAGGTTATGTGGTAGTTTTCCCCGGGTATTCTAAGCCACTTACAACTGGCTAGTCATGGCAATGTGAGAAAGTTGTCAGTGACTTAGGGTTATGTGGTATTTTTTTCCCAGGTATTCTTAGCCACTCACAACTGGCTAGTCATGGCAATGTGAGAAAGTTGCCAGTGCCAGTGACTTCAGGTTATGTGGTAGTTTTCCCAGGTATTCTTAGCCACTCACAACTGGCTAGTCATGGCAATGTGAGAAAGTTGCCAGTGACTTCAGGTTATGTGGTAGTTTTCCCAGGTATTCTTAGCCACTCACAACTGGCTAGTCATGACAATGTGAGAAAGTTGCCAGTGACTTTGGGTTAAGCGGCAGTTTTCCCAGGTATTCTTAGCCACTTGTAACTGGCTAGTCATGGCAATGTGAGAAAGTTGCCAGTTACTTTGGGTTATATTGGTGGTTTTTCCACAGGTATTCTTAGCCACTTACAACAGGCTAGTCATGGCAATGTAAGAAAGTTGCCAGTGACTTCAGGTTATGTGGCAGTTTTCCCTTTTATGACTTTAGCCTAAATATGACAGAAAAAGTAATGATATAACTTAATTCTAAATTCCCAAAAAAGTGTGCAATCACTGTCATTTGGAGTTATAAATGCATACACATTAAACTTGTAAGGTGAAATCGACGACTGCTTTGGCAATTTGTCATCCCATTAAGTGTGTTGCTCTCCTCTTAATCACAATTATAATTATGTTAAACACCTCTTGAGATTGGGCTTCTGACGTGTATCTATTACTCTATCAAGGTAGAACTGACGTAACCTAGACATTAGAAGCCAAAAAGGTTTAACCCATACACGCCTGAATTTCTTTTCCATTTCATGAGTACAATGGTGGTGCTGATAGATCGTTTCCATGACTACAGCATACCTGCTGCTGTGACTGACAACAGGTGTTACAGGTGATGCTTTAGTCAGCTTTCAATAAATTCTAGGAAATTTAGGGCCACTATAATTTTTTTGCTTGTAATGATTATTGGGAAATTTGGGCCAGACTCGATCTATAATCAGTCACTATTTCACAAAACATGGATCACCCAGTAAACCTTGCTGATACAACAAATCAAAACTATATTTTCCCCTTCTCTAGTATGCATATCAAGTGAAAAAAGTCACTAGAGTACTTGATATTTACAGAAAATCAGGGCCACTACCCATTGCCCTTCCTTGTCAGTATTTTCAGAAAACATAGGCCACCCTCAACCCATAAAAATTGTAATCATTCAAAGTGTCCAAAATTATCGAGAAGTTACGGTATCTGTATACATCTCTTATAATCATGGCCATAATAAACTGAGACCCAGTTGCTCTAACCTGTAGGATAATATGTGAACAATAACTTTAATTGCCCTTCAAACATTTTGATAATTTCTGATCAATTCCAAAATTACTTCATTTCAAGATGAACTTTAGACATGACTCGGATTCGGTGGGTTTAGTGGGGAATCCAATGGAAAAACCAGACGGTGATATATTGGTCCTGCCATCTATTGGTAAGAACCCATACTATCATAGTGGGGCAGGACATGCACAAAGGAAGGAAGGAGTAGTTTTCACATCATGCTGCATTTTAGATGCCATCCCATCAGGGGTGAACAAATTTTGAAGTCTTGGAGTACTGACATTTGGTCCTGGCATGGAGCACAGAGATTTTTGGTGGGCGATGTGCGACAATCAATATTATCACCAGGGGATAATGCTATATCAGCTATTGTAGCAATAATAAAGACCTAGATCAATATGTGGTTTCAATAGATGGAACTTTTCTAAATACAATATGTATTTAAAATGTAAGTAGAACATCTAATAGACTCATTTGGTCATGAGTTATGCAGTGATCAAAGTTTTTGTCCTGTCGCACATTTAGTGGCCCCTGTCGCACCAGTTGGATTATCCGATACCCCCCCTCCCCCCTCCACCAACACACACAAATGATAATAATAAAGTTTTATAAATCAATACTTAAAATGTAAGTAGAACATCTAACAGACCATGGTCATGAGTGAAACAGCGATTAAAGGGCTTTTCTTGTCGCGCATTTAGTGGCCTCTCTTGCACACCTGTGCCACAATGCAACATTTTGATTGTACCATCACCTACTCCACCAACGCACACAAAAAATAATGAATGAACTTTTACCTGGTTGTACTTCAGATCATGTAGTTTATCCCTGAGATCTGAGACCTTAATTTCCAGAACGCCGGTTTCATCTAGGAATGTCTGAAGTATGCCGCTGTCTGTTAGTATCGGGGGTGATTTCAATGGAGACGAGGTACGCAGATCATCCGTCAACTGAAACAGGAAAATAAAACCATTATTTAGCTTTTTCAGTTACTTTTAAAAGATATGTAAGATTTATCTACATAAATCGAATATAATTTTTTTTCTTATCTTTTTTTTATTCCTATTTAAATTATTCGATTTTTTATTTAACTCTTCCCTTCCAATGCTGAGGTTACTTTCGTCCAAATTAGAAGGATGCAAAGATTTTTGAAAATCATCTAAACCCTGTCATATTGGTATTCATTGGAAAGCTCTTGCCGAGTACTCTCAAATGAGTACCCATATGCCAGGGTTTCAGTCATTTTTCAGATTTTTTGCATAATTTTGTATTGGCCAAATTAGCCACCAGCAGCATAAGGATTAAGAACCCAGTATGAAAGATCTTATTTTTTGAAAATCATCTAAACCCTGTCATGTTGGTACTCATTGGGTAGCTCTCAATGAGTACTCTCAGATGAGTACCCATTTGCCAGGGTTTCCGTCATTTGTTGCATCAATTTGCATTGGCCAAATTACCCACAAGCAGCATAAGGGTTAACTGTTATTTGATTAATTAATTAATTTTCTCACCTTTTCATTGTACTCTTCCAGCTCTAGACACCTGAACTCAAGCACCTCATTTTGTTCCTCAATTTCTCGTAACTCATGCCGCTGTTTCTCACACGTATCCTCCAAATCTGAGATCTGAAAAGAAAATAATTCAGAAATATACAACTAATACTTCACCTCATAAATGAACTTGATTATTTAAGAAATGCATACATAAAATTGAAATGTGATAGAAGAAACAATTTTGGTATTTTGTCAACTGACCTTTTGTGGCTTAGGAACCATGTGTATCTGGTGCATGCATATCTACTAGCTTATGGTAGCCTCTTAGGTAATAACTTGGGAAAATAATCCCCAAAATAACAAAGGAAAAAAGAAATCACAAAACATTTGAGGGAGAGTTTTTGGTAGAGTGTTACCAGTAAGATAGTCAGGCCCATTTGTATAAAGGGTTCGCCATCCCTTTTTTCAAAGGGTGGATCAGACATATACGGAAAGCTGTTTTGTATATGCAGACAACACCTATAGCTTGAAGGATGATATGAAATGAACATGAAACTCTTCAAAGTAATCTCTCCCTATCATTGGGTGACAGACAATACTCAGGCCCTTCCTTGGGAGGTGAGGGATATGAGTTGGTAGACTTACATTTTCCCTGAGCATTCGCACGGTTCCATTGAGTTTCTCTTTCTCCTCCAGCCAGGCAGTGTCCTGAAACAGACAATTAGTACTTATAACTACAACATACAGATGCATTAGGTTTTAAAAAGTTGTTTGTTTCCTGTAACCCAACCCTAACAAGTTTTACTACAAAAAAATCCCTACCCTAAATTTTTTCCAATCAGCATTAGAAAATCATCTAAAGTTATATCTTAGCATTGCTTTGCAAACTGCTTCTTAATACCCACATCAGCATTATAAAGTCATTTAAAGTAATATTTTAGCACTGCTTTCATCTAAGTTATATCTAAGCACTGCTTTGCAACCAGCTAGCTTCTACATGAACCCATACTCTTTATAAAGTCATATAAAGTTATATCTTAGCACTGTTTTGCATGATATCTTTTTCACAGAGGTAAAGAGCAACTCTAAGCACACTGTTGTATACATGCTAGGAATAAAGAAAAAGATTATGCAATCAAGATAGCAAATGACAAAGAATTGTTATCTTCAGACCAGCTTGTTTGACAAGATACTCTGCAGTCCTTGCAAGGGAGGACTGCATGAGCACCCTCTAATCTAAGATAAGTGTGTATAATTTGCAAGAACAAAAGGTAATAGTAAAAGGCACTTTTTCATATTGTGCTTGTTTAACAAGATACCCTGCAGTCTTTGCAAGGGGGGAGTGAGTGCTTTTATTTATGCAAAATCTAGAATAAGTGTAATTTGCAACAAGAAGAGTTGTTATAGTACAATATAATGAAAATAACTTTTTTTACACAAACATTTTTAGATTTACTTAATAGTATCAATCCTTCTATATTATCACATTTGAATATTTTCTCCATAACTTTATTGAAAAATTAACTTTTTTTAACCATTCCTGCATACTCCCACCATCTGATTTACCAATATATGAGAAAGTTGCCAGTGACTTGGGGTTAGACGGTGGTTTTCGCCGGGTAGTCCAGTTTTACCCGACAATTACAACTGTTCACAATTTAGCCGCAATATGGCGGAAAAAGTGACGAGAATCCAGTACATCCTTCCAACATATGAATGAATGACCTTCCCCATCCTAAACGGTACAATTAATCGCAATGTATTTCTTTTCAATTACAATATTAACGTTTTGCTCACTCAAATGTCATCAAATTTGCTGGTTGACTACTAATCAGGTTTATCATGTTATCAGTTACTTACAGCTTGGGCTATCAGCGTAGATTTGGAGCAATAGTATGCACAAATTTAGCAGCCCATCAAAGGCAGCTGTCTCACAGCCGAGAGCACTATTCTTTATGCGCGAAAATTAACACAGAAACAGGTGGCGCCACCTACGTACCGTTCCCTGGCCCTGCACCAGTTTTTCGAGGTCCTCAATCTTACTCTGAGCATCCAGCAAATCATTCTCCAGCTGGGTACGCAACTGAAACACGTCATGCCGGTTAGTGCCACAAACGAATAACTCAACATACATAGCAAAAATTAAAATAAAACACACACAGAACATATCAAAATGTGCAGCACAAGAACATAGGATCGTAAGGGAGCAGGTTAGGCTAAAAAAATGTTTGTTTCCTGTATTGGTCCAAAAAATAGGGTAGGCGATAGGTAAAACTTTTTATTTTAGAATGTTTTTTCCAAAAAGTTGTTCCATGCATGTTTTATGTTGAAAAAAGTTCAAAAATTGTCTTCTCAATTTCTGATATTTTAGTGGAGAACTTTGGAACAGAACATGAATTCCGAAAATATATGAAGGAGCATTGTAAGTTATGATTTGATCAACATGCATTTCTTGTTCTCATTTTTACCTAAAGATGTATTTGTCAGAATGATACATCCAAAAGATTCTTGCCTCTTTGGCAGCTCCACTCATAATTGGGTTGATATTGAAATCATGAAAGGTTTCCAGCTCGTATGAAATGATTCTCATTCTGACCAAAAGAGGGCAGCACCTGTTCCCTTCTGCTGCTTCCAGAAGCTGAGAGATTCAGCAGCATGTGGCACACTGGATATATTTCCAGGTCATCTCATTTGTTGAATATGAATACTATTTAAAAATTTGTGAATTTTTTCCAATAATCAAAATTTGCTACAAAGTTTAACACTACTTCATTCCAAAGGACAAAGACACAGAGATATTGCACAAAACATGCGGTAGTTATATATGGCATTATAACCAACATTGTACGGCCATTCAGCAAATAATAAATGAAAATTGACCCCTTAATTGATACATTGTCCTCCCATCAATTAAATAATATGCTTACATGAAAGAGAAGAAAGGATTGGTATAAATTTTGGAAGAATCCTGTCATGAAAAACTGACCATTTATAGGTCCTTTCATTGCACATAAACATCTCATCTTCTTTCTCTTTCAAAAAGAAAATGTAATGAGAGGTTTTTTGACATTTTT
>OZ012694.1:13723898-13756398 GCA_963942565.1 Maea johnstoni
TTATTCCAACCATATAATCCTTTATAAAAACAGTTTTCTTATATATGAACTTTGAGTATAAAAAATACTTGTGAACCTTAACGGTATCAATTTTGTCCATGAGGTACTTTATTTAACACTTTCACATCCAAAGTAGCCTAATTTATATGGTATATTGTACCATATTCATATGCCTACTCATTCAAAAGTATTAAAAGAAAATTGAGGAGAATACTTTTTATTTTTGTGAAGTTTTATTTTGGGGCACTGTAAAAATTCATATAGTACATGTAAATAGATAGAAAATCTCCCACTTCTCCTCCCTCTATATATACATACATATATATATATATATATATATATATATATATATATATATATATATATATATATATATATATATATATATATATATATATATATATATATGTATATATATATATATATATATATATATATATATATATATATATATATATATGTATGTATATATATATATATATATATATATATATATATATATATATATATATAAATAAATATATATATATGTATATATATATATATATATATATATATATATATATATATAAATATAAATATATATATATATATATATATATATATAAATATATATATATATATATATATATATATATATACATATATATATATATATATATATATATATATATATATATATATATATATATATATATATATATACACACCAGTTGACTTTAGCGGTTGTACCAGACTGATTTCATAATAAACTATGTTATAACCTCATGGCCAGTTGTCACTCAGCTGCCAGTGAAGTGACTATAAAATGCTTATCTGTGAGTTGAACAGTTCGCTGCGGAAGGAAGGCTCCAGGCATTCACAAATCACAGGTTATTAGCAAGCCCCTCCCAGAACTTCTGGGTTAATGGCGGAGTGGCATGACAGGCAAGGACCATGCAGACCCTCAGTCATAATCCACCAGGAAAATCCTCATTCAGAAAACCAAGTCAAGGAGTCACGCACCATTTCTTCAAACGATGACTGCTCATTGGAGTAACAACACAGGAAAACACATACACACAGCTTCTCAGTTGGGGGTTCTTCAGTGGAAAGAGTTGAGATCAATTATGAATACCATATTCCTCCATATAAGCGCACATGCCAAAAAATGGGGTATTGGCGATATCTCGTTTAGCCACATCTACTCAGCAGTAGCTTGTGCTTAACCCTAATATGCTGCTAGTGGCTAATTTGGCCAATACAAAACAATGCAAAAACCTGAATAAAATGCCTGAAACCCTGGCAAATGGGCACTCATCTGAGAGATCTAAGCAAGAGCTATCCAATGATTACCACCATGACAGGGTTTAGATGGTTTTCAAAACTCTTAGCACCCTTGTGCTTTAAATGAAATTAGTCTAAACATTAAGAGGGTTAAAGACAACACACTGTATTTCTCTACCCTTCAAAAACCAAAAGTGGAGGTCTCTACAACACTAATGGACATTAAAGACATTGAGCTAAAAGTTTATACAAGTCCCCAATTAAATAGTTCCAAATTCTCTCACCAGGTGGATATGTTCCGGTTAAGACTAGGTCAAGGTCAAAGAGGTGATTTGTCAGAGATAATATCATACACATGTCAAGCACATTTTTCGACGAAGGATTTACTGACAAAAAATCTCCCTAAGGCTTGTCATCCATCAGTGTTTTTGCATCCGGAAATAATGAGCATAATTTATAATTCTGACAAAAACAAACCAAACAGACCATACATAGGAAAAGAATGAAAACTTTAAAGATGTACAAGTATTCAGGTAGTGTACAATGCCTCTGAAGTATTCCATTTAATAGTAGTTTTTTATGTTTACAGACATATGGTCAATTTTGAAAATATACCAAATGACGTCATTTACCTATAAGTCTGAAAAATTCTAAACTTTCAAAATTCAACCTATTTGTTTCCACTAGAAAACTTGAATATCAACAATCAACTTAAAGGGCAAATGCACCATCATGATGATTTAGGTTCAAAATGTGCCTATACGTGTCACCTTTCAAATAAGACCACCCGCAAGTCTGTCCTCCTCAGCACTCCTCAGATATGGCTTATGAAAGTTAGTAAAAAACTAGCCTGAGTCTGGGCATGGAGGCTGACATTGCAGGCCAATTAAGCACAATTAAGCACAATCAGTGGTATGAAGTGACTGCCAGTCCTGCTTCTGATTGGTTGAGAGATATCAGTGGCTGGAAGTGACTGCAACTGATATCTCTCAACCAATCAGAAGCAGGGCTGGCAGTCACTTCATTAGCACCACTTCTGATAATGTCAGCCTCCATACCCACACTCAGGCTAGTTTTTTACTAACTTTCATAAGCCATATCTAAGGAGTGCTGAGGAGGACAGACTTGCGGGTGGTCTTATTTGAAAGGTGACACATATAGGCACATTTTGAACCTAAATCATCATGATGGTGCATTTGCCCTTTAATATGTTTGTCTAATAACCTTTATCTAACTCTCTGAACATGGTATATACATTTTTGACTGAAGATAATGCAGTGTCTAGATGTTTGATCGCGGCTCTCCTATAAAGTGCATTCTTCTATATCTACCTAACAGAGTAAGATAACCGTATTATGTAAAGTTCTAGTCCTCATAACACTCTATCACGATTCTGACGTCCATCAAGGTCACATGGAAAGTATCACAAATAAATGTGAATTTATTCAGAAAAAAATGTTTTCCAACTGGCCTCGATCTATGTATATCCTCACCACTTCTTCAAAATGTTATTGCAGAGACCCCCTAGATTGGGCTGCATTTTTGTAACTACCTACAGCCATTGTAGCAAGCCCAGATGAAACAACCTACAGAGACGACTGTAGCAAACCTATGTAGGTGAAATGTGTAGTGAAGGTATTCTAGTGTGTAACACAATTACTACTCAATAATCACTGACACCAACATAGAGAAACAGAAACTAGGTGAACGATAAACCAACAACGTCATACCACCAACAACTTATCAAGGAGCACCCCCCCCCCCCCCCCCCACACACACACCCGATTGGCTGCAGTATTAAAACAACCTACAGACTGAGACTGTAGCAAGCCTATATAGGTGAAATGTGTAGTGAAGGTATTCTAGTGTGTAACACAATTACTGCTCAATAAAGAATGACACCAACATAGAGAAACAGAAACTAGGTGAACGAAAAACCAAATATGTCATACTACCAACAAAGAGAGACAGAAACTAGGTGAATGACAAACCAAAATCGCCATATACCACCAACATAGAGAAAAACAGATACTAGGTGAACAACCAGGCAGGAACATCACAGACGTAACACTACCAGTCACCACAGCATCTCATGGAAACATGGATGTTTCAGATAGAAAATGTATAATTAAAAGAAACTGTTTTCTGCCAGGAGTGTTTGATTGATAACATTGCCATAACTCTTTCAGCCAATTGGATGTGACAAAAAATAAACCCCTCTCTGTCATAGCATACCCTTACGCTGGGGAAGTCATGTTTATTAGATTTTCTTCTTCATCAAACTTCTAAAGTATTCACAGTTCTATGTTAATTGATTAATTTGAAATACACAATTTAAATCCTCTCTATCACGACACATTTAACCCAAGCTTTGAAATTAAGTACAATAGATGTCATTTGATTTTTAAGTTGCTCTCTATCAAACTGGGTACGGGGTACGGGGCTACTAGCTGCACTGCAGTTGGCTCAGCCTGGGAATACTTCAATTTGGAGTGCTAAAAATTTCGCTTTACAGCCCGGTTGGAGGGTATTTGTGCAACTTTAAATTTGCGTAGTCAAGCAGAGATACAAAGGAGATACAAAGCAAGATATTTATTTGAATGATGCTATTCTAGCACTATCATGGGGAGAAAGAAAAAAGTGAAAATTAAATGCCTGTAAAAATACCAGTTATACCGTACAAGATATTGGGTATTCTAGAGCAAGTTTCACAGGTGAACAATGAAGTGTGAGAATATCAACTTGTGGGGTCTATTGTTCTCTGTTCTCATTGTTGTCACCTGCCCTCTCACCTGTATGATTACATAACCAAAACACAATACAAACAACTAACCATCCAGTAATGCAGCAAAATTCCTACCTAGCCAGAAAATATATCTTTAACCCTTCCAATCCTAAGGCTACTACTTTTGTCCAAAGCACAAGGATGCAGAGCTTTTTGGAAAAACCATCCAAACCCTGTCATGTTGGTATTCATTAGAAAACTCTCGCTGAGTACTCTCAGATGAGTCCCCATGTGCCAGGGTTTCAGTCATTTTTTAAAGCTTTCTTGCATCATTTTGTATTGGCAAAATTAGCCACCAGCAGCATAAGGGTTAAAAGAAATCTGTTCATACCTTATAAGCAGTGGACTGTAATCCTCACCCTTCCTGAATATACCATATACAACTTACCCGCGGTCCATGATTATGGACACAGTTTATCATTGTTAATGTTAGTCTGTTATTCAAAGACTGAGTAAAACGATTGTTTAGTTACAGCAAAAGGAATCTCAAAAATGCTACTTGTAATTTCATATCAGTTCCATGGGATCTTTAATGGTAGCTTATGAGATTAATCATTTTGACTCAGTTTTTCCCCCAACCTGTTTTTACTTGACTATTTAGCCTAAACAAAGTAGATACTGCCCTGAAATGGAAGATTCCAGAAATATATATGATCTTTATTCCAAATATCTATAGGGCCTCCCTTTAAAGACAAAAAACAAAGAAACGTGAAACGTAAAGATTAATAACTACTTATATTAATACTTATTATAACAATTCAAATATTTTCAAAATCAACACTTTTTTAAGAACAAAAACACCTATTAATGTCAACCAAATAACATTTGACACATGAACACAGTAAGAAGGAACCAAAATGACCATTAGTATTTTGTAGGTTTTTGGCTGATCAGGAACGTACCCTTTGTCAGAGATGAACCCTAAATGATTAGGTTTTGATATTAGAGGGTTGTTATGTTGTTCCGTTTTGTGGGGTTTTCTGGCAGATCAGGAACACCCTGTCAGAGATGACACCCATACCCTGGGTGGTTGGGTTTGGACATTAGAGGGTTGTTATGTTTTGTGGGGTTCTAGGCTGATCAGGAGTGTACCCCTTTTCAGAGATGACCCTCACACCCTCGAGGATTGGGTTTTGATATTAGAGGGTTGTTAGCACAACACCTCTGCTTACCTCTAATTTCATAATATACACGTATGTGCCCATCTCTGTTTCACTTTCTAGGTCCTGCAAATATTAACCACCAGTAGACATAGATCAAGCATCAATAAGGAGAGATAGTACAATGCAAGGGATTGGTACCCGATATAATACCACTATCGTTATTGAACGGGTAAAAAGTATTGTATCGAGGAAGCATCAACGTTAAGATATACAAATATATAGAAAATTGACATTATTGTTCCCTAGATCTCTCTGCATGAATGTATTTCGCTATCTACCTGACCTAAGAACTTCTAAAAGAGCCTGCTAGTATCTGGTGTTCTGAGGAGGACCAGTGTCAGTCCTCTTGGAATAGGATTTGTGTAAAGTGCTGATGATATATATTCACTGAGCAGGGGATCTGACCAAAGGGCCCGCTGGTAGGATCTAATTAGGACCAAAATCAGTTGTCAGCCAATGTCCTATGATAAAACTAAGGGGCAAACTACACCAGCTTTATTTCCCTCCCTTTTAATGGGGCATTAGAGAACTGGCCTGATGGCCTAGTGGTTGGAGGCGTTGACTGCTAGGCCTTAAAGAATACAGCGCACTGCAATCTAAGAAAAACCCTGCATAACACAAAGTATCAAGCTCAATTCAAGTCATGCTCAACCAATAAATTCCTATTTCTTATGAGTGAATGTTACACATCCCCTTTAGTGTAATTGCCTTCCTTTTAAACAGACCATTTATCTTAGCCTGATATATCTTATCTGTCTAATTCAGAACTAATTGTTATCATTACTCACAAATGGCCATAAATACTTTCTTTTAAAAAGGTCAGTTATCATGGCATAATATATCTTATCTGTCTAATTGATATCATTACTCACAAATGGTTCAAAAAGGGGATTTTTTTAGATTTATTTCCTTTATTTCAGATTAAACTAATCAGTGGTCCGTAAGATCTCAGCAGGGGGTCCGGGTACTGTACACTATATCATTGTTACCCTGATAAGCCTCTAGCTATGGTAATTATACACTCTACTCACTTCCTTAGATTAATGCTTCGGAGTTTCTCTTGAAATTGTCGTCTGTATCTATGATACGTTTGATGTTATCTTGGGAATTCAGAATCGTTTTACACAAGATTTGAAGGAGAGTTGTTGGAAATGTTCTGATTAACATTTTTCCTTCAAATGCTTTCCAATCTAAGCTTTTGCCTGTAAGATTTTAATTTGTCAGGCTGTTTTGGCAACTGTGAGCATTAATGGGTCAACACAGCCACTCAGGCGCATGGTTTAATCAACCCTTATACTGCTTGTGGCTAATTTGGACAATACAAAATGATGCAAAAAAAACTAGGAAATGACTGAAACTCTGGCACATGGGTACTCATCTGAGAGTACTCATCAAGGGCTATCCAGTGAATACCAACATGACAGGGTTTAGATGGTTTCTAAAAAAATTGCGTCATTGTGCTTTGGACAAAAATAGGTTCAGCATTAGAAGGGTTCATTGAGAATATAGCAAACTATTGAAATACAAATATTTAGAGACATTGTTTATTAAAAGAGAAGAAGAAATATAATCAATTATTGCAATCAAACTCACAATAATCTGTAATTTAGATATCAAGATGTGAGGAAGCATATGTTTTAAACAAGATCTTAGCATTATTTACAAGGCATTCACAATTTTTCCATATGATTGCCATTGGTAATAATCTCAAAAACAGCGAAAGGTATCTAAAAAATGCTTCATGTAATTTCATTCACATTTTTTTCCTTTATGATTGTTATTGGTGATAATTTCAAACCCTAATTCAACAGCAAAAAAGATTCTATATGAGTCAGAAAGCTCTGTTTTTTTCTATAAATCCTTCAGGCTGGCGATATGAGAACATGAATCACTATAATCAATAATGAAAATATAGAATACTGGGTCATTGTCCTAACGCCTGTTCTTAGGTAACACACTGCAACACAGCCTAGCAGAGCAGGCACACAGAGACTTAGCCTAGCTACTAGGCGATACTGTGTTTTACTTTATTACATATAAACTTATGTCAGCACCTTTACTACATAAGTCTTATGTCTTATGACAATTTAGTTATTTCAGCTATCAAGTAATTCACATGGTAGGTTATTTGGTCATTTATCATGTTATGCCGTTAATTAAGGGCTAGCAGAGATTTGAGTGGGGCCACTGCACCTATTTGGTAGCCTAGCATTACTGTATTTTACTTTATTATATATAATTTTATGCCTGCATCTTTACTACATGAGGGCTTGTGACCTACTGCCGGCCATTTAGTTCACACAATTACCAAAATAAAGGGGGGTGTACTTGCAGTAACATATTGACCACCTTGACCACTTGGTATGATATCAGAAAATGACAGTTAAAATAACTATGACAGCCTAGACATCTTAAGGCTACCCATTTGCATATGGCGTTCACACATGGTCTGACAACTTAGAATATAACTCATCAATAAAAGTAACATTTGAAAAATATTTGAAAAGGGTTTGTGAAAGCCAACAAATATTCAACTTTCAGGCAAATAGTTTTCAAAATATTGTTTAGTATTCTGGAGATGTTTCCATAGGTGTCAGAGCATGGTTTCTCCAGACATGAATGAAGGCCTGCCCCGATGGCCACATGGTCAAAGGCATTGCCACCAACTACTAGCTGTGTCTCACCACTACCCAGTTCGAATCTCGGCCAGGGCATGTGAGAAAGTTACCAGTGACTTGGGGTTATGCGGTGGTTTTCGTCAGGTACTCTGGTTTCCTCCATAACTTACAACAAGTTAGTCACGATTTAGCCGAAATATGGCAGAAAAGTGATAAAAATTTAGAATTGCATTCCAGATGTGAATGGATTTACAGTTATTTAAAACAGCATGGTATGGTGATCATGTCTGCATGAGAGAAAGTGGAGCTGCTTGAGAGGTTTTCTGTGTAACAGGTTAGACAGCACTCAATGTGAATAACTCTCTCTTTCTTCAATTCAATCTCAAATTCACACATGCTCCAACATCGCAACTCAACAAGTAGAATGACAATTGAGAAATGCTTAAAGAAGAATTGATTAACTAACAGAAGCAACAACGTTCAGTCCTATAATTTCCTATAATACTGCTTTGACATAAAGAATTCTCCATATGTGTCAGACCTTCTATGTGCTCCTGATGTAAATGGGTTCATCCCTCTAAACAAGTTGTCTGGTCTGGTTCTGGTTTTTGTCACTGCAGTATGTGACATTTTTGCTAAGAGAATATGTTGCTTAAAAACCACAGGCAAGAGAAACGGGTGGCTGTTTCATCTAGGTAGTCTTTGCTAGTATGTGATTATAATGACAAGCATCGTCATCTTCAATGTCATTACCTCCTGTCATCATCATCCTCATCATCATCCTCATTATCATTATCACCATCATCATTATCACCATCATCATCATCATCATCATCATCAGCATTGTCATCATCATCACCATCATCACCATCCTCAATATCACCACCACCATGATGATGATGATGATGATGATGATGATGATGATGATGATCATCATCATCATCATCATCATCATCATCATCATCATCATCATTACTACCACAATCATCATCATTAACCCCTTCACGCCTATAGCACCCATAAAACCATCAACTATTTTTGTGAAGTTGCCATAACAATCACTATTCCGATACAGCCAACTTTGTGCCCGACTATACTCTCAGGCCTGATTTCATAGCTCATTCAAGCCCCCAAAATTTGGACCATTTTCTCAGTCTTTACGGGTGCAAAAATGTCAACCCCTGAGTCACCTGGTGGCTGCATGCAAAGTTGGCCGATTTGGCGCCGGCGCATAAGAGTCCGGAGAATATTACTTGTTCGGAGCCACGGAATTTTTTTTCTATGTAGTACTTTATATCAAGAAAGCGTTACTTATTATAATGAGCCAAATGAATGGTGTGGTCAATATTTCCGAGAATTTACGGTAGTTTATAAGTAAAGTGTTACATACGGGGGAGGATGTGTCGTTGAGCTGCGCCTTTGAGCTGCGGCGCTCCCAGGACTCAGCCTCGCGACTCATCTGCAGCCGCTCCTCAATGCACTCCTTCTCCATCTGCAGCTTGGCAAAATGGCCGCCCTGCGAGCCTAGATCCCGCTCCAGCTGACCAATCACACGCTCCTTAGACTTCAGCTCCTCAATCTGAAATGAATGAAAAAACAATCATCAACTAAAGACAGATATTTAAAATGAAAATAAAATGCATTGCTACACAGGTAAAAGTTGACGAGCCCGTACGGCCCTGTAACGGCCCCGTAACGGCCCTGTTTTTGAGTCGTGACTAGCCAGTTGTAACTGGTGGAGGAAACTGGATTACCCAGCAAAAAATAACCTCCTAACCCCAAGTCACTGGCAACTTTCTCACATGCCCTGGTCAGGATTCTTGAAATTTAAGGATACTAGTAATCAATTGTTACAGACAAGTACAGGTTTTGAATATGAGTACATTAACATTTTAACCATTCATATGTGTACAGCCAAAAACAAAGCATTTCTCAGGAAATATTGGTTAGATATTGATCAGAGTATGAGCAATAACTCTCCCAAAAATATTGGAAATCTATATGTTTATATGCCAAAGATGTTTTCAAAAGTATCATATAACTTCAGAAAACAGTTGTTAATCGTACCACAATGTAAAATAAGTTTAAAGTGATAGAAGCTTCAAAAATTGAGTAAGCTGCACACAACCAAGTTCTCGCGGCAATCAGGTGTAGTATGGCTAACTAGTACCTGACAGGGGGGTAGAGCAAGACAATAACAGGGGCGGATCCAGGATTTCATAAGGGGGGTTCACAAATAGTTTAACAGTTGACCACCAGGGTTGGAAGGTATAAGTTCAGGGGTTGACCACTTGTGGAGCCACTAACTAAGTTGTAAATGTCCAAAATGTGGTACTTGTGTCATACATTTATGTTATTTAAAGTTTAATTCATTCATTCTTTATATACAGACAGTTAGTACACGGTAACTTTATCTTAAATCACAATAGCAATTCAGAACTCAGCTGGACCGCCTAACAGGGGAAAACACAATTATAGTTCCAAATATTACCACCGGTGGCGTGGTGGTTAAAAAGGTGTCACCTGTAAGAAGTGGTTCATGGGACCCACGCTCCTGATAAAGTACCTCTGAGCAATCAGCCAATAGGATCAATTCCTATTTGGACCCACACCAATAATAAAAGAGTTAGCATCTTGATTAATCAATATAAAATGTTTAAGGTAGACCCACTGAAATCAGGAAAGAGCCCATTCATGGTACCCAGACCAGAAAAGCTGAGTACTCAGTGTTAAGCTTGCCCCAGGCACCATCACCTCCTCAGCTATTGTTCTCCTACCTGTACTAGAGCCTCAGGGCATCATCATTGGGCCACCCAAACATTGACCCACCACACACCACACCAGCCAACAACCAGCACAATGGCCACTATGACAAACTACAAACTCACTTTTCAAAAAATAATCCCTCCCACTTTTATAAAATATTTTGAGAGTCAAAATTCTATTATTGCACATTCATAATTTGTAAATATGGTTGAGAGGTTCATTGCTATACAAGTGTTTGTTTCCTGTAACGGTCCACAAAAAAATATATTAATGTTGATTGGAAGTTGGAAGGGCAGAAAAAACTTTATTGTAGGGATTTTTTTGAGTAAAAACTTGTTAGGGTCGGGTTACAGGAAAAAAACAATTTATATTTTAGGCCTAAAAAGAACCATCTCTGAGTGCCCCAGGGCTATGTCCAGTCAGTCACCAGTGTCCTGTTCTTACATCATAGTAATTAGGTGATGAGGAGGACCTCTAGCTATCCTCTCACTGGGGGACAGCAGCCATAGGTATACAGCTGGAGTCCATTATGCATGTACTTACTGCTCTAAGGTCTTACACTAATCAGGTGATGAGGACCTCCAGCCACTGGAGGGGGGAGGCTGCCATAGGTGTGCGACTGGAGCTCACTATACATTTTTTTAGGCCAATACACCTCAAGTATGAGCTGTCCCCCAGTAGGAGAATAGCTACATTTCCTTATTGTCTAATTAGTGTAGGACCTTAAAGCAGTAAGTATATACCTTAGAACAATTTGTGTGGAATCTAGGAGCTATGTTTGACTCTCTACTGATCATGGCACCCCATGTCAAAAGTGTTGTCAAAAAATCTAGCTTTCACCTGAGAAATATTGGAAAAGCGAGACGTGTGTTAACAGAAGATGCCACAAAAACAGTGATGCAGTCACTGGTGATGTCTCGCTTGGATTACTGCAATGCTCTCCTAATTGGAATACAACAGGATTTGATTGCAAAGCTGCAGCGACTACAAAACAGTGCAGCAAGGATAGTATCGAGAACCAGGAAGTATGAACATATCACACCTGTTCTCATCAAGCTTCACTGGCTACCAATCAAATTCCGCATCCAATTTAAGGTCCTACTGCTGGTATACAAGGCGCTAAACGGACTTGCGCCTAAGTACATCAAGGAGCTGCTCGTGCCTTATAAACCCAGACGCCATCTACGATCAGAAGCAAAGGGCCTTCTGGATGAGCCTCGGACTAGACTCAAATTTGGAGATCGCGCTTTCTCCATTAGTGCACCGAGATTATGGAATGCGCTTCCACAACACCTGAAGGATTCTACATCGTGTCAGGCCTTCAAGAAGTGTCTCAAAACACACCTTTTCAGGCTCGCCCATTGAGGCGTTGTGGACTATGACTCAAACTATGACAATGTGCAGCGCTTTTGAACATTTTATGAATGGAAAAGGCGCTATATAAATTCCAATTATTATTATTTATTATTAACAATTAATTAGGTTATAGACAGCTATCCTTTCACTGGGGGGGGGGGGGGGGGGGTGGGGTGCATGGTCAAGGTGCATGGTTATAGAGTCCGCTATATATACCTGTATGGGCCTGTGGCTAAGGATGGATACCTCTAAGAACGAGATGGTACAATACAGAGAATATTTCGGGCTTGTATACCTGTATGGGCCTTAGGTAGGGATGGCTATCTCTAAGAATGAAAATGGTACAGTACGGGCTTGTACGAGCTTGTGGATTTTTTCCTGTGTGTACTCTGGTTGGGTTCTGGGACCTAATATGAATGTTTCCTGGTGAAAGTCTGGCCACTCTGTTCTACATCAAACAGGCCAGCCTCACAGTCCTATACAGTAGGATAAGTCAACAGAGGAGTGAGTACACAGTAGATCAAGTTTCCGGCTAAGAATCAATTCACTATGTTCGCAATATACAGAGCCCTCCGGTAGAATACATATTGTCATCAGCCCTGACATCTGACATCAGGGTACAACTTCCTTCCTGGAGATCTGTCACAGAGCAATTGCATCATATTACATGTAGATATCTATGATGATATGATATCCAGACATGGTCTGAGGTTGTCCATTTAAAGGAGAGTTCCATGGTTTGATAAAACACAAATAACTTCAGACACCACATTCTATGGGTGTATGCTACATGCATGTTCATGAAAGCTGAGACCATAAAACAACAGTGATTGGAAAGTCTGTCTCGAGGTTTCTTGAACTGGAAATCAAACTAAAAATAATGTGTAAATTAGACAAACTTTGCTAGTCACTTTCAAAAGGAAAACATGAGCTCCATTAGCAAGGTAATGCCTATCTAGTTCCCCAAAGTTGTTTTTATTATGAAATTTCTATTAGTCTCATTTGATATTCCTAGACATTTGCAAGGGCATTTCAAATAAGAGAGTCTATCCACAAAAGCTGATTGAGAAGGTTCCTCTCTGTATGTGTGAAAAAGGGAATGCCTAACAATTCCCAGTGAAGTGAAATATGTCTTCATTTTCGTTCTAATAATAGATCTTGTTTATTACTCTATGAGCTGAGCTGTGAAGCTTATTGAAGCACAGTTTACTTCTCAAACGATACCAACTCTTGCACGAAACCATCCACTTCCCCCAGTCACGTCAATTTCCCCCAATCCCTGAAGGCAATTATGTGTGGCCTGATGTCAGATTTCTATCTCAGATGCTTGGCCGCGTCCAGGTGTAATCGATTAGGGTTAGGCATACCACAGCTATCAACGAGATACCTGTGTAGGGGTACAGTGTGAATTTCGGCACTACCCAATTTAATGCTTCATGTAATGTGTGTACAGATCCCCAATTGACTTCCTAGTAAACAACATTAACCTCGTCATGCCTGGCGATTTCATTAACATGAGTAGGGTTGGATACCGGGTACGGTACGGGGTACCAGGGTATCGTTTCAAAAAATATTGTATTGTACCGTTTCATTCCTTAAAGGTATTCTAAACAATCTAATCATTTTGAAGTAATGATTTATTAGGGATAGTCCAAGATCCTAAATTTGACTACTCACAATAAAATTTATAAGGCAATAATGCAAAAAAGTACTGTTAACAGTACCGTTAAAATACTGTATACTTTCATTGGTACTGATACCTAAACCATACCATTTTGTTTGTATAGCTCCCTAAAAGTGTCTTTTGGACCAACATGATGACACTTCAACATAAATTGACAGAATATCTTGAGGGAGTTATGTGTAGGATATCAATTAACATCACATCTACAATTTATTGCAAAAGAATTGGTGGACACAAATATTTTCCCAAGTTATCAGCGCCTTTATGTGTGCTACGGATCTGATTGTGGCTACACAACCCAGCAGTGCACCAGATTAGAGAGGGGGAATGCTATCCAGGAACAAGAATAACTAGTTGTGGGATGTTATCAACCTCCTTGAATCCTTACTTATGGAAATAACTTTGGAATCAAGCATAAATTCACAAAATATTTGATGGACCATCATCATCATCATCATCATCAACATAATCATCAGCAGCAGGAGCAGCAGTAGCAGCAGCAGTAGTAGAAGTAGTAACAGCAGCAGCAGTAGTAGTAGTAGCAGCAGCAGCAGTAGTAGAAGTAGTAACAGCAGCAGCAGTAGTACCGGTAGTACCGGTAGTAGTAGTAGTAGTAGTAGTAGTAGTAGTAGTAACAGCAGCAGCAGCAGTAGTAGTAGTAGTAGTAGTAGTAGTAGTAGTAGTAGTAGTAGTAGTAGTAGTAGCCACAACATGACATCATCATTACCATTTTAATCATCATCATCATCATCATCATCATCATCATCATCATCATCATCATCATCATCGTCATCATCATCATCATCATCATTAGCTAATGGGTATGATGATACGGACAACATTCTTGAGCACCCAAAAGGAGGGGAGGAATCTTAATTCTTGCCAATGGGTTCCAAGGAATATGACGAATATTTGTCACCTGGTAGCTATATAGTACCTGTGCCCTATTTATACCTTGCTTTCCAAAACAAACAGTTGAAACCCGATAACCTTCACATGAGTTGCCGATACATGATCAGCACAGCTTAAGCGTGATAATACAATTGTATACTGCACACTTGTTGTGCTGCAACGCATTTCTAACCCTTTCCGGCATACATAACCCGTTAGGGTATCTTGCGGGGTATGTAAACTGTACCCTTGTTGTGCCATGCAACCCATTTTAATCCTATAGGGCATACATAACCTGTTAGGGTATCTTGTGGGGTATGTAAACTGTACCCTTGTTGTGCCATGCAACCCATTTCTAATCCTATAGGGCCTACATAACCTGTTAGGGTTCTTGTGAGGCATAAACTACCGGTTCAGTTCAAACAAGTCATCATGAAGCCCCCTACTAGGCTTCAAATAATACCAGTTTCTTCTTCAAACATTGGTCTTGAAGAAATTGCCTGCCCAGATGGCCTTGTGGTCTGAGGCATTGCCACTGACTGCTAGCTGTCTCTCACCCCTGCCAGGGTTTGAATCCCACTCAGGGCATGTGAGAAAGTTGCCCATACCTTAAGGTTAGGCAGCAGTTCTCGATGGGTAACCCGGTTTCCCCTACCTCTTCCGACTGACTAGTCACGACGCAATACAGCAGAAAAAGTGACGTCCTACCCTGATGGCTGAGTGGTCTAAGACATTGCCACTGATTGCTAGCTCTCTCTCACCCTTACCTGGGTTAGTATCCCAGCTGGGGCATGTGAGAAGGTGCCAGTGACTTGGAGTAAGGCAATGGCTTTTGCCTGGTACTCCGGTTTCCTCCAACACGACTTAGCCGAAGAATGGCAGAAAAAGTGATGAAGATATTGAAATTCTGAATCCAAATTCTATACTTTCAAGTTCTCCTAGAAGTTGTCCTGAAAGAGGGTACCTCTTCTATCTAGATATACCAAGAACCAACACCCCATGCCTAACCTCCTTTTCAGGGTATAATTCACAAAGGGGTGCTTTGGGGTATGCATATTTAAGTGGTGTCAATGTCTGTAGGGGTATTATTATAAAGGGGTAGCATTTATCGGTGTATAATTTGAGTGAAGCGTCATATTGTGAGAGTTTTGTGGGTATAGTACTATTACTGTGGGTACTGAGGCCTGTATAACCTCCCGACACACTTTTAGAAAGCTTTTTAACCCATTAACACTCACAGGGCCAAAACATCCTGACAATAATGATGAAATCTTGCAGGCAGAAGCATAATTACAAAAATATTTGATGGAGAAATGTTTATCAAAAGATTACCAAGAACTCTCCTTCAAATATTTTGTAAAAACATCTGCAATTCAAAAGTTATCATCAAAAGTATCACAGATCCAGACAACAATCTATGCAGCGTATATGTTACCTCCGACAACCCCAGAATTTAACCTGAGCAGGGTAATTGCCCGAGTATTCTCCTACGATTAAAATTCCTCAGCATAAATAGCAGGTCAAAAAAGGTACGCTCCAGGTTTCAGGTTAAACATAAATTGCAGGTGAGAAAATATGTGGGCAAAAATTTCCAAAAAGGTAATAAAATTTGTAGACTTTTAAGAAAAGCCTTCGTAGGATTGGGAAATAAAACATTGAATGTTAAAATTTAAGCCCATCGGAAGAGAATAGGCTTAAAGATATCACACCATAATCTTACTGAATATGTTATAGTGTTAACCCATCCATACCTAACATGTTCTTCGATAGGTGGCACCTGGATGCTATAATAATATTGGAAAAAACATCAAAAATTTTCTTCTTCGGGTAATTTTTCACAAGATGATTATGACAAAAATATCATCAATAAAGTTGTTATGTCCTGCTCATAGAAACATGGGTTAACTTAAAGGTTAATCATTTGGAATCCATTAGTTGCTGTTACTGTATAACTGGTATTTTTACAGGTATTTAGTTTTCGCTATTTTCACAATCCCCATGATAGCGCCAAAATGACCTCCTTCAGATAAATAAACTGCTTTGTATATCCGACTTAGTTAAGTATATAGTTTAGTTTGAATGTGCAAAATAAAAATAGCACAAACCTCCAGAAGGGCTGTAAACCTAAATCTTTAGCACTCCAAATTAAAGCTTTATATAGTACTTCGATATCACTGCCACTGGGCTTAAAAGACCATCAGAGTACATTGTATGAATATGATGTTCTGAGAGGCATACATCTATATTGAAGACTCCTTTTTTTGAAAATAAAATCTAAACAGATAGATTTTCATGTTACTGGTAGAAACATCATTCCTTCATAGCACCAAAATTTATCCATATTTAAATATAGGGTGATCCGCCGTGGTCTAGTGGTTACGATGCCTGGCTCCTAAGCATGAGTTTGCAGGTTCGAATCTCTGCTGGATTACCAGGCAGGTTGGCCTGGTAGCTATATAAATGTGCGGCGTTGTGGAGGGCTGTCTATAGTGCTTCTGCAACTGAAAGACCCCTTGGAACTATTTGTGAAGGGAATTTCTTTTGGGTTCTGGGTTTCTATCCGGTTGCGATACAATCTAAGCTGTTGAAAGCAAATTAAAAACCCATTCCTTCATTCAATGTTTGAATACTACTTCTTTGTTGAAGTAGTCACACTCACTTATCAGGTAGCTGCTATGAGTACAAATGTTTCAAACACTAATTCCATCAACAAAACTGAATGTTTGCTGCATTAAAATACCCCTTACAATGGTATCCCTACAATACCATTCATTGTAGGGGTATATAATACCAATTTAGAGGTATAAAATTCCTACAATACCATTGATCACCATTCAAAGGTGCTGTTAAAAAGCCATTTACTGAGTGCTGAATGTTTTTCTAAGGGATTTATGAACTAGATGACTAGTGTCCAGTTACTACTGGCTCAGTATGAGACCAGCTAGAGTTAGAGCTAGTCAAGAATACTGAAAGGAGGGCATAAAAGTCATAAAACTTTGCACAGATGCTATGGAAGTGTCATTTCTTTTTTTCATAAACTATTTTTTTAACTATGCTTTTGCCTGCAAGATTTCATCAAAATTGTCAGGCTTTTTTTGGCCGCAGTGAACAGCAATAGGGCAAACATTAATTCCTACAACATTAATGTTTGCTGCAGAAAAACACTGCCTTAGAAGGTGCTGATAAAAAGCCATTTATTGAGTGCTGAATATTTTTCTAAGGGATTTATTGAGGAGATGACTAGTGTCCAATTACTACTGGCCCAATATGGGACCAGCTAGAGTTGCTATGGCGATGATGATGACAACAATACTGAAAGGGGGGCATATCTTAAAGAAAGTTATAAGACTTGGCACAGGTGCTATGGAATTGGATTAAAGTGTCATTTCTTTTTTCATAAACTATTTTTCTAACTGATGCTTTTGCCTGCAGGATTTCATCAAAATTGTCAGGCTTTTTTTGGCCGCAGTGAACAGCAATGGGGCAAACATTAATTCCTACAACATTAATGTTTGCTGGAGTAAAACACCCCTACAATACCCTTCAAAGGTGCTGTTAAAAAGCTATTTTCTGAGTGCTGAATATTTTTCTAAGGAATTTTATATTGAGATGACTAGTGTCCAATTACTACTGGCCCAATATTGGACCAGCTAGAGTTGCTATGGCGATGATGACAACAATACTGAAAGGGGGGCATATCTTAGAGAAAGTTATAGGACTTGGCACAGGTGAAAGGGAATTGGATTAAAGTGTCTTTTATTTTTTAACCCATTAATAAGATACTCCAGAAATTCTCATCTGGATCAAAAAACAATTTTGATAATAACTTTGAAAATTTAATTGAATTGAATTTTACAAAATATTTGAAGGAGAGGTGTTGGTAGTGTTCTGATAAACATTTCTCCTTCAAATATTTTTCCAACAATGGCTATCCTCAAATTACACCAAAATTGTTAGGCAGCTTTTAATTTTGGCCACAGTGAGCATTAATGGGTTAAAGAAAGACATTGGACTTGGCACATATGTTACGGAATTACAATAAATTGTCATTTCTTTTTTTAATAAGTAATTTATCGAACAACTGAGAAAAATACACAAACTTTGAATTATTGTGTTTTAAACAATAAATCTACAAACTATATTCTTTCAAGCCTTGCCTTTCCTCATAAAATATTATCACTTCATCAGCATGCTCTGACCTATGAAGGGTATAAAGTTAACCCATTAATACTCACAGCGGTCAAAAGCAGCCTGACAATTTTGATGAAATCTTTCAGGTAAAAGAAAAATTGGAAAAGTATTTGGTGGAGAAATGTCTCTCAGAACATCACCAACAACTCTCCTTCAAATATTTTGTAAAATTATTCTCAATTCTTAAGTTATTGGCAAAAGTGTCATAGATCCAGACGACAATTTCTGGAGGAACTCTTAAGCATTAATGGGTTAACATAAGCAACATCTGTTGCTTCGGCATCCTTTCAAGGGAGTGTATAGCTGGAGGTGACCAGGCGTGACACCCTTAAAGCCCATTCATGCCTGCCGCCGAAAGCAGACTGACAATTTTGCTGAAATTTTGTTGCCAAAAATGTAGTTAGGAAAATATTTGAAGGAGAAATGTTAATCAGAACATTACCAACAACTCTCCTTCAAATATTTTGCAAAATCATCCTCAATTTCAAAGGTTATTGTCAAAAGTATCAAAGTTCCAGACGATAATAACGGAGTAAACTCTTAAGCATAAGGGTTAAACCCATTCATGCCTGGAGACCTCCTTGACAAGTGCCATCTACATACAGCTGCCAGAATTTTGGAAATAACTTCCGGAATTGAGCATTAAATCACAAAAAATTTAACAGAGAATTGTGATTAGGATCCTGATTAACATTTGTCCTTAAAAAGAATTCCAAAATTATTTTCTCTTTTTTCTAAAAAGTGGTTTATTCTAGGGTATCTGGGGGTGTTTTGGGGTGCTCTAGGGATTAATGGGTTCAGCTCACCAGTCTCTTTCTTCACAGCTGCTTGAATAGACTGTCTAGGCTGGGCTTAGAGGAAGGGTGCTTGGGGGTCCTCCGTACACTTCATGGAGATGAGGACCTATTCATTGGGGAAAGAGGGAGCGTGCATGTTCACAAGTGGTTCACTCTGTCTATACTCCTCAAGATATTCCCTGAAATATGATTTTGCAAAAGATGGTTAACCTTTCAGCATGGCAACAGCATGGCAAACAAACTCTCTCTCTCTGTCTGTCTGTTTCTCTCTCTCTGTCTCTCCCTCTCTCTCTCGCTGATCTCTCTCTGTCTCTCTCTGTCTCTGTCTCTGTCTCTCTCTCTCTCTCTCTCTCTCTCTCTCTCTCTCTCTCTGATCTCTCTCTCTCTCTGATCGCTCTGTCTCTGTCTCTCTGTCTCTGTCTCTCTGTCTCTCTGTCTCTCTCTCTCTCTCTCTCTCTCTCTCTCTTTCTCTCTCTCTCTCTCTCTCTCTCTCTCTCTCTCTCTCTCTCTCTCTCTCTCTCTCTCTCTCTCTCTCTCTCTCTCTCTCTCTCTCTCTCTCTCTCTCTCTGGGAAAGAGGGAGCGTGCATGTTCACAAGTGGTTCACTCTGTCTATAGGGTCAAGAGCACAGCAAACAAACAATACACCACTACCAGTAACCCTAAATCCTGCAATCTGGTTTAAATGACCCCAACCTGCCATAAAGAAATGTCACCCGGTTGTTATTGGTTCGATTTTGATACATACTTCTCCTCAAGATATTCCCTGAAATATGATTTTGCAAAAGATGGTTAACCTTTCATGCCTGGTGATCTCCTAAACAAGAGTTGTCTGGTTCCTTAACTACTTTTGAAAATAACTTAGGAATTGAAACAGAAATGCCAAAAAATATTTGTTAAAAAGAGTTGGATTTTGATCCACATCTCTTCTTGAAATATTTTCTGAAAATCTCCTTGGTTTTAGAGAGATATCACCAAAATAGTCAGGTGGTTTTGGGCACTACAGGCATGAAATGGTTAAGGATTCTCCGTAGCAGTAACTCTGATGATATAACACTAGCCAAACCCAGACTAGGGCCCATAATAGCTCACTACCACGGTCCACTAAATAAGGCTATACCCAGCCTCCCTGAACTTTTGGGTAATACCCCTTATATGACAATGCTAAAGACAGAGTCTTTCTATAAAAATTTGGGCAAGGTGGATGGTTCACAGGAATTTTGAAGCTGTACTATAATAAGTCAATATGACATTTTCCATGATTTTAGCTGGTAATAAATCCCTTTATTATAAATGGATTATCAGCTATATAATTTCACCAGATAACAATGCAGAAACAGAGGGTGGTTCATAGGAAGTATTGAAGCTGTACTATAATAAGGCAATATGACTCTGTCTCTTCAGTGATTTTAGCTGATAACAAATCCCTTTATTTTAACGGGATTATCAGCTTAATAACAGATTATCAGATTATGAGTGCTCATAAGCTGATAATCTGTTTGCTCAAACTTTCTCCTGAGACATCCTATATGTGCCCCTGTTGTGATGTGTTATAGCAATACGGTACTGAAATACTGTACAGGTGCGTTTCCCCAGACACCACACCTGAGTCTAGCTGCTCGTTAACTCACCTGTCTGGGTCTAGGTGTACCTCCGTCACTTTCCATTTATCCATCCAGGTAGCAGTCTCCAGGTAGCCTACCTATACAGGTAGTAAGCTGCATCCATCTGTAGCTATATCCACTAATGCCACTCAGTCTCTGTCACACATCGATCCTACTCCAAAAACATATCCCAGCACACAGGTAGTCCTACTCCCAGCGTCAGGTAACTTACTGGTCAGGTAGCACCTCGTTTACTGTTCTTATTATACATCCTCCTCCAAAAACATGTCCTTGCACACAGGTAGTCCTCCTGCTGGCTTCAGGCACCTCACTGGCCAGGTGCACCTAGTTAGATACAGGTACCACTCTGTCGTCTCTATCTCACATCCTCTTCCAAAGACATGTCCTAGCACACAGGTTAATCACTGCTCAAGTAGCACCTCGTTAACTACAGGTATCCTCTTCCAAATATGCTTCCCAATGCAGCGACTGTCCTACTCCTATCTTCAGGTAAATCCCTAGCCAGGTAGCACCTCGTTAGATGTCTCTATCCCACATCCTCCTCCAAAAACATGTCCTAGATCACAGGTAATCCTGCTCTCAGCTCAGGTAAATTACTGGTCAGTTATCACCTCGTTAGTACTCCACAGGTACACCTAGAGCCTCTGCTGTCGTTTGGGATCGCATCACACTGCTGGCCGGTCGCTACTCCCTGTGTATCAGATACCACGTTCCCTCTCCGCTCAACTCATGAATAAAACAGCATCTCGCAAGTACACGCTTTCCTTACCACTACATGGGATACCTGGGCTCAGCAGGCCATTCAAGCATCTACACGCTTTCCTTACCACGAGAGGCAGGCACGATCATCGGGCCATTCATAAACTTTATGCATACACCATGTGAATATTTGCCATCCGTAGTCCCGGAAAGCTGCGCTGATCCAGAGAAGTAAATAAACCACCTGGGTGGATACCCTTAACCAATCAGACGCTCTCCTCACTAGACACTGGCCCACCGACCCTCACCTTCCTGGACTAATTGAATAGAACAACAAAGGGTTAAACTTGACCCTCTCATTACCTAACTTTATGCCTCTTACACAATGGGTAATCTTAAGGTAGCATCCTTTACTTTTGTATGAGCTTAACTGGATCTCATTCATTTTAGATGATATACATGCATTCATTTTAGATGATATACATGTTAAAGGGCCATGTATGTTATCATATAATAATGATATGTATATTTACAGAAGTAATTTATTTATACATTTTCGTTACCCATGTGTTGAATGATGGCCCCTAAACATGTATATATCCAATTAGCAGGTGGGTTTCCCTGAAATGTACAGGGAGGTCCAGGTCTAGGTTAGGAATTCCTCTAGGTTCCTGACAAGGAATTCCAGGTGAGATCTCATAGAGAAAAGAACAATAGCTGATCAGCCTTTCAAGTGCAGGGCCTGGCCTGAGTGTTGTTTCGAGATTGCATGATGGAGGGTTTCTAGACCATCACGTATGCAGTCTTGCGGGGGTCCGCGTGTGCTATTTTATTACAGAACTAAACTATGTTACGTGACACAACCCTGAGGACTAATTGTCTCAGTGGGTGAAATAGGAAACCTGGAACCACTTTTATATTACCGTATTGCCTAGCCAAAAGCAATGTTTCTTGCAAATATACACTTTTCTTAAATAAGAGCTCATTGAAATCAATATACACTATATATGTATATATATTTATATATATATATATATATATATATATATATATATATATATATATATATATATATATATATATATATATATATATACATATATATAATATATATATACTGTAGATTATTTTCTTGGGATGGATATTTGAAAGACAATCTGATCTCAGTACCCTAGATGGTTGTGTTGGTCTGAAGGAGACCAGTGTCAGAGCAGTGTCTTAGCCTAAAATTGGCAGTTGTAAAGTTTTTGGGCGTCCAAATTTTGAAGGGGGATATACTCATATTTGAACCATAAACATGTATAAATTCATCAAAATAAGGCATGATATCATTAAACAATGTCATGGGAATTATAAGGAGATGAAAAAATTCAATTATAAGCTTGAGATTGAGATTTTTAGAAATTCCACACTAAAAGATTTGGGTGTCCTGAGGGGTTCTTTTTAAGGTTTTGGGTGTCCAAAAAGGCACCCAGACGCCCTGTCGGCTAAGACCATGTGTCAGAGATCGGCCAAAAGCATGCTGTCCACCAAATCTTGCATTTTTCTGCCAGGCATACACGTACAGGATTTAGAATTTAGGAATTTCATTCATTGTCGCTTTTTTCCGCCATATTGAGACCAAGTCATAACTGGCCAGTTGTAAGTGGTGGAGGAAAGTAGGGTACCAGGGTAAATCATCGCCTAACCCTAACATACTGAAAGTAGGGTACCAGGGTAAATCATCGCCTAACCCTAACATACTGGCAACTTTGTCACATGCCCCAAGCAGGTTTTGAACTAGACAGTGGTAAGAGACTCATATGAAGGTGAGATGAAGATGCCTT
Organism: Maea johnstoni; assembly: GCA_963942565.1. Taxonomy (NCBI): domain Eukaryota; kingdom Metazoa; phylum Annelida; class Polychaeta; order Spionida; family Magelonidae; genus Maea; species Maea johnstoni. Next base: position 13,747,564 of record OZ012694.1, read on the forward strand.
TTGATGTTTGTAATATGATTCCCTTGTTTAATGATTCGGGCTGGCAGAGTAAATGAGTTGCTTAGGAATTGCCAAATGCCATGAAATTAAAAGCAAATTAGCGTTACCACAAGTTTTCCTAGAAGGGAACATGGTAATATATTTCCTCTCGACAATTACATGCCCTGATCAAAATAATTACAGGTGAATTTCCTATTAAAATCTTGAGAAGATGAAATGTTTGTGCTCCCATATGATGCATAAGGTGAACCTTCTCTAAAACCTTCTATACAGGGCTCGACGTTAAGGGTGAACCTATGGCCCCAGGCCAGTAAAAATTCCCAAAAACAGTTTCGGAAGTAAAAAAGACTTCAACTGGTCCTACAGGCCCAGTAAACATTTGGAGACATTCTTGTTAAAAAGTTTCCCCCCCGAGAATGTCCCCAAATGTTTTTGAAATAAATGAAGTTAAAATTTATAAAGATAAGTGTTGTGGTGAATTTTATCCCATGTTCTTTCTTGTTATATGTTAAAGAGGACCAGTAGATGCTAGGTGTTACTGGTCCTACAAGGCCAGTATCATTTTGAGTTAGCGTCGAGGCCTGCTATAATTCTAAAATTCTAAGAATATTAAATATTTCTGCTCTCATATGATAAAAAATGTGTTATTTTTTAAGCCGCTGAAACTTCACTGACCCTAGTGGGGTATTTGAGGCCATCCTCCAGCAAGACTGCATGAAATGGGCTTGAGTGATATTTGTGGGAGGTAGTGACATCTAGTGGGTGTTTTAGAAACTAAATTTGCAGATCTCTCATGTGAACTTCCAAGGCAAGTGTCTAACTAACTTAGCAGAGTTACAACTTTTTCTTCTAAACCAAACTTATAGTTTCTTTAGATTCTGTAAGTATGGAAGCAGATTTCTTAGTCTGTAGACAATCTTTCAAAAATGAGCCTTTTAAATGTCTAGTTAAGCATTACAAAAAGTGATAATATTTAAGTCATATTAAGAAATATCTTAAGATGTCCCCAAATGTGGTGAAACTTACAGTCAGCAGGGAAACTTCTATCACACATATATGCATTCTTTGTTTTCTTATGTGTGTATTTCTAATGAATAAGCAAGCAATCGTTCTTCAGTGATTTACAATAAACCAGCATTGGAAGTGAAATCTATGTGAACTATTGCTTTGGGCACTGTAGCAGCAAGACTATGTTTAAGTTTGTATCTCTCTACTGGTGATTAGTGTGGTCCTGAGTGTTACTAATCTGGTCAACTCTGACCACTGTCTGTCCACAGACAACTCTGGCTGACCATCCTCAAGGTCAAGAGGATCGACACCTTCTGACATAATGACCACATCACTCAGCATTCCATGGACGGTAAAATCTCACTCACTACCATTCACTGTAGACAACTCTCTCCCTCCCTCTCTCCCCCCCGCCCCCCTCTCCCTCTGGTGACATAACCACCACATCACTCAACAGCTTTCCATGGACCGTCTCCCTCGCTCCCTCTCCCCCCTATCCCCCTCTATCTCTTGGTGACTCTCTCTATCCCTCCCTCCCTATCTCTCTCTCGCACTCACTCACTCACTTACTCACCCCTCCCTCCCCCTCTCTCTCTCTCTCTCTCTCTCTCTCTCTCTCTCTCTCTCTCTCTCTCTCTCTCTCTCTCTCTCTCTCTCTCTCTCACTCACTCACTCACTCACTCACTCACTCACTCACTCACTCACTCACTCACTCACTCACTTACTCTCCCTCCCTCTCTCGCTCTCTTTCTCTCTCTCTCTCTCTCTCTCTCTCTCTCTCTCTCTCTCTCTCTCTCTCTCTCTCTCTCTCTCTCTCTCTCTCTCTCTCTCTCTCTTTCCTCTCTCTCTCTCAGGGTATTTGTGATTATGCTGTTTCAGCAGAGTACCCATACTGTCAGGAAGTCTAATCTCTGTGTTTCTCTGGTGAGTGAAATAGCTGGGATGCCAGCATCACACGGCCTGCCTGTCTTCTCCTCTACGCTCTGATGGGAAGCATGTGCCAGCTTACAGATTACACACTATAATTCCAGCATACTGACTGCTTCTATAGGAACATCTTTCTTCCCCACAACGGTCAAAAGCGAGAACTCACTACTTCACACTCTCAAATGTGTTACCATAAACCAGTTCAAATCAGAGCTGGTCAACCTGAGTGCAATACACTTATGATAGAGTTCAGGAATCACTGCTTACTCAAAATGTTTCTGGCCACGTAAGACCAGTAACACCTAGGATCTACTGGTCCTGCACAATTTCTACTGGTCCTGCGATTTTTTCTTAACATAACAAGAAAATAACATTGCATAAAATTCACCGACAATATCTACTTTCATTTATTTTAATCTTTATTTTTTTTTCAAAAACATTTGGGGACATTCTTGAGGGGAAAATGTCATCAAGAATGTCCCCAAATATTCACTGGCCCTGTAGGACCAGTTGGGGTCCTTCGATCTTTACTGGCCCAAAGCCGTTTTAGGGAATTTTTACTGGCCCCACGGTTCACTGTTAGTGCCGAGCACTGGAGTAAGCTCAGTACTAAAAGACTCAGATTCATAATCAGATTCTTCTTGAAAATCTATCATTCAAAATCACATTAATATTTTTTGATAGTTTCTCTATAACTCATTTGATATAATTTTTAGAAAAATTGTTTGTTAGGAACAAAACATTCAGCCAAAAAATATATCAAAACATTTTTGTTATTATGATGTTTGTGCCAGACTATGTGTACATTACAGGCACGGACTGGTTGATGATCTCTCTTCCCAAAAATATAGTCCATATATCTCTTCAAATAGAACAATGAATCGGGAATACTCCAAAGCAATGATTGTGATGCTATTATCTTTAAGATGGCTGTGGATGTATTGTTAAGCTAATGCTCTAAGAAAGTATATAGAGATATGTCTATTGATAGAGAATTAATCTCTGTCCTATTGATCTACCTGCTATGGAGAATGGCATATACAGTGAAACCTCTTTTATAAGATGTAATACCCTCCTAGTCTGAACACAATTTCCACGGTCCCATTAGAATCTTTTCCATTATGATAATACCTCTGAGTTGTGAACGAAAAATTTTGCCCTGGTCCAAAGGTGGTCACATCTCCGAGGTTTCACTGTAGATATATAGCTATAGCGATGGTGAACAGCACATAGATGAATAGCTATAGCGTGCCCTGGGCCAGCGGTGATGCAGAGACTGATGAAGGCTGTCGTGGGATAGAGCTTGCCTAAAATACCCCTCTGCCCTGGTCCAAAGGTGGTCACATCTCCGAGGTTTCACTGTAGATATATTAGCTATAGCTATGGTGAACAGCACTTTAGATGTATAGCTATAGCGCGCCCTAGGCCAGCGGTGATGCAGAGACTGATGAAGGCTGTCGCGGGATAGAGCTTGCCTAAAATACCCCTCTGCTAGTAAATAGAGAGTCTTGAAAGGTTAATCTACCAGGTCGAGCATCCCTCACTGCAGTAATCCAAGTCAAGTCGCTGAAACGACGTATCTGATATCCACCCTCCAACCCAAACACTAACTAGAGTCATGGCATGCCAAGCAGAAGCACTATATTTACCCTTGAGGATCTCTATAGTAAATATATATATTTATTATAGTTATGTTTAATAGTAACATCTTATTCCAACTGTGGAGTCTTTTCTCCTCTTTACAAAATCAATGTATATGTATATATATATTATATATATATATAGTATATGTATATTATATATAAATTATAATATTATATATATATATATATATATATATATATATATATATATATATATAGATAGTAGAGAGAGAGAGAGTAGGAGAGAGTGAGAGAGAGTAGAGAGAGAGAGAGAGAGAGTGAGAGAGAGAGAGAGAGAGAGAGAGTGAGAGAGAGAGAGAGAGAGAGAGAGAGAGAGAGAGATTCCATTTTCCATTTCACCGTTTATCTAAATTCTTCCATGATTATTCACTTAGTTTGCATAGTTCTAGGTCTAACTAAGGATCGAAGCCTATGCTGACCAGGGCTACCTCATATCCTTTTGTTACTACTACTTCTGATGTTGACTCAATCCTGTTGTTTTTCACTGAGTCCCTGGATGGTTTAAGTTGTGACATACGGCATGAATCATAGACTCAGTCAGAAACCTAACCTGCTGGTCCAAAAACAAGTGAATGAGCATTCGTCCTCCGAGCTAGCAGTCTAGTGTGAAAAAAAATCAACGCCAAACCATCACAAATCCTCGGATTCACAGAGAGTTGGTAAATATCCATCTGCCACTCCCCCAAACGTGCTCTTCCTTGGCTATAAACTGGGGAGAAATCTGTGTGATACATACTGTTTTTCTTTCTGTAAAAACTTCGAAACTAGTGAGTAAGCATTCTTCTCAGAGCTAGCAGTATAGTCTGAACCAATGCCAAATCATTGCAAATTCTGAGTTTTACAGTGAGTTGGTAAATATTCCCTTAGGTCCACCCACCAACACACTCTTCCCTCAGATATAAACTGGTGAGAAATCTGCATGATACGTACTGCCTGTTTTTCTTTCGGTAAAAAGTTTAGGACAAGTGAGTAAGCATTAGTCTCAGAGCTAGCGGCCTAGTCTGAAACATCGCCAAAATATAATCATCACAAATTCTTTTTCACAGAGAGAAGGTAAATATTTCTCTTAGTCCACCCACCAATACGCTCTTCCCTCAGCCATAAACTGGTGAGAAATCTGTGTGATACCTACTGCCTGTTTTTCTTTCTGCAAAAAATTCAAAACAAAAACAAGTGAGTAAGCATTCTCAGAGCTAGCAGTCTAGTGTCAGAAAAAATGCCAAATCATCACAAATTCTCTATTTCACCAAGAGAAGATAAATATATTCCCCTTCCACCTACCAGCACGCTCTTCACTTGGCAGGGCTCGACAGTGCCTAGCCAACCCAGGTAGTCAGGCGGAGCAAGTTGGATCTAAAGTCAGATATACCCGCCAGGCGTTCAGGTTGAACGGCCAATTTGATAGCAATTTATTACCTTGTTTAACCTTGAAATGAAGACAATAAAAAAATTCTTAATTTTCTAAACTTTCGGTTTCTAGTTCATTTCATTCCCACCTTTACCCTTAATGACTTTTCAAGGTCGCTAACAACTATATTGTTATTCAGAAGATCTTGTTATGAATTCAATGAATGTATCTCTCAATTTCCATTCTAATGATAGATGAAGTCAAGTGGGGCAAGTTGAGGGCTTGTTCAGCGTGCCCGAAATACCGTTTTTCCATGATTAGATAGTCTATGGGGCTTAATCTGTTATGTCAAGCCCTGCTCGACTATAAACTGGTGAGAAATCTGAGTGTTGTGTATAGCCTGTTTTTCTTGCTGTAAATAGTCTCTCGACTGCCAACATTTGCAGCAATAAGGGAAATCCTATACAAGCAGCAGAGATTGACGTGTTATAGCTACAGTTTTTTTTATTCTTTCCTTGACTGTGAGCCAATACTCAATAGTCAGACACTTCCCGGGGCCTGCCCCGAAGGCTGGGTGGCCTAAGGTGTGCCACTGACTGCTAGATGTCTCTCACCACTGCACGGGTTCGAAATCTGGTTGGGGCATGTGAGAAAATTGCCAGTGACTTGGGGTTAGGCGGTGGTTTACACCAGGCATTCCAGTTTCCTCCACTACTACCACTGGCTGGTCATGTCGTAGTCGCGATATGGCAGAAAAAGTGATGAAAATCGAAATTCAAGCACTTCACATCCTGCTACACTACTAAAATAGGGAGAGAGCAGTATCCACTGCACGTAGCGCTACATCACTTTAAGGTAATAAATTTATTTGCAACAATTCTTCAAAATTTCAGATCAGAATTATCTTTGGTTTTGTTTAACTCACTCAGCCAAAATACCCCAGAAACTGTTTTAACAATTCTTCTGTCAAACGCAATTTTTTAAAAAGATAATTTTTTTGAAAAATTCCTCTGGTCTTAAAGATATGCCCAAAGTTAGGAGGTTTTTGGGGTACTCCAGGCACGAACAGGTTAAGGCATTTATTTCTGCCTCGTTCCAAACACCCGTGTGTGAATGAAGCCCCATCATGTGTAGCTCTTATCTCTGAAGAAGCACTAAATGTGCCTGGACATCTTTTTTAGTCTCAGCGTGTCGTATTTCTCTGTGATTCGTGCTTGCTGGGGCTCCGATAAGAGTCAGGTGTCGAGAGGGCAGCCATGACGGCTAGCAGACGCTGCTGCCGTCATCGTACAGAACTGCGGCCCTCTTACCTCCCTTATCTCCCCTTCCCTCGCATACTAAATAGGTGCTACATCACACACTGCTTCCACCAGACTTAAAAATGAAATCAAGTCAGGAAAATAAGGAACATGAGTGTATAAAAGTTAACCAGGGCTCAAAATATTTCCAGGGCCCTGGGCCCCTGGCACCCCCTAGTTTTGAGCCCTGTAATGGATGCAAAATGAGATCTGCAGAGTGGCCGAACTATTTATATGTTTGAGTTTGTGAGTTACCTGGTACTATCTGAGGAAAATGATCTGAGAAAATGAAAGGGAAGAAGCTGGAGCTGATTTAGAAGTTAAACTTGGTCCTAGTATTAAATTACCATCTAATGTGTGCACAAGGTCTGACACAAAAAGAAAAATCTTGACAGAAAGCAAAATTTCAAAAAATATTTCAGAGAACTGTGTTCTTCTTGATTTATTAGATATTCTTCTTACAATATATATATATATTATATATATATATATATATATATATATATATATATATATATATATATATATATATATGGTGTATATTGTAGTGGATTTGTCTCAATTTAATTGGTGAAATTGACCCACAGTGTTCATATATCATACATTTCACTGTATCTCAATTGACCCACGGTGATTATATATATATACATTTCATATACATTTCACTGTATCTCATAAGCTGAGAGGTTGAAGGTGCATGAAGATCACGTTTCTTCTAATCTGTAGTTCTGACCACAGTCATTAGCTATCTCCCTGCCTTAATAAGCCCCATAGGGCACCTGTCACTCTCCCTGTTAGGCGACGCCTTTCAAGTCACCGCGCGGAGCCGGTGCCCAGGTCAGAATTATCTACGGGATGCCACCATGGACATAGTAGCCATCAGTTCTCATTACTGCCTCTGCCCACCTACAGTGATACCAATACCAAGATCAGTCTCAAAAAAGGTCAATACCACTACCAAGATCCATCACAGAACCAAGGTCATTTAGAGAGCCAAAGTGAATCTCAGAACCAAAGTCAATTTCAGAACCAAAGTGAATCTCAGAACCAAAGTCAATTTCGGAACCAAAGTGAATCTCAGAACCAAAGTCAATTTCAGAACCAAAGTGAATCTCAGAACCAAAGTCAATTTCGGAACCAAAGTGAATCTCAGAACCAAAGTCAATTTCGGAACCAAAGCGAATCTCAGAACCAAAGTCAATTTCGGAACCAAAGTGAATCTCAGAACCAAAGTCAATTTCGGAACCAAAGCGAATCTCAGAACCAAAGTCAATTTCGGAAAAAATGTGAATCTCAGAACCAAAGTCAATTTCGGAACCAAAGTGATCCAAAGTCAATTTTGGAACCAAAGTGAATCTCAGAACCAAAGTCAATTTCGGAACCAAAGTGAACCAAAGTCAATTTTGGAACCAGGGCTCGACGCTAAGGGTAAACCTATGGCCCCAGGCCAGTAAAAATTCCCAAAAACAGCTTCGGGCCAGTAAAAAAAGACCTCAAATGGTCCTACAGGGCCAGTAAACATTTGGAGACATTCTTGTTAAAAAGTTTCCCCCTGAGAATGTCCCCAATTGTTTTTGAAATAAATGAAGATAAAATTTATAAAGATAAGTGTTGTGGTGAATCTTGTGCAATGTTCTTTCTTCTTATGTTAAAGAAAAAATGTAGGGCCAGTAAAATTTTTGCAGGACCAGTAGATGCTAGGTGTTACTGGTCCTACAGGCCCAGTATCATTTTGAGTTAGCGTTGAGCCCTGGGAACCAAAGTGAATTTCAGAACCAAAGTCAATTTCGGAACCAAAGTGAATCTCAGAACCAAAGTGAATCTCAAAACCAAAGTCAATTTCGGAACCAAAGTCATTAACAGAACCAAAGTGCAATCTCAGAACCAAAGTCTATCTCAGAACCAAAGTGAATCTCAGAACCAAGGTCAATCTCAGAACCAAAGTCATTAACAGAACCAATTAGGACAATCTTAGAACCAAGGTCCATAACAGAACCAAGGTGCAATCTCAGAACCAAAGTCTATCTCAGAACCAAAGTCTATCTCAGAACCAAGGTCAATCTCAGATCCAAGGTCAATCTCAGATCCAAGGTCAATCTTAGAACCAAAGTCAATCTCAGAACCAAAGTGAATCTCAGAACCAAGGTCAATCTCAGAACCAAAGTCTATCTCAGAACCAAAGTGAATCTCAGAACCAAGGTCAATCTCAGAACCAAAGTCATTAACAGAACCAATTCGGACAATCTTAGAACCAAGGTCCATAACAGAACCAAGGTGCAATCTCAGAACCAAAGTCTATCTCAGAACCAAAGTCTATCTCAGAACCAAGGTCAATCTCAGAACCAAGGTCAATCTCAGATCCAAGGTCAATCTTAGAACCAAAGTCAATCTCAGAACCAAAGTGAATCTCAGAACCAAGGTCAATCTCAGAACCAAGGTCAATCTCAGATCCAAGGTCAATCTTAGAACCAAAGTCAATCTTAGAACCAAAGTGCAATCTTAGAACCAAAGTCAGTCTTAGAACCAAAGTCAGTCTTAGAACCAAAGTCAGTCTTAGAACCAAAGTGCAATCTTAGAACCAGTTAAAACA
>OZ012694.1:13761398-13779202 GCA_963942565.1 Maea johnstoni
AAGCAAGGTTGTTCTTATGAAATAAAAAAAACTTGAGTAAACATTACCCTAAGTTGTTTTAACCCTATAACGCTATATCATATTTCTAGCTCATTTGAGGATCACTATTAATTATAAACTTTCTCATTCTACCATCAGCAAGACTAGGACATATCCATGATTGAGTATCTCTAGAATTGATAAGTCTAAACACCACCAACATAATATATAAATCATGAGTATCAATTAAGGAATAACTACCACTATATATATCCTACTAGTGAATTTAAAATAAATATACATTTTCCAATTATATGGTCACTAACCATGGCCCTGAACTTGGATAATGTCATAGAAAATGAGTGGGTTAACTGATTGACCAGGTGCTGACATCTCAAGTCAGCACTAGGCAATTCAAGATGGCCGCCAAAATGGAAATGTGTCCATCAAGGCGCATTCCAAGGTGAACGCTATTTACATTCGCCAGGATATTAGACAAGATGGAGTGAAAGGCGAGGGTCAAAGGTCATGACCCTGCAAGGTCATCTCATAAGTGGCTAATGACAGGGTGGTTCGAGCAACTCTAACTCTGGTACATGGCCATTGTTTACTATATGCTATGCTATCTATTTGCCTATACCAAGCATTTAGAAATGAGCATGTGCATCCAGAAAAAAAGGGCGCCCATATTTCCAGCTTGATTGACCACCCAAAACTGTTAACGTTGGATCCTACCTTGTTTTATAGTATTATCCTGTCTTTATATTATTCAAAGTTGTTAGATGCCTGTTTGGTAATTTTCTTGGCATACATGCACATTTTCAAATGCTTGGATCTCTAAGAGTGAAACAGGCCAATAGACAGCATATATTAAACAAAGGTGCCAGAGTTAGAGATGCTCAAACTAATGACAGGGCTACATCAGAAAATAAGCAGGACACAGCCAGGTTTACAGTACAAACACATGCTTGTGACACTGGTGCCCAAAAATGTCCTTAATATTTTGGTAACATCTGTCAAACAAAGGATCTTTGACATATTCGGAGGAAAAATATTACTCAAAAATATTTTGAAAAATATGTTCATTACAAGATCTGACTCAATTGTATTTTTTCATTGCATCTGCTAGAAATGATCAAAGTCCTGACCAAACCACAGTAAATGTTTGCTCAATAAACTGACAAATCTTTGACAGAAATTTTTTTTTCTTGTAAACGTGACAAAAGCCATCTGTACAAATTCATTAGCATTTAAAGGTGTTAGACTCCTCTGTATCATATGATATAAGCAAATTTACAAGCATGATTGTTTTCTGAAAAAATATTTTAGTTAAGGTTGTTCAAGAATAATTATGAAATGACAAATAAATTGCAAAGCTGACTTAAAGTATCAAAAACAGCCCTTATATCAGCCATATACATATTTAGAACAGGCCTTACTAGGAGTTAAACCACCCCACCCCTGGTCTAAAGCTAGCCCTATAATTGTGACCTGGTTTAACTTTAGACCAGGTATTAAGTGGTTGATGAAATTGACCTAACTTTGAGACCAAGTCTATCTGCAGGTTGTAACCAGATTTACAAGTGGTTTGAGGAAAATGGCCCATAGCCATAGGGTTGGGATTTTTAAAAGTAAAAACTTGTTACGTTGGGTTTTCGAAACAAACAACATCTTTAGTAAGCCTAAGGAGAAACTATGCATGCAAGCCTGTATGAAGGGTTGCTTTGAATGTCTATTTGTTTTTCTCTTGTTGTGTGTTTTCTGGCCAGAGGCGTAGAGGAAACCTAGGACTCCAGGAACACACTGACATAATAATCTCCAGGAATAGTTAATGAGCACTAGAGGTCACTAGAGGTCACACATACATCTTCCCTTTCAGTCAGCTGCTGTCTGTATATTACATCCTATTGTCTGTCTCACCCAGCTTAGCAAACCGTCTTGTCCTCTTTTTTGTCACAAAAAGTTTGTATTTCCTATCCAAACCTCTTAGCAGCACTGTGTCCTATATCTATATATTTACTTTCTAATTGTAAACTCCTTAAAATATTGATTTTGCTCATTAGGTGCCATTGTAAAATTCCACTTGAGATCGCTCACGTTTGTACTGTTTCCAATGGGCAAATTTTAAAATGGGTTGTTATATATATATATATATATATATATATATATATATATATATATATATATATATATATATATATATATATATATATATATATATATATATATATATATATATACATATATATTTATATATATGCTTTTAGTTCAAGAATTTCATTTGTGTGTGTGCACACGTACCACCCTGGCTATTAAAAAGTTAAAAACATAGTGTTCCACTTCAGAACAACTATCTACAAGAGAGAGACCCTTGTTATATTGCTAACCAGATGAGCCACTCTGGCCTCATGTGATCTGAACAACTTACAGACCAAACCACTAGGAACATGCAGAGTGCCTAAAGTTGTTCTCCTTATTGCAGCAAAACTGGGCCACTTGATCATGTCAACATGATAAAACTTGTGAGCACAATTTCAAGATATAGGCCAAACTCGAAGCAATTCCTTCCTTTCGAACTCCAATCCCTCATGAGATTACTAGATCTTGGTGGGTAGAGAAAATAAATGACATTATTTTTGCAGAAAATATTTCAAAGAGAAACCTTAAAACTTAACCTAGAACTCTCTTATAAATATTTCATGAATTTATGATTAAATCCAATGCTGTTTTCAAAAAGGTATCATAGGTTCAGTAGGGATGGATACCTCTAAGAACGAAATGACACAAGATCGGTATCAGTACCAATAAAATGGTATGGTCCCTTAACAATACTGTTAACGGTACTGATAAATGATAACTTCACAGTGGTAGTATCATCAAGAGTACCTTTAAGGAATGAAATGGTACAATACGGTACTTTTTTGAAATGATACTGGTACCTGAGAGTACCGGTACATCTTAACGGTATACAACCATAGGTCTAGACAATACTTGTCAAGTAGTCTCCTCAGGCATGAATGAGAAAAACTGCATATAGCCACTGACAACTCCACACACTTACAGTATTTCTGGTGGGATATTTCTCTAACATTCTCCCTCTAACTATCATCCTACGTCTTCGTGTTCCAGTCTACTAGCCTAGAAATTCCTTATCAGCATATCACCACATTCTTCCAGCTTTACATAGAGTCAGTACTCCCACTTCTAAAAACTAGGCTGCTAGCTTGCTTCTAGCTCCCAGAGATATGGACACAACAGTCAGTGAAAATACTCTTAACAGAGCAGCAAGTGTGAGATGGTCATGTACTGAAGATACTGTCTTAACACAGTCAGTGAAAATACTCTGGAGTGAACATTATCATTCTCCATGTCTTAACACCTGTCCAGCATGGAAAAGTGTGAGATGATTGTGTACTGAGGATTGTACAGTCTCAACACAATCAGTGAAAATATTATTGTCAGGAACTAAGATACTTTTGACAATAACTTTTCAATTGAGAAACATTTTACAAAATATTTGAAGGAGAGTTGTCGGTAATGTTCTGATCAATATTTTTCCTTCAATAATTTTGCCAATTATGCTTTAGCCTGAAAGATTTCATCAAAATTGTCAGGTTGTTCTGGGCTACTGTGAGCATTAATGGGTTAAATGCTCCATTTTTCTTTAACCAATTTATGCTTGAGAATTCTTCAAGAAATTGTCATCTGGATCTCTTGCACTTTTAGAAATAACTTGAGAAGTAAGAAAATTTCTACTAAACAGTTAAAGGAGAATTGTTGGTAATGTTCTGATTAGCATTTCTCATTGAAATAGTTTCCCAACTATGCTTTTACTAGGAAGATAACACAAAAAATGAAAGATAGCACACAAATTCTTGCTGCTGCGCTGCAAGCATTATTGAACATTCCTGTTGCATTACAAACTAGAGTAGCTGGTGGGATTGAAATATCTTGTTCGTTTCAACCCCTCCCTAAGGAGAGAAAGTTGCTGATAAGACACACATGTTATTCTTTTACGATGCAGATGTCAAAAATATGTTTTACAAAAAATGAATGTATTCTATCTAATGTTCTCTTTCACCCTAACGGATTTGATTTCATTCAGGGATGGTTGTTGTCCTTAAATATCAAAGTGGTCGACACTATAACAACCCTAAGTTTGATACCTAAGTAGTTCTACAAACCCCAATCAGAATCCATTGACAGTCCTTCTCCAAAGAAATAGTGGAACCAGCTCTCTTTAAGACAAAGAGATTAATCAACATGTCTACCCCAGGAGATGTGGCCAAGCATAAGTCTTGAAACTGAGGAAAATGTGTACCCCTAAAAAAGTGTACACTAAAATTTGTACTTCCAAAGAATATGAATTGTTTAGGCTTGAAACTGGCTGAGAGAAATATTACCCTTGAAAATAAATATTTATTTCGATATTTCGACAGAATATCAATTCCCCCATTCATAGGCTGAACTATGTATAGAGCACCTGTGGAGAATCGTCCAATCAGATCCTCCATTTCTGATCTTTTCACAGTGCAAAAGATCAAACTGTGAACTTAGAATTTGTTTGGCATCAACCGGAAGTCACTTGAACTGCATCGCTTGTGATAAATCTACCTTTTTTTAAATGGTGTACAGACAGTGAAACCTTTACGAAACCCATAACAGAACACGTTAGTAGCATACTTTTTTCGGCATTTGATTTAGAGGGGTCTTCAGCATGGTTGAAAGATGATTCTATTTCAAGCGAGTGATCCAGAAATGTCAGAGCTCCTAGCTCACAAGACGTTGAGGACATGGCCTTATCTTCATAACTCAGGCAGATAAGCGTGATATCCACATAAACAAGGACGTGATAAAAAAAAATGCTGTCGATGGCACTGGCAAATACTTCAGCAAGTCACATAGGACCTTTTTACTGTTTTAATAACAAATTAACGCTCATAGTCAGTTGCCAAAACCAGCCTGACAATTTTGGTGGAGAGAGAGAGAGAGAGAGAGAGAGAGAGAGAGAGAGAGATAGAGAGAGAGAGAGAGAGAGAGAGAGAGAGAGAGAGAGAGAGAGAGAGAGAGAGAGAGAGAGAGAGTCAGAGAGAGAGAGAGTCAGAGAGAGAGAGAGTCAGAGAGAGAGAGAGGAGAGAGAGAGAGAGAGAGAGAGAGAGAGAGAGAGAGAGAGAGAGAGAGAGAGAGAGAGTCAGAGAGAGGAGAGAGAGAGAGAGAGAGAGAGAGAGAGAGAGAGTCAGAGAGAGAGAGAGTCAGAGAGAGAGAGAGTCAGAGAGAGAGAGTCAGAGAGAGAGAGAGAGAGAGAGAGAGAGAGAGGGGGAGAGAGTGACAGACAGACAGAGAGAGAGAGATAGAGTGAGAGACAGACAGACAGACAGACAGGACAGAGACAGAGACAGAGACAGGTAGACAGACAGACAGAGACAGTGAAAGAAAGAGACAGAGAGCGGGGTAGGAGAGAGTAAACATGTCACATGACAAAAATAGTGTATATTCAGCATTTAGTGCCACCCTTCCTTTTCGTTTTCCTCATATGACAAACTTTACACCGCATGATTGAATCCTTTGTTAAAATATCAGATATTAACAAACAATAGGATAGCGATGACACATGACACTGTATGGGCGAATTAACCCATTCAGCAATTACTCAGAAAAAACATGATATAACATACACAATTACACATGCAAAATAACAATGTGATGGAGTTTTATGGATCAGAAAATATATATAACTTTCCCACATATAGAAAGGGCAACGGATAACAGCAATAGATATGCATGGATATCATACTGGTTGTTCAAGTATCTAGATAGATGAACTTGTATGTACTTTAAGCCTTCATCATATGCACAACCTAACCCTAACCCTTTTATTTTCTATTAGTTTTTGAGCAGAGAAAATCTGTCCCGCACCTAAAAAACTTTTGTTGACTGGCATACTTAATTGGTACCAAAAATATCACTCTATAGTGTACCAAAAGCCTATACAGCATGTATAAAAATTAGAATGATTGAGTTTATGTGAATTGTGAAACGTATTTCAAAATAATATAATCTTGTCAGATACTCCCCAGGTCATTAAAATATTAGCATGATAATTACAAAATAGATCCTATGAATTTACATTGTAATCTTTATGTATCCATCTTGTAATGTTTGCAAATAAAAAAACATCTACCAGCCATTTTTGAGAATTAAGTTGGCTACATATAAGTGTTTTGTGGATTAAGCCTGTTACATGTTTTAACGCCTCTCTCTGCTGCTGGTGAGACAGTGTGATAGTTGGACAACCCTCCAACCTGCTATAAGGCTACATATAACGTGTTTCATGGATTAGGCCTATTGCATGCTTTAAGCCTATATCTGCTATAGGGAAACAATGTGATAGTAGGACTTCCCTCCCATCTGCTATAAAGCTACTTACAAAAATGTTTCACGGATTAGGCCTGTTGCATGCTTTAAAGCCTCTCTGCGTTGCTAGTGAGACATTTCAATAGTTTAACAACCCTCCCATCTGCTATAAAGCTACATATAACAGTCTTTCATGGATTCAGCCAATCGCATGCTTTAACGCCTCTCTCCACCACTGGTGGTGAGACGAGTGCGAAAGTTGGACAAGCCTCTCACCTGGTATAAGAGCTTCGGCCTCAATTGTGATCCTCACCTCGCTGGCCCTAAATTATTCATGCTGACCTTTGACCTAAGCTACTGTGGCCTATTATGCAAATGAATGTTACCTGGAATTTCATTCATTACACAGTAGCTAACCTACTTTTGCTTTTGTTTTAAAAGGTCAAAACTCATGCAGTGACATAATTACATTTAGCTTGCATGGAAGCTATTTAACTTAAAGTTGATGGGTTAATCATTCATATCGGGAGCAAACACACAGCCTTACACGAGAAAGTGGTGAGAAAGCAATCGTTTGAGAAATATCTAAAAGTTGTTCTTTAATAACTCTTCTTAAAATATAAGTCAAATATTACTTGAAGGGGTTTGAAGAAAAGCCCCTCCGAACAATTCAAAATGGTGATTTTCTTGCTGAGGATTGTCACTTTACCTCAGTGTTTGCTTGAAACGAATAAGTTAAATCTTCATACCTGTTAAAACAAAAAACCCTCATAGAGAACAACCCCCCCCCCCCCCTCCCTCTAGACAGAATTTTGGCCAGGCTGCCCCTTTTGCCTGGAGACCCTTTGCTGAGCTTTAGTTTTTGCTTGAAACCAATAAGTCTACACTACCTCCCTGTTAAAATGAACCCCCTGAAAGAATCTTGGCCAGGAGTATGGTCTATATGTATCAGCTGCCAGACTACCCCGCCCCAGGTACAGCTAGGGTTTCAGCTCTGGCTCTCACACCATGACAAACAGAGGCCATACTACTATCACAGGAGAGAAAATGGATGCCACTCTATGCATCCATGGAAAAACAGAAATCAAAAGCTTCCAATTGCCCATTAAGGGCACCCAAATTTTAAATCCTGGCTAAGACACTGACCTAGAGTATGGTATACATGTATCAGCTGCCAGACTACCCCACTCCAGGTACAGCTAGGGTTTCAGTTCTGACTGCCTAACACCATGACAAACAGAGGCCATACTACTATCACAAGAGAGGAAATGCCCGCCACTCGATGCAAAAACCTGCATGGAATCAGGCCTCAAAGCTGACACTTGTCCCCAAGCAGGCGACATGTGAAGCCCATTAATGCTTACGGAGTTTCCATAAAAATTGTCGTCTGGATCTATGATACTTTTGACAATAACTTTAGAATTAAGAAAGATTTCACAAAATATTTGAAGGAGATTTGTTGATAATGTTCTTATTAACATTTCCCTAACAAAATTTTCAAAACTATGCTTTTGCTTGCAAGATTTCATCAAAACTGTCAGGCTGTTTTTGGAAGCTGTGAGTATCAATATATTGATATAAGCCAACTAAAATAGGTCATTCAAAGGCCCTTAAAAGAGCTCTATGAGGGTTAAATACAGTACGATTTTGGTCAATAACTGTATTGCCTTCTCAAATGATTTCATAATAGTTTCTTCATTGTGTTAAGATAAGTGCATATTGTTCTGGTTGTTAGCTTTACAAGATTTCTTCCCCAGTCCCATATCCTCAACTGCCCCGCAAAATAGCAACAGTGCCAGCAGGTCCTATAGAACACCAATAAACAACAAGTACCGCCAAAATAGCAGCCTTCCAAAGACACAACAGCTGATGATTTGATAGTCATGACTATGGGGCTATCTGTTATGTCGAGCCCTGTGTACTATGTACAATAGTGATTTTTATTTTCAGAAAACTGGAGTACCCGATGAAAACCACCGCCTTTATCTAAACCCAGGCAGTGGTGAGAGGCAGCTAGCAGTCAGTGGCAACGCCATAGACCATACAGCCATTAGGTCAGACCCTCAGTGGTGAGAGACAGCTAGCAGTCAGCAGCAATGCTTTAGACCACTAGGCAATCAGGGCAGGCCCTCAGTGGTGAGAGGCAGCAAGCAGTCAGTGGCAATGCCTTAGACTAGTGGGCCATCAGGGCAGACCCTCAGTGGTGAGAGACAGCCAGCAGTCAGTGGCAATGCCTTAGACCAGTAGACCATCAGGGCAGGTCCTCAGTGGTAAGAGACAGCTAGCAGTCAGTGGTAATGCCTTAGACCACCCGGCCATCAGGGCAGGCCCTCAGTGGTGAGAGAAAGCGAGCAGTCAGTGGTAATGCGTTAGACCACTAGGCCATCAGAGCAGGCCCTCGGTGGTGAGAGACAGCTAGCAGTCAGTGGCAAAGCCTTAGACCAGTAGGCCATCAGGGCAGGTCCTCAGTGGTGAGAGACAGCTAGCAGTCAGTGGCAAAGCCTTAGACCAATAAGCCATCAGGGCAGGCCCTCAGTGGTGAGAGACAGCTAGCAGTCAGTGGCAAAGCCTTAGACCACTCGGCTATCAGGGCAGGCCCTCAGTGGTGAGAGACAGCTAGCAGTCAGTGGCAAAGCCTTAGACCACTCGACCATCAGGGCAGGTCCTCAGTGGTGAGAGACAGCTAGCAGTCAGTTGCAATGCCTTAGACCACTAGGCTATCAGAGCAGGCCCTTGGTGGTGAGAGACAGCTAGCAATCAGTGGCAATGCCTTAGACCGCACAGCCATCGGGGCAGGCCCTCTTATGGTGCGAGGCTACTAGCAGTCAGTGGCAATACCTTAGACCACTCAACCATCAGGGAAGGCCCTCATAGCCTCTGGGAGATCCTAACATGAGGGTACCATATCCTCAACTGCCCAATGAAATAGCAGCAGCCACCAGCAGGTCCTATAAAACACTAATAAACAACAAGTACCCACGCCAAAATAGCCGTCCTCTCTAAGACACAACAGCTGCAAATACTATCATGAGGCTGTGATATATTGCATCGGATGGATTTAGCTTTAACCCATCTTTTTAACAATAGAAACAGGTGCTTTTAAAGTGTAGTATGGGATGATGGAAAAGTATCTACTGGGTGGATATAAAGTACATGTAATATAAACTGAAAAATAAAAATTCCTGATATACAACTGAGTTCCCATTCATTCAATGTATTCAATTTCACTTGAATCAGCAATATTATTCCCCATTTTTCTATCCAATAGCATAGCCAATATCATTATTCAGCAAGAAAAAATGCAGTCAGTCCTTACTGTAAAGCACCTCTGAAATGTTGAGCTTCTCTATGATTTGGATATTTTTTTAACCAATTACTGTATAACTGGTTAATTTGGCGTGGTTTTTAATTTGGCGTTTTTTGGCGAATGCCCATCAACGCCAAATTAAAGATCACATAAAAATATGTCTACATAAAGATGGCGTTGTTCTGACTGCTCCAGATGCCAAAAATAAATACAGGGAAAATACTTTTTTGAAAAAAAAACGCAAACTTAAGTACACGCCAAATTAACCAGTTATACAGTAATACTAACTGCGGCCAAGAGCAGCCTGACGATTTTGATGAAAATTTGCAGGCAAAAGTGATTTCAGGAAAAATATTTGAAGAAGGAATGTTATTTAGAGCCTTACCAACAAATCTCCTTCAAATATTTTGTAAAATCTTTCTTACTTTCAAAGTTATCACCAAAAGTATCTTAGATCCAGAAGACAATTGCCGAGGAACTCTTAAACAATAATGGGTTAAATGCCACGACTCATACCATTGGAGTGTCACTTAACATTCACTAAGTTAAAAAAATTGTACAATTTTGTCACATAGCATGTCAATTGGTTTAGTTCTGTCTGTAAAATGCAGACAGAAAATACAAACTGTCTAGAAAACAAAGTGAATTATATAAATGGACTAACTAGGAAAACCTTTTAAGCAAATGGACTGTAGAAAAAAAGCACATTCAGCTAATCTAGCACATATGTGTCCCTCCTTCTGAGACAGATAAAGGTTACAAGTTTCACGTCAGACATCAAAGAAAGCATTAAAGACATTCGTTTGTAATAATTTATCCCTTTAGTTGGTTTAAGTTGCTTGTTTTTCAGTATTGCATATGGAGAGATGTTCATACTTGCAGTCAGTCTCGGGGATATACCTTAACATTTTTCCGGAAGGATACGGATACTAGGATTTAAAATTTGGGAGCAAATATATACTGCATAACTAGTATTTTTACAGGCATTTAATTTTCGCTACTTTCAAGCTCCCCATAATAGCACCAAAATAAGATTACATCCTTCAAATATCCTGCTTTGTATCTGCTTTGTTTCATTGTTAAGTATGCACAATTTTAAAGTAGCAGAAATACCCTCCAGTAGGGCTGTAAAGCTAAATTTTCAGCACACCAAATTAAAGCAGTACCTGTGTGCAGGGTCTTAGCCAGGATTTAAAAAATGCCTGTCCAAACAGCAATTTCAAAATTTCTGCCCGTCCAGATTTAGCTACTAATCTACTTCAAATCCTTATACCAGCTACTGTTAATAGCCTAGTGTGTCAAAAAGGGCAATTTACACATCAGCTATGTCCTAGAAGATGGTTTGTTAGGAAAATATTTGGTTATTACACCCAGAAAGTCAAAATTGAAAAATCATCATAGAAAATTTTGCCTGTCCAAACAGGAGGTTTTTAGGAAACTACCTGTCCAAAAGACAGGTAGGATGGGTCCTGGCTAAGTCCCTGCCTGTGTGTGCATTGCACTGTCCAGGCTATGGGGTTTGGGGGCATGCCCCCATAGAAAATTTTGAAAGATATGTGCTAAAAGATGCATTTTTGGGCACAATTGGATAACATAAGGGTAGATAAAAATTGAAAAAAAAATTCTCAAAGTGCTCCATTGATAATTGATACGACCATTTGTAAACTGGGCTCCTATGATTTCACATCTGATCGCAAAGTCACATGCTTCAGAGGCAATTGCCCCTAAACTACAATTAAGGTCAATCCCAGATTCCTATTACCTACATGCAAATGATGAAGCAACATGCAAAATAAAATTGAACACTCACCAGTCGCCTTATTTCTTGTTGCGCATCTTTGGAAACTTTTGCGATTTCCATCTTGAATTCTTCCCTGATTCTGTTAATTTCTTGTGCTTTCTGTTTCTCCGCTTCCTTCGCTGCGGTCTGCAGCTCTTCCAAGTTCCTCTTCATCAGCCGCAACTCTTTGAGCTCTTCGAGTCGTGTTTTGTCTGTCCCGATTGCCTCCTTATTTTGCTCCGATGGCCGTTTTCTCCCCGGATCCGTATTTTCAAGCTCGGCTTTCAATTTCCTGATATCGTTTCGCAATTTGGCAATTTCTGCATCCTTTTGCTTATTAAGGACGCCGATATCAGATTCGTATTTTTTCATCAGAGCCTCTTTTTGGCTCTCGAGTTCATGAGCTTTATCATGATGCAGCTTCGTTTTTAGATCACTCATCGTGATTGTGTGCCTTTGCACTTCCTTTTCTTTTATTTGTTTAATTTCGGCCATCTTTTCTCTGCGGAGCTGCTTTAAAGCATTTCTTTCCGCTTCAAGAGCTGCTCTGAGTTGCGCGACGTGTTCACGGAGATCTTCGTTTGCGCTCCGTAAACTTTTAATCGCTTGCTCAGACACAGCAGAATGAAACGGTCTGGACATTCTTATGTTTGAGGGTTATTCAAACGTCCAGTTTATTGGGACAGACTTCTACGTGACACCATTCCTGAAAGAATACAATAAAATATTAAGGAAAGATCTCTGAGAACATTATTAGTTCATATCACATTTTTTAAAGACAAATATCACACTTGCAAATATTCTGATAACCAAAATCAATTTATTGTAGCTTTAAAGACAATGGCACTAATGTGTAAGCTTTTCTCCATATCAGAGTTCATAAAGACATGGTCGCTTTAAACAAGCATTTAAGGTTTGTCTGTTGACAGATTTGTCTGAGATTTGGTACAAAAATAACTAAGATTATTCTGAAGGGAAGAGTATCACCGTTTCTTAATTTTGACTTTTTTCCAAAGTTATGCAATCAAGAATATGATAAATACACCTTTTTCTTTAGACAAAAACTTAGAAAGAAATGTTTTTTACCCCAAAAAATGTTACACCCTGCTGGGAGGGTATATTTGTGATGCTTAATGTGCTCAGGCAATATACACTTTATAAAGGCTAAGTACCAGTAGTCAAATAAAAGCAGTGTAGAGGAAAACAGAGTCAAAAGAATGAACCATATAAGCTATCTCAACAGATGAGGGCATTTCCAGAAAAATGTGTAGGGGTGTGGGGGGGGGGGGGGTGGTGATTGGGTGGGGGTGGGAACACACACCTAAATAAACACGGGGAGGGGGAAGATATGACGAAAAACATAAACATAAACATGACCACAGATAAAAATAATAAACATGAGGTGGTAACCTGGATAATTATCAATATTGGGGGGGGGGGGGGGGGGGGGTGACTGATTACGAAAAAAAACATTGGTTGGATTCTTAGCCCCTTAACAATCATTGTAGGTGGATATTAGCACTAAAGATAATTACCTGAAATATCTGTATGCGCCAACGTCTAATCATCATAAGTTATGCAGTAGGACATTTCTTTCATTTAAACCATACTACCACAGAAAGAAGAGATGACTTAATTATCTAATCTGAAAAGGCCCTTTCTTATTGATTATTAAAAAGCCATTTTCATTTGTGAGTCAATGGGGTGGGGGGGGGGGGGGCAATGTTCAAAGAAGTAAAAAAGTTTTTAGGGAAAACAGTAAAGATTATTATAAACCACACCCTTTTAAAGTGTAAGGAAATTCGGTAACCTTCTTTTTCAATACTTTATTCATCAACTCAAAAAAACCTTTTCCCTAAAGGAATTTTTAAGTAAGCCTCTTACACTATTGGTACAAAGTAAAAGGTGACCAGTAAACTAATACACAATAACTACACAGATTATTAGGGTCATAATCCACCAAGGGTTAGGCGTTGGTTTTGACGGGTACTCAGGTTTCTTCCACCACTTCAAACTGGATAGTCACGATTTAGCCTAAAAATGGCAGAAAAAGTGACGAACAACTAAATAACAAATTGCCTAACCAAGCAATCTCTCTGTCTGCTATGCTTTTAGCTGCAGCAGTAAATCAGTAGGCGGCTTTGCGACTAGTCAGCCATCTGGAATCGTCCAAGAGGCAGGACTAGGCCAAACTTAATCCCGAATCCGAAGTAGGATCTTGGTCAAATTCCGCGCTAGAACATGCGAAAACTCACCTTTTGTGCACGCCACCATGCACGTGTCACGTTCGGAGGCATTTACATGAACTTCTTAACGAAATCCAAGCATGTTGCCTGCAGTTTACAGGCAAAGATCCGGGGAGCCGAGTTTTCAAGCTTGTTGCTCGACGTAAGTTTCTTGTGTTTCTGAAACTGAAACTGACGGGGAGATGTGATGCCCTGGCGGCAGATATGTGAACTAAACTGCGGAGTGGGCGTGGCACGCGCGTGGCGCTGAGGTTCAAAGTGGCGGAATATAATCTCCGTATTATTTTTGTTTGTGCCACAAATCGAATTTGTGGTGCATGTAGGCGTAGACTTGTTTTCATATATTTTCTATTGCTCCATTGACATAGTATTATTACTTAGTGTCTTAGACTGGTATAAAACCTACGCAATATTTTGGCAACGAGTGAAGGTACAAATACATAGCTTTCTTTAGATAGTGATTAATTCATTGTGTAAAATGCTTTTTCTGCTAAATTTGTAATTTCACTATGGCTTATTTCTATTAAAGTGTATTCTTTTAGCGTTCTCTTAATATCCATTACAACAAGATTTATTTTTTTCAGTTAGGCGTAGATTTGTTGATGTGGATTTCCGTCCCCCTCAATATTCAATGATTTCTCTCGTATACCGATGAGTTGGAAAAGGGACTATGAAGAAATTCACTTTATTTTTCTCTGCGATCAATCATTCGCTAAGGTTCTGTTGCAAGGACACCACTACCCCGCAAGGGTCACACCCTCTTGGCTTGCTCATATTGTTGTGTGCGATGAAAAATAATAGAATAATCTCTGGAACCCTAAACTGGTGTGGCACCACTCTCGCCTTATAAGAGAAGGGGTATGTGTGGATCTGTCTGTGGATATTAAAATTCACATTGAGTATCAAATACACTACCGAGTATGATAAAGTAAGATACTTTCACTTTCTCTCCACAGCCAGACATAAATGAAAAGGATTGTATCGGATAGTTTCCATTTCTTGCTTTTATATTGCGACAAGATGCGATAATATATGGTGTTTAAAATTTCCTCTGAAGTTTGCTCACTAGTACGTTATTGTTAAAATTAAGAGTACCAAATATTCATGAAAATATTTCAATATCGTGTTGTTTCGAGAGAGTTTCCCCTATCGGCCGGGGGTGTGACTGAAAGAAATTAATGTCACATACCATTATGCAAGCTCCAGCCTTCAAAAACACGTCGGTTAATGTTTAAAGAAAAACATTTTAGGCTCATGTTGTTGTGTTTTTATATGTGTTTGGACACTTTGATCCGAATGAAATCCAAGCAAAATCAATTCATGTGTTACAATCATCTTTTTTTTTAATCGTAAACACATTGTAAGTTCCGATTTGTGTGTCGTTGAGATCGTTTATAAGCTGTTATATAAATGTATGATATATGACAATTAGTTCCTGTCATACTACCAGCGTAATAGTGCCGTTTGGACACATTTACTATAAAAATCAAGGAAAGTTTGAATAGAAAATACTTTAGGTTCGGGGATGTCGACAAACGTGCAGTGTTAATACAGAATGCCCTTTTTTATTACTGTAACTCAGAGACACAATCAACCTTGCTTTTATTATTAATAACTCCTAAACCACATATCGATATCATATCATCATGAATGCATTCTTTTTGTATCATTTTTTTCGTAATTTGTGACAAATGCGTGTGGTTTAGCTAGCAAATCTCAATGTCATGGTTAAAGGTAGTCAATAACATCACAATTGAAATACGCTGTATACGTACACTGTTCGAAAAGATGAAAATGTTGTATTGAAGGGCAAATATCTTGGCTTCCTCTCCTTAATTCTTTCTCTCGTTTTGATCAAATATCTTTAACACTTAATTTGCATTGAAAGTTTATATCGATTGACTTTTTGTGCAATTTTCACTTTACTTTTGATATGCTTAATAACCCTCATAATTACGAAGAGAAACGTTTGACTAGTCAGACCAGAGATTTTGATTAGATAAACGTCTCTGGTCAGACGAAGACATCGGGTGACGTGTCTGCTGCTAGTACTTCTACAATGTAGTATTAGTAATGCCCAATAGATGGCGGAATGTGAAAACTGTCAGGAAAGCGGGCAAGTTCTCTGTCACATCTGTCCACTGACTATTCATTATATAGCGCTTTTGAACATTATAGGTCGATAGGGCGGTGTATCAAAAATCAATTATTATCATAATTATTATTATTATTATTATTATTATTATTATTATTATTATTATTATTATTATTATTATTATTAATAATATTAGTATAAGTATTATCATTATTATTATAATTATTAATAATATTAGTATAAGTATTATCATTATTATTATAATTATTATCATCATTATTATCATTATTATTATTATTATTATTATTATTATTATTATTGTGTTATTGTCATTGTTTTAGTTGTTGTTGTTGTTGTTGTTGTTGTTTTTCTTCTTCTGTTTTTCTTCATCTTCTTCTTCTCCGTTTTCTTATGTTCTTTTTTATTTAGTTTTCCCCTACCCTGCTCTTATTTCACAATTCAGCCTATACAACGTTATATTGCCTGTAAGATATTGTGTTGAGAAACACATTAAGCATCACAAATATCCCAGCAGGGTTAAAAAATTCGGGTTAAAAGACTAAAAATCTGCAAAAACGTGCATAGTGTTTTAAAATAATCTCCTTTCCACAATTATGGATCGGGAACAATCAAATTTCATAAATGTGGAGAAAATATCAATACAGACGGAAAGATTGCACGTTTTGTTAAAATTTGCTCCGTTCAAGTTCCATATCCATTACTGTTTAAAGTGTGTGTCGAAGATGAGAAAAAGCGCATTTTCAGCTTGTTTATTACATATCTTTGGAACAAAGAAGAGAATATTGCGAGAACAGCGGTACGCTACGCTGCATAATACTCCTAGCTATCTATATACCAAATATCAAGCATTTCTGTCAAGATTTGATACCCAAAATACTTGCTTAAAGGAACCCCATTTTGGTGAAGTTCAGTATGGAGAAAATAGTCAAAAACGCTTCTTGTCTGTGTGCAAGCCTATTAGAGGTTCTGCTATAGTTGGTCTCTTAATCTGCTGAGGGATGGTCTAGACAGACACAGTTGATCTGATTATAAGGCTAACGGTGATGGCTTCAAAATGGGTAAACTCTCAAAATGATCGTATTCTCTTGAATTACCCTCATACGCCACCTTAAGAGAACGAACTTTTCACATGTTGGAATGACAAGAAAGTTAACCGTGAAACTTGTGAATATTAAGATAATTTGAAATCGCTTTCATTTTTCTTTTTGTTTGTAATCTTGTAATGTATATGTTGATAACGTGGACGTGTTCCATAAGTTGGGAGTACCATTTAGGATAAATCTATATATTATTAAAGAATAATGTATTTTGTCTTGCACTGGTTCTTCAAACGATGCATATATCAGATAAGTTCGCCATTCCATATGCATCACTTTGTATACCCAATATACACTATTCATCGATGAATGTGGTGTTTTCTATTAGCCTGTAAGCAATTTGTACCCTTGGCAGGGAACTTGTGTATTTCATTAGAGCGCAGTCTTGTGGCAAAATCAAAAACACACAAAAAAAGAAAGAAAAATGCACAACTGAAGAGTGTGTGCATGAAAAGTGAATATTTGTCCTTTATTTCCCCTGAAACTTTCCATTTATATATTAAGTACCGGTATGTTTGTATTTATCGTTATATGTTTTTGGGATTGTCATCCTTCTGCATTGAGGCTGTACCACCAGCCATCTAAATTGTATTGTAGTGCATGTTCATTGACGTAAAACACGTTTACAAAATCATCTCGATACATATACATCACAAATATAAACGTATAAAGAATTAGAATATGAATGAGTGCATTAACAAAACAAAAGGGAAACGAAAGTGCTTTTGTAAGCCTTCCATGGTGGAGTTGACATCATGATTATCGTGCGAGAGATATCAACTATAAAAATCATAATTTATAATCAGGTACCGGCAAAATCGAGGTGCGCAAAAATAGGAGAGAAAACATTAAGGAGGACCAAAGGTTTGCTAAAGAAAGAAGACAATTTGCGAATGGTGAATGATTTTGGGATTGTCACCCTTCT
>OZ012694.1:13779402-13781902 GCA_963942565.1 Maea johnstoni
GAAATGTGAATCAATTTCTTTCTAGTCCCCCTACGGCTCACGATAGCTACAGCTATATTTTTCTTTCCCTGCTGTCTTAGAGCAGCGCGGATTATTTGGTGTGTGTGATCCAGCTAGAGAAGCATATCTTCCTAGAGGAAATTCCATCTCAGAATCCTCCCACGGCACACCTGCAGGCATCCTTAACGACGACCTTGCTCAAGGCTGTTACCATGGCAACCGCTAGGATGATTAGGCATTGGTTGTTCACTGGGGAAGGGGGAAGGTGTGTTTCCATGACAACAGAATTTGACTGTGCCCCTTGATAGATGCTAAATGCAGCAGAGCTGAGGTGCGGGGATTTGTTGCCATGGCAACCCACCTGCCAGGAGATGGAAGGAATCGCCCGAACAGACAGACAGACTGGTTGTTTTCTGAATCTGTCTATCTTGGTCGGGCTGCTTTTTGTCCAAGGTCTGAGCCACTCGGGGAAAATATCTCTGAACCGTAACTTGTCTTCCTGAAAGCTATCATATTATCTCCTGATTATAAACTCGATGGAGAGTTTTGAGGCAGGTTTGGCAGGGGGACTGTCAACTGTCAACAGCGTATTCCACCCACGTAACGCTACCAGCAGGGTTCGAAAGAATAAATGTGAAACGTTGCCTGCTGAGTAGAGAATAGAGAAAAGAGAAATACTAAAGAAGTCTCCGTGACAACAGTAGCTTCCATCAATCTTAGGAATTTATCTCAATAATGCTTGAGCGTTACTATTGAAACTGTCGTAAGGATCTTTCAAACGTTTGGCAATAACTTGTAAATTAAGAATTATTTAACAAAATATTTGAATGAGAGTTTATTGAAATATATATTCTGATAAACATTTCTCCTTGAAGTATTTTCCTATTTATGTGTTTGCCTGCAATATTTCATCAAAATTGTCAGGCTGCGTTTGGTCTCTGTGAGCATTAATGGGTTAAACGCGCATCTTTACTTGGATGCACACATATCCTATTGGCTGAGCGGCGACACTGGTCCTTTTCAGAGCTATGAAACCAGTGAGTTCTTTGGCCAGAACCCATGCTGACTGTAACTTTCGCGGTCCTGTCGTTGAACGTGTAACAGACAAGCTGAAATCTACATCAGACTGAAAAACATTCCATTCAAGCCAGTCATGTCTGTAGTGCCCAGAAAGTCTCACAATTTTGTTTTGTGTCATTTGGATATAAGCTTATTTTGGTGAATATTTGAAATAGAAATGTTAATCACAACCAAATCAACAACTCTAATTTTCACAAAATTAATCGAAAAAATGGTTATAAGATTTGAACATAGCAAAAGTTCAAATAACACTGATAACCTTCCTTCCGTACTATTCCTTTACATTTGCGTACTTTAATTTGCAGGTCCTCACATCTTACTCCCTGCTGGAATGGTACATTTGAGATGCTTAATGTATTCCATCAGAAGACCTTTCATGCGATACATTCATGCATAGGCCAAATAGTCAAATAAAGGCAGGGTTGAGGAAAATCATCTCAAAAAATCTAACCCCATAAGCTACCTCCATATACCTAAATCCTACTTCAGTTTAGAATCATCCAGTCTATCTGCACCGCACACCATATATAGTAATAACTCTCCTTCCCTTCTCCTCCCTCTTATTCCTCCTCCTCTTCTTCTCCTTCTCCTTCTTTTCCATTCACATGGAGGCATGCACGGATT
Organism: Maea johnstoni; assembly: GCA_963942565.1. NCBI lineage: Eukaryota > Metazoa > Annelida > Polychaeta > Spionida > Magelonidae > Maea > Maea johnstoni. The sequence goes on from OZ012694.1 coordinate 13,781,107, forward strand.
TGTCATAAAACCTTCCTTTTGACACAAAATATGAATAGAGGTTGATAATATTTAACCATTCTAAGTTGGTTTGTTGATGGTTTTCCGCGTAAACTACAAGGACAGGCGTTAAATCTTTTTGTAGTGTTGTATACTGCATTAGAATGCAATAACCGTTTTCATTTGACAAAATGATAACAGATATACACACGTACGATAAGTACATGTGCAAAATTTCATTTTTATACTATATCGTTTTACTGGGTGGAAGTTTCACTGTGATATGGTGTATACCTTCCCCCATCTATTAAGAAATTGTCCAAAATCGTTTCTATTTCAGACATGTACTCTTCACTACCCATTGAGTTATAATATATAAGAATATATTATAATAATGGCTTTGTAGTCCATCTCCCCTGTTAGATTTCCCCACTTGTTCTTCATTCCACTTACTACCATTTGATCAGGTGTGTGTACCTTCTATTGTATGTATGTATGATTACGTTTTCAAAATCATACAGCAGATACAACGTATAACTAATATCACATAATTGTAACGTAAAATATTATATGTAACAGGTTATTTTCTTTACAGTGATATGATCATTCGTAACATACAAGGAAGTTACATTTTGTCAGCAATAGCAATTAAAATTTATTACTGGTATGTGGCATATTAGACGATGATCAAAAATTTATATCAATTAAAGAATCGCGAAACAAAGAGAAATGCAACTTCCTTGATCATGAATAGCTAAGATACAAAACCAACATATAATTTCCTCAAAGACTACCAACCTAACCTTGCTGAATTGCA
>OZ012694.1:13784402-13800271 GCA_963942565.1 Maea johnstoni
GGCTACGTAAGACCTGGGATGGGCATCATTATGACTAAGTGACTCCAGAATAATGTACGACCCGACAGCTCACCACTCCTACTAGAATTCCACGAACAGGGCCACAACATGTAAACCACAGGTGCACCAGTCTTCAGCAGACAGGAGAACAAAGGAAATAAACAATAGAACAAAGGAATGCCAGCCTTTCTGCTCATCTCTGATATCTCCAACTTGAAACACGAATGTCGATGTTCTCTTCATCTAAGCTTGAAAGAAGTTAAAAGACATTATTTCTATGCGCATAATAACGCACAGTACAATTATTAGTGTCGACGTTAAAACTAATATTAGATTTATTGCTGGTAGTGTTCGTATAATATCACTATTCCAATCATTATATTCATTCATTTATTATTATTATTAGTATTAGTAGTAGTAGTAGTAGTAGTAGTAGTAGTAGTACTAGTATAAGTAGTAGTAGCAGCAGCAGCAGCAGCAGCAGCAGCAGCAGCAGCAGCAGCAGCAGCAGTAGTAGTAGTAGTAGTAGTAGTAGTAGTAGTAGTAGTAGTAGTAGTAGTAGTACATGTAGTAGTGGTGTTGGTGGTAGCAACAGCAGCAGTAGTAGTGTAGCTGCGGATGTTGTCGTCTTTATTTTGACCGCTCTGCATGTTTTTTTTTTAGTGTTTTTACCCTGGAGAATATGTAGGCAATACATTCTGAAGTGCGAAACAAAAGCAGGTAGAGATAAAACTCGGTCTACCTTAGACCTTCAGCTACCTTAAACTCGTTTCCCTTTATCTTGGATCGCGATTATTTATTTTCGTCTCAGCTTTTATTATAGCAGAGATGTAGATACCGGGGAGATGCAGCTGGGGGCCGGGGGGGGGGGGGGGGGGGGGAATCACCATCTATATGTATGTATGTGTGCGTGCGAGCGTACGTACGTACGTACGTCCGTTTGTATGTATGTACGTATGTATGTTCGTATGTATGTATGTATCCTTTTATCTTTTATCTCTTCATTGTCAGACAGCATTTATTGTCGAAAGTATTTGAGATCCAGACAACACTTTCTGGCGGGATCGAGGAACTCTTAAGCACTGTTGGGTTAATCCCCTCAACTTATATACTGTTATCAGGTTATAGGGATTGAACTTTCACGTTGGGAGTGACTCAAAGTTTACCAGCACTAATTCATTTTGATTTGAATACAAATACCAAGGTAGAGCGCATGTTAGATGAGCTGAAGTTATAAGTATGAATAAGTTTATCGTCCAATCCTGATCAAATAGAAACATTTCATACAAACACATATATACAGATAAATTTCTGGCTAGCCATTTGGCTTATATTGGACTAAATCCATGCAATACATTGCAAATTTTATATTGGCAAACCTCACTGACAATATTTAGTATGTCAGTGGTCACCATCTATATGTATGTATGTGTGCGTGCGAGCGTACGTACGTACGTACGTCCGTTTGTATGTATGTACGTATGTATGTTCGTATGTATGTATGTATCCTTTTATCTTTTATCTCTTCATTGTCAGACAGCATTCTGAAATATTTTCTCCTGTTTAAAAGATGGTTCTTAAGATTCTACAAACATTCTTCAAAACGATTGTCCAAAGGGACGTCTTCTCTCATTATTCACTGCTGGTATCGCAACGTATGATATTATCCTTCAAATCCTATGCATTTGTTATTCAGCCCTTTGGCGTTTGGTCCGTTGATTTTGCAGTGTTTCCCCCTCGGCGCCCCTCTGCCACAGGAAGCCCCTGTGGCGCCTCTCCGCGCAACAAGGCCTGGCTTTCGGAGTTTGGTCGTTGATTGCGCATGATCTCCCCTCGGCGCCCCTTTACTACGGGAAGCCCCTGTGGCGCCTCTCCGCGCAACAAGGCCTGGCTGACACAGGAAACCGCTGCCTGACTGAGTCAGAGCGCAGGCAGCCTGGCTCGCGGTACTCACTTGCCTTGGTTTGAGCAACCACCAACGAGGCAGGCAGGCAGCGGATTGTTAGCCCAGCGCTGTAATAACACTTTCCCATCTGCCCGCCCGCTACTGCTCTCCAGACTCAGTACCAACTGTTATGCTATCTCAGAACACCCCTCACAATGATGATGATAATAATTGGTATTTGATATTTCCATCTATGATGTTCAAAGGCGCTTTAAAAAATAGTCAGTGGACAAGTTTATGGTCCATAAAATCAAATAAACTCCTTTCACAATAGCAATGTTTTCAAGTTCAGCTGTGTCATGAAGTTTTGCACACCAGCAGCAGCCTTGATGTTGTCATTATTATCTTAACTATTAGTGGAACCCCTTCTAAATAAACGCAACTCCTCCTTAACCAACTCAAAATAGGCAAGCTATATACAACTGGAATCAACTAGTCAATAAATTATGTCCATAATTATTTCACCTATTAGCAGATTAATGGACCCCTTCTAAATAAACGCAAATCCTCTTTACAATTTTGAATCCATCTCTGCCGTTTGGTGAAATCATGCAGGCAAAAGCAAAGTTAGGAAAATATTAAGAACATTACCTACAACTCTCCTTCAGATATTTTGTAAAATTATTTTCAATTTCAATTTTATTGTCGAAAGTATTTGAGATCCAGACAACACTTTCTGGCGGGATCGAGGAACTCTTAAGCACTGTTGGGTTAATCCCCTCAACTTATATACTGTTATCAGGTTATAGGGATTGAACTTTCACGTTGGGAGTGACTCAAAGTTTACCAGCACTAATTCATTTTGATTTGAATACAAATACCAAGGTAGAGCGCATGTTAGATGAGCTGAAGTTATAAGTATGAATAAGTTTATCGTCCAATCCTGATCAAATAGAAACATTTCATACAAACACATATATACAGATAAATTTCTGGCTAGCCATTTGGCTTATATTGGACTAAATCCATGCAATACATTGCAAATTTTATATTGGCAAACCTCACTGACAATATTTAGTATGTCAGTGGTTGACAGACATAACAAATGATTTAAAGGTCATAAAAAGGCCATGATCGAGTTGCTCATCAGATAAATATACCAAACAAAATATGGCCCTCATAGGATCAAACTTTCATTATCATTTTATGGTTTATGGACTCGCCTGTCATTCCCTTTTTGTTGAACATATCTTTAGTTAAGGTACCACTAATCTGATACTATTCAAACATCGAGTGTTATCCTTCTTCCAGCACTAATGTTTTGAAAGAGGTCTAACTCCCCCCCCCCCTCCCCCCCGCCCCTTAGGAAGGAGGGTCGACCTTCGTGCCCTCACCCCCCTCCCCCCAACTCTACTCACTTGGATCATTACCAGTATTGCTCGCAGAGTTGACACAATGTTACTATAAAGTTGATACACATTAAATAGATATGAAGACATAGTATCTTTTGTCGAATGTGACCTATGGAATATACTCCGTTTTGATACACACTGTACATGTAGTCTTCAAGTGTTTTTCTACTTATGAGGGCTATGTCAAATCTTAGATAAATAAAAAAATTCTTCATCTAAGGTCAAATAAAGATAACCTTTTCACAAAGTAGAAAGTCAGTCCATCTTTTCCAAAATTAACCTAACACTTATTTCCATTTCAAAATTCATTTCTTCGCTGTCTGTGTGGTTGTAGTTTCCCTCAAGAGAACTTCACCCTTCGCTGTGATGCCCAATGAAATGAGATAGCTGGATGGTGGTTTTAAATCTACCACCCATCGAGCGAAATATACAAGGTTATGGTTCGAAAACGATGTGATTTCGACGGTTTCTTAAGGGTATTTCTTAAAGCCGATGGGTCAGGTCTCGTGCCAAATACCTTAAGTAAATAAACCTCATCTTGACGAGTTCGTCAAAGAGATCATAAGGCACAAATCTTGAGTTACAGGTGACAAAATTTAGAATATTCGCTTAGCTTGCGCATGCGCAGAGCGTTCCCTGCTCGGAGAGCAAGGAGAAATAGTAGATGGACCCTCCATCATGGCGGACCGAAATCTGGAGAAAGGGTCCCCTTTGCAAGGTTCAAACTTACCCGTAACCGTCGAACAATCTATTAATGACGTTATCATTGTCTGCCTGGAATACGGGGAAAAGAAATACCGAGGAGTTTTGATGGACATAAACAAAGGGTAAGCTGCATTTCGTTTTCAAAAGTCGGGAATTTTCAGTATTTCACGATCCCAACTGCATGAGTTTTAAATGGCTGACCAGCTGTTTTGGAGGTGTTGCAGGGGAAAATCTCTCCTAACTTCATTTTGTTTTGATTTTTATTGATTTTTTGTTTTCTATGTGTTTTTCAGCAATGGACCATATGGAATATGCATGCCTAAGATCGAACAGAGCTCAGAAAGTGACATTAAAAGGAGGCAAGAGCTAGGAACTGCTGTGTTGTCCATTGAGGGACAAGAGGAGAAGGGTAAACCAGAGATGTCTGCTCTAAGTTACAGGTACACCTACAACCAAGATGTTGAAAACAAGGGTAGTAACCCCTCCCCTACGCAGTACAGAACTCTTACGAAACCTCTAAGGGATAAAAATGTGAGAAATATGAGGTTAAGACCAAGACAGGTTCTGTGTTCAAGGTGTAAGCAGGCTTGCCATGATACCCTTGTACCCAATAACACTACCACAACAACCCAACCCCAAGTTGAACCCACAGTCCCACCACAGGATAGTGTAAGCGTAGAGGAACCCCTTAAACTGGACGTTAGGAAGCGAAAGGGTTTCCCGCAACCTGGGCCTGTAATAAACAATTCTCCCAAGAAGTTGCGCAAGGCTGAGTTAATACAGAGTGGACCGAAAACTAGTCCTGTGATCAGAATTTCTTTTGCCTCCCCGCAAGGTAAGGACACTGTGCTTAAAATCCCTCCCCGCAGTCACACATATAATGCTGAAGAGACGCCAGAACCTGCGGATACGGAAAAACTGGAAGACGCCACAAAGCTCACCTACCAAGAATACAAGAAGGCGAAGAAAGCACTCAAGAAAGCTAAAGAGAGAGTGCGACAAAAGGGCGACCAGACGAAAGAGAAAACGAAAGAATGTACAATCACGGAATCCACGAACGTCAAAGTTCACCATCATCATCGCCACAGTCATAAACACAAACTAAAGCATAAACGGAAGCACAAAGAGAAGAAGATTCATGACGAAATGCAGGAAAATGTCAATCACGATAAAAACTCGCACAATCTAAACTGTGTATATAACTCCCCTAATAGTAATAGAGCGCCTAGTTACATAGTGTATAACGAGAATGGACTAGATGCGAATTTTGAATACGATAGCTCAAATCAGTCCATAGTCAGCTCAGAGAGCAAGCATCCAGACTTCAAGGATCTAGCGGTGGAATACGAGGATCGGAATTGCGAAAATTCATCGCGATTATCCATGACAAGTAGCGGAAACTCAAACTGCGCGGATAGCGGGAGCGAATCAAACTCGAACTCGGATACGCAAGAGGAGTACCACTTCCCGAAAGAGGCTGCCCTCAAGCATTCGGAAATCGTCGACACGAAACCGCTGATGATGAGGATTCAGACGAGAACTGTGACAAAATGTACGCTGCCCGATCAGCGATCACTATGTGCGGGGGATATTGTGTGGGGGAAGATTCACGGCTTTCCCTGGTGGCCGGGAAAGATCATCTCGATCACGGTATCGCAGCGAGACAATGGCGTTGTTATCAAACAATATGCGCATGTCTCATGGTTTGGTTCGTCCACCATGTCGCATATGCCGTGTTCGGAACTGTTTCCGTTCCTGGACGATTTCAAGCTACGCTACAATAAGAAAAAACGTGGTCCCTACAAACAGGCTATTAAACAGGCGACCCTTGCTGCGCAGAGCCTGTGTCATGACCTAACGGACATCGATTTATCTACTCTGGATTAATGTGGTAAAACCAGTAATCTTGACCATCTACTTATTAATCCACTCACACTCAGAGCAACCAAAATAGGCCTGACGATTTTGGAAATATTTTACTTGCAAAAGCATTTTCTGAAAAACTTATGAAGGAGAAATATTGATCATTAGCCAAACAACAACTCTCCTTAAAATATTTTGTGAACTTTCACTTAATTCCCAAGTTATTTTGAAAAGTATGAACGTAGCAGACGATACTTTGCAGAGGAACTCTGAGTGTGAATGGGTTAAATCAATAATTCCTGAGTATAAGAGCTAGAGAACAGCAACTAGTTGATGTAAACTTGTAAAGTCTTGAAATGACTCTCACTTGGCCTGTGGCCCATCCCACCCATACTTTGGACAGGCAGTTTCTTGAAAACCTCCTTTTTAGACAAGCAAAATTTTCCATTAAGAATTTTCAATTTTGGGGAAGTAACTAAGTACTTTCTTAACAAATCATCTAGCACATGTTTGATGTGTAAATTTCCCTTTTTGACACAATAGGTATAAATTGTAGTGGGTATAAGGTTTTCAAGTAACTGAATAGCTAAATCTGGACCTAGGCAGAAATTTTGGAATGGCTGTTTTGGACAGGCATTTTCAAAATACTGGCTAAGACTCTTGATGGGTCCTCATGTTGGGACAGGCAAAGACAGGTCTAACCGTCTAAATACTACATCTTGTTTCTGCTCACTAGCTCTTCCTCTCAGAAACAGCCAAATCAATGAAAAATCAGCGCACATTATGACATCTTTACCAGTTAGTCAGGAGGGAAATACACTACGAGAGGTGTATCTTAGCTCTGCAAAATTTGGTAAGTGTTCACCTACGGTATATCAGTCTATCTTCTGAGACCACTAGCAGCATCACCCAGGAGACATAGGGATGGATACCTTTAAGGACAAAATTGTGCGGTATCAGAACCAATGAAACAGGTGCCTCTTAGGGGGATCCAACCCAACAGGAGACTTAGTAATCTGCTAATAAGTTCCGAGTGAGAGTGAACCATACTTAGGATTGTACCTTCTAGCTCTATGGATTGTCATGTTCAAAGGTGAACTTCCCATCATAGCAGCCCTCTAGGTTTGCGGAAACCATCACCTACATGTAATCAAATAAGGTACAGTGAAACCTATCAGTGTGAACACCTCCTAGTGTGAACGCTATTTCCCCATCTGTTCGTATCATTTTCATTATGAAAAGACGATGTGAAGGCCCCCTATGTCAACGCTTTTGCCCTGGGTCCCATGGTGTTTGTGTTGCATCTCTAAGGTTTCACTGCAGTAAATTGCATTGTACACACCTTGTTTCATGGGCAGTTTCTTGGACTGGAAAAGAACTGAACTCTGCCACGATTTCTCCTCTCACTGGATTAGCACAAGAAATGGAACAAGTTTCAAGGTCGGAGCTCTGTAAGTTCTTGAATACCACACAGTCCTGGTTTAAAAGTATGTCAAGTTGTTTTCTAAACATGAACTTAATTCCTTATTGCTAAAATAATGAAATACACCCATACATGACAAACCTGCAGATTGCCCTTATTGGTGTATGGAGTGTACATATTAATATTCAAGAAAGATATGTTTCCTAATTACTTTGCCAATTGATTGATTGATTTGATATAGTGTATAAAAGTTGTATTGAATAGTATCATGATCCATCAAAAAAAGTAGCTGAGTTGCTAAACCTGGTTTTGCGGAATATGAATTCATGCAGAATTTCTTTTAAGGTAGTCATTTTTGAAATCCTAGCTAAGACCCTGACCGTATGCTTATTTTTTCACACATTTTTTGTTTGTGTGTCAAATTGAAGATGTTATTTGGATATGTTTTTTGGGACTTCATAGGATCACCTGGTAGGTGATCTATAGATGAATTATTTAGGCAGCCTGTTTTATCTCTCCCTGAAAATTTGAAAACTAGGTAGTTAGAACTTCGGGAGCAGGTCGCTTCTCTAATCAATCACTTTTCTAATTGACTTCTTGGCTGGCAGGTGGTTTTAAATATCAAGTTTACTTCCTCTATTCTAGTGCAGTAAAATATATATTTTCCACAGAAAATGTCATTTTTATAGTAATGAATTTTTGTAGATGAACTAGACGAATTCATTTTGTTTGACTATTTGAAATACGTTGCGAGTTTTCTTGCAAAAAGTAGCATGGGTATCATATATCCTAGTTTAATAAGAAAAAATATTTTGAAATCAAATTTCAGCATTATTGTTTCTACTCCTATGGCAGAGAAACTGTAAGAAGTAACCAAATAATGGAGCTATTATAGATCATATTGTATGCTTGAGTCTATGTGGGGGGTTTTCAAAGTAGTGGTATCATGGGTGGACTGATGTAGGCTTATCATGCTTATGTCTAGTCTGAGCTTAACTGGCTAGTTCCTTTGTCTCACTGATCTACCCAGAGTTGATTTCACTCAAGGTTTAGCTTGAATTAGTCCTCAAGGGGGACGCACTTGAGCTGTGTTTGAGTTTCAAATTGCAACCCATTTTGAAAACTGTGCTGCCATCTATAGGTTGAGAGAGACGTCACACCTGCTTAACCCATTAATGCTCACCGGCCAAAACCAGCCTGACAATTTTGAAGAAAACTTTCAGATTTTAGCACAATTGGCAAAATATTTGAAGGAGAAATGTTGATCACAACATTACCAACAACTCTCCTTCAAATATTTTGTAAAATAATTTCCAATTCAAAAGTTATTGTCAAAAGTATCATCGCTCCAGATGACAATTTCCGAATGTAGCATTAATGGGTTAACACCCATTATATATAGTTGTGGCAGCATGGTGTCAATCCCTACTCAGCCCGAGAACCAGGCTAGGCTTTATATCTAACTGAGCCTGAGAACCAGGCTAGGACTGATGCTAGTCTGAATGGAGGACTGGAGGTAACAGGTTGTGTAACTTGAGTTACAGGGGCATCTGGCTTAACCCATTATTGCTCGGACGGCCAAAAGCAGTCAGACAATTTTGATGAAATCTTGAAGGCAAAAGCAAAGTTAGGAAAGTATTTGATGGAGAAATGTTAGAACATTACCTAGAACTCTCCTTAAAATATTTTGTTAGATCATTCTCAATTCTAAAGCTATTCTTTGAACTAGCATAGGTCCAGATGTCATTTGCGGGAGGAACTCTAAAGTGGTAATAGGTTAACACTTCCATGCCTAATCTGAGCAACACAATAGTCTCGAATCTTAAAACTATTGCAGTAAAAGAAAAAAAACAACTTCCAAAGACCCTCAAAAGAATGTTTCACCTCAATATGATTCCCATGACATTGTATAACAGTATAAGGATATTATGCCTTATTCCGATGAGTAAATACATGTGGATGTATGGATGCAATCTGAGTACATTGTGGTCTCCCTTGAAAAATAGGACACAAAATTATCAAAATTGCCAATGTTTACACCCACTTTCTAAATCCTGGCTAAGGCTGCGATGTTGACCGTGTGTAGATATGGGGGTTAGGGAGGCAGAAAAGTAATAGAACATAGAAGACTTCCATGGTATATTCTTATGAAATTGTTGATTTGATTTGTCGATGGCCATGTGTAGATATGAGGGGGGGGGGGGGGGAGGCAGATGTGAGTGGCAGGATGGGGGTTGATAAATGGTGCTGATAGTTTAGAATATGATAACCCCAGCCTTAACCTTCTCCTCCCCCAAGGCTCAAGGGCAAGGAGTACCAAGGTCACCTCGTGCTCTTAGTGCTCCGACTCTGGAGTGAGCTGACCCAGTTATCGTGGAGCGGGCACATGGTCTGATCTCACACATACACACTTAGGGAAATAATTTGATGACAAAACATTTTAAGAAATTAATGAAAAAAATGTTATGTTATGTTCTAAGTTGTCAATCATTTTACTTCTTTTGGTGAAGTTTTACTATTTTGGTGAATTATCTCTAACAAAAGATTTGCCATACTTGGGGTATTTAGGGGAGCAGTTATGTTAAGAAAGAAACCCAAAGATTCAGGGGGGGGGGGGGGGCTGTTGTGACTAGGTAGTCTGCAGCAGCAGCAGAAGGAGCGTGTGGGTGTAGTCTGTCATGATAAATGGGGTAAGAATTAAACCAGCAGGATGAGCTAGACTTGGTGGGAAGCCTGATTGAGATGTATTGGATACTTAACCCATTTGTGCCTGTAGTGGCCAAGACGGTCTGACATTGAAGCCTATATCTTCCAGACAGAAGCATAGTTGAGAAAATATTTGGAGGGGAAATATTCATGTTTGAGTTATCCTGGCCATGGCCAGGAGACTGTGTGTTTCCTCTCCATCCTCAATCATTAGATCTATCAGATTCTTTTTATTTGAGGCATCTTTCTTTCTTGGTCAGGCTGTGGACTGCTCTCTGTCTGATTCATTTGTATCCCTTCCACAACAATAATTCTTTAGAGCATGTTCTAGCCAGCAGGACATCTGAGCATCATTTGGCCACCCAAACCATCAGGGCACTCAAATAAATTAGTGAAGCATTTCAATTTTTTTAAATTTCAAGCATTGCAAATAGAATTTTTCACCTTCCTCCATAATTCCCATACCATTGTATAACCATATTATTCCTTATACCAATGAGTTTAAAGACATTTTTATGGTTATAATCTCAGTATGTTGTGGTCTTCCTTGAAAAAATGGATGCCCAAAGTTTTTACATTTGCCAACTTTGGGCTCAAAGTTTCTAAATCCTGGCCTAGTCCCTGAGTTTTGGTGTAAGATTCTTTATGTTTGAGACACATTCCTGGACCCAGGTTGGCAATGAGTACATATATGAGTAAATACATGTTTATATTGTGGTCTCCCTAAAAAAAGTGTATGCCCCAAAATTTTACGTTTGCCAACTTTGGGCATCTAGTTTCTTAATCCTAACCAAGACCCTGCTTTGGAGATCAGTCTTGGTGTGAGTTTCTTCATGTTTAAGACACAATTTTTTCCTGGATCATGGTTTGCGGACTGCTTTTTGCGTGATCCATTGCCTGTGGACAATGCTAGTGACAGGCGACTTTCCCTGTGAGGATTCTAACAAGGCCTGTCCCGGCTGATTATGCTGAAGCCACACAGATTAGCTTAATTAGATTATCCACCGAGAAGAGACAGCTTGCCTCAGTGACAGAGACAGCATCTCTGGGTTTTGGGTAGCCTAGTCATAGGCTTTTTTTTCGCTAGTACTTACATTAGCATGAAAGATATACCAACTCAAAATCGTTTCTACCCTGAATTAGTTCCTAAATTGCTCAACAGGTGGCCTTTCCACACAGATTAGCTTGATTAGATTATCCACCGAGGAGAGATGAGAGACGACAGCTTGCCTTAGTAACAGAGACAGCATCTCTGGCTTTTGGGTAGCCTAGTCCTAGGCCGAGAATTTTTTTATCGCTTTATGTATTTGACATGAAAACTGCTTTTGGCTGCTGTGAAGTGACTACCTTGTCTAGTCCTCCGGAGTTTCATACCATCCTAATCTCAGACTTGAAAATATTAGATGATGATTCCTTAATTACAAGAAGTGTTTGAATAGAAAATCTTTACTGAGACAAAGAAACCGGCTTTATTTGGAGAGGTTTTAGAATTCAACATCTTATTTGAATGGAATTGTAGATTTGTTTCTGAAATATCTCTGAATATATTTATATGTATACTTCCTGAATGGTGCTTTTATAAAGGGCTTTTTGGGTCCTTTGGGAATTGTTGCTCTGATCAGTCATAATAGAGACTAAGTGATGGCTTTGTAATAGGGATCAATACAATAGGAGTTATTAGTAATTAGTACTGCTGATAAAATTTCTGAAATCGAAACTGGACCACTTCTTACACAAATAATACACAGTCAGGCTTAGTTTAAGTACCACTTCTTTTTGAAGTACCAACACTTTGAAATTCTTTATAGTTCCTACATTTATATGACTATAAAATGTTTCTATTTTGTCAAAACTCTTTCTCGGCCATAGTGATCACATGGTTGGTAGCTCCCACTTATGAGGCAACAAATACAATAGACAATAGAAGAGAACAATAGTGGAGAACAATTGTAAACAATGGGGGGTTTATACAAAGGAATATTCTGACTACCAGTCCTTTTCAGTACATTTTTGATGGATCATGACACATGAACAGGGGCTCTTGATATTCCTATTAAAAGACTGCACGATAAGTAACATCACCAGCATCTTCTATTGTAAGCCAGGGAAAATCCTTTGTCATCTACTTTTACTCCTGTCTTCTTAGTTAATTTTTGATGGATCATGTTTATTTTATATATTCTGATATTTGACAAATAGGATAATAATTGTCAGCCAATTTATCTTGCAGTAACCTTTTTATAAAGCGAGTGAAGTATTATGGTATTGAGCATCTTGATTTTCATGAGGTTTGTGGCAAAATATCAAAATGGTATAGTGTTGGTGTGAAATATGGATTGTAACATATGGAGTTCAATATTGATATAAGACAAGATTAGGGATGGTGTTGGTGTGAAATACCTCGGAAAAAGTGAATGCAGTTGTGAAACTTGGTGCCAATGAGACTTTTGAGATTGCAGGGCTCGAAATTAGGGGGTGCTGGGAGCCTCGCCTCCCTCGAATTCTCCAGCGGCTCCCTAAAATTTCTGCATGGAGCCCAAAAATGTACTGGTTTCTATACGTAACACCTGTAATTGGCTTTTAAAGGTGCAATTGGGCTCCCTGGAAAAAATCTTAATTTCGAGCCTTGGATTGTGATGTTTGCATTAATTCCCACTTTCTCCAAGCTTAGCAGGAACTCTAATAGGAACTTGTATTCAATGTCTTGTTTGGTGAGTTGAATTCATCCATATGATATCTTTATTTTTATTCATTGTGCAAATTCTCGATGGCCATCTCTACCCCAAGGACATTGAACACAAGAGTGGAGTTCCTGACTGTGGGGCATGATTATGTGAGCCAGTATATAATGCGTTATTGTGACTGTTTTGAGGTCACGTTATTTTGTGCTCAATAGGTTGAAGCTTTGGGACTTTCCGCTTCATTTGGCAAATATCTTGGTAAGTCTTAAATAATTTGGCTATGAAATGAATTTTGTAGATTATTTGGGGAATTTTTGTTACAATAGGTACTAAAACTTTTTATAATGGTATATATATATATATATATATATATATATATATATATATATATATATATATATATATATATATATAAATATGTATATTTATATAAATATGTATAATTATATATATATATATATATATATATATATATATATATATGTATATATATATATATGTATATATATATATATATGTATATATTTATATATATATATATATATATACATATATATAAATATATATATATATATATGTGTATATATATATATATATATATATATTCAAATGTTATTTTTCCAATATTATAGTTCTTCCGTATATGTAAAGTGATGAATCTTGGTTGTAGAAAGGTGCCACAGGCCAAAACGTACCGTTCTTTTTGACTTTACTTTGAAAAGATTTTAAAATGATGATAAGTGCAATATATTCACTATTGGTGCAGAGGTGGTGCAATCTGATATAAATGAAATGAAATGGTGTGATGAAATGGTACGATAAACCCACCTTTGATCCAATCATACCTGTGACAGTAAACTGACGGCTTACATGTTGTCATTACAAGAGATAATGTTAGCTAATATTCAAAGAAATTTTATTCAGAAGTGTCAAATACATTTACAATGAACTTTTCAACATTTTGAAAAACTCTTGTAATACCAATTTTATCACAAAGTTATTTGAATTTCTTCCATTCAAGCTTGACTGAAAAGTACCAAGCAAGCCTACATTTCATAAAGGTCGTGTGGAACTATGATTAAATTGATTCATACCCGCCTTCTTCCATTAGAATTCATTATGATTGGACAATAAGGCAAATGGCTAGTCGGCTAGATTACAAGACATATCTGACTTATATTTTGTCTGTCTTTTAAGATGTCCTTGGCTTATTACTGGCATATTTGTCTCACTGGTACTACCGGTATGTGCCCTTTGTGAGGGCTTTGGAAAAGAGGTTTATAAAAGGAAATGTCAATGACAGCCCATCCCTCTCTCGTGTACTGCTCTCTGTAATGTGTATACTGGTATATGATTTTATATATATATATATATATATATATATATATATATATATATATATATAAATATATATATATATATATATATATATATATATATATATATATATATATATATATATATATATATATATATATATACTGTATATTTATACACAACAAGGGAGAACCTATGGGCGCTGGCAGAATGAAATACCTGCAATGTGTGTAGCTGTGATTTCCTGGAATAAAATAGAGAAAATGCATATAGTTCTTAGGGAACCTCAGCTACATTTTGTAAGGTTTATATATATATATATATATATATATATATATATATATATATATATATATATATAAATATATATATATATATATATATATATATATATATATATATATATATATATATATATATATATATATATACATACACTAATGAAAAGGACTGTTGCTTATGTACTAGGGTCTTGTCTAATCAACATGTATTATTACCTATAAATGAGCTCTCAGTCTCCCAGCATGATAAATGTCTACTGTATATTATTACTATGTGTATTTCTCTCAGTCATATCTGTTACCTGTACATATAGTTACTGTGACAATCCTGAGCTTTGTAAGCTTACCAATTGTACTTAAACCATGACATACATTAAAAAGCTACCTGTTTATATTTGAATCTCTCTCGTGTTATTTATCACCTGGTATTTATCACCCTTTTAACCCATTGGCACTCAGAGCGGCCAAAACAGGCCTGACTATTTTGTTGATATTTTCCGCACAAAAGCGTTTTTATCAAAAAGAATTGAAGGAGAAATATTTATCAGAATATTACCAACAACTCTCCTGTAAATATTTTGTGAGAATTTGCTTTATTTCCATGTTATTTTCAAAAGTATGAAAATAGCAGACGATACTTTCCTGGGGAACTCTGAGTGTGAATGGGTTAATGACAAACTCAAGATGACCTGGATGAGCATTTATTGAGTAGGCGTTTTTACAATAAATATGAGAAGAATCATCGATCGAAATAATTTTTCCAATTATAAATATAAAAAAAAGACTCAATTGTTATGTCAATTAATAGATAGAAGAATCACCTGTCTTTTGGGCTTCGTCATCGTTTGTGTGCAATTTTAGCCAAAACTGACAAGAGTTTTGATTAGAAACTCAGTCCCCAGTACCGGAGACATCACCAAATGACTACAACATTTCTCCAAATACTTTTCAAAATAATATTCTAATTCTAGAGAAGACAATAGAGATGCTTCAGTTAACCCAAATCTTGAAAACACAAAACTATTTCTAGAAAGCTTGTGTTTTGTAAGTTAAATCTTTTTGTCCCTTAAAGTGTTGGGAAATCTGTTACCCTGAAGTGCTTGACCCATTTTATAATTCAAGTGGTGATATCAGTAAGAGATATCTCATCTTTAGCCTGGTGTTTGGCTTACTGAATAGCCTAAAATCGTGTTTGTTTCCTGGAACATGAACTTCACAAGTTTTTACTCAAAAAATCCCTACCCTAAATTTTTCCACCCATCCTACTCTCAAACAACATAAAACACATGAAAAACATATTTCTTGAAAAGAAATAATCCCCTTAAATTTTTTTACTTCCCTACCTACCTAGACCCAGTTTGTGTCATCTTTCAAGGCCAACTTTTCATTTTACTGATTCATAAAGAGGCCACATAGACAAATTAGTTGAATGAAAAGTTGGCCCCAATAGAAGACACAAACTGGGTGGGTCTATTACCTACCCAATTTTCTTCAGCAGACCGTTACAGGAAACAAACAATTTTTTTAGGCCTAAGAAATGCACCATGGAAAAGAGGGATGCCTTACACTCCTAGTAATGAATTACAAAATGAAAAG
>OZ012694.1:13800471-13912285 GCA_963942565.1 Maea johnstoni
TGCGAGTTCCTCTAGGAATTTTTGTCTGGTTCTACAATACTTATGATGATAATTTTGAAATTGGGAATCATTTTACAAAATATTTGAAGGAAAGTTGCTGGTAATGTTCCCAATAGCATTGCTCTTTGAAATATCTATCCAACTATGCTTTTCCCTGCAAGATTTCTTCAAAATTGTCAGGTTGCTTTTGGGTGCTCTGAGCAAAATGGGGTTAAATGTGATACTAGCAAATACACACAAGTGTGTAACCCTATTCATGGTCAAAATGTCTGCATAGAATTGAACTACAAATCTAAATTCATGACGATAGCAGCCAAACCGCCTCGCAATTTTGGTGATATCTCTCTAACAAAATCAATATTTAGAAAATATTTCAAGGAGAATTGTTCATCAGAACTCTATCTACAACTTTCCTTCAAATATTTTGCGTATTTATGCTTCATTCCGAAATTATTTTCAAAAGTATGACAGGTCCAGATGACACTGGTCAAGTAGATCTCCAGGCATGGATGGGCTAAGTTATTGAAACCACTGAAGTGGAAAAGTTAAAGGATTGGGACAAGGATCATATATAAACAGTCTGGTGGCGTATGTTCGCATTTCATTCATACTGACATGGTGTAAACTCAATCTCTCTCCAACATGACGTCTCTTTTAACCCATTAATGCTCACAGCCGCCAAAACCAACCTGACAATTTTGATGAAATCATTCAGGCTATAGTGTAATTGTCAAAATATTTGAAGGAGAAATGTTAATTAGAACATTACCAACAACTCTCCTTCAAATATTTCATAAAATCATTAACAATTCAAAAGTTATCGTCAAAAGTGTTATAGATCCAGACGATTTTTGGATGAACTCTGAAGTATTACTGGGTTAACTTGGGGTCCTGTTGAGGCCGAGTGGCAAGTGTCGGACATGTTTTCCTGATTGCGCGAGCTCGTTGCGAGCAGCCCGACCACTGCTCCGATGAAGAGCCACTCAGAGTACTAGCGTGTCACTGATTACGAAACGATGTCGCTCTCCAATTAACATCGTCAGCTTCGGCAAAATCTCAAGAGAAGTTGACGTGTAAATAGATTTCTCCGTTGCTGATTTTTGTTGGCCGTGTCTACACTCTCTGGATGAAAGAGAGATCAGTGTCGCGGAGGACGAGTGCGTAGATTAACGGCGACAGAGAAATTGAAACATCATGGAGAGAGGGACAGTACAGGATAGGATAGGGGTGGAATCTTTTATGAACATCTGTGTCCCATGTGAAATGAAATTTCATCTGAATATAAAGTTTTAGAGATAATGATTATATTTATAGGTAGAAAGTTATCAACTCCTTAAAATATTTTGTAAAATCACTCCTTATTACTAACTTATTGTCAAAAGTATCAAATATCAGGACAAATGTCCAGAGTAACTCTTAAACATTAATGGGTTAATTGAAATTCTACTTTTGACTACAGGGTGCTTGTGGTAGGGTGTCCGTGCCTAAATGGGGTTCCACCAGTACCGGGTGTACCCGCTGGGGCGGTTCACACCATAGCTGTACCCAAACTCTCCAGGAACGTCAGCAACAAAAATTAATAGCTTCTTAATTCCCCCTAAATAACTTATAGCAGCAGCAACTGCTGCACCCAACACATGCTAGAAGGCTGAAATGTACGGTTGTGGCCTGTTATAGTTCCTGCGTCACACTGCGCAGACATGTGTTCATGTATTTTAGGCGCAGAGAGACACATTTTGGAGAGGGGATTGCTTTTGAAGGAAGGGGGTTGTTCCTTTCTAAAATTTGAGAAAAGTAATGTTTTACTGTAGAAATTGTAATTCTACATTTGGGTTAAGAACGAAACAGTACAGTATTGGTATTGGTACCAATGAAACGATACAGTATTTGACGGTACTGTTCACTGTACTTTATTGCATTATTACCTTGTAAATTTTGTCATGAATATAGTCATGTTTAAGATCCCAGACAATCCCTTATAAATGATAACATCACAGTGGTTAGTATCATTAAGAGTACCTTTGAAGAATAGGGTACTTTTTGAAATGATACTGGTACCAGTAACAGTACTTCTTTAAATGGTATCCAACCCTAGTTGATCTTTCCTAAATCTGAGAAAAGTAATGTTTTACTGTAGAAATTGTAGATATATCTTTACAGGTGTAGAAGTTTTTCTAATCCGTACCCGATCCTGTCTGTACCCCCTATACTGTTTTTGATGGTCATTAGGTGTTTGTGATGATGATATTGTCTTATCAACATAATTTGGTACAGAATATTGTAATGTCTGTATCGTTCCTGTTTATAAAGGAACTTGCTAGACAAAAAAAAAATTAATGGTCACAGCGGCCAAAAGCAGCCTGACAACTTTGATGAAATCTTGCTGGCAAAAGCCAAGTTTGAAAAATATTGACAATGATCTTACTGCTGAAAAAAAAATGCTGGGTGAATTGAATGGTGCATATTGGATCAATGTCTTAATACTTTGTGCTAAAAAGAGCATATTTAATGCATAACTTAAAGACATTTTGCCTGCCCTGGCTCAAGTTAAAGCAAATGTAATGTTTGTTTATAAATATGAGGAGCATAAAGCTATTCTGAGAAATAAGGAACATGTTTTTGAAAAACAATGGAGTCTCTTTATAAATCACTTAAACCAATGATATTGTAACCATCATTTATTTTATTCATATCTTCATGTTACAATCTTACATAACAATAACTTTTACAATACATATTTAAAATAGTTTACACTGTATTACAAACCATTCTGCATTTTTCCTCTATACATATAGAGAGATATTGTCTTTTGTATAAGCATGGCCACGATCCTTGGCAGTGAGGAAAATAAACGAAAAAGGCCTGTTCCGTTTTTAGGCTTGTAAAAATAAAAAAAGTTTGAAAAATATCCTAAGGAGGAATGTTGTTCACCTTACCAACAAATCTCTTACAAATATTTCGTAAAATCATTCTGAATTCCAAAGTAATTTTCAAAAGTATCATAGATCAAGACAACAATTTCAAGCGAATCTCTTAAGCATTTATGGGTTAACGTTGGTTGATTGATGAGGCAGCACTCTACTAGATCTTGTCTCAGATTTGGTCCCATGTTCCCCCAGATTTACCTTGAACTAGGATACATTAATACAACAGTTTGGGCTCTACAGTTTGGTAAATGGATAAAGAAATTGTGATGAAGATGATGACGATTATCAGGATGATGAAGGTGGTGATGATGAGGATATTGATGATGATGATGATGATGATGTTAAAGTTGATATTGTTGATGATGACAATGATGATGAAGATGATGATGATGATGATGATGATGATGATGATGATGATGACAATGATGATAATGATGTTGATGGAGATGATGATGATGATGGTGTTGATGATGATGATGATGTTTATGATGATGACAATGATGATGATGATTATGATGACAATGTTGTTGATGATGATGATGATGATGTTTATGATGATGACAATGATGATGATGATTATGATGACAATGTTGTTGATGATGATGATGATGATGATAAATGAAGAGGATGATGGTGACAATGATGACAATGATGATGGTGATGAAGAAGATGATCACATTATGGACTTTCATTGGAGTATCAGTGTTTTTATTTCCCACTGTATGTCCCTCCCAGCCATATCTCAGCATACGTCTGAGCTCTCAGGAAAGAAGAGTGAGGCAGAAGTGCAGTAGGCGCTGACAGGGATTGGTGAGATGTTGTTGTGGTAGGACATTGCTCATTAATGTAGCTTAATGGACAGGCCGTTGTTGATGTTGCTGATAAGCGTATTACGAATGATATTCGCAGCCATGGGGGTTGGCTGGAAAAATAAACACTTAGACATGTTGGCTCCTACCACAAGTGTTGGCCAGGAGGGAGCAAGAGGGAGGGTGCAGGGGGGGGGGGGGGGGGGGATGAGGACTGTCAGAGATCACTAATTGGCTCTCCAAGCCGACCAGATCAGCTCACATCTGCATTGTCATTTCCATATGGAAAATAGATTTTGGATTTTGTAGAGGAATTTTGTATTTGTGAGGAAATAGTATATATAGATATACATATACACACACACACACACACATATATAATATATATATATTTATATATATATATATATATATATATATATATATGTGTGTGTGTGTGTGTATGTATTTTACATATTATCTTTATATTTTTTGCTACATTGAGTACATTCCCTGATGTCATCTAAACTGATTTATCAGGGGGTATCCAAAACCTCTTCTTTACCCAGTCCAGTTATCACACTTAGATTAGTACATTGAAGATACTAAGTTTTGCTGGAGGTACTCCTATCATGTTAAGCCCAGTCATAATCTATGCTGCCCCTCTTTTCCCTTAGACTGTCTCCCTGTCCCCTCTCCCCCCTCTCCCCCTTGGCCCACCGATGGCAGCTGTCTGACCCTGCCCTGTGCACTGCCCTCTGAGCACGGCTTAATCAGTGTTTGAGTGGGGGCACTAGGAGACAATTAGCTAATTGCAGACTTGTGGAGGGTGTTGATTACAGGGCGCTTGACATTCTTGGGATTCAGGAAGTGGTCAGGGGCTAACATTTATCGCTCAGGACGCACCTACGTAATACAACCATTTAAAGAAAATACAATTCCCTAATATCTAAAGCCATTCACAACTTCTAAAGGATGTCTCACATACGCCCATTATTCTGCTATTTCCACTCTTCCCCCTCTTCGAAAAACCATCACATCACAGTGACCTATATAGTGGAACCCCTCAAAGTGACCAACCCTCTAAAGTGACCACATTTTGCGAGTCCCAAACTAATAATTTTCATATTAGTTTTAGTTATTAAAATGAACCCCACTAAGTTGACCCTCCCTCTAAATTGACCATTTGTGGGATGGTCCCACAGGTGGTCACTTTAGAGGGGTTCCACTCTACAATTTTTTATGTTGAACTGGTCGCAACCTTTTCAGCCAGAGTTATGTTATCATGAGGCCATCGGGCGACTAACGACTAATGAACCTCTCTTGCCAACTGCTGGAATTTCGTTGAAGAATTCCTCTTCCTGCAGGCGTCAGATCATGTCAGTTCATTTCCTGTTCCTCTTAATACTAGATGGTCAGTGATAACTGGGGTCTACCCTGATGGCCGTGTGGTCTAACACATAGTCACTGACTGCTAACTGTCTCTCACCATTAAGGGCCTGCCCTGATGGCCGTGTGGTCTAAGGTGTTGCCACTGACTGCTAGCTGTCTCTCAACACTGAGGGCCTGCCCTGATGGCCGTGTGATCCAAGGCATAGTCACTGACTACTAGCTGTCCCTCAGCATTAAGGGCCTGCCCTGATGGCCATGTGGTCCAAGGTGTTGCTACTGACTGCTAGCTGTCTCTCACTACTGAGGGCCTGGCCCCTGATGGCCTTGTGGTCTAAGGCATTGTCACTGAATGCCAACTGTCCCTCGGCAATGCCGGTGTTCGAATCCTGGCCGGGGCATGTGAGAAAGTGACCAGTGACTTTCGTCAGGTGGTGGTTTTCGTCAGGTACTCCAGTTTCCTCCACCATTTACACCTGGCTAATCATGAATTAGTCTAAATATGGCAGAAAAGTGACAATAATCAAATTCCAAATTCGGGGATAACTAGTAATTGGCTCTTAATCTGTAAGACAACCCCATGTTAAGACCATTCATGCCAACTGCTTGAATTCCTCAGAAAATAGCTCTCTTCCTGCGGGTGTAGTATCATGTCAGTTCATTTCCTGTTCCTCTTAATATACTAGATGGTCAGCGATAACTAGCTATTGGCTCCCAATCCAGAAGAAACCTCTGTTTTAACCCTTATGCTGCTTGTGGCTAATTTGACCAATACAAAATGATACAAAAAAACTGAAAAATGACTGAAACCCTGGCATATGGGTACTCATCTGAGAGCACTCAGCGAGGGCTATCCAATGAATACCAACATGACAGGGTTTAGATGGTTTTCAAAAATCCCTGCGACCTTGTGCTTTGAACGAACGTAGCCTCAGCATTGGAAGGGTTAAGACCATTCATGACAGGACAGGGGTGTCCAAGAAGTCCTGGAACACAGGCAAGCAGTCATGGACCCAGCATCTATAGAGCGACAAATTGTTCACAAACTTTACATTAGTTCACACTATGATATTAATCTTATATCAATACTGTAGACCTCAGTTTAGCATTATATTACACTATTAGAATGATGGAGTTCACATGCTTAACGCAATCTGCATAAAATAAATAATACATTTCATAATATATAAAAGGCTCTACTGGCTATGCAGTTTGATAATTTGACAAGTTAACCCTTCCAATGCTGAGGCTACTTTTGTCTGAAGCACAAGGAGATAAATATTTTTGAAAAACATCTAAACCCTGTCATGTTGGTATTCATTGGATAGCTCTTGCTGAGTACCTTAGATGAGTACCTATGTGCCAGAGTTTCAATTATTTTCAGGTTTTTTGCATCATTTTAAGTGCTTGATGGATTTGGCCTCTCGCATGTTTTGAAACTCTGTCGCAGGCTAGTGTGACAGTTGGACATCAGGTGTGAGCTTTTCAGCCAGAGTTATGTTATCATGATGCCACCTGGTGGACATTTAACAAACCTCTCACACCAACTGCTGGAATTTCTTAGGGAATTCCTCTCTTCAGATCATGTCAGTTCATTTCCTGTTCCTCTTGATACTCAGTGATGGTCAGTGATAACTAGCAATTGGCTCACAATTTCTAAGAAAACCCTTATGACCATTCATGCCCACAGCGGCTAAAGGCAGCCTGACAATTTTGATGAAAACTTTTCAGGGAATGTATTATTATGAAATTGTTTGAAGAGGAAATGTTGATTAGAACAATACCAACAACTTTCCTTCAAATATTTTGTAAAATAATACTTTATTCCCAAGTTATTGTTAAAAGTATCAAAGATCCAGACGACACTTTCTAGAGGAACTCTTAAGCATGAATGGGTTAACACCACTCATGCCTAGAGATCTTTTTGAAAATAATTTTCTAGATTGTTCTATTCATTTGTCTACTTGAGGGTAAGGTATCATTTCATAAGAAAATTTTAAAATGCTAATTTGGTTCTGATTAACACATTTCCTTAAGATATTTTCAAAAATAAGCTTATATTAGAAAGATATCTTAAAAAATAGTTGTGCTTTTTGTGGGAGCTAAGAAGGTATGCTATACAGCTAAACAAATGGGACCTGGACTTTCTAGTTCCTGGTATGTTTAACAACAAGGCCACCCCTTTAAGTACACAGTGCCCCCTGGGGGTATTTTTAGGAACTTCACCTCAGATTGTCCCGAGTTCTGAGTCATGGACCCTGGAGTAAGAAATCGCACTTTATAGGCGCAAACACTTACAACCAATCAAAGATGACTAAATCTTGTCCCGGATCAGCGTGAGATTCCCCTCTCTGTGATTCCCGGAATTCCGTTCTAAAATGGTTGGCGATTTATTGGGTTCCGAGCGCTCTCTGTGCCACGAGGGAAACTTGAGGGGAACCCGAGGCCACAGGTCTGATCTTATCATGACCGAGTAGGTGTTAATCACTCGCTGAGAGAATGTTATGGCAATATAACTTGAACGGAGCAAAACTTTGAAAAACTGGGATACCCTTCCCCCTGTATTGATTTTTCCTCCACATTTGTGAAATTTGAAGGTCTATGCCACGAGGGAGACTCGAGGGAATTTTGAGGGGAACTTGAGGCCAGAGGCCTGATCTTATCATGGTCTAGGAGGTGTTAATCACTCGCTGAGAGCTTGTAATGGCATCTCTCTACAGGCAGAACAAAAGGGATAACGTTCCCCATGAGGCTCAATGGAGTTATCATGTGTTGAATTATCAATGCCTAGAATTACCCAGAGATGTGTACGGTTGGATGCTGTTAAGAGGAACTGGTACTGGTACCGAACTGTTTCATTGGTACTGATACTGTACTGAACTGTTTCATTGGTACTGAGACTGTACCGAACTGTTTCATTGGTACTGATACTGTACCGAACTGTTTCATTGGTACTGATACTGTACCGAACTGTTTCCTTCTTAGATGGCATCTCTCTACAGGCAGAACAAAAAGGATAATATTCGCCATGATACTCAACAGAATTTTTATGTGTTGAATTATCCATGCTTAGAATTACCCAGCGATGTGTAGGGTTGTATATTGTTAAGAGGTTCTGGTACTGGTACCATACTGTTTCATTGGTAGCGAGACCATACTGTACTGTTTCCTTCATAGATGGCATATCTCTTAAGGCAGAACAAAAAGGATAACAGAATTATCCATGCTCAGGATCCCCCAGAGATATGTTAGGGTTGTATATTGTTAAGAGGTACCGGTACTGGTACCGTACTGTTTCATTGGTAGCGAGACCATACTGTACTGTTTCCTTCTTTGATGGCATATCTCTTAAGGCAGAACAAAAGGGATAATATTCCCCATGATGCTCAACAGAATTATAATGTGTTGAATGATCCAGTCACAGGATTCCCCAGCGATGTGTAGGGTTGGCTATACTGTTAAGAGGTACTGGTACTGTACCATACTGTTTCATTCTTATAAATATCCTTCCAAACAATTTGGCAATTTAGTCATTAGCTAAAAGATACACTTGGAAAATATCAGAACAAAAGTGAACCCTTTAATTGCTAATGATTTGGTACACCAGACAGATAGCCAGGATAGGTACAGTTTAAGAGTAGGGGGTTGAGTTCTTAAGATCCAGAGGGCTGTTTTCAATGAAATTCAGTTGAAGTTAGAAGTGAAATTGCAGTTTTTTTTTCAGAAGAGAGGGGTTTTCAATGATGTGTTCTAACAGAAAAAAATGTCTTCTTTTACCATTGCTGATTGAATCCTTTACCTTAGCCTTTCTGCTGGTGGTCTAGAGGTTGGTGTGTGACAAGTAAGGGTTATGTGAAGAGGGATGGTTTCCTCACCTGTTCGGTCATTTCTAGCCTGCCTCCCAGGCCCTTTTTAAATGTCTTCCATTGTGGATAGATGGCACTGCAGTATACTAGGAGCTCACTTGTTACCAGTAATCTCCCTCGTGTGGCAATTGTGGGAACTAAATGGCCAACAGTAGGCCACAAGTCCCTATCTAGTATAGGTGCAGGCTTCTATATATAATAAAGTAAAATCATAACAGAGCCTTGTGGCTAGGCTAGGTCATTTCCTGCAGGCCAGGTTTGTTGGGCTGGGTTTGAGGTCTAGCTCTGTAGGCATGGCGTTGAGGCTAGGGTTCTACAGTCTGGTATCTGAGGGCCAGGCTCTGTGGGGCAGGGTTCTGCTGGACAGGGCTCTGAGGGGACGGGCTTTGAGAGTTGGGCTCTGCGGACTGGGCTCTATGGGACAGCACGAGCTCAGTGTATTGAAGCTGGTAGGAGTGTGATGTGTATGCTGCCTGTGTGAGCAGCAGCTGGGGCCTTAAGAGGGGAGGGGGAGGCTTATGTAATCACTAGAATAACTCACACCAGGGGCTGTCCATCACCACAATGAAGAAAACCACTCATATGCAAGTTTGTGTCTCCAATATACAAGGATTGCAAACAGGAAATACTGACCATTTAATATCACACTAATAACATATATATATATATATATATATATATATATATATATATATATATATATATATATATATATATATATATATATATATATATATATATATATATATATATTTGCGCTCTTTTTTCGTGCATGTCATGAATTTCTATCACCATCCTCTCTTTGGATTTCTAAAATATAAATTCAACAGTTTGTAATATTAACAATCGTTATAAAAAAGTGAAAAAATATTTTTTTATCAAATTTCTGGATTTCATTGACTTAGAATTTGATTGAGATAAAGATGAATTTTAATTCAATTTATTTGTGTTACAATTATTGAATACTATAATAAAATTGCCCAAACTTCTACAATCGATTCTTGTTACTTAGTGCTGGCACTGCCTGGGTGTTTGTATGGATAAATTATTGCTTGGCAACGGAGCTGTTTCCGTTCTGAAGATGAGTTCACACATAAATTGTCTGTTACTCAATGTCCCGCACCGTGCCCCACCCTGGCTGCTAACAACACCCTGGGTGTTGGGGCAGCACCCTACCGACACCTTGGATCACAGGGTGGCATATCTTGCCAATAGACCAATCAAAAACCAGTCAGCAATGCGAGGCCACTTGTAGCTGGAAACGACTCGTGCCAGTCCTTCACAGACCTACATCAAGAGTATCACGGTTCATGAGATCTATGACCAAGTCTCGGCGTCGGGGAAAGTACATATATTGTATTTCTGAGATTCTTCCAGAGGGCCATCTGGTTTTAGAAGTCACTGTGATATTATTAGGGGCATTTGTTCTTTATCTCTCAGATAGTTTACACAGCTTTATAGTATACTTTGGAAATCTATGCATAATTTATTAAGGCCCCTCTGGACTTTGGTTCATATATATGTATATATATATATATATATATATATATATATATATATATATATATATATATATATATATATATATATATATATATATATATATATATATATATATATATATATATATATATATATATGAACCAAGGCCCAGAGGGGCCTTAACAAATTATGTATATGTATGTATGTATATATATATATATATATATATATACTGTAGAACAGGCAAAGTTCGCGAGTGCGTATATTTCGCGAATACGCGAACTAGCATCGCACTCACGATCTTATCGCACGCGATCTATTTGATGCTTTAAGTTACGCTACCCACCACTGGAGGTGATGGCGCGTCGATCGGTGAATTTCACTCCTAGACGGTCGAGGCTGAAACGAAGAAAAATACATCCAATAACTTCCCAAAGCTATCATAATATGATACATTGGTAACTTATGAATAAGTTACCAATGTATCATAACATAATTCGCATTCTTACATGTCCAATATCTAGGATATCTGGGCCAAGCTAAGGATTTCTTACGAGAAACAAGATGGCTGCCACCATTGTTCGATAGAAAGGGAGACTCGGCCAGGTGTTGCGATGGAAACATTTGATAATTATCAACATACATACATGTGTATGTTGATAATTATCAGAATACTGTATATGATAAAGATATAATGATATTGTTCCTGACTCGAATTGAATTGTTGCCGATTTACTGTTTACGGCAAGACGTGTATTTGCAGTTGACGAGTATATATACCGGCATAGCATGATTCTCACTCGTAGCCGGTCCGAGGCTGAAACGAAGAAAAATACGTCCAATAACTTCTCAACGCTATCATAATATGACACATTGGTAACTTATGAATACGTTACCAATGTATCATAACATAATTCGCATTCTTACATATCCAATTTCTAGGATATCTGGGCCAAGCTAAGGATTTCTTACGAGAAACAAGATGGCTGCCACCATTGTTCGATAGAAAGGGAGACTCGGCCAGGTGTTGCGATGGAACCATTTGATAATTATCAGCATACATACATGTGTATGTTGATAATTATCAGAATAATGTATATATGATAAAGAGATAATGATATTGTTCCTGACTCGAATTGAATTGTTGACAATTAACTGTTACGGCCAAACGTGTATTTGCATTTGTCAAATATATACCAGCATAGCATGATTCTCACTCATAGCCGGTCCGAGGCTGAAACGAAGAGAAATACGTGCAATAACTTCACAAAGTCATTATAATATGACACATTGGTAACTTATGAAAAAGTTACCAAGGTATCATATTATAAATCGCATATTAACCAGTCCAATTTTATTGAAACTCCTGCCTGATATGGCTGCAAGATGGCCGCCGAATGTTTGCATTTTTCTAATTACTGTTTAGTTCAATAGATGGCGCTGTAGAACACGCTCACTCGCGAAATAAAGTACACGCGAAAAACCGAAAAATAGGCTTTTCGCAAAAATTTTGTAACGCCATATATACCTATTCTACAGTATATATATATATATATATATACATATATATATATATATATATATATATATATATATATATATATATTTATATATATATATATATATATATATATATATATATATATATATATATATATATATATATATATATATATATATATATATATATATATATATATATATATATGAGTTATAGCTATGTGTCAATGTCAGTCCTTCCCTGCTAAATATCCTGCCACTGCTCTCTGCTCGATGAGAGGACACCAACTATCCTCACTATCATCTCATACTGCCACCTACCAATATTAGCCAGATATCTTTCCCAGCAAATACCGACTGTTATCTAGGAAATCCTTGAAATTCTTAGCTACTGCACTGTAGAAGGGACTCAGTGGATGAGAGCTAGGGGATAAGTACCGACACGAGCCTGGCCTGGGCTCGTAGAGTACCCAGCAGTTCTCCAGCCTTGTACAAGCTCGTGAATGTTTTCCTGTGTATTGGTTAATATTTCAATGGGAGTCTGCATTGAGGGATTTAGTGGGAGAGAATTAGAAATTTATGTTTTAATGAGTCCGCATTCTTCCAGTCAAAAACAAAGAATGCATTTTTGAAAATTTTGAAAGCAGGTAATGGGTTTACTTGAATCATTCAAAGGGTCTTTAGCCCCTATTAGGGTGTTCGAATCCCGGCTTGGGCATGTGAGAAAGTTACCAGTGACTTTAGGTTAGGCAGTGGTTTTCACTGGGCACTGCGGTTTCCTCAACTACTTACAACTGGCTAGTCACAACTTTGCTGCAACATGGCGAAAAAGTGACAAAAATCAAAATTCAAAAATCCAAAAAATTCAGAAAAAATGTGGAAAATTCCAAATTCAAAATCGAAATTCTAAATTCCAAATTTGTCTGTGGGAGAGGATTAATATAAGGAGAATTCAAGTGCTCCGTGGTTTGGTAGATGACATATTTACGCGACGCGAGGGTGAGGTATTAGTGTCGCCCGTGGCCCGTGCTGTCCGGGCCTATCTCGGGCTTATCTCCCTCCCTCGCTGTGACCACCATGCCAGGAATGTACAGCAATCATTTCATAGCACGGACATTTGTGAAGCTCTCTAGGAGCAGAGACTAGAAAAGCTCAGATTAGTCTCTTCATCGGTTCCCTGTTTGCGCTGACATCGAGCACTGCCTCATTATCACTGAGAACAGGGCAGAATAAATAGTATATCAAGATAGCCTTAACCCAGTTCTTCGAGAATTGTCATCTGGATCTATGATTGTTTTGATAATTACTCGAATATTCAGATTTATTTTACAAAATATTTGAAGGAGAGTTGTTGATAGTGCTCCAAGTAACATTTCTCCTTCAAATATTTTTTCTTGCCTGTTCAACTCATGAAGTTTGGGATGTCTTACGCTCTACCTAAAAATCCTAGTCTAATTTCCCTAGATTACAAAAGGTGGCATTGCTTTTGGCCTCAGCAGGCCCGAATGTGTTAACCCATTAATGCTCACACTGGCCAAAAGCAGCCTCACAATTTTGATGATATTTTGCAAGCAAAAGCGAAGTCAGGAAAATATTTGATGGAGAAACGTCAATCAGAACATAACCTACAACTCTCCTTCAAATATTTTGTGAAACCATTCTCAACTTTAAAGTTATCGTCAAAAGTATCTTAGATCCAGACGTCAATTTCTGGTAGATCACGTTAAGCATTAATGTGTTAAATGAAAAACCCTGAGTGTGGGAGGAAAGATCTGCTGTAACTGTCGACAGCGTTCACTTACATTTTCAATATTTACAAGAATGCCAAGTATAGGGAAAATGTCTATCAAGTGAGAGAGAGTGAAAGATTCTGCCCTCCCCGGTATTTTCTAACCCTCTCGATGTTTCCACTGCCTCATTAACTCATTAATGCTTGCTGATATCCTTGACAAGAGTCGTCTGGACTTAAGATACTTATTGAAATACATATGGAAATATTCATAAATTCACAAAATATTTGAAGGAGAGTTGTGTGTTGGATTGTGATGAACATTTCTCCTTCAAATATTTTCAGAAAATTCCTTTCGTTAGAGAGATATGGCCAAAAAGGTCAGGCGCTCTTTGCCGCTGTGAGCATTAATGGGTTAAGCAGGGGAAATATTCAGATCATACCAGGGATAGTAGTCCTGTAATTTGGTATGTGAAGTCTGTCAAAACAATTTATTCAGGACAGATATTCATAGCACTAATGCTTTTGATATGTTTTCCTTTGGGTTCATTATCCTATTGATGGATAGCAAGTAAAATATATTTTAATCTTTTCATCCCTGCAAAAGCACAAAGTGACTCGAATCCTTGAATATATTCCGATAAAAATCATTTAAATATGATAGTAATAGCATGATAATAATATAATAATCATTATATGTAATGATATGATATAATAAAATATAATAATAATGATAATCATAATAATAATAATAATAATAATAATAATAATAATAATAATTATAATAATAATTATAATAATGATAATGATGATGATAATAATAATAATGATAATAATAATAATTATAATAATAATAATGATAATAATAATAATAATAATAATAGTAATAGTAATAATGATAATAATAATAACGATGGATAATAGTGATAATGATAATAATGATAGTAATAATAATAATGATAATAATAATAATATATGATAATAATGATAATAGTAATAATAATAATAATAAAAATAATAATAATAATAGTAATAATGATGATAATGATAATATATGATATTTTGATATAATAATATGATAATTAAATGAGTATCTATTAGCAGCCACATAACACTGCATGTATTCAATGGTTCAAAGAATTGTTCTTTTTGTTAACCTTTTTACTGCTGGTGGCAACATTGGTCAACACAAAATACTGAAAACATGACATATTAGTAGTCATTTAATAGTACTTGGTAAGAGCTTTCCAATGAATAATAAAATGACATGGTTTCGCCTTTGAAAAAATAGCCTCTGAATGGAAAGTTTTGTTAGGTCTGGAAAATCGTTGTGGTGTTTGATTGAGAGATGTTCTATGTTGTAGACAGTCATTGGGCGGCTTTTATTCCAGTATGTCCTTGAAATCAATCCTTCCTAAACTTTTTGTAGGATTTACGTGTCATCTTAAAGCTCCTTGTGCGCCTTTTTGTTCAGCAGGGTGTCCAAATATTTTAGTTCCAGATTACAGTCGGTTGGTTAGTCCTGGAGCACAGCAATTTTTGGTGGCGGTGGTTCAATAATTGGTATAAATATTGTCACCTGGTGGCACTACTATACTAGCCTTTGTGGCATTAGTAAAGACCTTGATATATTTATGGACAGTATAACTAAATGGAGTTCACACATTTTGAAGTACAAGATATATGAAAAAAAAAATTCATGTGAAATGTCTGAGAGGCTCAATTGGTCATGTTTTCCAAAAAAATTCCCTGGGTTATTGTTTAAAACAATACCTAATATTTTTGGCTTGTCACATGTTTTGAAGCCTCTGTCCCACACTGGTGCGACAATATGACAGTTGAACACCCCTGGTCAAGTTGTCAGAAGAGGAAGCATCAATATACAATGCAGTGGGAATTATATTGAAGTGAAAAAAATTCAGTTATCTGCTTGAAATTGACATTTTAAGAAATTCCTCACAAGAGACTTTGGGTGTCCTGAAGGGTGATTTTTGAGGGTTTGGGGTGTCTATGCTGGCTAAGGCTATGCCTGGGACTGCGAGTTGAGTTGTCAGAGGAGGAAGCCAGCTTTGACAAATAGCTGACTGGTGTGGAGAGAGTGTGGAGCGTGGCTGGGACTGTGGTGAGTGCTGGCGACACACTTCACTATTAACCCTTATGCTGCTTGTGGCTAATTTTCCCAATACAAAAAGATGCAAAAAACCTGAGAAATGACCGTAACCCTTGAAATGGGTACTCCTCTGAGAGTACTCAGCGAGAGCTTTCTAATGAATACCAACATGACAGGGTTTCGATGTTTTTATTCAAAAACTTAGCGCCTTCAGCAGAGGGTTTGGAACTTCGGACAGCTTAATCTTGTGTTTATAGTGGGGGTCAGGGGGTTGTGTGTGTGGGGGGGGGGGGGGGGGAATCGGAGCAGGGGTGAGTGTGGTCGGGACTGTTGTAAGTGGTGGCGACACATATTTCACTGTTACGGCCCCCTCTCAATAGCTCATTGCTCGCACCTTCTGCAGAGAGTTTGGACAGCCATATCTTGTGTTTATAGTGGGGGTCAGGGGTGTGTGTGAGTGTGGGAGGGGGAGGGGGGGAGCGAGAAGAAGGGATGGTTTTATTGTGTGAAGTTGTTACCATCCCTGACCCCCCTCACACCATGAAACACACGACTACTAGGATGGAAAGTTGCCAGGTTGTTTGGTGTCAGCCTCTCTGGTCCTACCGCAACTCACTGCCTTCCCATGGTGCACTGGGGCTCTCGCGATCCTCACAGCCAAAAGAGCAGCAGTCGGCAAAATAATCTTCAGCACTCACAGCTCTTGAGAGCTGAAAAGGATAGCGCTAAGGAGCTAACATTAACAGTATCGGAAAACACAAACAGAGGAATTGACAATTGATATTGTAAAACTGGGTTGTAAAAAGATCATTCCTGTTCCCTTATTGTGGGAGGGTGAGTACTTTTTATCGTTACAAATTTCAACAAAATACACAGATTAGCATTAACACATTCATTCCTACTTAGGAGAAAGAGAGAGAGAGTTAAGGATTCGAACTACCATTAACAATATCGGGAACAGAGGAGTTGACAATTTATATTGTAAAACTTTCTTTGTAAAACATCATCTTTGTGGGAGGGTGAGTAGTTTTTCGTGTAACTGTTTGTTTTTATTTACCAAAATACTCAAATTAGCTTGACCCTTATACTGGTTGTGGATAATTTGGCAAATACAAGATGAGGCAAAAAACCTGATTAGTGACTGAAACCCTGGCACATGGGTACTCATCTGAGATTTCTTAGCGAGAACTATCCAATGAATACCAAATTGACAGGGTTTAGATGGTTTTCAAAAATCCTTGTGCTATGGACAAGAAGTAGCCTCGGCATTGGAAGGGTTAAACCCATTCATTCCTACCTATAACCAGAAAGCCCAACTCTTTTACCCATTTATGCTGAAGACGTCCTCTTGAAATTTTCATCTGACATCACAGGAAGTTTAAGATTTTTTTGCAAAATATTTGAAGGAGAGTTGTTGGTTGTGTTCTAATCAACATTTCTCCCACAAACATTTTCCCAACTATGCTTTAGCTAAAATGATTTCATCAAAATTGTCTGGCTGGTTTGGTGGGTGTACATACATTTTTGCCAGTGGAAGATATTTTCCCACAAGTTTTCTGCTGGTACTATTACAAACAAGAGCTCTTGCGTGTGAGCTTGTTAGGGATCACTGAATTTCTCCTGTGGAATCAGCTCTTGTAGTATCACTGATACTCTTATAGTTATTTCGACACACAATCCCTCAAAAATCAACGATTGGAACACTAACATTTTATGTGAAGAATTTATTGAAAATGTCAATTTCAAAGCATATTACTGAATTTTTTTCACCACAGTATAATTCCCATGACATTTTCTAAATATATTATGCCTTATTTCAATGAGTAACTACATGTTTATGGGTGTTATCTGAATACAGTATGTTTTTTTTTCTCCCCTGAAGAATAGGATGCCTGAAATTGTTGAAATTGATAATTCTCTAAATCATTGCTAAGACCCTTGTCTCACCTATACCTGAGTGTGGCGAGCTCATTTCAGCTGTCATGCAAAGTGAGTTGTCCAAATACAGTGACCCTTAACCTTTGTGACCATAACAGTGTTATCGCAAGAGATTTACCCTTTCTTTCAGTGATATTAATTTTTGCCTTGGTATTGAAAGATATATACTGACCAGTATGGAGGTTCATTTTAAAGTGCACTTTTCTTGCCAATCCATAATTATAAGATTCAATATTTCATGTATCTTAACTTTCATTTTGACTTGAATTCTGTTTGTTTGGTGATAATGAAATGATGGGCCTCTTGGCTTAAAAGTGGCCACAGATGATTGGTGAAGTAAATCAACAGGTCATTGTAACAATCATGTGTTTTAGTGAGATTATTGGACTAGATTAACCCATTTACGCTAGAGCCTGAAAGATGTGACTTTTTTATGTATTGTTATGTTATATTTCCCACTGCGTGACACTGGGGCAAAGTAGTTTGGCAATATGAGTGTTAATGATAATAATAATAATAATAATAATAATAATAATAATAATAATAATAATAATAATAATGATAAAAGTAATAATAATAATAATTATAATAATAATAATAATAATAATAATAATAATAATAATAATAATAATAATTGATATTTTATATAAATATGCAAAGTTCAAGAGCGCTTTAAAAAGAATAGTCATTCGACAGATGTTAATGGTCCATATAGTCATATAAACTCCTTTTGAAATACCTTTCTTAATCTATTTCTTTACTATTTTGTATTACAATATAAATAAGGTATACACAGACTTTTTAAAAAAATACCATCAAAGTAATAATGAAATCATGAGTATACATTACATGGATATTTCACTCTTACGATATGTATAGTTGTTTGTTTGATAACTAGACCAGTTTTGAAAATCAGGAAATCATGATTATATTTTACATGGATATTTCACTCTTACGATATGTATAGTTGTTTGTTTGATAACTAGACCAGTTTTGAAAATCAGGAAATCATGATTATATTTTACATGGATATTTCACTCTTGTGAGTAAGATTTATATATTTTTTGTTTGATAAATAGACCAGTGTTGAAAACTAGAAAATTAGAAAATCCTGAGCATATTTCCCATGATTATCTCTCTCTTATGAATAAGATTTTTAAGATTTATAGTTTTTTGTGTGATAACTAGACCAGTACAGTGTTGAAAGGAAGGAATGAGAGTTCCTGGCGCAAAGTAGTAGTTGCCCACTTTCTCGGTTGTGAGTTTTGCTTGGCAACATCTCCCCAGCTCTGAGGAATGTATATGATCCCACAGCGTGGCCCGTTCAAGGGGTGGGGGGCATGACTTACAAAGGAATCCCAATTTTATGCTTCAAGACCTGCCGAGATCACATTCAAGAGGCCGCCGTAATACTCAACCTCTTTGAGAGCGCGCTGCTACAGAATCGTTTAAAACCAATCTCGTGTCGGTAAGATATCATCGCACTTGCTCTTTCAACTGGCACTACGAGAGGAATGTAGATGCAGAGAGAAATATAGTTCCTGGATTACTGGTGCTTCAAGTGGGCATGAGAAATAAATCTGGAGATAAACGCCAAAACAAGCTGTTCTGGCAAAGATTTCCGCTGTTAGATCTACTGGTATCTGTGATGTCAGGTCATTTGTTACTAACAGCCCTCCATTTATGTCTAATGATAAGCAGGCTAGTTATTGGGGTAATTGTGTTAGACATGAATAGGACAGTTATGATTCTGATTATGATAATAGTAGTAGAAGTACTACTGCTCTACTACTACTTCTACTACCACTACTACTACTACTACTACTACTACTACTACTACTACTACTACTACTACTACTACTACTACTACTACTACTACCACTACTACTACTACTACTCCTACTACTACTACTACTACTACTACTACTACTACTACTACTACTACTACTACTACTACTACTACACTAATGGTAATGATAATAAGAAAAAATAATAATAATGATAATAATAATTATTATAATAATGATAATGTTGGGATAGTACTATTAACAAAAAAGCAAGACATACCTACTTATACATATATATATATATATATATATATATATATATATATATATATATATATATATATATATATATATATATATATATATATTTATATATATATATATATATATATATATATATATATATATATATATATATATATATATATATGTATATATATATATATATATACATATATGTATATATACATATATACATATATCTATATTCATATGTATGTACCAATTTGTCCAATGGATTGTTATTCACAGCCTTATCCACTTACCACCTGTTATATCATATCCAAGTGGTAACTGTTGTATTATGCAGCAGGTTCTAGCTCAGTGCGTAATGATACCTGGGTGTAAACTCTTACGTATCTTCCCAGTATTTCATTATTAGTTTCTTGGTCCTGGTCCAGAGCTAGAGGTGAGAGTGCCATACATGTTATGCCATCACTCAACTCTCAAAACTTAACCATTAAGACATTACTTCTAGAGTCATTTACTATAAAGGATGAATACCTCTAAGAACGAAAGGGTATGGTACATTATGGTACGTTATTGGTACCAATGAAACAGTACAGTACTTTAAAAGTACTGTTGACTGTACTTTATTGCATTATTACCTTATACATTTTGTTGTGATTAGTCATGTTTAGCCTCCTTGACAATCCCTAATAAGCAATAACTTCACAGTGTTTAGTATCATTGAGAGTATCTTTGAGAAAGGAATCGGTACGATACGGTACATTTTGAAACAATACTGGTTCTAATACTTGTACATCTTAACATTATTCCTTCCAACTTGTCCCCCTTCTTACCACCCTTCTTGTTGATAGCTGTGTTCGGCAGCCAGCGATGGGCCATTGTTCCCATGCCTCTCAACTCCTGGTGGGATAAATGCTAACTAAATTGGCCACCTTGAATATTTGGTGCCTGGTCACAGAAAATCTGAACTGAAAAAATACAAATGACAGCGTAGAAATAATCTAGGCTACCTTTCTTGTTGATGATTAAAACTGGGGTATATGGACCTTTCTTGTTGATAGCTGCATTTAGGAGGGGGGCAGCACTGATGGTGCATTGTCCCCCCCCCCCTCCTCATTCTTGCAATCCTTCTTGTTGATAGCTGTGTTCAGGAAGGGGGGGGGGGCACCAATGTTGTATTGTCCCCCCTCTTTCTTGCAACCCTTCTTGTTGATAGCTGTGTTCAGGAAGGGGGGGGGCACCAATGCCGTATTGTCCCCCCCCCCTCTTTCTTGCAACCCTTCTTGTTGATAGCTGTGTTCAGGAAGGGGGGGGGGGGCACCAATGCCGCATTGTCCCCCCCCCCTTTCTTCTTACCCTTCTTGTAGAAAGTCATGTTCGCAGCCAGCACTGGCCCATCGTCCCTGCGCTACTCAGCCCTTCTCTGAAATGCTGTTAGCATTTATTATTTATCCCTCTAATTGCTGTGCAAACAGGCTGCGGCTTTTATGTCTTTCCCCCTGTGGTAAAGTAGGCCTCCGCCTGCCCCCGTCTGTTCCCCCTAATTAGCTAGTCACCCCCTCAATTATTAAAGCCGCTAACCGATACCACTACCTCTCCAGCACTGATCTCTAGTGAACCAGCCCCCCTAATGCATGCGAAACTAATCATTATAGACCTTTTTTCCATGTATAGAATTGGTCCTCAAGGGTTACCATATTCTTAGGGATCATCCCAGATGGATATCTCTAGAAGGTTACGTCATGGTAGGGTACTAGTACCAATGAAATGGTACGATATTTTAACCCTTCCAATGCTAAAGCTACTTTCGTCCAAATCACAATGACGCAAATATTTTTGAAAACCATCTAAACCCTGTCATGTTGGTATTCATTGGATAGCCCTCGCTAAGTACTCTCAGATGAGTACCCATTTGCCAGAGTTTCAGTCATTTTCAGCTTTTTTAGAATTAGCTAATTAGCTAGTCACCCCCTCAATTATTAGATGCCGCTAGCCGATATCTGTATTTCTCCAGCACTGATCTCTAGCGAGTAACCCCTAATGCATGCAAAACTAACCATTATAGGCCTTTTTCCATGCAAAGAGTAGCTCCTTTAGGGTTACCTTATCTTAGGGATGGATATCTCTAAGAATGAAACCGTACAGTATTGGTAACCAATGAAAGGGCGCTATATTGAATATTATGTATCATTATTATCATTGTTATTATTATTATTATTATTATTATTATTATTATTATTATTATTATTATTATTATTATTATTATTATTATTATCATTATTATTATCATTATTATTATTATTATTATTATTATTATTATTATTATTATTATTATTATTATTATTACTATTATTATAATTACTATTATTATTATTATTATTATTATTATTATTATTATTATTATTATCATTATAATTATTATTATTATTATTATTATTATTATCATTATTATTATTATCATTATTATCATTATTATCATTATTATTATTGTTATAAATATTATTGTTCTTATTATTATTGTTCTTATTATTATTATTAATATTATTATTTTAATTATTATCATTATTATTATTATTATTATTATTTTTATTACTATTATCATTGTCGTTATTATCAATATTTTATTATTATTATTAGTTATTATTATTATTATCATTATTATTAAGGTATATTTAGCTCTGTAGATAATGCAAACAGCCATTCATCCCGATTCAGCGAAAAGAGTGGAAGAGAGTTTATTGACGTTACGTGTCGGAACAGTTCAGTGCTGGTTCACTTATTTCTGTGTTACCGTGGTAACTGGACACCAGAAATAGATACATTTTTGCAATTAGAAGGGAATGTTCTGGGCGCAGTGATCCATGTCAGCTATTTATCAGAGTCAGGGAAAGTCTCACTCTGACACAGTCACTCAGCAGGCCTCATCGCTAACTCAAAATGTTACTGGCCCTTTAGGACCAGAAACACCTAGGATCTACTGGTCCTGCAAAGTTTTTACTGGTCCTACTAAGTTTTCTTCAACATTACAAGAATAAAAATTGCATAAAATTCACTGACAACATTTATATTTTATTTTCATCTATTTCAAAACTTTTTAGGACATTCTTGAGGGGAAAATTGTTCGCAAGAATGTCCCCAAATGTTTACTGGCCCTGTAGGACCAGTTGAGGTATTTTTTTACTGGCCTGAAGAAGCTGTTTTGGGGAATTTTTACTGGCCTGGGGCCAGTAAATTACTGTTAGCGTTGAGCCTTGCTCAGCAGCCATCCAGCAGCTCTCCTACTGGGAGGAAAGAAAACCCCACTCACGGAATACAGTCACAAAACATGCTGTTGAAAAATACACTTGTTCCCCATTTTGACCAAAATCCCAAAGAAATGGTCATAAAATTTGAACAGAGTAAAAGTTTGAAAAGAAATGTATACCCATCCCTATGTATTGATCTTTTCTCCACTAAGATATGATTTTGTTATCCCTGCCAGTTATATAAGATTCAGGGACAGGGCTCGACGCTAAGGGTAAACCTATGGCCCCAGGCCAGTAAAAATTCCCAAAAACAGCTTCGGGCCAGTAAAAAAAGACCTCAACTGGTCCTACAGGGCCAGTAAATATTTGGAGACATTCTTGTTTAAAAGTTTCCCCGAGAATGTCCCCAAATGTTTTTGAAATAAATGAAGATAAAATTTATAAAGATAAATGTTTTGTTGAATCTTATACAATGTTCTTTCTTGTTATGTTAAAGAAAAAATGTAGGACCAGTAAACATTTTGCAGGACCAGTAGATGCTAGGTGTTACAGGTCCTACAGGGCCAGTATCATTTTGAGTTAGCGTTGAGGCCTGAGGGATAGTCTCGCTCTGACACCGTCACTCAGTGGTGTACCATCAGCTCTCCTACTGCCGAGGAAAGAATATCTCACTCATTGAATCCAGTCACAAAACATGCTATTGAAAAATATGCTTGTTGCCCATTTTGACCAAATTCCAAAAGAAATGGTCATAAAGTTTTAATGGAACCAAAATTAGAAAAATATATATTATGTGAAAAAAGTGTTTGTAATTATATGTAGGATACAGCGACCTTATTTTGAGAAACTGTTAATTTACAGTGAAACCTCTCAATGTAAACGCCCCGAGGTGCGAACACCTTATGTAAACACAATTTCCCAGTCCCATTTGTATCTTTTACATTATGAAAAGACCTCTGAGAGGTGAACAACCCTAATGTGACTGGACCCAAGATGTTCACATTTCCGAGGTTTCACTGTATTGACTATTGAATACTACTTTTGGGTGGTAGAAAATACTTTTTAAGCCTACTGCTGCTGTCCACTCTAGCAGTGTTGTAGCCATTGTAATGACACACTAAGAGGTAGCTAACCCACTCAACCAACCAAGCTCCTAGTCCCTGAAAAGTTACCTTTCCCTTCTGAGTTGACTAACCTGAGTGTTGTGTAGTACCAGATATGACAGATAGATGGCACTCTGTGTCATACACAAACCAAGTCCTCCATTCACCTGGTGAGGTAAATGTGAACTAAATTTGCTTCTCTGGCCATCTTGGCCACTTGGTGCCTGGTAACAGAAAGACATCTAGACTGATCCACTCAGGCCACACTTTTCTCTTTGTGGTTCTAAATGTTTACCTGTAGAAATTGCACTAGAAAACATGCTATTTGAATTGACCACACTTTTCTCTCATCATATTTTCCTTAGCATTTATTGAACTTTATTAATGAAGAACAGCTCTTTCGTTGATAAAGTGCCATCTCATAAACACTTAAGTTTCACTTTCCACTTCAAACTCCATATGTGCCATACATTTCTGTTCACCTTATATTCTTTAGAATTCCCCTGTCTGTCCTTTATGAGAAGGAAAAATGCTGATGAATTCTTGTTTGTTTGTTTCAGTAGTTATGGTGTTGTATAAGACTTGGAGACTGCCATGGTGAATACATGCACATCAATAGGTCTGCTGACAGCGCTAGCCGGACTACTTTCTCTGCTAGCGGTCACCACATCCTCGAAAATAATAGGTGAGTAGTTATTTAATACATGCACATCAATAGGTCTGCTGACAGCGCTAGCCGGACTACTTTCTCTGCTAGCGGTCACCACATCCTCAAAGATAATAGGTGAGTAGTTATTTAATACATGCACATCAATAGGTCTGCTGACAGCGCTAGCCGGACTACTTTCTCTGCTAGCGGTCACCACATCCTCGAAAATAATAGGTGAGTAGTTATTTAATACATGCACATCAAAAGGTATGCTGACAGCGCTAGCTGGACTACTTTCTCTGGTAGCTGTCACCACCTCCTCAAAGATAATAGGTGAGTAGTTAAAGGATGTACATATAGAGGGCTCTGTTGTCAATTATTGTTGTCTATTAACTTTGGTCTCACAACTCTTAATATTTCTTAATATGTTTATAGGAATACTCGAAAGAAGATTGTTAAATTTTTTAACTTAATTTTTTTTGCATGTATTGAAGGTAATAACCCTTTGTTGACTCAGACCTGGATGCTTGGCCCTTGTTATGGTTGCTGACAGTTGAGAAGTAATGATGATGATTATAATGATGATTGTAATGAAAAAATAAGTGATAATAATAATGATAATAATACTAATAATAATGATAATGATAATAATAATGATAATAATGATGATAATGATAATAATAATAATGATAATATAATAATAATAATATAATAATAATAATAATAATAATAATAATAATAATAATGATAATAATAAAAATAATAATAATTGTAATAATAATAATAATAATAATAATATTAATAATAATAGTTATAATAGTAATGATAATAATATCAATAATAATAATAATTAGAATAGTAATGATAATAATACTAACAATAATAGTCATAATGGTAATAATGATAATAATGATAATGATAGAAATAATAATCATAATAGTTGTAATAGTAGAGATAATAATAGTTATAATGATAATGATAACAACAATAATAGTAATGATAATAATGGTAATAATAATAATAATAATAATAATAATAATAATAATAATAATAATAATAATAATGATAATAATAATGATAATGATAATGATAATAATAACAATAACAATAACAACAAGTAATAATTCCCTGCTTGTTATTTATTCCTTCAGAGGGGTCCGGCTGTGCGGATGGCAGCAGTGAGGGACTGGAGCATCATGGGAAGGTAGCGGCGTGCGAGGGCGAGTGGGCGGGGCATGTGCAGAACAGCTCGTACCTGTGCGCACGTGGCTGGCGCGTCTGCGGCTGGTACGACGAGCATGTGCTCAAGACGATCACGTGGAAGGACGCGATGTCGGTGGAGGGCTGCTTCGCCTTCAACGCTGCGCAGGATGGCGGCGAGTGCAAGGAGTGCAGGAGCTTCCTGGAGGAGGTACGTACTTCTCTGGAGCACAACTGTGAAATATGTTGTTATTATACAAATATGACATCCCTGTGGGGTTGCCAACATAATTGTCTACCCCAAGTGAGCAACCCCACAGGGATGTCATATTTGTTTTATTATACCAAACAACCCCCCCCCCCCCCCCTCACCCCCGGGCACCCAAAATCCATGACAAGTTGAAACTTACATAACTCACTTGGGCAGTGCAATATCGGAGCAGCAGGTTTACTGTGCTGACCATGCTGGGATGTCCTATTTGTTTTATCATACCAAACAACCTACCATCTGAACTGGGTTGAGATTTTTCTTTTTTCTCTAAATTGAGACACTCTTACATGTTATTTTCTTTATCACTGTTCTCAACAATAACATAATTCCATTATTGACGGCGGCATTCTGCTCAGGCATTGACACATTTCGCCATGCGTGGGTATCTTAAAAGCATGACATCCTCAACTATATAGGGAATCATGAAACGGCACCTTGACAACAGGTGCTAATACGTTGTCTCCTTGGCAGCGGGTGCTAATACATTGAATGGTGACTGCTGTCAAGGAACCTGTAGAGACACAGGTTGCTAACAATTTTGACACATGGCTCTCATCCAATAGGATAAGAGTATCCTCACGTGAGGTATAATAATATACAAATATGACATCCCTGTGGAGTGTCCAACATGATTGTATACCCATCGAGAGCATTGTCACCCCAGGGCCATTGTCACCCCACAGGGATATCACATGTGTTTTATTATACCAAATAAACTTTACAGAATGTCATTCCTTCAATTCCTAACTTTTTATTCTCCAAGCGGGGGAGGCATTTGTATTTGCAGGTGAATACTAACATTCTAGTTACATGTGTTTTTTCAGGTATCGGTTGTGGGGTTTATCACTTTTCATGGCAATGTTTTCAAGTAGAGATAGCTTTGAATTTCCGTGTGTTTTTCAGGATGACCTGGCAGGAATTGGTCGTGGCTGCCTGCACCAGAGCTATGGCCAGAAGTCCTACCTGCCCTATTTTTTTTAGAAGAGATACAGGAAACAAACAATTTTTAGGCTTTATTTATCTTTTGAAGTCCTACCTGCCCTATATTTTTCGAACAGATACAGGGTTAATTTATCATGGCAATCTTTTGAAGTTTGACTAGCTCTCTGAATTTCCATGTTTTTTAGGATGACCTGGCAGGAATTAGTCTTAGGGTTTACCACTTATCATGGCAATCTTTTGAAGTGTGACTAGCTCTCTATTTACATGTGTATTTACATGTGTATTGGTCGTGGCTGCCAGCACCAGAGTTACGGCCAGAAGTCGTGTATCTCGGAAGTGTGACTAGCTCTCTATTTGCTTATGTGTTTTTTCAGGATGACCTGGCAGGAATTGGCCGCGGCTGCCCGCACCAGAGTTACGGCCAGAAGTCGTGTATCTCGGGAGGGAAGATCGACGTGAGCTGCTGTGTGGATACACACTTCAACCGGGCGTGTACCTACAGGCCTGGGCTGGCGAACGGGGTGCTCTGCTGCAGATTACCTGGTAACTAAATACTGT
This sequence comes from Maea johnstoni, assembly GCA_963942565.1. NCBI lineage: Eukaryota > Metazoa > Annelida > Polychaeta > Spionida > Magelonidae > Maea > Maea johnstoni. The sequence goes on from OZ012694.1 coordinate 13,828,205, forward strand.
ATAAGTGGTAATTTTTACAGGCATTTAATTTTCGCTATTTTCGCGCTTCCCTTGATAGCGCCAAAATAGCATTCTTCAAATAAATGTCCTGCTTTGTATCTGCTTTGTTTGAGTGCTTGAAGGAGCGGAATTAAAGTAGCACAAATACCCTCAAGCTGGGCTGTAAAGCAAAATAATTTTTAGCACTCCAAATTATGTAGCACTCCAAATTATGGCTGCATACAGTACTAGTCCATGTAGAACAACTCCTGTAAGGTTCATGTGCTTAGTCTTAGCTGGCAGGGTATTTGGGCATCATTTGGACATCCAAACCCTCAAAATCAGCCCTCAGGCACCCTAATTTCTTTAAAGTAATTTTTGAAAATGTCATTTATCAAGGGTTTCTTTTCAAAATTGGCAGTGGTGTCAGGTAAATTGTAATTTATTATTTTAGTTAGTCTAATACTCAATAGGTGTCACCGGTTAAGAGTATCATAAGACCTTAAAATTATGTATGTTTTAGTGTTATCAACCAATGAGGAGTAGACTATTTTCTATGTTATCAAAATGTAATTGTTAGTATAAAAATGGGCTTTCGTCTTTGTTTCAGGAGTTCCGCCGAGGATTCTCGTCCACCCGGAAAAGCGGAAACACGTGACGACGGAGCACACGTTTCTGCTGACGTGCCAAGCTACGGGCACGCCCCCGCCCAGGGTCACATGGTACAAGGACGGCAAGCTGCTCTATAAGAACAACACACAAATACATCTCTCGGAGGCTGGTAAGACACATTCTCATCTAGGTTGCTGATAGGTTCAAAATTTTTGAAAAAAAAAATGATAAATATCAAAAAAGAAATTTCAATTTTTTCTTTTAAAAATTTCAATTTTTGAAAAACAATTAGAAAATTTTTTGATTGAAATTTTTTACTTTTTTTAAAAATTTTACACAAAGGTTCAACAAGCTAACCACCAAAGCATATTGAAAAAAAACTTACTATGTAGCCAAAAAATATTTTATTTAAATTTCAAAGAAAAAACAAAAAACTTTTTTAATGATATTTACCTTTTAATTCATGCATCGTTAAGAGATATTCAATTTGTTGGAGAGAGAGCTGTATCTTGCAGTTTGTTATTAACCCTTTTGTGACCGGTCTCATTTTGCTATGATTGCTCCTTTGTTCTAGGGTATCTGCTGGTGTCACAGGCGAAGCCGTCAGATTCCGGGATATACACATGCATGATGACCAACTCCGAGGGGAACGACACCTCAAGTTCAAAGGTTGTGGTGGCAGGTAAGAATATGACCTTGACCTTTACTATTTCTCCCATAGAGGGTATGTTGTAACTATATCCAGTTTTTAATAGTCAAGGAAACTGGAGTACCCCAAGAAACCATCGCCTAACCCAAAGTCACAAGCAACTTTCTCACATACTTTGATCACGATTCAAACCTGGGTAATGGTTTGAGACAGTTTGCAGTCAAGGGATATGCATTACTGCGTAACATGTTAATATTGCGTACTTTGCACAAAATTTACACAGTATACCGTATCATAATTGATTATAATGAAAGTTGAAAATAGTAGTCAAATAAACTCAAATGATAGGTCACAATATCATTTGGCCTATCAGATTATAGCTCACTCTTTCATTTTGACATTGGTAATGCTTGTTAATGCTATTTTGGTTTTCTCATCATAGCTTAGTATTTTACCATTTACCTTGATTATTAGGTTATGGATCATTAGAACATATTTTCTTGGTAATACAGGTTAGGCCTAAGGAAAAAGGTTCATTGTGACCTGTAACCTGACCCTAACATGTTTTTACTCAAAAAAATCCCTACCCTTAAGTTTTTTCTGCCCTTACAACTCCTAATCAACATAAAACATACATGAAACATGCATTTTTGGAGAAAAAAAATAATCAAAAAAATAAACCTACCTACCCTATTTTTTCGGACCATTACAGGAAACGAACAATTTTTTTCATGCTTTACTTGTATTTAGGTTTTCACGTGATAGTTCATTGTTTGACTATTTTATTTTGATCATCAGATTACCGATCGGGCTGCAGTGATGGTACCACTGACGGCCTGCACCAGTTTGAGGATATCCAGGCGTGTAAAGGAAAATGGCGCGGTCACGTGAAGCGCGCGAAGCAGCTGTGCTCACGAGGCTGGCTCGTCTGCAGCCCGCACCATGTGGACCTCATACGACAGATCACCTGGGCCGATAACCTCAACCTCAAGGGCTGCTACGCCTACAACTCAGAGAACACACAGGATAAGTGTACCAGGTAAAACCGTAAAATCTTGGTAATTTGGACCACAAAGCTTCTTGATATCGAGGGGGAGGGAGGGGGATGGCCGATAACCTTAACCTCAAGGGCTGCCAACTCGGAGAACACACAGGATAAATGTGCCAGGTAATACAGTAAATTCTCGCTAATTTGGACCACCCTAGTAATATGGGCAACTTTAAATAATTAATTAGGTAATATGTTAGTCTACCTAATATCAGAGGCGGGGGTGGGCGATAACCTTAACCTCAAGGGCTGCTACGCCTACAACTGAGAGAACACACAGGATAAGTGTACAAGGTAATACCGTAAATTTCTTTGAGATTTGGACCACTGTAAGAATCTGGGCCACCTTAATTAATTAGGTAATATGTCAGTCTTCCTGATATCAGGGGGGGGGGGGCATTAACCTCAACCTCAAGGGAACACACAGGATAAGTGTACTAGGTAATATTGTAAATCCCCGGTAATTTGGATCTGGGCCACCTTTATTATTTTGCAAAATAATTATTGGGAAATCTGGGCCACTGCCCTCTTCAGCTGATTGAGAATTATAAGAATATTGGCCACTATAACATAAATTCTCTGTAATATGGATCACCCTAGGAATTTTGGCCACCTAAATCATTTTTCAAAATAATTATTGGGAAAAATGTGCCACCATCCTCTACGGACGCTGGCGATTTATCAGAATATGGGCCACTATCTAAATCTGACATCAAAACCTAGCCATAGTTCCCATCTAAAACATTCTAGTATAGGTATCAAGTGACAATAAACCAGGGAAAATCCCCAAAGTATTCTCGTTCAAGACTAGAAGGATTAGGATTGAAAACAATCTAAAAATAGTTTATTCCTGGAATAGGCTTTATTTGTTATGATATGGCAAAATATGTTTAGAATGGTTGTCCTGGTTGCTATATAAATGTGTGGCAATGTGGAGGGTCTCTCTGCAACTAAAAGACCCCTTGGAACTTGTGGAGAGAAGGAATTTCTTCCCGGTTTTGTGTTTCTATCACTGCGATATGACCTAAGCTGTTGAAAGTGACATAAAAAACCATTCCTTCCTTCATTAAAATGCTGATTTTCTGGTGTTGCTTTCCTCAGATGCCACAGGCGTAACATGGCTGGTGTAGGTGACAGGTGCTCTAAGATGCGTCGCCTGCACAGCTCGTGTCTGGCTCAGGGCAGGGTGGACGTCTACCACGACGAGGCCGACCCAGGCTGCACCTACAAGCAGGGCAGCACCACGGGGGTACTCTGCTGCAGGAAGGTCAAGAGTAAAAGTAAGTACTATGTCTACAAGCAGGGCAGCACCACGGGGGTACTCTGCTGCAGGAAGGTCAAGAGTAAAAGTAAGTGAATGTCCAGTAAATGGCACTTTTGAAATTTTCACGATACAAAATATGATTCAGTATCGATATTTCCTTATCGATATGATACCTTTTAACGATACTCAATGGCTCTGAGAGACCTAATTTTGTTAAATTAGCACTGTCATCTTCGTAGATTTTGCTAATGTATAGCAAACTTCTTTTACACGGAGATGTTCTAGAGAGTAATATATATTTTAACAATATCTTTAACAGCACTGCATGCCTATGAGAGGCCTAATTTTGTTTATTTAGCACTGACAGCTTAAGATTGATTTTTTGCTACACTATGATACATCATACTCATCACATTTGCATATTTTCATATTCTGTCCTCCATATGTAAACACCTTTGAAATTTTCACGATACGATACAAAATTGATATTTCCTTAACAATACGATACCTTTACAATATTTTAAATGATACTGCCTGCCTTCAAGAGACCTAATTTTGGTAAGATTTTGCGATACAATATTATTTTCCATTCCATACTGGTATTAGGTATCATGACTAACTAACTTATTCTAAATATTGTATTGCTTAAATGATTGAAGTATATATTTTTTTAGTTTCAGAAATGTATAAACCAAAAAGCTGCAGCCCCAAGTGTCAGAACGGAGGTCGGTGTACATGGGGAAACACATGTCGCTGTGCACCCGGCTACAAGGGAGCATTCTGCCAGCATGGTAGGTCTAAATAGAAACACTCAGATACCTTGCTAGAGGTTGGGTTTTTTCACCCATTATCATATGTACTCTTTATTCTGTATTCCTCCAAATGAGCGATCAATTAGATTTGCTAGAAGTGGTATTGGCAATCTTCTTTTTAGTCTCACCTCATGCGCGGTGCCAATCGTGGCAACAATCCATGGCTACCCAGAGCTTGAACGCCTTGCGCTCTTTTGTTTCGCCGTGTACAGACTGATATTGCGAAGTGTCCAAGCTCTAGAAAATAAGGACAAAATACAGCCTGTACCGATAGCACATGTAAAGGCAAAGAAACATTTGTGTTTGTGGGAAGAGTTTTGGGAGGTTCACAAGGCCAGGAAATAATGTCCGCTGGAGGGGTGCAGTTAATCAGGGCCTGTGCACTTATTTGGTAGATTACGGTAAAGATTCAACCTCTCTGCTAGAGGTTGATTTTTTTCACCCAGCATCACATGTACTTTTCATATCTTTAAATGAATTTCTGATTAGTGTAGTTCCAGAAGTAGCATACATTAACTAATTATTTGATTTCATTCAAATTCTATTCCATATGACTTCTGCCCTCATTGATCAACTTTTTTTAAGTTTCATTTTCTGGTGATTTTTACATTAAAGCTTTTGTGTAAAAAAATGAAATTTTGTTTGAAGTTCTATTACATACTTAGTAGTATGAAAAATAATTCCTGAATGAGGGCTGTATAAAATGCTTTTAGCTTATCATAAAGTCTGGACTGTGATAGCCAAATGAATAGGAATGAAAGACACATTTAAAGTTAAAATAGTGTAAGGTGTCTTGGACTCTGTCCGAGATAAGTGACGTAAATTAACATAGTAACAAAGTAGATAGGAATTATTTGGGATCTGAGCTTTATAGGGATCCGTGCAAGTCAGAGGTAGACGAGTGAGAGGTTAACAAAGTTATCTGTATGTAAATGAAGAAAATTTATTTGAATGTATATTTTTTATATCATTATGTAAATGAATAAGATTTATTTAGAAATACAAAAAAAGTTATTTTTTGGTAAAAGAATCAAATTTATTTAAAAATAAAAAAAGTTATCTTTTTACAAAAAATTAATAAAAAAATTAAAATTAAAAAAAGTTATCTTTATGTAAATAAATGAAATTTATTTGAAAATAAAAAAAAGTTATCTTTATGTCACTTCAGCTGTGTGTGAGCCTAGTTGCGGTGGCAATTCGTTCTGCGTGCGTCCGGGGGCGTGTCGGTGTCGCCCGGGCTACGTGGGCCACCACTGTATGGAGAAGATTTCCCGTAAAGGCAACAGCGCGCAGCAGATCACCAACTGCAAGCGCAAGTGTTACAACGGCGGGCGCTGCAAGAACGGACACTGCAAATGTCCACGAACGCATTGGGGGCTGTCCTGTCAGCATTGTAAGTATTAGACAGAACCTCTTTTATTCATTAAAGGTACTCTTAACGATACTGACCACTGTTAAGTTATCATTTATTAAGGATTGTCCATGATCCTAAACATGACTATCACAACAAAATTTATAAGGTAATAATGCAATTATACCATTAACAGTACCATTAAAATACTGTACCGTTTCATTGGTACTGATGCCACATTAAACAAATGCAACATCTCTGTGGGGTTGCCAGCATGATTGTATCCCCCGAGGGAGCTTTGTCACCCGAGGTGACAAAGCTCCCGAGCATTTTTGACACATTTTGTCAGCATTTTTGACACATGGCTCTCATCCAATAGGATAAGAGTATCCTCATGTGAGGTATAATAAACCATATTGTTTCATTCTTGAAGGTATCCATCCCTTGTCATTTGTGTATGTGCTAATCTACAACTTTTATCCCTTTTTCAGTGGTGCGGTGGCGACCAAATCCGGAGCTGAATCGTACGGAGAGGTGACAGCCTAGCAACTGAGGGTGATTTACCATGGTGATACGTTACCATGGAGATGCGTTACCGTGGTGATAATTTTCTGGCAGAATCTACTTCATTTGCCCGTTTGTTAGTGTACAGTCCAAGTCTTGTGTATAAATATATAAATATCTATGAATATAGCAGTATATTGATTTAAGTGTTACTCTGGTCTTGAGGTACAGTATTGTGCATATTCTGTGCTGTGAACTGGCAGAATGTTCGAATTTGGAGAGGATTTTTTTTCTCTTATATTTCCTTTGCTTTCCTGAATTGAATGGGAAACCTTTGATTACTACATGATAAGGTATTAATCATCTGATGATGATGAAAACAAAATACAATACTGTTGTGAGGTACAGTATTGTGTGTGTTCTGTAGTGTGAACTGGCAGAATGTTTGAATTTGGAGAAGATTTTTTTTCTCTTATACTTCCTTATCTTTCCTGAATTGAATGGGGAATATTTGATTTCTACATTTGTTAATTACTAGAGTACCATAAAGTCTAGAACTATGGCACACGCAAGGGCTTGGGACAAAAACTACAATTGCAATGTGTTTACATTTATTGCATATTTCACGATACCACTTTTTGTCTTATTTTGTCAAATTATTATTCTCCCTTCATACCAACACAAGCTCTTCTGTAAATTACTTAATCCTTTCCTGATGTGGAGAAAATTACAGTGTAACCTTGTAACTTATTGAAAAGATACTATTTCTCCTCATTGATAGTATTATGTAATAATTGCATTGCATGCAAGTGAGATAAATGTAATACATATACTTACTTGGCAGTTTTTGAGTTTGTTTGATATGTTTTCCATCAGATATTGGTTCACTTCAGCCTTTGCTCGGTGCTGCCACCCAGTTTCTAAATGAGGTACTAGAAACACCGGTAAAACCCATTCATAACCCTTCTGCTGCTGGTGGCTAATTTGGCTAGTACAAAATCTTGTCCTTTAGACAAAAGTGGCCTCAGCATCGGAAGAGTTAAAGTTCCATTACACCTTGAAACTCTCCTTATATGGTCTTGATTTGCAATGTGTTGTATATATTGTGTAAAGTACTAAAAGCGTATCAGTATAAACGTAAATATATTATTTGTATAGTTATTACTAAATGGGATTACCGTATTCCTCCGAATAAGCACACATGCGGGTGACAAGTTAAAAAAAAATCGCTGGAAGGGGTATTGGCAAACTTCCGAAGGAATCATTCATGTTTGCAGGGGAGGTTAAAAAGGCCAAAAGATAATGTGCAATGCTTGCCCCTTCCAGCATTTTTCAGAAAAAAGATGGTGCGTTTAGTTGGAGTCTGTGCGCTTAATCGGAGGAATATGGTACACAACAATATGGTCTGCTCATAGCTAGCTTAAGGATGTGTTTGATATTCCTCAATGGTGCTCTTAACCCATTCATGCCTGGAGATCTTGATAGAGTTCGTCTGGACCAATCATGCTTTTGGAAATAACATTGGAATTAAACATTGATTAAGAAAATATTTGAAGGAGAGTTGTTAGTTAGTTAGTTTCTGGTTAACATTTCTTCACCCAATATTTTCTGAAAATTTCTTTTGCTAGAAAGATACCATCAAAACTTCATGCGCTTTTTGGGCATTACAGGCATGAAAGGGTTAACATATAGTCGTACCCCCATTTTTTACATGAGGACTTTATGAGTTCTAAGATATTTTCCTGTGCGATGCTGCCTGTATCCAATGCCTTTGCGGGCAGGCAGCTGTGCAGATACTGTAGTGGATTGTTAAATTCTCATAATCCTCAAAATAGCCGTGCTTTAAATTCATATTTTCCAACTCCTGAGCTATTATTGCAATGAAATTACCTGATCTGATTTGAAAAAAAAACTATCCTGTTCATAATTAGTATTAATTACATTGACTTAAAATCCATTCACTTCCAGTTACCTAAATATTTTGTACATTACAATATTTTGTTGACTTATAAAGCTTAAACCAAATGTTGGTCTTGTGCATAGTAGAGATAGGTATTTTGACTGGCAATCAATCAAGTTATTGAATTGCTTATATTACAAAGTATTGCTGTCATACTGCTGTTAATCAAATACTGTTGATGACATAATCATAACCCATTAATGCTCACAGCATTGAAAAGCGGCCTGACAATTTGGATGAAATTTTTCAAGCTATAGCATACTGAAAATATTTGAAGGAGAGATGTTGATTAGAACACTACCAACAACTCTCCTCCAAATAATTCTAAAAAGAATTCTTGATAACCAAGTTATTGTCAAAAATAATATGGATCCAGATGACAATTTCTCATGGAACTATGAAGTATCAATTAGTAAGTAACAATGTATTTTTGTTTTTCACTGCTGACTGATTCCATAGGAATGTATTGTTTTAATCTGGCCCTCAAAAGGTTTATTACATTGCAGAAAAGGGGAGGGAGGTATTAACCTCTAACTTTTGGTTTACAATCAGTAATAGGGTCTTAGCCAGGATGAAAAGACTGGGTGCCCAAAATTGGCAATTGTAAAATGTTAGGGCAAATATTTTTCAAGGGAAACAATAATATACCCAGATTACAATCATGAACCTGTATTTACTCATTGAAATAAGCTAGTGTTATATCTTTATTAATTGTTATGGATGGATTTATCAATTATATCTTTGAAAATGACAATTTGAGAAATTTAATCAAAAAAAGTTTTGGTTGTCCCTAGGGGTGATTTTCAAGGGTTTGGGTGTCCAAATGACGCCCTACTGGCTAAGACTATGATCATGAGGTAGAGAGTCTGTTGTTCCTGTGGTACTTCTTAGTATATAGGATATATTTAGTGCAATCCAGTACCTCTACCTGCGGTCCTAGATACACATTTTCTACTGAAAGGAAACTTACCACAAAAGTGCAATGGTCTTATGTAATGTCACTTTATTGTTTATGTAAATTTTGTGTCAAAATAAAAAAAATGTAGAAAAACATTCAAGCCTTGACTAGTATGACATCCTACTTGCTAATTTTAAATAGCACTTGTTATTTTTACTTTGTGTGTGTATGTATGTGTGGTTGGTTGGGTGTATGTGTGGCAGATTTTGTTGGATAGGGAATTACTGCGCATCAATATACAAAATCTTAATGCCCAGTACATATATGAAGTGCAGAAGTTAAGCTATCATCATTTGGATTTCACACACACATGAAAATATCTGAACAAACAAATAGTTTGAAGTATTTGATTGAAAGCGGTTGTCCCATTCGCTTTTAAAATTCACCCATCAAATATTTTTTAATGTTTTCCTATTTTATGAGTTTAATTTGGTTTTCTTGTTGACAGGAATCTTAGATGAGAAGGTAATATATTGACTGAAAGGATAAGGAAAGGGTAACTCGAACCAAATGATTTCACAATAATTAGTTTGCAAAATAATTACAGTGGCCCAAATTCCTAGGGTGGTCTAAATTTCTGAGAATTTACGGTAATTACTTGAGAAATAGAGGTTCTTCAACGGGTGTGGTGGAGAAGGACATTTCTTACACAAGGGGAAAGAATTTTCATCTTGGCCTCTGGCGAGTTCCAAGATGAAAATTCTATTCCCGAGTGTAAAAAATGTCCTACTCCACCACACAAGTTGAACCTATTTCTGCCACGTCCCATTAGATAAATAAACAGTAAATAATCGGGGAAACTTACTGGCTTGCACCTTTTTTGACACAACCCAATTACGTTACCAGAACTGGGTCAATATCAATGCGTCTGGCCAAATGACTACTGGTTCCCAGGAAGATACTGCATAGAAAATAATTCCCAGATAAAACTTCTCACAGAGTGTTGAAAGGCTGTTATCCGATACTTAAGTGGGAGATTCTTTATTTGCTAGGTACCAAAGAATAAATACACATGATAAGAACTGTTAAGGGAATACTGGCGTCTTTGTTTACATGCAGCAACCGCTCCCGCGTGACACGAACGCTACCGCGTGACATTTCTAGGTCACGTTGCTAAGCAACGAAAGAAGTGCAGTGTTCCATATATGGCAATCTTTACCAAATATGGTATTAAGTTGATTCCTAATGGCCATTTGGAATGGCCATTGAGAATGGAATTTCTTCTATGTTTATTTCAGCCCCATAGTGGTAGAAGCACTGTTCCCCCATTATCTCTCAAACCAATTGAGGCCGCTGCTTTCTGCACCCATTCTAAATATCTAAACAAATGACACACAACATTAAGGTGTTAAGCTGTGGAATCCTAATAGAAAATAACCAAGCAAAAGACAATTCAAGCACTGAAAGACTTTATTTGATAAAAAATCTTGGATTTCATACAAAATTAGTCAGTTGCAAAAATATTCTCAAATCTAGACTTCCACTAGTAGTCTAGCGGCCAAACCCTGTACGGGCTCTAAATAAGGAGTTTGTTGCACCCCCCTGTAAGTAAAAGTTTGACACTGTGGGATGATAGGTACATATATGTACTTCAAGAAAATACTTTGTCGCGGGCCTGCGTCATGGTCAGTAAGGAGATACTGGACATCAAACTGACCACTCTCTGGATAAATGCTTTGCTATTATGAGGAGCAAGGGGATAAGTAAATCATGCACAGATTTTGATAGGAGTGGTCAAATCTATAATGTCACCCCTCATTTTGAAGCCCACATATTTCTCTTTAAGATGGCATAAACTTTGTTGTCCCTGGGGACCTTGGTCCAAAGGTCAAGGTCATGAAATCAGATTTTTTTTTATGAAATTGGCATGGCAGGAATGAAATGGATGAAAAAAGTTTTTTTATATACTACTAAAGTTTCTGAATATTCATTCTAGGTGTTTGTTTGTGTACAAGAATATCTTATCAATAGAATTTACATGTACAATAAACATTTATTTGTCAAATTAACCTTTGGTGCACTATTGACCATAGGAGTACAGTTAAAATGGCGAAGCTAGTTCAATATGTACACTGCTTAACACAGTCAATTCTGCTGTGCCTGAGTGATTATTAATCAGGTAGGTATTTCGGTCAGTGTAGATGATGTTAAGTTGGCATGAAATATGTTGTCCCTGGTGACCTTGGTCCAAAGGTCAAGGTCATGAAATCAGAAATTTGTAAATAAATTGGCATGCTTGGATGAAATCAATACAGAAACTTCTTATTTTGATAAGTACACTTTCTGATTTTTAATTCTAGGTGTTCATTTATGTACAACTGTATAACAGAAATAGAACTGACATGTTTTATAAACAATTAATTGTGTTTTTGACCTTTTGTCAACTCTAAACTTAGGGGCCTGTTCAAATTTGTTGCACTTACAAAATGCTTACCAAAGCCAATCCATCTGTTATATACTATGATGATGTTCAGTCATACCCAATTCCATGTAACCTTGAACCAGATGATTCGTGACCTTCAGACAAAGGTCAAGGTCACAGAGAAAACAGTTATTAGGTTGTATAACTGGGAAAAATCTTTGCTGCTGGGCCTGAAATATGCCATTTTCTTAAATTTGAGTTTAAATTAATGTCCAGGGACAAAAATGAAAATTCTTTTGGTAGAATGGTAAACAGCAATATGTAGTTAAAACCTTACTAGGCTTCAAGGATGACTATAGTCTTGAAACCCTACTCATCTGAGTCCTCGTCACTGGACACACTGTCACTTTCATCTGAATCGTCACCAGTATTGACACACTGGTCCACATCTCCACCACACAGACAAGCAGGTGTGCATTTCAATCCACGCTGTGCACACTTGCACTGCCTTTTTGCACATATGGTTTTTTTGCATCGACAGGTGGTAAGCTCTACAACCTCCTTTGGTGCAGATTCTTGAGTAATCAGTTCTGGAAGCAACCCGTCTTCTGTTCCAATCCATCCATGTCCGCCAGGGGGTGGAATATCAGGTTTTGCTACCAGTGCAGATTTCCACACGACACACTGATAATTGCATCGTTTAACATGCTGAGTAAGGCTGTCTCTGCATGGTGGCAAACCCTCATTCTGCTTGGCATGTTTGCAGAATAGATTATACCTTACTTTGTTGATTTCCGTAGTAACAGGGTCTGATTGGTATAGCTGACAGACAAAGTTTTCACATACTTTCATCACCTCTTGTGGGATCGGCAAGGAATCACCAAGACTGCGCAGACTCTGATATCTTTCTTGGTTTCCTCTTAGGACATCTAGTCCATTTTTCTTCCCTTTGCCCTTGAAACAGCTGGTACTGTCACAACCAGTCAGGGCGTGGTATGGAAGGAGGGTACACAGGTCAGCACCTATCTTTTGCCCTATGCTGTGCAAGGGAATGTAGCGAGTCGATTGCTTGGTCCCAGTCTTGAACCAAATGTTGATATCAAATTGACCTGAGAAGTTGATTCCCAGGATAAAAACATCTGTATCAGGAGACCATGTAATGGCAGTGTTGATCCCGAACCTGGTACATGCATCATGGACATGAAGCATGAGTCTAGTATCAGCCTCTTCCTGGCTTGAATATAGGTCATACAGTTCTTTAACACTGTCTTTGGACAAAGCTATGACTCGCTCATGATCAACAAATCCTCCTGAGAGCACGAGGGTCTGGGAGGAGTCAAGCTTACATGGCATTGAGGTCTCCCATTCACTGAAGACAAAGGCATTTAAGTTATCTTTGTTCTTTGGGTTGGCAAGGTAAGCCTTCATATTTCTGGGAAGGACCTGGTCTTTAGAATAAATGCACACTTCTGGTGAATTGGCTGTATGGCCTCTGTGTTTCCGCTCTCCTGCCTTAATGGACAAGGTACTGTCATATCTGTCTGATACCACTTGGACAATGTTGCCCTCCAGAAAGCCAAGCCTGATAAACTTTTCAAGACCAGCCAAGAGATCTCCAAATGTACTGATCCCTGCTCTGGACGACAATTTCTGTACACAGGCCATGTGGTCAATAAAGACTGCAGTTTGGGTTCTATTTGTGACAACCTCCTTGAAAGTGTCAACATCCAGAGATGCGCTAGCTTCCTCCTCTAATTGCCTCAGCGTCTGAGCTTTGTTTGTTTTCATGAGAGAGCCATCTACATTGGAAATTGCTCATAGGCAAACAGCTTCTCAAGATCCACGTGCCTGTCTTTTGAAATGACTGCCAACCGGCTGAACAGTTTGTAATCACTCTGTAGGGATTGGGATTTTGCTTTGGCTGTGTCTTTTTGCTTAATTCCTGTCTTAGCTATGCTAGAGAATGTCAAAAGCTTCTGTTTCTTGATTATGTCGGTTAGTGGTATGGAATTAGAGTTCAGTCGTGTACGGACATGTTCTTCTAAGGCTTCACCTCCAATAACTTTTGCACTGAAAAGTGCATTTGCTACATCAGCAGGGGCAACAACCCAAACTGCAGTCTTTATTGACCACATGGCCTGTGTACAGAAATTGTCGTCAAGAGCAGGGATCAGCACATTTGGAGATCTCTTGGCTGATCTTGAAAAGTTTATCAGGCTTGGCTTTCTGGAGGGCAACATTGTCCAAGTGGCATCAGACCGATATGACATTACCTTGTCCATTAAGGCAGGAGAGCGGAAACGCAGAGGCCATACAGCCAATTCACCAGAAGTGTGCATTTATTCTAAAGACCAGGTCCTTCCCAGAAATATGAAGGCTTACCTTGCCAACCCAAAGAACAAATATAACTTAAATGCCTTTGTCTTCAGTGAATTGGAGACCTTAATGCCATGTAAGCTTGACTCCTCCCAGACCCTCGTGCTCTCAGGAGGATTTGTTGATCATGAGCGAATCATAGCTTTGTCCAAAGACAGTGTTAAAGAACTGTATGACCTATATTCAAGCCAGAAAGAGGCTGATACTAGACTCATGCTTCATATCCATGATGCATGTACCAGGTTCGGGATCAACACTGCCATTACATGGTCTCCTGATACAGATGTTTTTATCCTGGGAATCAACTTCTCAGGTCAATTTGATATCAACATTTGGTTCAAGACTGGGACCAAGCAATCGACTCGCTACATTCCCTTGCACAGCATAGGGCAAAAGATAGGTGCTGACCTGTGTACCCTCCTTCTTCCATACCACGCCCTGACTGGTTGTGACAGTACCAGCTGTTTCAAGGGCAAAGGGAAGAAAAAAGGACTAGATGTCCTAAGAGGAAACCAAGAAAGATATCAGAGTCTGCGCAGTCTTGGTGATTCCTTGCAGATCCCACAAGAGGTGATGAAAGTATGTGGAAACTTTGTCTGTCAGCTATACCAATCAGACCCTGTTACTACGGATATCAACAAAGTAAGGTATAATCTATTCTGCAAACATGCCAAGCAGAATGAGGGTTTGCCACCAAGCAGAGATAGCCTTACTCAGCATGTTAAACGATGCAATTATCAGTGTGTCGTGTGGAAATCTGCACTGGTAGCAAAACCTGATATTCCACCCCCTGGCGGACATGGATGGATTGGAACAGAAGACAGGTTGCTTCCAGAGCTGATGACTCAAGAATCTGCACCAAAGGAGGTTGTAGAGCTTACCACCTGTCGATGTAAAACCTCCAAATGTGCAAAAAGGCAGTGCAAGTGTGCACAGCGTGGATTGAAATGCACACCTGCTTGTCTGTGTGGTGGAGATGTGGACCAGTGTGTCAATACTGGTGACGATTCAGATGAAAGTGACAGTGCGTCCAGTGACGAGGACTCAGATGAGTAGGGTTTCAAGACTATAGTCATCCTTAAAGCCTAGTAAGGTTTTAACTACATATTGCTGTTTACCATTCTACCAAAAGAATTTTCATTTTTGTCCCTGGACATTAATTTAAACTCAAATTTAAGAAAATGGCATATTTCAGGCCCAGCAGCTAAGATTTTTCCCAGTTATACAACCTAATAACTGTTTTTTTCTGTGACCTTGACCTTTGACTGAAGGTCACGAATCATCTGGTTCAAGGTTACATGGAATTGGACATGACTGAACATCATCATAGTATATAACAGATGGATTGGCTTTGGTAAGCATTTTGTAAGGGCATGCAACAAATTTGAACAGGCCCCTAAGTTTAGAGTTGACAAAAGGTCAAAAACACAATTAATTGTTTATAAAACATGTCAGTTCTATTTCTGTTATACAGTTGTACATAAATGAACACCTAGAATTAAAAATCAGAAAGTGTACTTATCAAAATAAGAAGTTTCTGTATTGATTTCATCCAAGCATGCCAATTTATTTACAAATTTCTGATTTCATGACCTTGACCTTTAGACCAAGGTCACCAGGGACAACATATTTCATGCCAACTTAACATCATCTACACTGACCGAAATACCTACCTGATTAATAATCACTCAGGCACAGCAGACTTGACTGTGTTAAGCAGTGTACATATTGAACTAGCTTCGCCATTTTAACTGTACTCCTATGGTCAATAGTGCACCAAAGGTTAATTTGACAAATAAATGTTTATTGTACATGTAAATTCTATTGATAAGATATTCTTGTACACAAACAAACACCTAGAATGAATATTCAGAAACTTTAGTAGTATATAAAAAAACTTTTTTCATCCATTTCATTCCTGCCATGCCAATTTCATAAAAAAATATGATTTCATGACCTTGACCTTTGGACCAAGGTCATCAGGGACAACAAAGTTTATGCCATCTTAAAGAGAAATATGTGGGCTTCAAAATGAGGGGTGACATTATAGATTTGACCACTCCTATCAAAATCTGTGCATGATTTACTTATCCCCTTGCTCCTCATAATAGCAAAGCATTTATCCAGAGAGTGGTCAGTTTGATGTCCAGTATCTCCTTACTGACCATGACCCAGGCCCGCGACAAAGTATTTTCTTGAAGTACATATATGTACCTTCAGCCTACAGTGTCAAACTTTTACTTACAGGGGGGTGCAACAGAATCCAAAATTTTGGGTTTTGGCCGCTAGCCTATAGCCCAAGAGTGGACTAAACACCCTGAGACTGCTGCTGAGGTCTTCTGCTACTAAGGAAGAAAGTACTGCTCTATGAGTTTCCAGTCTTCAGACGTATTATTCAACATGTAGCCTATCAGATGGTACATATATACAGCACAACATGAATATGTGAATTTCCATCGGTCGCTGCATCCTGAGATTCTTACTTCTGAGTTGAATCATATATATATTATCCACACATTTATTCATCAAAAAGTCACCATACACTTGGGCAGCATGTGTTCTTTTCTAAATCCAAAATGCCAATTTCAAGACAGTAAGTATTGGTAATGATACCTAAGACACTCATAATGAACACCCCTCACTTGGTGTGCTTAATACATTTATAGGCATGATAGATGTATCTATAGCAGTCTCATCTCATTGTGTTTGCCGCACCCTGGTTATCACATTAATCAAATTGGAAATTGTCACATGTCTCTGGTACAATTGCAATGACGTATTATAAAAAGCCAGTTTCATCAATAGAATGCCTAGTAACAGTGGCAAAAGGAAGAAAGGAAGGAATTTATTTTACGTCGCTTTCAACAGCTTAGGTTATATTGCGACAAGATAGAAACCCGGAACCGTAAGAAATTCCCTTCACTTTATGATTAGTTCCAAGGGGTCTTTCAGTTGCAGAAGTACCATAGACAGCCCTCCACAAAGCTGCACACTTATATAGCAACCAAGCCAACCCACTATTATATTTCATTATTTTGGCAGCGGTAGTTATATGACAGGATTCAGCGATGTTAATACACAAACCTTCAGCTCTACACTTCCAGGGCAGATATGTGCCTAGCCTTATGGCTATTCATAATAATCCCATAAAAGAAATAAAGATTTTCATTAGAGCTGCATAAATACTAACAAGAGAAATGATTAGCATACACTTATTCTTTGCACCTCAGGTGCAGTCAATTAAGATATGAATACAACTAAGCATTTATGCAGTTCTACTCGGTGGCCTCTTGAGTTTGGTCTTCAGATGAAGTAATAATAAACATGGAGATCTGTAAGTTATCACAGCCACATTCCAGCTACCATCTCGGCATTAACCATATATTGGACAAAAATCAAACGCTAATGATCTACTAATATGATGCTGGCACTGCCAGGCAGCGAAGCATACATGTGTCTAGTTCACCAAGTAGCAGGTAGATGGCGCTCTCTGTTCCCAGAATTCCCTGTCACACCTGGGCCTTCGTAATGCCTTGGACAAACAGACAAAAGGGACAAATTGACAAAAAGGACAAACAGACAGAGGTCCACAAAAATCAAATGATACGTGAACAGATTGGATATATTCAGTCGAGTCAGATCTTAGTTTTACATACACACGCATTTGAATGTTATCACTTGCAATTACAGGCACATACTAGTCTGAATGAAAGGTTCATTCTGTTCTTCAAAGTTTCACATATATACTCTTAGTTTTACATGTATACGCATTGTTTGAAATTTGAATGGTAGTACTGGCTATTCCAGGCACACACTAGTCTGAATGAACGGTTTGGGGGAACAGAGCCTCCTGTGCCTTTGCGCCACGCCTAAAGAATAAGCTCCCAGACAACATAAACGCAGCTGTAAGTGTGCAAAACCTTTTAAAGTTTGAAATCATTCTTTTATTGTTAAAGCTCATCCATAATGGTCAAAGTGCGCAAAATTTATTCAACCAATTAAAACATTACTATTCGAGAAGCTCTTGTAAGTATTAACCCATTCACACTCAAGAGTTCCTCTCGAAATATCGTCTGCTACTTTCATACTTTTGAAAATAACTTGGGAATGAAGCGAAATTTCACAAAATATTTGAAGGTGATTTACTGTTTGTCTTTTGATTGACATTTCTCATTCAAATGTTTCCAAAAATATGCTTTTGTAAGGGAAATATTTCCAAAATTGTCAGGCCTCCTTTGGCCGCTCTGAGTGTTAATGGGTTAAGACCCTCGGCATCCCTGCATCGGTATTTTTGTAAAGCTCTTGTAAGTAGTATCATATAGAGGTAGAGACTAAAACTAACCACAGCATTCTATTGCATTCTGAAAAAATGCACTACAAAAATAGCATAGTTTATAACAATCATTCATACACATAGCTGCAGATACAACTCTGAATTATTTGACATATTTTATCATTTTAATCAAAATTATACAAAATATTTGGATGTTTAAAAAGTTGTCATGTATAAACAAACTTTTGATATATCAAATTTACAATCAGGATCTTAATGAGTTATTCGCAGTAAGAAGAACAGCATCATATCTTCTTTATAATCTTGGTTGACCAGCAACTATCTCTCCCTCAATTCCACACTCATTCTGTCCACGGAGGATCTTGAAAAATCCTGCACAAGAAGAGAAAATACTTGAACTCTTATCAAATATACTATACATTGACATGAAGAGGTGATGGAAAAAATATGGTATGTCAGGAGAAATAATCATAAAACTGAAAAAAGAAAAACTCAGAGCAAAACTATGGTCACTAGAGAATGCAATTGCCTGATAAACGTCCCAAAAACAATGCAGAAACATGATTATAGTAAATTTGTGGACTCCTAAATAGTTATAGGGCCTGCTCTGATGGCAGCGTGGTCTAAGGCATTGTTAGTGACAAGAACATGAGCAACAAATTTCAATCAAATATTTTCATTTTTGTCAATCCATTGGTAGGCTGCTGATGTGAAGTGGTCAACCCATTCATGCCAAGAGCGGCCAAAACCGCCTGCCTATTTAGGTGATATCTAGCTAACAAAATCAAATTTCAATGATTATTTGAAGGAGGAATATTCATCAGAAACTAATTAAGATCTCTCCTTGAAATATTTTTTCAATCTGTGATCGATTCAAACAACCTTTCTCATGGAATCTCCAGGCATGAATGGGTTAAATACTTGACCCTTCCAATGCTAAGGCTACTTTCGTCCAAAGCACAAGGACGCAAAGATAATTGAAAAACATCTAAACCCTGTCATCTTGGTATTCATTAGATAGCTGTCACTGAGTTTTCTCAGATGAGTACCCATGTGCCAGGGTTTCAGTCATTTTATAGGTTTTTCGCATCATTTTGTATTGGCCAAATTAGCCACCAGCAGCATTAGGGTTAAAAAATAAAAGTTAGGGTGCTTACCCTTATCTCCCCAGTCGGTATTCCAGGAGTTGGCAACGAGCCAGTAGGGGGTGCCACCCTCGACACCCCAGCCCAGGATCTTGATGGCGTGTCCACCGAGTTGTGCACCAGACTCGTGCTGGTAGACACCTAGTGGGGAAGAGGAGAACTAGATGAGAACCACAACAAAAATAATAACAACAAAATTTAACAATTTTCATTAATACCAACATTTAAAATCATTTTTATAGGATAATTTGGATAATGTTAATTTCTTTCATGATATTAGCACAGTTCATATGTACAGTCACACTATTATCCATACACACACTTCTAGCTCCTATTTCAAGATTCATAAATTTTAGATATTAAAACTTATCATATTCCTGCAGGTAAGTTCCTAGTTAAGACATGAACTATGTGATAAGCAATTACTAAGTGACCCAGGAGCCTGGCAGAGGAGAACACTTATAAAAGCAGTATGTCATACAGTGTCTTTAAGCCAGGATTTAGAAACTGGGTGCCTAAAATAGGCAGTTGTAAATTTTTGGGCTTCCAAATTTTTAAGGGGGATCACAATATACTGATATTTCAATCATAAACATGTATAAATTCATCAAAATAAGGCATGACTTCATTAAAAAATGTCATGGGGATTATAAGGAGATGAAAAAATTCAATTATAAGCTTGAGATTTTTAGAAATTCTACACTAAATAATTTGGGTGTCCTGAGGGGTTCTTTTCAAGGGTTTGTATGTCCAGAAATGCACCCAGATGCCCTGCTGGCTAAGACCATGATGTCACAGCTGACCCTCTCCTAAGCCTGTCATAGCAAACCCAGGTATAGGGATGGACACCTTTAAGAATAAAACGGTAGGTACAAAATTTTGTTGAGAATAGCCATGTTTAGGAATTTGGATCATGAACAATCCCTAATAAATGATAACCTCATAGTGCAAGAATTTAATACCTTTAAGAAATAAAACGATACAATACAATACTTTTTGAAATGATATCAGTACCAGTACTGCTACCTCTTAACCCTTCCAATGCTGAGGCAACTTTCATCCAAAGCATAATAGCGCAAAGGTTTTTGAAAATCATCTGAACCCTGCCATGTTGGTATTCATTGGAAAGCTCTGGCTGAGTACTTTCAGATGAATACCCATGTGCCAGGGTTTCAGTCTTTTTTCAGTTGTTTTGCATCATTTTGTATTGGCCAAATAAGCAACCAGCAGCATAAGGGTTAATGGTATCCAACCCTACCCAGGTATTTTCACATTCCTTACCAGATTTGTAAGTGACAAAGTCGGCATAGACTGTAAAGGCAGCTTCTACGGGACCGTTCTTCATGATCTCTGTCTGGATCTGCTCAGCGTCAGAACTGATGGAGTAGTCAGAAAATCCTGTCAAGAAATGTACAAACAAGAACTTGTAATTGTAGTCAAATGAAATTTTCAACATAATGAGCTTGGAGAGAATTTTCATTCACTCTTTCCATTTCTGTGTAATTTTTCCACCAGAGAAGATAGTGCAGTTACACCAGTTTCAGTTACAGCAAAAGACCCCTAGACTTACCACTTGTGTGTGTATATATATATATATATATATATATATATATATATATATATATATATATATATATATATATATATATATATATATATATATATATATATATATATATACATACATGTATATATGCATACATTTATATATCTATATATATATACATATATATATATATATATATAGCAAGTATGGTAGCTTGAACCCCCTGCAATACAAACCGTTTGTATTGTAGCCCTCAGCTGCAATACAAACAGTTTGTATTGCATACTTGACAATACAAACGGTTTGTATTGTGGAGCTGACAATACAAACAGTTTGTATTGTAAGCCAACTACAATACAAACAGTTTGAATTGCAAGCCAACTACAATACAAACGGTTTGTATTGTCGATGACAATACAAACCGTTTGTATTGTGGGTGGTAACTTGAACCACCTGCAATACAAACGGTTTGTATTGTCTATGGTAGCTTGAACCCCCTGCAATACAAACCGTATGTATTGCAGAAATTGAGTGGTTCAATACAAACGGTTTGTATTGTAGGCATTTGTAGCACTCATTACTTTGATGGCATAAGTACCTTGAATGGAAGATGGTGAAAGGTACAGTGCATATTTACAAATATAACTTGGTCAATTATTAAGAAGGCTTAGGAAATACTTTTTCAGGTGTATATCTATTATGATTATAAAACTATATAATTATGTACTTTAGTATGATATTAAAACTATCACTTGTGAGTATTTAGCTCTTTTGTGAGGATGTGGTGGCTCTGAAAAGAGCCGTTGGGGGTACATGTATGACTGATACATGTATTAGTTGCGGCTAGGAATTTTTTCTCTGATAGCCTTGTCAACTGTTTCCAAAACCATGTCGACCAGGCAGTCACTTTGCCTATCAGGGACTTGATAGTTCTCAACCTGGGAATCATCATAACAGTGAAGTTTCAAAACAGTTGTCAAAACTATGATTGAAATTTGAAGTTATTTTATGCTTGATCAATGACTGTGCTTAGCCCATCAGTTTGATTATAATCCATTGTGTAAGGTGTAATTGTCTCAGCTACCCACCTAGTTGTGCTATTGGTACAAGCTATTATGTATATGCTTTCTTTAGATAGTCTTATACATGCTATGATATAAAAACAAAGTGTGGACTTGATCCAGTGAGAAGAAATCATCACAACGGTGAAGTTTCATTATAATCCATTATGTAAGGTGTAATTGTCCCAGCTACCTAGTACCTACCTTGTTGTACTATTGTTACAAGCTATTTATTTGTGTTTTATTTGTTGTCTCTAGATAGTCTTATACATGCTATGACTTAAATACAGGAAGTGTCGGTTAATAAATTAACCATTATATGATCCTCCAGTCACTAAGTAAAACAAGTTTCAAAGCATTATAACCATGTTCATTGTTTTGAATTATGATCTGAATAAATTATCGAATTTGAATTAATTTTGTCTATTTATTTACCACACATGATATTTCATCCAGTCAGTCACATCACAATACATCCAGTTTGTATTGCAGTGCTGACTCACAGCGACAATACAAACCGTTTGTATTGCAAAGCCCTGAGAAATCTGAGTCAGGCCGACAATACAAACCGTTTGTATTGCAGCAGCTCACTCAAGAGCACAATACAAACCATTTGTATTGCAGGAGGCTAGGGGGTTCAAGTTACCATATTTGCATATATATACATATATATATATATATACATATATATATATATATATATATATATATATATATATATATATACATATACATATATATATACATACATATACATACATGATTAAATGCTATTACAGGATGTTTTTCTTGTTGAAAAAAGCAATAAATGAGCAGAGACAACTTGAAATACTGCTCGCCTATTATAGAAACAAGTGCCTATGAACAATGTCTTTCATTCTTTCCGGAATTTCTAAATTTAATGAAGACTTCAAAAGGTGCAGTGTAGTACATCACCAGAAATATTTCTAATTCCTAATGATTTTCAGCCACTGTTCACAAAGTAGGTTTCTGTATTGTGGGGGAGCAAGAGATTTCATATCTAAAAGAGGTGGAATAAAATGGTAAAAACATTGACAGAGCTAACTTTTAGTGGATTTAGGAATAAAACTAAGGCAAACTCCTTAAATAACTATGACAATGAATGTTTTCTGAGCCTACCGTAGTGTATATCATCTTTATAGGAAGTGCTATAGCTGTTGATGCAGGATCTTTTGCAGGGTGGTGTTGGGCCCTCGCCGGAGCATGGCATTCGCTTGCCAGGAACGTGGTGCTCACATGGCTTGAACTGATACGGACGACATCCCTGAAAACACAACAAACTCAGGGTTAGCCAGGGAATTACTTGGGAATTTCATAGCGAGGGTGGTGTGGGGCCTCTCGCCGGAGCAGGGCATACGCTTCCCAGGAACGTGGTGTTCACAGGGTTTGAACTGATACGGACGACATCCCTGAAAACACAACAAACTCAGGGTTAGCCAGGGAATTACTTGGGAATTTCATAGCGAGGGGGGTGTCGGGCCTCTCGCCGGAGCAGGGCATCTGCTTAGCCAGGCACATGGTGCTCACAGGGCTTGAACTGATACGGACGACAAGCCTGAAAACAGCAAGTAAGACTTAAGTGAAGTTTGAAGGAATTTTTGCAGCAAGAGCAAGAAACTCCACCTTGAAGAACAATTTTCATGAAGCATGAAAGGTATAATCCTTAAATCTGAGGTCTACAGCGAAAATCAAATCTTGTATTTGACTATGTTACCCACTTACCCTTGTGAAATATAGAGTATTATTATTATCATTATTATTATTATTATTATTATAATTATCATTATTAGTGTATGGGTAGAAACAGTGTACTGAACCATAAACTGGCTACCCCACAAGGCTTGTGAAACCTCTTTTTAGCATTCTATACCTGCTATTATAAACCTCTTTCCCCAGAGGGAGTGAACTTATGCCACTAACTATACCTTATTGTTTGTATTATTTAAAACATTCTAACAGTTTCGAAGTATATCTTAACATGTGTCCACTCTATACCTAGTAGTGCCCCTTACCTGATTGCTGCCATACTGACCGCCGGTCACTATTCCAGTACCCTTGAAGTACCTCCAGGCTTTTGGGGGCCAACCACCATTACAACTGAAAAGAGAAAGAACGTCATCTCTTACATCTGTAAGGTCTCTCTCCCTCCTCTGTCTGTCTGTCTCTCACTCTGTCTGTCTCTCTCAAAGCAGTGTCAATTGAAATCGACAAGCTTATGAGGGCAAATAGGAACACTGAAAATACATCACACCAGATATTACTAGTCAAACTCTTTAGCCTATATGGACAGCTTATAGCTATTCTCATGTCTGACCACTGACCAAAAAACTGTGTGTCGTACTTCCTTTTCAGTATTTTTATGTGTAATCATAAGCATGTGTATTTTAATGAGATTTGGGTAGGGTCCATTTGAATTTGTAACATCTCTTTGGATCTAATATATCTTTAACATAGCTTTCTCAATAAACATTGCAGCATTTGCCATATTCTGAGGCTTTACTCAAACTGAGTCCTCTATTCCCCTAGTGAGATAAACTACAACTTGTATTAATTAAATTGGCCACTATGGCCACCTAGACTATTTGGTGCCTGGTATCAGAAAAAAACATGACAGAAATCTAGGCCAATATCATAACAAAATCCAGTTTCAGAGTTCCTGTACTCACCCGTATCCGCATTCTGAGCAGCAAGTCAGGAGATCCTCGGCGGAAATGTGCGCATTGGCGCTGCCATTGGATGCGATACAAATACGGTCAGACATAGCCTCTGCAGCTCCGAATGCCTAGAACAGGAAATGATGAACATGACAATTAGTGATAAGGCAACAGAGCTTTGTGATATCGGATACAGCTTTATGACAATGCTTTCAGGATATTGTATGCTGATATCCTTCAAAACTAGGAGTTATCCAAATTTCACTATGGAAAGTAATGAATAGAACAGAGTCATAAGGGAACAGAGTTTTGTGATATCAGATACAGCTTTAAGAAAGCAGGAATGTTAATGGTGATATGCATTGAAAATATCAGTTATCCCAATTAAACTATGGAAATAAACAAAGCTTTCCTATCGGATCCTCTCACTCTAAAATTTCAATTATATTATAAGCAAATGAGACACAAATAGGTCAGACATGGCCTCTGCTGCACCGAATGCCTAGACCACAAAATGCAGGAAGTAATGACATGTGACATATTGATAAGGGAACAGAGCTTTGTGATATGTGATATCTAGAGCGTTATAATAACAGGATGATGATATGCATTCAACTATTAGTTATCCCAATTTCACTATGGAAATAACGAAAAATTCCTATCAGATCCTTAAACTTATTTTGAATTTGAATTGAACACTCCAAGCAAATAATAATGCAAAACATTATCTTTGATCACCAATTGATTTGGTATTGAAAAAAAGGACAGCCAAACATTTTACAATTGCCAATTTTGGACACCCAGTTTCAAAATTCTGGCTAAGACCCTGACTGGACCCTGTTACTATTAGTATTGAATAAGTTGAATCATCTTTACCCAGCATGATCCACAGGAGCCCTGATCTCTGACTTCCTTGATGGTGGGGCAGTTGGGCCACTGCTTACGAGAGTCGAAGTTCTCCGG
The DNA here is from genome assembly GCA_963942565.1 of Maea johnstoni. Lineage (NCBI taxonomy): Eukaryota > Metazoa > Annelida > Polychaeta > Spionida > Magelonidae > Maea > Maea johnstoni. The sequence goes on from OZ012694.1 coordinate 13,853,764, forward strand.
GAGCCGAGAGTCCACCTTGTGCACCATCAGGGGCGAGCGGTAGTTGTTGGGGTCAGGGAGTACACCCATCATGTTCTTGATGTTGGCAATTGACATCCCATCAAAGTACTTGTTATGGCCAGCCTGGAAACAAAGCAATCAAACATTAGTAATCAGCTTTTTGGATATTCAAATGCTTCAATCCAAGCCAAAGAATATACAGTACAGATATTTTAATCCTGCAACAGTTGACAGATTATATCTTTTGTGTATGACACAACCGTAAACAGGTGATCGTTTTGACAGTCCTGAGTAAAAATCTGCTGTAAGCCTGTAAAATAAGTTTTTTGACATGAAAAAAAAATTGGACAGATCTCCTGTGTGTGTGTGGCAGAAATCATGGGAATGATAATAATAATAAAATTAACAGTAACAATTGAAATAGTAAAAATAAAATAAATAATAACACTATAATAATAAAATATGAAAGCTAGTAAATATTCTATTCTATATCGAAGGAATCAATCTTACCTTCCATGTTGTGTTGATCTTGTAGTTGGTGTAGTAGATGACATCCTTGGTGAGGGGCTTCAGGAGAGGATAGTACTTGGCGCTCGCTATCGCCAGCAAAGCGAAGAGGATGCTCACACGCAGCATGACTGAAACACAAACAAAAACAGTCAGCCCAAGATAGTGCACTTGTATTTTCTAAAAGCTTTTATGTGTCAAAACTCAAAACAGGGTCTTAACCAGGATTTATAAAATGGGTGCCCAATATTGGCACTTGCAATTTAGTAAGTACTTGGTGCATGCTAATGTGGAGGATCACACGCTGAAACACAAAAACTCAGACTCGACGCAAGATTGTGCACTTGTATTTTCTTAAAGCTTTTAAATGAAACAGATTTAGAAAATCCTGACTAAGACCCTAGTTAAAGCACCAAAAATTCTCGTAACCATGACAAATTGAGCCTATCAGACATTTCACTTGAATTATTGTGATACAGATTGTATTTAAAAACTAGTGGAAATAAAAACTAGATGCCGAGGCACATGAACCAGGGTCATAGCCAGGATTTAGAAACTGCAGGGTGCCCAAAAATTGGCAATAATAAGATTTTTGGGCATCCTAATTTTCAAGGGAGACCACAATATAATCAGATTGCAACCATAAACATGCATTTACTTTAAGAAATAAAGTATTATTTCCATATACAATACCATAGGAATTATATTGAGGTGAAAAAAATTCAATCATAAGCTTGAAATCGACATTTTAAGAAATTCCTTGGTGTCCTGAAGGGTGATTTTTGAAGGTTTGGAGGTCCAAATGACGCCCTGCTGGCTAAGACTATGACATGAACCTTATATCCTGACTCATATTGCCTGAGAAGGCAACTCTGGCCATGAAATCCTCACACATATTTCTCCAAGATACATTAGTTTCCCCTTATCATGTTTTTTTGACATTAAAGAGAAACACCACTTGACAGTGGTTCTCTCCCACACTTTGCATGAAGGGAGTCGGCATCCGTACAGCCAACACAAGTAAGTAGGTAAAAATCGGCTACCGCTTTGGCTCGCGGGCTCACCCCATTACAGGGGAGCTACCGAGTGGTCCCCTTTCCAAGGTCTCTAGCTGGGTATCCCCTGATCTAGTGGCAGGGGCCTAGCCGCCTATGCGTCCAGCATGTCATTTGGACACCCAGTACACTGTTTTTTGACAGTTTGGACACCCAATTTTTTTGTCAGAATTTGCTGATGATGACTTTTCTTAGAAGATAGAAGATGCAAAAGCTGTAGTGTCACTTTTATAAGACACACAAAGCAGTTACTGGTCTAAAAAAGCAAAATCTGTAAATATATAGGGTTTATTTTACTAGTAGTATGTACTTTGTACCACACGTTGGACACACACAATTCTATGAAACCTCTATTTGGACACCCTGTTTCCAAATATTGGCTAAGACCATGTCTAGGGGTGGCGCCCTTCCCCCTCCCCAGTTTAGTGGTTATGTAAACCCTTCTCTCCTTTTTTAACTCGTCCCCCGAGCATTTACTCAGTCACAGTACTGCGACTCCATTCACACATAGCGTTAGTAGTAAGACCCAGGGTCTTCGCCAGGATTTTAAAAATGCCTGTCTAATACATTAATTACAAAATTTCTGCCCATCCAGATTTAGGTACCCAACTACATGTACTTTAAATCCTTATACAAACTACATTTAACACCCCATTGTGTCAAAAAGGGCAATTTACACTTCACCCATGACATAGAAGATGGTTTGTTAGGAAAATATTTGGATATTACCCCCAAAAAGTCAAAATAAGAAATTCTTTATAGAAAGTTTTGCCTGTCCAGAAAGTAGGCTTTCAGAAAACTGCCTGGCCAAAAGAAAGGCAAAACGGGTCCTGACTAAGTCCCTGGTAAGACCCCTTTCCAGCTATACAATGTATACATATATGTTGTTAGGTATCAAGCACCTAGGCTGCGATCAAGCATATCAGTAGACTCCCTGTGGTGATCCACACTGAGGGTCTCATGCAAGATCTGCCGGCTTCCAATCCATATGTATACATATATATACACAAACACACACACATATATATATATATATATATATATATATATATATATATATATATATATATATATATATATATATATATATATATATATATATATATATTTATACATATATATATATTAGTGCTCAGACTTGGCCGATTTTTTCTATCGATTTATCGTCCCATATGACGATAGATTATCGATAAAACACAATGATTTGGTAACTAGACGTGCACGGAACTTACCCACATTCCACTCCTGACGGCTCGTTATACCGGCGATGCTTTCCGGTAAACAACATTCGCCATTTTGAAATTGACCAAAATCACGTTCATGGCGGGATTATAAGCGTGATTGTGAAGTCCAAAATGGCATTTTATTTACCAGGAGGCACCAGCGGTACATCAAAGTAATAGAAGTGGCGGTGTGGTGTGCTTCTCTTTTGGACGAGAATTATCGTTCATTATCAATAATTCCTCGAGTTATCGATAGCGCTGCTATCGTGGCGCAACGATCAAAACGCGATATTTCGATTTATCGTCCGAGCACTAATATATATATATATGTATCCTCGCTATAGCCTATAGGTCCTCCCTAAAACCTAGTGAATTGCATTTAGTGATACTTTCTATTGATCGGTGTGGGTTTTTACTAATTGATGCAACAAAAAGGATCGTACAGTAGTGCCACCCGGTGACAATCATTTATCAATTATCAAACAAAGGCCACAATAATTGCTGTGATCCAAGACTATGACTGTGTTAAGGGCACCTACTTGGCTACTACATGTATTTAAGTGGAAACCGTGACACCGGCCATATTCAGTACTGAAACACCTTAACTTTGGGATCAACGTGATATCTAACTCCTGTTGGCCGCTGTTTACTATATCACTATCAGTGTTTGCTGTTTATTGATTGACCTATATAAAAAAACAGTCAACAGCCTTGACAAGGAAGAACTTCAAGTGTCAAAGTTAAACTTCCCAGTTGCTCGAGTGAAATCAAGTGAAATCTAAATAATTTCTCGATTTCAAGTTCTAGCATTTTATCCATTATATTTCAGACAACATATGTTTATACTTACCGACCCTTTCCGGAGTAAAACACGGTGAGAACTTTCGCAAGACGTGATAGTGATAGACTGACACCTCAACAACACAAGCTTCACGTCTTGTGACTGAGGTCATATGATTGTCATGTGACTGTCATGTGACTTATGCAGTTGCATACATGTTGTCAATAGATGTCGCTGCATGTTTCACTGAAAAATTATGGTGGGAGAGGGAAACGCCCAAAGAAGCCTATCTTTCTAGGCTGTCTATGTATTTTTTTTTCTGTCTGTAGTTCCTATTTATCTCACCAGGTGAATATGGGACTCAGTTTGAAAATTTTCAACAAATACGCATTCTGAGATTTTATTAAGCAATTTTAATATTTGAAAATATTGATGAATATTGATAAATGATTTATAAATACTAGAAAACATTTCTGATATTTATAATTGATATTTTCATATTCATAGATAACCTACATTAAGGGGGCTCGGGACCTTTGTTTTTTAAGTGTGACTTTCATCTAAAGATTGACCAATATCTTGGTCTATGTACAAGAAAACCCCAATAAACTATATATTTTATGAAGGCTGAGATTCTGGAGAGGTCAAATATTCTAAACTTATCTTGTGAAAATTTCACAATTACCCCAGGGTGGGGCCGAAAGACGTACATGTGGATTTCTAGTACATATGTTATTGCAAACAGCCTCCTGGCTTCATAAAAAGTGTAAGACAGTTGGTATTTATACATTTCATAGAAAACATATTAAGGTACGGCTAATTCTTTTATTATTTTTAATTTTTGTTCCGAACGGAATTTAGAGCAAGTTAAAGTCATCATCAATATTTTTTTCTAGAATTTCACTTTCCTTCATTTTTGAAGTCTGATTAAGAAATAACTAGAACAGATATAAAGAAAATGAAAAACTTATCCGTGCGCAAGGATGTTTTTCATTGTGTAGACAAATTTCAGCTCTCTGGGACCAATATTGAATGAATGAGGTGGTTTTAAAAATGAGAAGTATGGTGATTTCAGAAAGCTGTCTAAAACTCAAGTCAAAGTGAACCATACATTTATACATTCTAAAATGACTTTATGCTCCATTATAAAACTTAAGGGGTTAATTTGAAATAAGAATACTATTTGTTTGCATTGGTAGAATGGTTTGAATATTTAATAGTATACTGGGTACTTCAATTACTGGAATAAAAAGGGATTTTTAGAGGAGATTCTGAGCTTTCTGAAAGGAGGCTGGCACCCCCTGGTGAGTGCTCCTCCCCCAGCTGATAAGGAAAGATAACAAGCTATTAGTGACTACTAATTGCAAATTGGCTGTCTGGAGGTGAATCCATTCAATTTCAAGGAGAGTTGTTCACTAGGTACTTATCCACATTTCTTCTTCAAATATTTTTCTAGATATAGCTCTAACCATATAACTTAATGAATATGAAAATCATGATATACTATGTAAATAACTTCAGAAATAAGGATAAATTTACAAAAGAATTGGAGAAGAGTTGTTGGCTAAGTACTCATCTACATTTCCTCTTCAAATATTTTTCTAAATATAGCTCTAATCATATAAATAATTGAATAAGACTAAAATAGAGTAATTATGAAATAACTTTGGGAATAAGGGTAAATTGACAAAAGAATTCATGGAGAGTTGTTCACTAGGTACTGATCTACATTTCTTCTTCAAATATTTGTCTAGATATAGGTCTAACCATATAAATAAATGAATATAAAAATCATGAAAATTAGCTCTGATCACTGAGATAAAACCAAAATAGGGAAGGTGATTTGGGAAGACACAGGCATGTAGGGTTTAATTAGGTTTTCTCTGCATTGGTTTCATCTGACAAAAAGATATATGGAATAGATACCCGATACCTCATGCTTCTTGAAACTTTTGGGGGTAACTGGAGGAGGTAGATCCATAGCTGCACTGAACTTTTGAAGCGCATTATGCCCATTTCCACATAGGCGTCCTGCTAGAACTGATTGTCTGTTTATAGCATAAAATCGTCCATTTTTGTCACTACTAGGAAAGTCTGTTCTCTTTCCATCACAATCCTCATTTGAGCATCTACAAAAAAGGGCAGATCGAAGTCCTTGTCGCCTTCCACTGTCTTGCCATAGTTCTAACTTTCCATCAAGGCAGTATGCACACACTGCAGCTTCCTGAAGGCTGTCTTCAAGTTCTTTTGAATGCAGGATATGTCTTCCTTTTACCCTTTCTTCACAGGAATCTGTCTCATCTTCTGAGTTATGATCAGTGTCTCTTTCCTCAAAGTCTGCATCTCCAATTGCTATGCCACTGTCATCTGAACTAGTACTCAGTAGTCTAAGCTTTCTATAACTGGCACTATGAATGGTTGGTGATTCCTCAGATTCCTCTTCCTCTATTGTATCCAAATCTTCTGATACAGAAGATGTTATTGCCCATTCAAATGACCACTTCCTCTTTCTCTTCCTTCTGCGGCTACTTCCCATTGCAAGGAAACATTCAGACTCTGCACTGTCCTGAGCTCAGCATCTGAATGTTCTCTCCTAACCCTAAATCTCTACAGGAAACCCTTTTCACCTAGGTAACATGCATCCTAAACATCCTGCCCCTACCTGACACACACCAGAATATTTCTGGAACATTTGATTGGTTTAATCTCACCTGTCTGACCTGCAACTGTAAAGCCAGACAGCTGATGCACAAAAATCACACCTTTTATTCAATACCCTAATTGCAATGAGTTGGTCACTCATAACTGCTTGGTGCCTGTTTCCTGGGTAAACAGGATACTTCCATTTGAATACACATTCTGGACCTGGGCAGGAACCAACCCCCATCAATCAGCCAGTATATCACACCTCCCAGGAGAGATCAGATAAGGAAAGGCCATTATGGGTTTAGATAAGCCTCACAGCTGGTGACTCAGGATATCTGGACTCTAGTAGAAAGCTTTTTAAAAACTCCTTCTTTTTGTCATTTGTAGTTCTAGTTGAGAGTTCTAGTTCAAAGGAATAAGTAGCAAACCTTTTCAGCTATCACATATCAAAAAAACAAAAAAACACCCTATTTAAAGGTGCGAAGGTCCCGAGCCCCCTTAATAAACTAGTATTTAGTATTTATACATCATTTATAGTATTTATGTATCAATTTCTGGTTTCAGTAGATCATTTTAAATATTTTAACTTAAAGTGGCTGCATTAATAAATAATATAATAAGATGTGAAAACAAGGAAATTATTTATAAATCCTAGGAAATTATTTGTTTGCAATTATAAATGTCCATGGTATGAAAACAATAACAAAGCAATAAATAAAATTGCTTACAAAACCATGAACAGTTCCAGATTATACATAGTGCACACAAAGCTGTTTCAAAAGAAACAAAATTCTTAAAATGTGTCACAATTGGTAATACAGACCAATCTTGTGGAAACAAGATAAAATGATATCTGGACAAACCTCTTCAGACAGTTCCTTAAAACTATTTATACTAAAATGTCTAATTCTGGTTTCAATAAAAATGAACACAATCAAATAAAATGTGCATTGGCCCTGGAGGGTCTTCCTTTTTCAGAAGGAAGGAGTGGGTCAAGTGGGTGTCCAATACTTATTCTTGCTAAAACACTCTCCTCACGCCTAATGATTCTAAAACCTCCAGCCCACAGACCCAGATGAGGATGAATTTCATGTAATTTGTTGTTGACTGCTTCATCCCACTTGGACTGCCATATGCATTTTAAAGTCATTGATGTGTTTTTCAAATCACCATATGAAATTGGAATAATTGTGACTCTTCTCAGTAGAATATCATTCTTTTTTCATGGAACTGTACTAGCCAATGAAGGCGTTCCAGTACCTTAAAGAACCGTCACCTGCGTAATTAATGAGAATATGTCATTTGAAAAAAAAGTTGTAAATTTTGAAATAAAACAGAATATGGATTGAATAATGACAGGTGGCGATGATATTCTCTACCTGATAACACTCAGGAACCTGGAGATACACCTAGTTATAGGATTATGCTGCTTTGAGGTGTGTTTTGGGACAGGGCTTTTAACTGGCTTGCAATGGTACCCATCACCTTAAGTAGAGAATACCATAAGAAACTGTTTGGGCCTCTGTTTTATCCATGGTGGAATTGTCCTTTAAGGACAAGAGGATGCATCCAGTCTCGGGCAGACTTTGAATCAGAGAAAATGATAAAAATTCCTCTTGTCATCATCAGCTGTCTCAAGTACTCTCAACTCTATTTAAAGCTAGATATAGAACATGTAACTCTGCTGAAAATAGAGAAAATTTATCTGAAAGGCTATCAATAGAAGAATAATTGTCAATAATTGCAGCTGCAGCAACCTTTTCATTTAAAACAGAACCATCAGTGTAAATAAAATCAAAGTCCCGATGGAGAGCTTTAACTTCATTGTGTAAACTAATGTGAAAGAGTAAGGTTAACACTCAGAGTTCTATATTCTAGGGATGCATTTCAAGAAATTGAAACTTTGCTTTAGAGTCGGGATTAAAACCCAAATCCTCAAAAGACTTGTACAAATACCAAAAGTGATAACCAAGAATGACTCTTGGTTTTCTACTAAAATGGTATACATATTGAGGGTTAAAATAGTTTCATAAACTAGGTTATTTGGGTTGGCTGCTATTTTAATTGCAAATTGACAGGCAAGCTTTTCGCTTCTAAGGTCTACAGGGAGCTCATTTGTCTCAACTCAAAGACTGTGCAGGTGAAGTTCTAAAGGCTCCAAGAGAACGCCTCAAATTCTGATTCTGAATTGGATCTAGAAATATAAGATTTACATGTTGGTTCATATATAAAACACTCAAAGTCTAACTTAGATTGAACAAAGCCCAATGCAGCCGAAAAAGAACTATGCTTCCCACCCAAGTCAGTGTTGGAAACAACTCTCAACAAATTTAATGCTTTGACACACTTTTTCTGAAGACCCTTGATGTGAGTGACACATGTTAGTTTTGAGACAAGTAAAATACCAAGGAATTGTGTTTCCTTTTTTACCAGAAAGGGATTACTATACAGGACCAAATAGGGATTAGGATGCTGACAGAGTCTTTGATTGGAAACAATTTAAAACCATTGTTATCTGCCTAGTCTATTTAAATGAGGTTGGAGCTGTCTTTCTATGGCTTGCATATGCTTTTACCCATATGAGACACCAAAGTCATCTACAAATAGAGACTTAATTTGTCAACACTAATTCTCATACAGCTGGTGATCCTGTTGATCTTAACAATAAATAGAGTGACAGATAAAAAGCTAAAATAACTAATGAATATATAAGGATAAACGTCCCCTGAGGTTCATGTCATGTAAATCTTTCATAATTCTGTATTCCCAGGTTGTGTCATATGCTTTTTCAAGGTTGAAAAAGTTAGACACCACAAGTTCACAATTTTAAATTCCTCTCTTACAAATGTTTCAAAATGCACAAGATGATCCATTGTGCTTCTTGTTTTCCGGAAGCCACTTTGGGCTGATACAAGTGCTAGAATATCAATTATAAATGAGACCACTTAAGGCAACCGTATTTATGTGACAGAATCAACAAAAATTACCCACAAACAGCACTTCCTTTGGGGATTTTAGTTTCCCTTGCACTTTAGCTGTTAGGCCACTCCAATTTATTTAGTTGTCTTACGTGCTCAGGAGGTAGGAAATGAGCCATTTTGGAATAAAAAAAAAAATTGAAATATGTGACTTTTTTTATTTATTTTTTAATTTTTAGAGTCTGCTGACTAGGACTGGTAGCGATATGTTTCTACCAGCCTATTCTCAACTAAATAAAATCAATCAATCAATAAATCCCTGTAACCTGAAGGGTGGGAGGTATACCTCCTCAAGTCTGAGGCTCTACTACAGCAATGATAGCTTCCTGTAGTTGACTAAATCACCCTTACAAAGAATATTCTTAAAACTTAACAAATAAAAAATCTTGAGCGGTAGATCAAACGCATGACGCTCATCTTGAGCAGAAGAGTTCCGAAACCAAAACAAACAGCCACCATGTCTTTTACAGTCCACATTGTAGACAATGTTTGAAACGTTCTCTCAACATACCGCTCATCATGAGCACAGTATACTATATTCAAACATACCAAACATTAGAGTCTCAAATGAACAAACGTCATGTATGTCTATGTGGACATACAATGTGGCTATATATGAATACATACATATAAAAACAGCCACAAAATGAATAATTCAAAATAAAATGAATTGTAATATGTATGAATGAATGTGTAAAGGCACATCGGCATACAAAAGGCCATTTAGTGCCATAAGATGCGTAAAAAATAATGTTCCTTCGTTATTATAGGGAAACAACAACAAAACTATAAATAAATAAAAATGCTCACAAAAGAATGAAGTTTCAAAGTTGCGCATAAATGTTTTTTTCAAAAGAAACTAAATGCTTAAAATGTTATACTCAGCCAGCCATTTGTGTTTCATAAGGACATTGATGTGTATCTTAAAATCGCCGAAAGAAATAGGAACATTTGTAGTTCTTCTCATAATACTAGTTTCGGCAGCAGAATCTGCCTTCTCATTACCCCCCGATGCCAATATGACTGGGAATCCAATAAAATAATATTCAACAAATAACTCTGAGTGGCCCAAAGTGACTTACGCGAAACAAGACACAATGGATCACCTCATGCATTTTGAAACTTATGTAAGAGAGGGATTTTTGACCTTGAAAAAGCATATGACACAATGTGGAATATGGAATCATGAAAGATTTATATGATATGGATCTCAGGGGACGTTCACCAATTCTTATTTAAAACTTTTTATCTGAAAGGATATTTAAGTCAGAGTCAGAGTAGAAACATCCCTCTCTGCTTCTTATGACCAATAAATGGGAGTTCCACATGGTAGCAATTTATCTGTCACCCCATTAATAGCTCAGATCTACAGCATTACCAGCTGTATAAGAAATGCTGTTGAAAAGTCTCTGTTAGTTGATGACTTTTGTGTCGCATATCAATTTAAAAATATGCAAGCCATAGACACGCAGCTACAACTCCATCTGAATAGAATAGAAAATTGGGCTGATAACAATGGTTTGAAATAATCCCAATCAAAGACTGTCTGTGTGCATTTTTGTCGAAGAAGGGGTCTTCACCAGATCCCTATTAGATCCTTTATAGTACTGTAGAATAGGTATATGTCGCACTAAAAATAATTTCGCGAAAAGACATTTTTTCGTGTGTACTTTATTGCGCGAGCGAGCGGGTTCTACAGTGTCAGCTATTGAGCCAAACTAATCAAAAAATGTAAACAGTCGGCGGCCATAACTAAGCACAAGTTTCCCTAATATTGGACAGGTAAATATGCAAATTATATTATTATGATTTTGTGAAGTTATTGCATGTACCGTAATTTTGCGTTTATAAGAAACACTTTTTTACACGTTTTACACTCAAATCGAGGTTGCGTCTTATACACAAAGCTAGAGATCTAGGGTCTTTTACGTCCCCAGGCCACTCAGAGATCGTCTAATTTCAATTATAATGTGGCCATTTAATATAATGTGGACCATTTTGATAGAAGGCCAAGAGTTATTCCAACTTTTGGTATACATGTTAAAGTCTTTGGAGGAGTAAATTTTAACCCCAACAACATAGCAAAGTTTCAATTTCCTGAGACTCCCGGCCTCCATGGACATATTCGACTCCTATTGTAAACTTAATTCTTTCATATACCAAGAAGAATCTAACAGATCCGTCTTTCTACTTAAGTCTACATAATGAGGCGAAGGAGTCTTTCGAGACTATGATTTTATTTAGACTGATGGCTCTGTTTCAGATAACAAGGCTGCAGCAGCAGCAGTCATTGATGATTCTTCTTCTATTGATATATTGAACGTCTTCTTTATTTTCTGCAGAGTTGCATCTTGCTCTTGTTCGGGTTGATATGGCAGATGATGATGAAAGGAATTTTATCATTTTCTCATATCCAAAGTCTGCTCTTCAGGCCATTTTTGGCCGAGACTAGACTCATCCTCTTGTCCTCAAGATACTGGATTGCCTTTATTGACTAGTACAGTACCAAGACTTATCATCAACTAATTATCAATAAGTTGGTCAGGACATATGGAGTCGCAGTATCGGTCTATGCCCAGTTGGGTAAGGGACTGGACTATTGAGCAGTCATCCATCGCAAGGGTGTTTTCGCCCAATACACTGTGTAGGACTGTCTTGGATTTGCCAGGATGAATTTTCTATCTGCTTGCCTTTGCATAGTTTGATACTACTGAAAGCTGTAATTGTTGTGCTGATCTGTCGTTTGCTGCCAGAATAACGCTGCCAGCTAGCACAGGTAGATTGACCTGCCTGTGAGTGGCCAAGTTCACATCCAGCTGCCAGGTTTTCCAATGAGTGGAGAAGAGAGTTTAGGTAGATCTTGTATTGCAGTGTCAACAGGATTCGGTCCTGTCCCACACCCTGTTCCACTGCAAAGTTTGGTCCGAAAGATACATTGATTAGTACTTTAATTTGCTTCTGCACCGGTAAGCATGTCTGAAATCACTGACCAGACATATGGGTCTCTGATGCAGGTGAGGAGCCTGAACCTTAGGATCTCATGGTCTACAACGTCAAACGCCTTGCGGACGTCGAGGGCTGTGAGATATAGAGGTTGTTTGGAATCTTTTGATTCTGCAACATGTTCTGTGACTGCGAGAGTGGCCAGAAGCAGTGTCTTCCCCTTTGTGATGCCGAATTGCATTTGGGCTTGGTCAAGATTGATGCGGCCAAGCAGGGCATACTTTAGCAGCTTGGATAATACTGGGGTTATGGTATTATTCCTCTATAGGAGTCAACGTAGTGAGGATCACGGCCACTTTTTAGTACGGGTACGATGAATCCCATACAGAGTGTGTCTGGTATGCGTCCTTCTTTAAGTACTAGGTTGAAAATGTCTGTAATCTTAAATATTAGCTGAGGTGGTGCTAGCTTAAGATGTTCTGCTGTCAGGCCAAAGTCATCAGGAGATTTTGACATGTTTAGTTTTTTAAGTGCTGCCAGTGTCTCTCCAAATGTTATTTGGTGGAAATCGAATTCATGGTGGGAGTCTTGATCTTGATATAGGGTTTCGGCCAAGAGCACTACATCCGAGGCCACCTCTTTGAAGCTTGAATCAAAGTCGCCTTTTGTGGACGTTTTGGCTAGAGTAGCAAAATGCTGACATCCAGCAACTCTGGTTGTCATAGTAGAGGCAATCTGGTTGTCATAGTAGATTTCTGTAATTGGACCCGCATGCTTGAGGTTGTTGATCAGCTGGAAAAAAAGCTTTTGGTCGAAGCTGGAGGCGGAGTTAATTTTCTCGATGAGGTTTTCATGCCTCTGTGCTGTTTCTTTTTTGATCGATGAGCACAGCGCTTTGCTTGAACGCCTACATTATCTCGTCTGCTGGCGTACATGGGGCTTAGCTAGTCTCCCACCTGCAGCCATGCTTAATCGTTTTTTTTTTTTTTCGGGTTCCTTTACTCGGAGGGACTCTAACACCCCTCTCCCTATCCCCTTATTACAGGGCCTGCCCTGATAGCCATGTGGTCTAAGGTGTAGCAACTGACTGCTAGCTGTCTCCTACTACTGCCTGGGTTCGAACTCTGCCGGGGTATGTGAAAAAGTTGCCAGTGATTTGGGGTTAGGCGATGATTTCCTCCACCAGTTACAACTGGCCAGTCACAACTTTGCCCCTTTCTTCCCTCTTTTGCCTTCTGCTCCTGCCACCTACTTTTACCCCTTCCTCTCCCTGATTTTTCGTCAACACCTGTTGGGAACTCACCTCATGCAGATGAGCAAAGGATACATGTAGTCTGACAGCCATTTCCCACGTTGAGGGTCATCTTGTCCAGGATATACGGAGATCGTCTGACCAGAGATGGTACACGCTACACGTCTAGGAAACAACTGCCTCGAAATCCCTCTTGAACCACCGTGCATCTCGTACGGCACATCTTGCCAAATATCACGAGAGTACCATCTATTAATACATGTTATTCAACACATTCCTCCCCTATCTATTTTCTTATGGAGGATTGTCGCGAATAGCTCCCAAAATAATTTGGGTACACCGGATACACATACCAATATATATTGGTTTCTTGAATTAACATATATACACTACATACAAAACTTCTTGATAGCCTAATCCAGGTGGTAGAGACGGTTAGTGTTCAGGAAGCATTGTTGGAGGACTTCCTGTAGACTAATCTTCTTCACTACTGCGATACGTCGAGCCACTTGCAAGACCGGGATGGGATCTGTGGTCGTGCCTCAGGGAGCTTCTTTTGGTTTCAGATAGGGTGAGTCAGTCTCCAGAATGAGGCTTGCTAAAGGAGCACATCTGATCATTTCATTTGCCTCCTCATTTTCTGGATAGGTGCAGGACCCTGCTCCCCCGATGAAAGTATTAGGAAACTTCCGTATCCATGCCATGGTGTCAGACCAGCCTCCATGATTGTCATGAAGATATTGCTGACACCACATCTCTCACGATCCTGAGACAGGGAATCATGGCATCTCTGGCATGTATGACGATGGGTTTGGACAGAAAGTTCACTGCGATTTCTAACTGCTCTCTTAGGACAGCCTCTTGAAGTCTCCATTCTTTATCAGAAATTTCCCTGGATAAATCTTGCCCCATCTCTCCTACTGCCACCATTTTTGGATGATGTTTTAAATGGGCTCCACTCGGGTGACACCTAACGGATCCGTAAATACCGGCCTCGTCAAAAATCTTCACTAGATATGGATTTTGTTGAAGATACTACAGGTCGTAGACCACAGTAATGCACTTTAGGAAATATGGGCAGATGAATCAATGAGCCTTTTGCTGATATTCCATAAGGGTACCTTAGTGTTTCTGGGACTGGAATAGTCGGTCAAGATGACAGTGACCGTTGATGAAATGAATATCAACGGAATCCTCTCCATGAAGCATGACAAGTTTCTGAGAAGAAGGACGATGGGATGAAGAAGAGGAAGAAGGTCAGTTTGATGAAAAAGAGGAAGATGTCGCCTGATGAAAGGGGACTTTCCTTTGAGATTGCGCTTTTTCCATGGTTACTACCAGAGGAAGTTTCGATTTGATAGGCTCTAGCGCCTTCACCTCTGCACGGAAATCACGAACTTGTCTTCTGGCACAATGAAGGAGAAGGTTATGAATAGTCTTTCAGTGCAGTAAGGTGGAAACTCGGTCTGTAGTAGCTGCATTTCTATTGCGCAGTTTATGCAAGCCGATCAAACTCATCCAGGATAATCACCTCCTCCGCCGTAAAACTTGTAGCTATGCAGGAAAGCTTCATCTGCACAACACGATAGAGCTGCTGGATATTGTCAAGCCGTAGAACACTCATGACGTGTTCAAGGAATCGCTGAACTCCCTCCTCAAACCATGTCCAATGATTTTCTGTCCTGAAGATTCCTCTGTGTTCTTTGATATTGCTTGCATACTCAAGGGACGTGCACACCCAACAGATGAATAGCGGAACCTTTCATTCCCTCCCCTTTGTTCCTTGTCTTTCTCCCCCCACCCATTTCATTGTTCTTCAACAATGACAAAGAACCACCTTTTGGTTATATTTAATGGCACTAAATAGCGTTTGTGCCAATAGGCCTTTAAAACCTCATTCATTCACTCACTCTATCCTTTCACTCAAACTCCCTTCAATCCTATTTTTTACCTATCAGGCACCCTACATTTCCTCCTATTGTTGAGGACCATCTATGATCGTTCTGCTACTGAAAGACTATTCATGAAGAGAAGGGAATTTATCACTGGTTCCGAGTTTCAATGATCGCCAAATGACCTAAGCTGTTGAAAGTGATGTAAAGCCAATTTCTTTCTTGGATGAGTCACCTCCCCCTTCAGTATTGTTATTCAAGCTGGTTAAATCTTGTATCACCTATTTGTTATAGTAAGTTAACATACTCGTTCGAAATAAGTGCACAGACCTTTAATAACCACACCCATACGCCTTTCAATAAAAAATTCTAAGGAGCAAGCCAGCCAATATCATTTTCTGGCCTTCCGAACCTCCCCTTTTCTAGAGCTTGAACACTTTGTGCTAGCAGTCTTTCACCATTTC
This sequence comes from Maea johnstoni, assembly GCA_963942565.1. Taxonomy (NCBI): domain Eukaryota; kingdom Metazoa; phylum Annelida; class Polychaeta; order Spionida; family Magelonidae; genus Maea; species Maea johnstoni. Next base: position 13,869,505 of record OZ012694.1, read on the forward strand.
AGTCAGTCCTCAAGCGTGCAATTGAACATGCTGTAACAGAATTCAAAAGAGCGCAAAAAGTCCCAAGCTCTAGGCAGCCATGGATCATTGACACAATCGGCACCATGCAAAGGGTGTGGCTGAATGGAATATCACCAATACCTCTTCTAGCGATTTTTTTCCTAACTTGCACGCCCGCTTATTCAGAGGAATACAGCATAAAATATATCAGCTGAAAGTAAGAGCCAGAGCATATTGAGCATTTAATATCAAGTTTATTAAGTATAAATAGTCTTGATATCATTATCATGGGATAGATGTGGGTTAAGCTATGAATGTCACTTGCGAGATCCAACCTTAGTTAACAATAACAAATACGTGAACATGACACTATTCTTGAAGTCAGCCACTGAGCAACGCTATCATTAAGGATCATCACTGATGAAAAACAAAAAAAATAAAATAGGATCTGTGTAAAAAATCTATATTTACCTGAAAATATCTTGTTTAAAAGGGAGTGCTGGTCATGTACAACAAGTTAAAGGAGGTTTAACACCATTGTTTTTCATAGATAATAAGATGCAACTGTGGATTAAATCCTAAATACAGTTGTACATAGACATAGAATATATATACATGTATATATATATATATATATATATATATATATATATATATATATATATATATATATATATATATATATATATATATATGATTTTGTGTTAGTTTTATCAGCTGAAGACACAACTGATTCTGTTTTATCATCACCAATCAATCCAATCATACATGATTCTAGTTTGGTTGTGCGCTTATCAATCATACATGATTTTTAAACTCCTACTGTTATGTTGTGAATTCAACATTAAATAATTGAGAGAAAACATATTTTCCTAAATATGCTTTTGCCAGCAAGATTTCATCAAAATTGTCAGGCTGCTTTTGAGCGCTGTGAGCATTAATAGGTTAAAGAAACAATATTACAATAGTGTATTCTGTTTCCAGTACCCTGCATTCCAAAAGTCTTTGGTATCTAATCATTTAAAATACTAATAGACCTAGTCAATCCAAGTTTGAATTGACACATATAATGGAAGATAAAATAAAGTCACCAACTCTTGGAGTATTATAAGCCACTAAGGCCCCAGGTATAAAATTAATATAAGATAACTCAAAGGGTTTTTTAAACCCTAAATCATTTCAACCCGAAAGGAAGAGCTTGTTTCAAGGATTAAAATGAACCCTTATTTCCAGTTATAACCTATCTAGTACTACAGATATTTACATTTCACTATCCCTTTCAATAGAGTAATATTTACAGGACATCAAATTTACTGTAGAATAGGAAATTAATCTGAGTGATTTATTCTGCCAAACTTTTTTGAGTGGGGTCAGTTTGTCTTAATGAAAGCCGGTTGTATTATTCCTGTCATTAGAATATTAACCTTCACTATAATTTGAAAAAAAATCAAAAATCGTGAAAAGATCTTGGAAAAATCAAAAATCACAAACTTGCACTTCGGATTAATTTCCTATTGTACAGTATAAGATTAGAGTATGAGTTTGCTGTCAGTAGTCTTTGGTTTGGTTCGTTCATGCTCTGATATTTCCATGCCGGCTGCCGTAGTTGAGTATTCTCTCGGCCGCCACTTCTCGTTCCGCGTGTAATCTCCGGTAACTGCAGCGGTAAAATCCCACAAATAACACGCACGCAAACGTCAAAACTGCCGACGTCAGGATATTCGCCCCTACAAAATAAAAAGAAAGCACATAAATCGACCATGTACGCATACAGAATATCCTGGTTTATGAAATATATATTATTCCCATGACCGCCATATACACAATATTATCCCTTGGAATTTCCATTTCTACACTTTTTCTGCCATATTGCAGCTAAAACGTGACTAGCCAGTTGCAAGTGGCAGTCCAATTGGACATTGTGTAACAAAAAAACAAAAGTGGGCAATGCGTCCAAGCTCTAGGATCATGGATTGTTGCCACGATCGGCACCGCATGTGGGATGCAGCTGAATGGAAGATTGCTAATACCCTTTCTTGCATTCAAATTTTCTTCCTAACTTGCTATTCAAATGTGCGCTCATTTAGACAAGTATGGTATGTATTTAGCAGCATGCACTTACTGTTGTAGTCTTTGAGTGACAAGCCCGTACTGGAGCCTAGTGGTTGAGCCAAGAACTGCATGAGCAGGATCAAAACAATACTCATCACTTGACTGCAATAAGAGAGAAAATGGTACAAGTTAACTACATCCTAAACATTGTCAAAATGTTATTTAAAAATATAGTCATAACCAACAAATTTCAACAAGCCATTTAGCAACAAGCCAAAAACTTAAAGCATTATTTAACCTGGAAATCTTTCGGAGAACTTGACCGATTGAGCCCATCAGAAATTTCATTTGATCTATTTTTGATACAAATTGTATTTAAAAACAACAATTTTATTTAGCAATACTGTCTTTTGATTGATCTAGGTCTTAACTATTACAACAATGGCTAATACAGCAGTGCCACCAGGTGACAATATTTATAACGATTATTGAACCACAGCCACCAAAAAGGGCTATTCTAAGGTTGGAGTTACAATAAGAAGAAAATCCTTAGTTGACAGCAGCACCTTCACCTCAGAATGACAGGTCAACTTTTCATATGCAGGACAATGGGGCCCACTAATCAATGAAAAACTGGAGCAGGGATTCTCAAGATAATTAACTGTACTCCGGGAAAAAGATATTTGGACACGGGAACAGGAAGTAAACAACTCTTACCCCATTATGATAAGGAAGCCGGAGCTTGTAGCCTCGGCAACAGGAAATGTTGACTCCACCCCCAACTCCAGGGCCACCGGGTAGGCTGCAAACCCAAAGAAGCCATACAGGCCTAATATGATAGCTACAGATGTTTCAATGCCACTGTAGCGCGATGCCTGAAAAAACAAACAAAATACATCAGACAGAAAAAAGGCAGGTTCTCAATAGTAAAAGAAAATTTCAAAGGTGCACCAACACTTTAAACCTGAGTGTGTATGTTTTGCCTTCTCAAGAAGGTGACTTTCATCATAGTATATGGAAAATATGAATTTTGAATCTTCACCTTGAGTTGCTTGTTAAGTTGATGCATAAAAGACACCAGTAGTCTTTAAGGATATTTATTTTTATGACTATTTGAAGCAGCTGAATCTTCTATGGAGCAAGAATAACAACAAAATAACAAACAATGGAAAGTCTTAGCACCACCTCAAAAATAATATTGTGCTTACTCATTAATCATTTTTCCAAATCTGTGTGATTTTAAACAGACAAGGTTGTAATAGCAGTACCTTAAAATTCCATACCACATCTTGCTTGTTTTTATTTAAAGCATTACAATCATTTACTGTAATATTTGAATTGTGGTAAAAACAGAATATGTTCTAAAGTGTACTTTTATACTAGCATAATTTATGGTAATATTTGAATTGTGGTAAATGTTGACTATGCTCTAAAGTGTACATACTAACATAATTGTATGGTAATATGACTTATATCTGAAAAGTGTTGTGGATGTTGATAAATAGTTTATTGTCCAATCCAGATAATGACATTCATTACAAGCAATACACAAGTGTTAAAATCCAGCGAGCCACAAAGCCTTATAATGGACCAAATACAATCATAAATACTCTTATAAATATTATAAGTGGTAAATGTTGACTATGCTCTAAAGTGTACTTACTAGCATGAAGGCTATCAATGCCAGCGAGGCAAACGAAAGGCTGGTCTTGGCAGATTCCTCAAACTTGCCGGTCTTATCCACAAAGAGGCCAGCCAGGCCCGCGCCAACAATTCCTGCACCAATCAGAATGGCACCAGCTATACCCACGTAATCCTGCAATACACAATACATATGCATGTATGTATATTTACTGACTGTACTTCTCATTACAAAAATTATATGTAAGTATGCAATACACAAAAGATTTGTTCTCAACACGCTACCTCTCATGTCTTTTGAATAAATATACCAAGAAGTTTACAATGAAGTGCCACACAATTCATAAATAATCAATGAAAATAAGTGTTGATTTTTTTTGGAATGTGTCATGTGTCATTATAAGCACTAGTCATGAAGTTAAAGATCCATATTATTATTGATTGCTTAGGGTTGTCCAATCAGAAATCAAAATTTGTATCATTAATGTTTACAATACAAACATGATCACTAGACTGGTGACTAAAATATGAAACATTTCCAAAGTTATATTTCAGACGAAAAAATACTACCAAATCATAAGTACCGGTATGTCAAATTTTGTAAAAAAATCAATCTAACAATATACAGTTTTGTGTGAGACCACTAGATTTCTCTGCTTGCTTTCCATGGCCTAGTCAAGCTGGGCCTGGGCAGCATACTTACATCGCTGTATCCATTAGGCTGCAGTATCTGTTCCATGAGTGTGGTCAGGGAGGTCAACACGCCCATCCCAGTCCCAAACACAAACGCAAGCACCAGGTACGACTTGTTCCTTAAAATCTGAAAAAAACAAACAAACAACAACATACAAATTGCTACCATGAATAATCTAAAGCAGAAAATATCCACAAATCTAAATATTGCAAAAATCTGATTTTTCGTATTATAATCTTGTGATAGTCTAGTTCCACTATCTGTCAACTGACTAAGGTATTCTTTATGAAGAGCTTTTGAAGTTCATTGATGGAGAGGGAATTATATCAAATATCAATAATTATCATTATCTTTATTATTACTATTATTATTATTATTATTATTATTATTATCATACATATCATATAATATTATATATAATACATATATTTTTCATACATATTATATTAGAATACATATTATTTATACATCTAATGAGCGAAATCAGTTTTAAGGAGTTGAGAAAGAAAGTAAGTATATATACAGAAGACAGTGTAATATAAGATGTCAGCCAAGTTTGGATAGGATATACAAATTTTTGTACCAAAAAAAGGACAAAAAGGTCTGCCAAGCTTGGCTACAACAGATATAGTGAAATGCTCACGTGTTTGAGTCTGATGAAGAAAGGTTGAGTTTCCTCCTAGGAAATCAGTTTTAAGAAATTGAAAAAGAAAATAAGTATATAGATATAGGACACAGTGGCTGACTTCAAGTATGGTGTTAACACAGATGTTAACATCGGTGTTAGTGTTACCAGGGGTGGTAACACGCTATTTGAAGTGATGGGCATATGTTAGGTGGTAACACACATCTATCCCATAATGCCCCATAATATGTGTGTTAACACAAAATGTAACAGAAAATGTTAGTGTTGATCTGTGAAAGGTGTTGAAAAGAGCATGGTCCCCATATACTTTCTGAAGGCCTTAACAGTAACGGCTTAGGTGTTAACACCGTTTTGACTTCAAGTCCTATGTTAGTGTTGGGTACCATCTTCAGCTACTGACGACCCATTGCACCTAGTTAAAAAGGTTGTCTGAGTATAATTAACTTCATTTCAACAATTCATTGATAATAATAATAATAATAATAATGAGAATAATAATGAGAATAATAATGAGATTACTAAAGATAATAATGAGAATAATTATAAGTTATAAATGATAATGATTTTAATAATAAAAATGAAATTAATGATAATTTTTATTTAAGGTTTGTATATTTGATATGAATGATGTTGGGTACCATCTTCAGCTACTGACGACCCATTGCAGCTAGTTAAAGAGGTTGCCTGAGTATAATTCACTTCATTTCAACAGTTCATAGATAATAATAATAATAATAATAATAATAATATATTAAATAATAATCATAAGCTATAAATGATAATGATTCAAACTTAGATAAATAAAAACCAGACGCAGGTTTCTCTGTAATGTAAACGATACAAGAACCCTGAATGGTTGTTGTTCCTTCGTGACCTCACTCTGATGCCAGAACAGAGTCCCTTGGCATGTCCAGCCTTTCACGGATCTCATTTGGTCAAGCAGTAATAGATAAGTCCTTTGCTTATGCACAGTTTACATATAGTAATGGGTATCTTGTTACAACTCCATTCTTTTCTTCATCTAAGATTTAAATGATATGAATGAAACTAATGATAAATTTTATTTTATTTTTGTATTATCCTAATGAAATATTTGATATGAATGGTATGTGTCTATAAATTGAAAGAGATTATTAGTTAAGAATCACCTTCCCAGCATGTTGCTGTTCTTTACTATGACAAACATAATTTGATTGAGCAGGACACACATCTTCAAAAAATGTAACACCATTGCTAACATCTGTGTTGGCCTAGATGTTAACATCTTGCTCTGTGTTGAGGGACTGGGGTAAACAGATCCGTTAGTGTTACCATGTGTGTTAAATGTAACACCGCACTTGAAGTCAGCCAGTGATCCAGATGTTTGCCAAGGATAGGAATACAAACAAAAAAGAGGAAAAGAGAAGCACTTACATGTTTGAGTCCGGTGAAGAAAGGCTGCGTTTCCTCCTCGGCACTGGCTGAGGGCGGCGTTGGGGGTACGCCAGACCAAATACCAAACGTAGCCATTAGCGTCGCCAAGCACGCCGGACCAACTCCAATCTCCAACTGAAACAAACATTCACAACAATATCAGTCATCTATATCCAAAAAAGATCTAAAAAAAATATTTTTTCCTATAACGGTCCTAAAAAGATGGGGTAGATAGGTAGGTAAAAAAAGTTGTTTTGATTATTTTCAAACATGATTTTTCAAACAGTGCATGTTTCATGGCAGCTGTAGTTGTTTTAATTCTGGATTATGTTGATTAGGAATTGGAAGGGTGGAAAAAACTTTAGGGTAGGAATTTTTTGAGTAAAAACTTGTTAGGGCTGGGTTACAGGAAGAAACAACTTTTTTAGGCCAATTACAGGGGGAAGGAATTATGGACTCTTATTATTTATAAGGTGTACAGGTTTTGCTGTATGTCCTTGGAAATTATGGTTATTTTAAGCTTTGTAGGTCTAAATTCTGGTAATATCTATAATGTCAATGTAATATGCCTGTTCACAATTGAACACTCAAATATTCATTTGCACATACTATTGTCAAATAAAATGCATACACTATTGAATTGTTGTTTCAACTCCATCGCCTACTGACTGAGACAACATTCTGTGAGATTAGGTGTGTCGAGGGCTTAACAACGGACCCTATGGTAATTGGTCTGTGCTGACCAAACCATGTTCTTTTCATTTAAGGTTATATCATTATATTTCTATATAAGCTACACCTTAAGGAAAATACTACATGCAATAATTAAGAGGTACTCACCAAAAGTGGTAGGCTGGTTGACTCCCGCACTATCCGCGGAGAGAGTATATTGGTTATAAGGATCCCTAATGGGTTAGCTAAAACAAAGGGTAATACGGAAATTGTTAACTCATACGTCCAAGGCATTATAATGCAATCAGAGAGATTAATCAAACATATCCTCCAATAACACTGGGTAAAACTTGTTTCCACAAGGATTGACCATAACATTTTCAGGCAGGAGCAGATTTGGCTGCTGGGAATTTATATTTAGGAGTGAATAAATGCCAGTGCATGGATTTCTTTCCCTGTGTGAAATCTATTTTATTGTGTTCTATTTTCTTATTTTCATTACCAGCTTGGAAATAGAAACTTTGAAAATAACTTAGCCCTAGTGATATAAAACACTTGATTTCGCAGTAATTATATGTTGTTGTAAAAGTTATACCATGATACTTTCTAAATATTTGTTGTATATCAAATGCAATGTCACCTGGTGGAGATAAAAAACTGTTTATTTCCTGTAACAGTCTGAAAACGGGGTACGTAGGTAGATAAATATTTTTTTAGGGATTATTTCTTTTTTAAAATGTGTGTTTCAGCCATGTTTTGGAAGAGTAAAAATAACTTTAGTGTAGGGATATATTACTGAGTAAAAATTTGTTAGGGTAGGGTTGCAGGAAAAAACTTTTTAGGCCTAAGCTTTAGGAGATGACTTACACATAGAGCCAATGGTGTTGGCGATGGTCCTCTGATGCTCCCCGAACCACAGTGCTGCCACCTTTGTGGTCGCTGTCATCACTATTGGCTGGGCACATGCCGAGATGCACTGCCCTGTTAAGACAATCGCAAACTTGTACTGCATGGGTACGATAGAAAGACCACTGAGCAGGCGCAAAACTGCACCAATGGAATTCGCCCATGATGCTAAGATAATCTGGAAAAAAGAAAACACTTTTTAAAGTGAGGTCAGAGCATGAAAAAAATAAATCTACCCACTTCCCTTACACCTTGGACCACATGGCCATAAGGGCAGGCCCTATAGTCTTAGCCAGGAGGGCATCTGGGCATCATTTGGACACCCAAAAGGTTTTGAGGGTAATTTCTTAAAATGACAATTTCAAGCATATAATTGAACTTTTTCACCCAAATACCCTTCACATTGTATAAGGATATTATGCCTCAAGTATTTCAATAAAGTGTTTTTTGGTAGTAATCTGAGTATACTGAGGTCTCCCTTGTTAAATAGGATGCCCAATAAGGCATTGCTTCTGATGGCTAGCAGTCTCTCACCACCGCCCAGGTTCAAATCCATGCCAGGGCATGTGAGAAAGTTTGCAGTGACTTGGGGTTAGATGGTGATTTTTGCCGGGTACATCAGTTTCCTCCACCACATACAACTGGCTAGTCACAATTTAGGCTACATAAGTACATATGGCAGAAAAAGTAACTTATACTATATAATCAAAATTCCAAATTCCTACCCTATAATCTAATCTGATAACAATAAGAATTAAATGAGAATGACTTACTCCAACTCGCAAACCCCATGTATCCAGTAGCCAAGCGGCTAGGAATCCAAAAGGAATGGATGCCACTGGATAGGCCAGGGCCAGCCAGTTCACTGAGTCAGTTCCTATGTTGTAGAATGCAGCGGTCTTGTCAGCAACTGGGCTGAAGGAAATCCATATCTGAAACAGCAAACCAGAACTCACTCAAGGATTATAGGAATTGGTTTTAATGTCATTTTCAAAAGCTTAGGTCATATCACAAAACTTGGAATTGGGAAGAAATTCTCCTCTCTTCATGAATAGTTCTAAGGGATCTTTCAGAGGGTCCATAAACAGTCCACAAGGCTGGACATTTTTATAGCAAGCCGGACCTCACTCAGATGGTGTTTGATCATATATATTAACTGGAGAAAAGGAGATCCATATCTGAAACAGCAAGCCAGAGCTCACTCAAAGAAGGAAGGAATGGCTTTTTATAATGCTTTCAACATCTTAGGTCATATCACGAAACTTGGAACTGGGAAGAAATTCCCTTCTCTTCACAAAGAGTCCCTAGGGGTCTTTCAGTTGCAGGAGGACCATAGACAGCCCTTCACAACACTGCACATTTATATAGCAACCAATCCAACATGCTTGTAGGGATACAGCGGAGACTCAAACCTGTCAACTCATGCTTGGGATCCAGGCACTGTAACCACTAGGTCAAGAGAGATCCCCTTTGAAACAGTAATGCAAAATTTACCCACTCAGATGGTGATTTACTATAAGTGTTTATGTTTGAATAAGGGGTCTTAAGTCTGTACTTGTTTTTATTTTAGGTAGAAAGAAATGTTATGTGTTAATGTCCAAATGAGCCCCTGATAGGTAAATCCCTTAGACTCTGATTGACTATTTCAGTTATAAAAATGGGTATTGAAAAGAATCTTTGAAGATAAATTTTGGTCAAATGCCAGATATCTGTAAAAAAGTATCAGTCATTGTCACATGATCCTTCAACGCTTCATTTGAGAGCCAATATTTTTGTTACTCTCACTATCTCAAAATACGTTTCAGCTTCAAGCGATTTACTTACCATAGTATTCGATAAGTTGAGGATGCAGACTGTTGCTAAGAAGAACCATCTTCGCCTGTAAACACGATATCTTGTCTGATCAGGCGATCTAGATGCAGAAAAACTGTCGTCCGATGGGGGAAGAAGAAGTGCACTCGTCTCGTCCATCACGCCATTCAGGAGGGATTCCCCAAAATGACGTCATACCGTGACACCAACATAAAGCGACCTCTATCGGCGAAGAATGCCAACACATCAATAGGACAACTTTTTTTTTAAATCAAACATTTATTACTCAAATTCATATAGATTTATCAACTTATTGCAATAAGAATGTCAAATAATCAGCTGATTATTATTATATATTCGAAAATTGAAATATCGTTTTAACGAGGTCAACGCGTATCGCGTACGTTCGCCGCCATCATCAAAACTAAGCATGGCGGATGCCGCGGCTAGATCGCTGCAGTACGAGTACAAAGCGGTTAGTATATGCTTCATTCGTGCATGCATCTGCTTTAAATGAACGTCCTGCCGAAAGGCACGTATAGAACAACATTGTAGAGTATTTCGATGTCTCTTGTTGCCCTTATTTTGTGGAAACTGAAGGAATGTTTACTGTTTTGTTTAACCGGCGACAGCGATTTCCATGCTAAGATGCTTTGATAATTGATATATAATATGATGAGAAAGCAAAGCTTTAAATGCTCGCGCAGCTCGATGATATTTCTGCATTCCCCTTCAAATGCATAAAGTGTTTGTTATTGTTATCCATGACGTCATTCTTTACTTGAACTTCGCTGAAACATTGGAAGCCCCTTCATATGAGCTTCATATTTGTGCAAAAACCACACACAGTATTCTTAGCGATTGACCGAAAATATGGCATAAAAATTACTACGACTTCAACCTGTTGCAAAATCGTCATTTCACGACAGATTTCCTCTAGAATTAAGAGACATGTAGAATTATTTGTGGCGGTTGTAGCGATTTAAACTGCATTGAAATCGATTCACGGAAAGATGAGTAAAGTCATTTTAACTTAGAACATCGAAGTTACGACTTTGGAATCCGCGGAATTCCATCGTAACATGACGTCATTTTAAGACGTCAGCATTTGTCGCACGTGAGCATGTATGTTTCAGTTGTTGCATAGTTCGTCGTGTGTTGCACGATAGTCGGCGACCAAAACGCTATTTTGACACAATTTAAAGGAAACAATCCAAATTTATTATTTGATTAAGAAATATTTAAAACATGAAACGATCTTGCGGCAAAATGTGCTCTTAAATCAAAAGTTATGCTCATTTCTCGCGAGGTTATCGAGCGAGTGAGATAAGAGACGAACAGACAGAAGTGCGGACGGAAGTGCGGACACCGTTTTCTAGGCCTCAGTATATACTTCCATTGACAATAGCATTGTTGACATCCTATACCGTAAATGCTCGCTACGCTGAGCCGGCCTTCGGCCGACTCACTACGCGAGCTATAATTAATACCTTTTGCCGTAAACTCTATATATTGAAGTCCTTAATTTTTATACCACATAGTCAATTACAAAAAGTAAATGATGCTGGCACTGACATGAAGGAAGCGCAGTGCAGCATGCATACATGCCTCTAGTTTACCAGGTTGCATGTAGATGGCGCTTGCTACTAATTCCCAGAATTCCCCAAAACTGACTATATTGAATTATTGTCCATTTGATCGTTACGCCATGATAGTAGCACTATCGATAACCCTGGATATCATTGATAATTTGAACAATAATTCATGATAAAAATAAGGAAGTGGCTGCGTAGCCCCCGGCGCTGCATAGCCGGCTACGCAGCCTATCCTTCAGCATTTGGCTGCGTAGCCGGAATATTATCAATGTGTATAGTACTTATATAAAGAAAATGTATTTTTTCATTGGTAATAGACTGTAGACAGTTTATTGGTGCAAACAAGTACAATATATTAAGAAAGTGAGTCACACTTTCAACCACAGGTTAAACATCACACATGAACATTTGTATATCTATAACACTTATGTTATTATTTCAAGATTGTACACACACAAAGTTTAATGATAATGTCAAATATTGTTTAGTTCATTTTGCTTAGAAAAGTTGATGTGTTGGGACGGCTTCCAGTTGTTGTTCTTGTAGTACAGGTGAACTTGGATATGACGGACCACTGTACGACGCATTTTTGCATATGACGGACGATATGCTTGCTCCCAGTCCGATGCATATTAAATATTCGTCATATGTATACGACGGATTTTGCATATGACGGACCAATTTTTTTGGTCCCATTGAGTCCGTCACATCCAAGTTCACCTGTATACTTCCTTCCCCCCTTGATACAGCAGTATTTAAGTTCATAATACTGCAAGTTCTCATTGAACTGCCTCCGGTGGTGCTGGTCAAACGTTTCTTGGCAGCCTGTATGGTACGTGCATCACGTCTCCATAACTGTACATAGTTCTCCAACAGTCAAGGACATTGTCACAGGGGAAATTGTGACTTATCAAGGGATCTTTAAGGCTCACCTATACAGGTGATCTGTTGGGGATAGGTCAGAGAGTATATTACATCTCAAAACTAGATTTAACATTCTAATCAATGAACTCTCTAAAATGTTTAACAACTCCACTAGAAAGCATTCCCTCAGAAAAAGTGGCCACATAAAAGAAATACATCCCTTCAAAAAAACTGCGAAGTTCATAAAAGGAAACTAGAGATTATAGGAAAATACCAGATTCTTGATTTGGCAGCCATTTTGACCTTGAATGACCTTTATTACATCATGGAATAGAGTTTGTCACGTGTTTAGTATTTTAAAAGATAAGTGTTTTCCAGACCAACTTTCTGATACCGAAGTTGTGGCATTTAATGAACTTTGAGCAATCTTATGGTCAATTCCTTTACCCCCCATACCATCATTCCTCAATATATGTGTGCTTTAGGTGGCCGATTCCCTGATTTGTGGGTGGTCAGTTTGATCAGGCCTAACGCAAATCTGACCATGTCCCAAAGTGGGGGCACATCATTTTTGTAAGCCCCAGACACTCCCCTATCCATCTTAGGTATAAAATTCCATCTACATGGGGGTAGTAATTAAATCCCAAACAAAACACAACTACTTTATCAAAATATCTTCATCAAAATTTGAATTTTTAAGAGAAAAATTGACATTTTGACCTTTATTTGACCTTCAATGACCCCTTAATTTTAGGATTTTTTACCATCATCTTCCAGATTGAAGAGAAAATTGAACCTGATATTTTGGTGCATCATCTGCTCCCTTCCAACTTGTAAGACTTAAGATACAGGCATTTTGGTTTTCAATTTTTTACCATTTTCGGCATTTTTTGGGGTCACTAGGTGGGCCTGCATGGTACCCTACTTTGTGCCTTAAATCTCAAAATTAGACTTAACATTCTAATCAATGAACTTTCTAAAATGTTGAACAACTCCACTTAAAAGCATTCCTTCTGAAAAAGTGGCTACAGAAATGAAATACATCCCTTCAAAAAAACTGAGAATTTTATAAACCGAAGCTATAGATTATGGGAAAATCCCAGATTCTTGATTTGGCAGCCATTTTGACCTTGAATGACCTCTTTTACATCATGGAATAGAGTTTGTTATGTGTTTAGTATTTTAAAGGATACGTCTCCTCCAGACCAACATTTTGATACCAAACTTGTGGTATTCAATGAACTGTGAGCATTTTTTATGGTCAATTTCTTTACCCCCACCCCATTATTCCTCAATATATGTGTGCTTCAGGTGGCCGATTCCCTGATTTGTGGGTGGTCAGTTTGACCAGGCCTAACGCAAATCTGACCATGTCCCGAAGTGGGGGCACAGCATTTTGGTAGGCCCCATATACTCCCCTATCCACCTAAAGTAAAAAATTCCATCTACATGGGGGGGGGGGGGGGGGGGGGGGGTAATTAAACTCACTAAATAAGGCTCTTTTAAGATTTGGCCGATAGCCTATATGTAGTTTTACATATTTATTCAAGTCCATAGCCTAAACCATCATCATGGAACTCAAACTCTCTCTCTGTCTAATCTCTGTCTCTCTCTCTCCCTGTCTGTCTACTAATTCCATGTACAGGTATTCATATACAACCCAGTAAAGGATTGGTCAGTTGTAATTAACAGGTATTCATTAAGGGTGATACCCCTTCAATTGGGATGGTCAATACATGGTACATACATAGGAGCGGCTGATTGCAATAACAGGTATTTAACACTGATGTTCATTTGCTGATTTGGGGTAGGACACCCTTGATTATGGTTGTCCTTCAGGCTGTCATCCTAACAGCTAAAACCTAAATAACAAAATAAACAAACATTTAATAAACTATTTGTCTGATGCAATGGGTTTGAAGTAGTAACTTACTGCGTTGGCATGTATTTACTAGATCCAAGGTAATACCTGGATAAACTAATGTCATGTATTAACTACTACCTAGTAGGATACTTCCATATGTAACGGCAGGAACATATTCCGGCTACGCAGCCAAATGCTGAAGGACAGGCTGCGTAGCCGGCTATGCAGCCCCGGGGGCTGCGTAGCCGGCCAGCCGGCTACGCAGCCACTTCCTTAAAATAAACCCACATGCTACTATTTGAACTTGTAAAAGTACAATCAAAGTATTCCCCTCAAGGCTATTTATAAATCGATAAAGCGGTAAATAAACTGCCACCATTTTGAACTTATCTGAAACCATGTTGATGATCTCGCCATGAACATGATTTCGGTTAATTGAAAAATGGCGATGAAAACATTCATGCTGCACATCCAGATCAAAAAAAACATTAGAAAGTACTTACAAAAACCAGACAGAATCATTGATCTAGTTGATCTCTCTGCTTTCAGAACTCTAATCTCGTCTTACAAGCTGATAGGTCGCTTATCGACCGTCGCCCCCGAGATGAGGCCACAGGCGAGGTCCTTCCCCTCACCACCAAGGTGCTGGAGGGATCCCGGATGGGTGACAAAGCACAGCGCACCAAGCCACCTGCTGCTGAAGAACGCAAATCAAAGTAAGTACCTGAACATATAGGACAGATAAAGCATTAAAAAGTTGTTTATTTCCTCTAACCCAAGCTAACAAGTTTTTACCCCCAAAACACTTATCCTAACGTTTTCCCGCCCTTCCAACTCCCAATCAGCATGAAACACAATTTTTCAAAAAGAAATCTTCCTACTCTATATCGTTTTCGGACAGGAGACAAAAAATATTTTGAGCCTAAGAGGATATCGTTTATTTTATTTTGGTGGATGTGATTGATTCATCATGTATAATTTAGTTCTTGAATAAATAAATAAAAATACATAAATGATGTTGTATGTAGTTTCAGGGTTCGACTTTCCCAGGGGCATATACCCCTACTATTTTCTGGCTAGGTGCCCAAAATAGTATGTATAATAACCAGAAATCCTGTTTTTGACCATTGATTTTTATCAAAATACCTTTTCGGGCCCCTAGCCTGAAATCTAAGTGTCAGACCATGAGTTTACCTTTGAGTATTTTCTCTGATAGTAAGAGAACTCTCCAACTTATTTTTCAGGAAGCGAAAGTTAGATGAGAATGCGGGTAAAGCTGATGCCAACAAGGGCAAGAGTGCCAGCCTGCTGTCAGAGGGTATTGAGGAGATGGTGGGCATCCTCTATAGGCCCAAGACGCAGGAGACACGACAGACTTACGAGGTCCTACTCAGTTTCATACAGGCCGCTCTTGGAGACCAGGTACGTCTTCTCCCCTTCATGTTATTATTTTGGAAGCGGTGGTAATAGGACAGGATTCTTCAGTGTCAATACACAAACCATCACAGGGCTCAACATATAGCAGAGTCCCATCTCCCGGGAGATCTGAATTCCAAAAACAGCCCTGTCGGGCTACCTTAAGTTGGATTCAGGTAGTCCCGCTGGACTACCTGAATCCTGGGGACGTTCCCCACTAAAATGGTACAAAATGGTAGCAAAAAAAAGAAAAATATAGCATCCCTTAAGCATGCAACCTACAAATTAGAAGAAAAAAGCATAATTACCATCACTAATATGGAAAGGGGGAAAAAGAACCTTTTTGCCTTTTTGGAATAAATGGCGGGGCTACCTAAAATGCTGGCGGGACTACCTGATTTTGGAGTCGGGTAGCCCCGCCAGCCCACCTGGTCCTTCTGGGGACCGTTGAGCCCTGCATCAGACCCGGGTCTTTGGCAGCATTTAGAAACTGGGTGCCCACAATTCCTAGTTGTAAAATTTTGACGTGTACTATTTTTCAGGGGAGACCACAATATACTCAGATTGCAACCATAAACATGTGTTTACTCAATGAAATAAAGCATTATGTCCATATACAATGCCACAGGAATTATATTGATGTGAAAAGAAATCAGTTGATATGTTTGAAATTGACATTTAAATAAAAAAATGGATGCCCTGAGGGGTGGTTTTTGAGGGTTTTGGTTTCCAAAAGACACCCTGCTCAGGCCTGCTGGTCAAGACTATGTTCTCAGTTCTCCTTGTTGTTTTCAGCCGCGTGATATCCTGTGTGGAGCAGCGGACGAGGTCCTGGTGGTGATGAAGAATGATAAGATGCGTGAGAAGGAGCGTAAGCGCGAGGTGGAGTCCCTGCTGGGAAGTCTGGCCGAGGAGAGGTACGCGCTTCTCGTCAACCTGGGGAAGAAGATCTCTGACTGGCATACAGAGGAGAAGATGCAGACGGACGAGAATCCCGATGAAACTTACGGAATTAATGTGCAGTTTGAGGAGTCAGATGAAGAGGTAAGAAGTCAACCTGTTAATGCTTAGGAGTACCTCAAAATAAGAGGAAAGAAGTTGAACTCATTTTCAGCAATAACTGAGTCTGTAATTTGAAATTTCAATTATCGTCATATTTCTGTCATATTGATGAAGACAGACGAGAATCCTGATCAAACCTACATAATTAATATGCAGAGGAGTCCGATGAAGAGGTAAGAAGCGACTCATTTTTGCTTAGAGAATGATGTCCAAGAGGAAAACATTTGAACATTATAGGTAGAAAGAATGCTGTATCAAATATTATAATTATTATTATTATTATCATCAGGATGAGGATGATGTCCGTGAGGAGATCCAGGATGATGAGGAAGAGGAAGATAATGAGGGAGTGGAAGCGGCTGAAGATGTCACTCTACACGCTAACGTAAGTTCACATGCTAAGGTCCAGAAAAACTTGTTTGTTTCTTGTAACGTTCTATAAAAAATAAAGTAGGTAGGTAGATAAAAAATAACTTTTTCTCTTCAAAAAATTACTCATGCATGTTTAATGTTGATTGGGAGTTGAAAGAGCGTGATCAACCTAAGGGTAGGGATTCTTTTGAGTAAAAACTTGTTAGGTTAGGGTTACAAGAAACTTCTTTAAGAAGACCTAATGTAAGGCAATAAGATGTCTATATAGGGGCCTCACTCTAGTCTAGAGTGTCAGAAAAGAAGCATTCAATCAGAATAATTTACAAATCATGAATTACAATCATATTTTAGAGTCACGGTTCTTATTGATAGTTTTCAATGAAAATCAGTGTGATGGCATGCAATGCTCTATTGACCGCTGAACCTTAAATTGAGTTTATTAGAATTAAGATAACGGTTCAGAGGTCCTATCTACCTGGTTATACTGAATTAATCTTCATGAAACAGATAAAATGTTTTTGTTTTTTGTTACAGCTGACTGGAAGTGATGGCAAGATCCTTGGGAAGTCAGATAAAGGTCTCCACCCTCGAGACATCGATGCCTTCTGGCTGCAGAGGAAACTGAGTAAATACTATGATGACCCTGTGGTGGCCCAGGCTCGGGCAGGAGAGGTTCTTGAGATTCTTAAGGTGAGTGGTCTCAGGGTCTTAGCCAGCAGGGCGTCTGTGGGTCAAAAAGTACTATATCGTACCGTTTAATTTCCTAAAGGAACTCTAAACATTACTAACCACTGTGAAGTAATCATTTATTAGGGATTGTCCAGGATCCTAAACATGACTTTTCACAATAAAATTTATAAGGTAATATTGCATTTAAGTACAGTTAACAGTACCGTTAAAATATTTCACCGTTTCATAGGTACCGATATAGTGCCGTACAGTTTCATTCTTAGGGGTATCCATCCCTACTTCTTTTTGAGAAAAATATATTGGTATATCACTAGATTAATTTGGATGCCAAAAGTGCTGTATTGAAGAAGACCTGTATGCGTATGTATTGTCATGCTCTTCATGAATTCCTCATTTTATTCCAGACAGCATCTGATGATCGTGAGGCAGAGAACCAGCTTGTGATGTTGCTGGGCTTCGCTCAGTTCGACTTCATCCGAGTTCTACGTCAGCACAGACAGATGAGTAAGTGATCAGTTTGGAATTTCGTTTTTCATCACTTTTTCTGCCATATTACGACTAAATCGTGACTAGGCAGAGGAAACTGGAGTACCCGGCGAAAACCATCGCCAATCCCTAGTAATGGAGTGAAATATGGATCTGTGTTTTCAGTATAACTTTGTTTTTTCCCCTAGTTCTGTATTGTACAACAAACCAACCACCACATTAACGCCATTGATGTCTTTCTTGTTTACCAGGTTCCTTATTTTCAATATAACTTTGTTTTCCCTCTAGTTCTGTACTGTACCCTGCTGGCGTCAGTGAAAGGTTGATCTTTATTTTCAATATAACTGTTTTCCCCCCTAGTTCTGTACTGTACGCTGCTGGCGTCAGTGAAAGGTTGATCTTTATTTTCAATATAACTTTGTTTTTCCCTTAGTTCTGTACTGTACACTGCTGGCGTCTGCCCAGAGTCTGTCTGAGAAGGAGAAGATTGAGGAGCGGATGATGAACGACGCTGAACTCTCCCAGGTTCTCCACGCGCTGCAGGAGACGGAGAAGGAAGACATCATCGTGGAGGAGCGCGCCAAGAGGGAGGCGGCACGGAAAAACAGGGCACTCAATGCTGAGGCCATGGATATAGACAGTCAGGTAAGATACTGTAAATTCTGTTGATTTTAAGGCTGTTTTTGATTTGTGGGTATTTGCAGATCAGACTTGATTGGTAAAATAAAATTTCGGAAAATCATGAAAAGATTCAGATCAGCAAAAATTTACAACACTAGTAGGCTAACTGGATGTTTTCCCCTGTTTTTTAAGCTGAGAGGGGGTAGTCAAGTCTAGGACAAAGTAAATTCACATCCTTTAGCTTGAACCTTGATCATCTACTGGAAACGATAATTCTGTTTGATTTGATTATTTAAAGATAAGTATTTTTTTTGAAGGTGTAAAGTAATGTATTACTTAAGAATTATAAGAGAAATATCAAGTACTAACTAAACCTTTTTTACAAGAAAAAAATATTCTGACAACTTTCTTGCCGTTCTTGTTACTTGTCAGTGGTTTTCACTGTCCTTTGTATCTTTTAGAAGATGACCTGTCTTTTCCTCTTGTATCTTGCAGTAGATAACCTGTCATTTGTTATTGTGTTTTGTAGAAGCTTGGGTCTGTCCAGCTGTTGGATCTAGATGACCTGTCGTTTGGCCAGGGTTCTCACCTGATGGCCAACAAGCGTTGTCAGTTGCCTGATGGCTCGTTCCGCAAGCAGCGTAAAGGTTACGAAGAGGTCCACGTGCCAGCTCTTAAACCCAAGCCCTTCGACTCTGATGAGGTTAGTAACTGATCCTTCTATCCCAGCCATGCCCACAGCACTAGATTAGGCCCTCAAGATATTGGTTATTGCTTTCTGAGAAACGTATCTTATGTAATATATCTGAATTTGGAATTTCAATTATTCGTCACTTTATGTCTGCCATATTGCGGCTAAGATGCGACTAGCCAGTTGTAATGGTGGAGGAAAATGGAATACCCGGCGAACCACAGCCTAACCCCAAGTCAGTTGCTACTTTCTCACATGCCCTCGCAGGGGATCAAACTCGGGCAATGGTGAGAGACAGCTAGCAGTCAGTGGCAGCGCCTTAAACTGCACGGCTATCAGGGCAGTGATAGTCTGGAGCGCTTGAATGTTATATTAAGTTTTGATGTGACTGAAAATTTAGATAGTATATCAAAAGTAATTCAATGAATTAAATTCCTCCCAAGAGAAATGCTAATTATCAATGAATATTTGGTGTTGAAGTTAATAGCATTGTGATTGTTTTGCAGTCCCTGGTACCGATAGATCGCCTTCCCAAGTACGCTCAGCCAGCCTTTGAGGGATTCAAGCGCCTCAACAGGATCCAGAGTCGACTCTACAAGGCGGCCCTGGAGTCAGACGAGAACCTGCTACTATGCGCTCCTACTGTAAGTACATATTAAATGTTGATGACTTAGTTATCTGGCTCATCATGGCTGGCCTACTAGGCATGCCTGATGAGCCAGATGAAAACCTGCTATTCTGGGCTCCTACTGTAAGTAAATGAATGTTTATGGCTCAGTTATCTGCCTCATCATGGCAGGCCTACAAGGCAGCATTGGAGTTGGAAATATACCTGCTCTTCTGCACTCCTACTGTTTAAATAAACTTCAATCACTCTGTTATCTGACTTGCCTGGAGTCACAGCTGAATATATTTGTGTATAGAGCAAATTTGGCTTTTCATAAATTGAATAATAATTAATGGTTATGCAAGAATTTTGAATTTATGTATATAAGCTAAGATTTCAACAATTATAGGTCACTCAAATAAGACATGCATATTGAATAATTGTTAAATGGCACAGTGTACTTGTATTTACGGTGTCTGTTCTAATTCTTTTGCATATCAATTTGCACCAAGACTTTGAGGTTCCTTTGACAGCATGTTAGGATGCAAGGAAGACTATATATAATGGAGTTGTTTTATTTGTTATTCCAGGGTGCTGGCAAGACAAACGTCGCCCTTCTGACCATTCTACGAGAGATCGGCAAGCACATAAACGCTGACGGCACGATCAACACGGACGAGTTCAAGTGTATTTACGTGGCGCCCATGAGGTCTCTCGTACAGGAGATGACAGGAACCTTCACCAAGGTAACCATAACTACCATCATCATGAAATATATTTTAATGGGTTAAACGGCAAGGTAAGGTGCAGAGAAGACTATAATGTTTTGATTGTCAATACAGACGAGTTCAAGTGTATCTACGTGGAGATGACAGGAACTTTCACCAAGGTACCATCAGCAGGAGGCTTAAAAAAGTTATTTGTTTCCTGTAACATGACCCTAACAAGTTTTTACTCACAAAAATCCCTACCCTTAAGTTTTTCTGTCGTTCAAACTTCGAATCGACACAAATCATACATGCAGCATTTTTGAGGAATAGAAAAAAAATGATCAAAAAAAATGTTTTTACCTACTTACCTACCTACCCTATTTTGTTAGACTGTTACAGGAAACAAACACTTTTTTTAAAAAGGGAGATATATTTTTTGTTTAAAAAGATGTATTTAAAAGTATGCCTAAAATTGAACATCCTCAACAGATTATTTAATGGCTTTGATAAGTGCATTATGTTAATCAACTTATAAACCATTCATATTTTGCAATCCTTAAACTTTTGGGCTTTCCATTTTCCAGAGGCTGAGCTCCTATGGAATAGTGGTGTCTGAGTTGACCGGTGACCACCAGCTGACCAAGGATCAGATCAACGCTACACAGGTGATCGTGTGCACGCCTGAGAAATGGGACATCATCACCAGGAAAGGAGGAGAGAAGACATACACACAGCTCGTTAGACTCATGATATTTGTAAGTAATACTGTATACCGCTTTAATTTGGAGTGCTAAAATTGCACTTTGCAGTCCTGCTGGAGGGTATTTGTGCTACGTTCAAATTCGTGCATTCAAGCACTCAAACTATATATTCATTACTACATAGATATTTATTTGAAGGATGTAATTTTGGTGCTATCATGGGGAGCGTGGAAATTAAATGCCTGTAAAAATACCATTTATACAGTAGAGTACACTCATTTCTCACACAAGATGTATCCCAAATACACACAGCTCGCCAGATTGTTCAGTCTTGTTATCTTTTTTCCTTAACTTACATCTGTGAATTTAGTTTTATCTTTTGATAAGTTTTGTTTACTTTTATAATTTGTGACATCATATTCTTTAAGACTCATACATTTTATTTTCTCTTATAGGATGAAATTCATTTGCTCCACGATGACCGAGGTCCGGTGTTGGAGTCTCTTGTTGCTCGAACAATTCGTAACATAGAAACTACACAAGAAGATGTCCGCCTTGTAGGACTTAGTGCTACACTTCCCAACTATGAGGATGTCGCTACATTCCTGCGCGTCGACCCGGCACAGGGATTGTTCTTCTATGACAACAGTTTCCGACCCGTTCCTCTGGAACAGCAGTATGTAGGAATTACAGAAAAGAAAGCTGTCAAACGATTCCAGATCATGAATGAAATCGTCTATGAGAAGGTTATGGAGCATGCTGGCAAAAATCAGGTACGTGTGAGACATTGAGAGTTGTACGTAATTAGGGCTGTATACGTGAAGCGGTACCTGTACCGATACCAGCAAAACAGTATGGTATTTTAATGGTACTACTGATGATCCTTAAGAGCATTCTTTACGTGTTACATAATCATAAAGTGTCATGTTAAGGCTTGTTGGCAATACAGGTCATTAAATGATTAACTACCTGGTGCTATTTTCAATGTACTCACTATCACCTTCTAAAGTGCTTCAAAATGGTATAATAACTTACTCTGTATTTCTCTCTAGGTTCTGATATTTGTGCACTCACGTAAGGAGACGGGCAAGACGGCCAGAGCCATGAGGGACATGTGCCTGGAAAAAGACACACTTGGAGCGTTCCTGAAGGAGGGTTCTGCATCCACCGAGATTCTGAGAACAGAAGCTGAGCAGGTGAAAAACCTCGAGCTGCGCGATCTCCTGCCGTACGGCTTCGCTATACATCATGCTGGTATGACCAGGTAAGCTAACTGAGAACTGTCCTACACCCTGTTCTGAGGGTTCTGAGCAGGGACTTAGCCAGGACCCGTCCTACCTCTCTTTTGGACAGGTAGTTTCCTAAGAACCTCCTGTTTGGGCAGGCAAAAATTTCTACGAAGATTTTTTAATTTTGACTTTTGGGTTGTAATAACCAAATATTTTCCTAACAAACCATCTTCTAGGACATAGCTGAAGTGTAAATTACTCTTTTTGACACACCAGGCTATTACTTGTAGCTGGTATAACAGAGGTTTAGACTTGATTTTTCGAATACAGGACATCAGGACCAGTAATATTTGTAGATTCCTGGTCCTTCAATTTTTTTACCGGTCCTGTCATCAAACCTGCCTCCTTATCATACTTAAGCCACTCCTATGTCTGAAGCCACTTTTGATTGAATGATCTTTTTCTCTTAGTTTTTTCATAAATTTTCTATCAGATATGAAAGTGTTAATGATGATTATGACATCATTTAAAGGTTAATTCAATACTTGTAAATGCACGCTAACTTGGTATTCATATTTTCAAAGAAACATTTTGGCTTTATCCATGGAAAACAATTTTCTGTAGTTTGACAGTCAAGTTCCACTGCTACTGCAGCATACACAGGACAATTACCTCTAAATAACTGACATCTCCTCCAGCCAGAAGTGCTATAAAGTCAAGTGCTACACTAGGCCATCCACTTGAGTTACCGGACATTTTGGGCAGATGAAAAGAATAAATTATCGGTCCTGCCATTCTATTACCTGTCAATGACAGAGGACCAACGTTTAAGCTAGACCTCTGGGTATAAGGATTTTAAGTAGATTGGTGGCTAAATCTGGACGGGCCAAATTTTTTAAATTACTGTTTTGGACAGGCATTTTTAAAATTCTGGCTAAGACCCTGCTGAGCACTCTTTGTGATGCTTATTGTATTCTTGATACAAAATAATGTGAAAAAAGCTGAAAAATGACTGAAGCTTAGGCATATGGGTACTCATATGTAACTACTCAGTGTACAGTGTTTTCCAGTGAATACCAACATGACAGGATTTAGGTGGTTTTCAGAAATTGTTGTGTTCCTGTGCTTTAGACGAAGGTAGCCTCAGCATTTAAAGGGTTACCTATGTTTTTTCAGGGTGGACCGTACGTTGGTGGAGGATCTGTTTGCTGATCGGCACATCCAGGTACTGGTCTCTACCGCCACCCTAGCCTGGGGTGTCAACCTGCCCGCCCATACTGTCATCATCAAGGGTACCCAGGTGTACAGCCCTGAGAAGGGGCGCTGGGTGGAACTGGGTGCACTAGACGTCATGCAGGTACGTAATATGTGAATCTTGATAAGGCCTTAAAAATTGCCCTTCCAACTCCCAATCGACATAAAACATGCACGAAACATGCATTTTCAAAAACAAAAATGATCCACAAATTCTTTTATGCCTACATTGGACGCTACCAAAAGTAATGTCCCATCACTGTCTTATCCTTGCAATGTATTATACTATAGACATGTGTAATTAGTCCTTGGCAAACACATTAATTCAAATATACCGGCATTGGGGAAAAACAGTTATGTAAGGGTTGAAATTGTGGGTTGGACATTGAATAGTCATGGTCAGTGTGTTACAGTCTCACACACACACACATATATATACATTGTCTTGCTATTGTAGATGTTGGGTCGTGCGGGACGTCCGCAGTACGACACGAAAGGCGAGGGAATCATGATAACCAATCACAGCGAGTTGCAGTACTACCTTTCCCTCATGAACCAACAGCTTCCCATAGAGAGCCAGTACATCGCCAAACTCAGCGATAATCTCAACGCTGAGGTTGTGTTGGGTACTGTACAGAATGTGAAAGAGGCCATCCATTGGCTGGGTAAGTTACAATTACGATTTTCGTCCCTTTTCTCCCATATTGCTCCAAAGTCGCGACTAGCCTGTTATAACTGGAGTACCTGGCAAAAAGCATCATCTAACCGCAAGTCACTGGCAACTTTCACATGCTGGAATTCAAACTTGGTCAGGGAGGTATGTGAGTCTACAATTACCAGCCCCTAGATTATTCAATCGCAAAATATGACAAGCTTTCAAAAACTTGCCGTGCTGAGTCCCAACACTAGTACACCCAGTGTAAAAATGCTATCAAAGACCTCACTGTGATGAATATCTTATATCATTCTCTAGGTTATCTCAATCTGTATATTCGCATACCGACAACCATAATTTTAAATTCCAAGCCTTGCTGTTATGAATACCTTCTATCATTTGCCAGGTTACACCTCATTGTGATGAATTTCTCTTATCATTTTTCAGGTTACACATATCTGTATATTCGCATGCTGCGGTCGCCAGCCATCTACGGCGTGAGCCACGATCTCCTGAAGGACGATCCTTTACTGGAGCAGAGACGCAAGGACCTCATCCACAGCGCCGCGCTGTACCTCGACAAACACAACCTCACGAAGTATGACAAGAAGTCAGGGAACTTCCAGGTACGACTACAGTACAGCACGAGTGTGGGGAACTTGAATGAATTGTGTGCAGGGTCTTACCCTGGATTTAAAAACTGGGGGTCTGCAATTGTTAATTGTCAAATCTTTGGGCATCATATTTTTCAAGGGAGACCATGATGCCCAAACGCCCTGCTGTTTATGAGTGAAAATTCTGCAGTTGACAAATTTAAGTCACCGGAAGGCAGGACGTATGGTTAGAAATATCGATAGATATTGTATCGTTAAGGAAATATCAATATTGTATCATGAAAATTTTAAAGGTGCCAATCCCTAGTAATGATACTGATACTAGTATTGATACTGCTGATGAGTGTTTTTCTCAGTTTTTTTTTTAAATAACTGGGCTGAACTTTACAAATCTAAATTGCTGGGAGGCAGGAAATATCGTTAAAAATATTGTTAAGATATTGTATTTTTAGGGAAATATCATTATTGTATTGTATTGTGAAAATTTCAAAGGTGCCAATCTCAAGTAGTGCTGTAGATATGTATACTGCTGATGAGTGTTTTTCTGCCGTGTTTGTAGGTGACTGAGCTAGGTCATATCGCCAGCCACTATTACTGTACCCACCAGACGATGGCCTCCTATAACCGTCTCCTGAAGCCTACGCTGAGCAAGATCGCCCTGTTCCACTATAACTGTACTCTATGATGTAGATATAGATGTCACTGATGAGTGTTTTTCTCTGTCATGTTTGTAGGTGACTGAGCTAGGTCGTATCGCCAGCCACTATTACTGTACCCACCAGACGATGGCTACCTATAACCAGCTCCTGAAGCCCACGCTTAGCGAGATCGAGCTGTTCCGCGTGTTCTCGCTCTCATCTGAGTTCCGGCACATCACGGTCCGTGAGGAGGAGAAACTAGAGCTCATGAAACTCCTGGAGCGCGTCCCTATTCCTATCAAGGAGAGCATTGAGGAGCCCAGTGCAAAGGTGAGTTACTGTATACGACTTGAATTTGGAGTGCTTAAAACTGGGTCTTAGCCAGGATTTAGAAACTGGGTGCCCAAAATTGGCAAGTGTGAATTTTTGGGGCCTCCAAAATTTTTAGGGGGACCAGAATTTACTCAGATTTCAACCATTAACATGAATGAATTTATCACAAAAAGGCGTAATATCCTAATACAATGTCATGGGAATTATATGGAGTTGAAAATATTCAATTATATGCTTGAGATTGACATTATAAGAATTTCTTCACAAAATCTTTTGGGTGTCCTGAGGGGTGCTTTTTAAGGGTTTGGGTGCCCAAAAAGACATCCAGACGCCCTTCTGGCTAAAACCATGGCTTAAAATTTCACTTTACAACCCTCATGGAGGGAATTTGCGCCACTTTAAATTTGCGCATTCAAACACTCAGACTATATATTTATTACTGTATAGATATTTATTTGAAGGATGTAACGTTGGCGCTATCATAGGGAGCGCGAAAAAGGGATAATTTAATGCCTGTAAAGATATCAGTTATAAAATATTTTGGTTACATCTCTAAAACAAAAGGAAATATTTGAAGGAGAAATGTACATCTCAACTCTATCTACAACTTTCCTTCAAATATTTTGAAAATTTATGCTCCATTCCATAGTTATTTTCAAAAATATCACAAGTCCAGACGACAATAATAAAGATTATTGTATTGTATTTTCAGGTGAATGTTCTGCTGCAAGCGTACATCTCTCAGCTGAAGCTGGAAGGTCTGGCTCTCGTCTCAGACATGGTCTTCGTCACCCAGTCCGCCGGCAGACTCATGAGGGCAATCTTCGAGATTGTCCTACATCGCGGCTGGGCTCAGCTGGCCGATAAATGTCTGGCTCTCTGTAAGATGATCGACAAAAGAATGTAAGTTAAAGCACATAATTACTATTGATATACATTAACTGTTCATATCTTGAAGCTTGTGATGTCAATTGCTCCTCTGACAATCATAGAAAATTAGTTTCCCAAGGTTGTGCCGTCCATTGCCCACCATCTTAGATGGTCGTTCGATTGTCAGCGCTCCGTAGACGACATGCGTGAAGTGACACCCATGTGTGAGCTCCGTCGGAATCATCAAACTTTGTTACCTTTGTACGCCTTTAGGATAGCCATTTTAAGGTAATTGATGCTGTTATGTGGTGCGCAATTTGATTTTCCCGTATTTTTGGGTTATTGGAATAATAGATTTTTGGTTAACATGTAGAATGTACCCTCTATTTGCTTGTAAAACTACATTTTAGCAAAGCTACTATATTTTTTGCGAAGCATAACTTTGAATTTCAAGGGTCCATATCAATATGGTTGCCTTTTCCTCAAAAAAGGATGAAGGCATGAGCCATTCTATCACTTATGAATACTAACGGTTTCCAATCCCATGAATTGCATTTGTACTGGCCTCTTGAATAACTTCCTTTTTCTCCTATAGGTGGCAGTCCATGAGTCCTCTGCGTCAGTTCAAGAAGATTCCGGAGGAGGTCACGAAGAAGATCGAGAAGAAGAACTTTCCGTGGGAGCGATTCTTCGACCTGGGCCACAACGAGATAGGCGAGTTGATTCGTATGCCCAAGATGGGCAAGACCATCCACAAGTTTGTGCACCAGCTGCCAAAGCTAGAGCTGTCTGTTCATATTCAGCCAATCACACGATCCACGTTGAGAGTCGAGCTCACGATTACGCCGGACTTCCAGTGGGACGAGAAAGTTCACGGCAATTCTGAGGTAGGTGGTACGATTAGGGATGGATACCTCAATACCATACAGGGAATAACATATTTAAGAGGCTAGAACTATTTTAGAGTACTCTATTATTCTTCAATTTTTTCTCTAGCGAAGCGGATCGTTAATTTTAAAACAGTCTGATATTTTGTAAATGATACAGGGATATCTTTCTTACTACTCACAGGTTGAACAACAAAAAAAGGGTAATCCAGCATGTGCTATTTGTCTATTGCAATGTCATTAAGTCCCAAGCGGGGAGTAATTAATCAAGGGGTTTCTTGCCACCTGTTCTTGTGTACCTCAATTACAAGTAGGTTCTTGTCTCTGATATACTAAACGGTTATCGTTTAGCATATTGTTAGAAATAATTTGAAATGATCCGATACTTTTCCTTATCGATAATTAGTATTTTTGTTGTATTGAATAATGATCCGCATCCCTATTTATTTCTGTTTTTGTTCTGCAGGCATTCTAGCATGCTGCTCTTTCAGAGTGCTCTATTGTTCTTCATCTTTCTATATTATTCTTCAGGCTTTCTGGATCTTGGTTGAGGATGTTGACAGCGAGGTCATTCTCCATCATGAGTACTTCCTGCTCAAGAACAAGTTTGCCCAGGATGAGCATGTCATCAAGTTCTTTGTACCGGTGTTTGAGCCTCTGCCTCCACAGTACTTCATCAGAGTCGTCTCAGACAGATGGATAGGTAAGTTCCTTCTCCACTCTTTGCCTGCTTGTGTCTTGTGCTAAAATAAAACCAATTATGAGTCCTCCACAAAGCTGACCCACCAGGGGTAAAGTGAAATTAATTGGCTGATGAAATGACAATATGCCTTGGATGAATGAGAATGAAGATCCAAAGTTGCAAGCAGGCCGCTCACTTCTTGGCAGGCCTCTTAGCTGCCTTCTTGGGACTCTTCTTGGCGGCCTTGGGTTACTTGGTGACCGCCTTCTTCAGCTTGGCGGCTTTTGTGGCAGATACAGCCTTGGGCTTCTTTAAAGCGCTTTTGACCACTATAGGTGGAAAGATGCTTAATAAAATATCAAATGTTATTATCATCAATTCACCATCATCATCATTATTATTATGATTATTGTTATTATGATTATGATTATTATAATATTAGATTTCAATAAATGTGATTTTGATTCCCAATGGTGTTTTTTCTTGCAGGTTCAGAGACTCAGCTGCCAGTGTCATTCCGCCACCTGATCTTGCCTGAGAAGTACCCGCCCCCCACAGAGCTGCTGGATCTTCAGCCTCTGCCCGTGTCTGCTCTCAGGAACTCCACCTTCGAGACGCTCTACATGGAGAAGTTCCCCTTCTTCAACCCTATACAGACACAAGGTAAGGCATAGGATAGAATAATCTACATCAGACATTAACCCTTGAATGCTCCCAGCAGCCGAAAATAGCCTGACAATTTTGTAGGCCAAAGCAGAACAAGGCCCTAACTTGCACTGCTCGGCAAATGATGTTATCAATTTAAGATGTTATGGATTTCTACATAACCTAAACTGCTCAAGGGTATATGAAATGAATTCTAGAAAGAATTTATGTCGCCAAAGGGTGTCAAATTTGAATGTGATCACAATAAGTGACAATGTTTTGACTTAAACAAATTATTTGTAATATGTATAACCCCGAAGACCTATTCTTAAGTTCCTCAGATTTACAAATATATTTGTATCTAACAATCTCCTTCCCTGTCAAGTTGGGTTCAAATCCCAGCTGCGGCAAGTGAGAAAGTTGCCAGTGGTTTGGGGTTAGGATTCCGGTTTCCTCCATTTCTCACAACTGGCTAGTCATGATTAATCACGATTAAACTGGAATATGGCAGAAAAAGTGATGAAAATCTTAATTCCAAATCCAAATCTCTTTTCAACTGCTCTATTTTACCTTCTGTTTCAGTTTTCAATGCGGTGTACAACGGAGACGACAACGTGTTCGTAGGAGCGCCGACAGGAAGTGGTAAGACGATCGTGGCTGAGTTTGCCGTGCTGAGAATGCTGGCCCAGAACCCAGAGGCTCGCTGTGTCTACGTCACACCCAAAGAGTCATTAGCCGAACAGGTAAGGGAAGAAAAGAGTAGCTTATCCTTTTCCATCTATTGATACTGTATACCATGTTAATATTGCAGCTGTTTCAATATGCATTCTTAAATGGACAAACCGGAATTTGAACAAGTTCCAGACACCCCGAAATTTGACATAAGGAGAACATTTTGAAATTGAAGTGTGGAATTATCCAAGATTGAATGAGAGCTAAAACAAATTACATCTCATCTATAATTTGTTATAATCATCATTATTATTATTTTTATTTTTATAGTTATTATTATTATTATTGTTATATTTAGTATTATTATTATATTTAGTATTATTATACAATGAATGGTTGTGTTTGTGTTTGTTGTTCAGGTCTACGCTGACTTCCATAACAAGTTCAGCCTACAACTGGGCAAGAAGGTGGTTCAGTTGGAGCATTTGGTGAATTATGGTACCTAATAATACCTCAATACATGATCTTATACATACTTGTGTTTGTGTTTGTTCAGGTCTACGCTGACTTCCATAACAAGTTCAGCCTTCAGCTAGGCAAGAAGGTTGTTCTGCTGACCGGTGAGACAGGAACAGATCTCAAACTCCTCGCCAAGGGGAACGTGATTGTGAGCACGCCGGAGAAATGGGACGTGCTCTCGCGGCGATGGAAACAGAGGAAGAACGTCCAGAATGTCAGTCTCTTCATCGTGGACGAGCTGCAGCTCATTGGAGGAGAGGAGGGGGTGAGTTAGAAAACTGACTTCCTAATTCTGTATACAGCTTTAATTTGGAGTGCTAAAAACTTCGCTTTACAGCCCTGCTGGAGGGTATTTTGTGGTACTTTAAATTTGTGCATTCAAGCACTCAAACAAAGCAGATACAAAGCAGGATATTTATTTGAAGGATGTTATTTTAGCACTATCATGGGCAGCGAAAAAAGAATAAAAATTGAATGCCTGTAAAAAATACCAGTTATACAGTACCGCAACAGCTTACATATCGGCATTGCTAGCAATCATGTGACATTTTAATCAGTTCTTATGTCAGGGGTGTCCAACGGCAGCCTCAAAATGTGCTGCAAGACACAAAAACTTTAATCATTGTTTATTTCATAAAAATTTCAAGAAGCATGACCCAAAGATTTTATTAAATGTTTCACTTGCATTTCCAAAATGATATTGTATTTAGAAAACGTGTGAATGCCATTTATTGATACTCTCTGATTAATTGCTCTAGGACGAAATATCAAAATTAAGAATTGATACGAAGGCTGTTATGGTAGTGTCAACTGGTGACAGTATTTAACCCACTAATGCTCAGAGCGGCCAAAACCAGCCTGACAATTTTGATGAAATCTTTGAGGCTAAAGCATAATTGGCAAAACATTTGATAGAGAAATGCAGGTCAGAAAATTAACAACAACTCTCCTTCAAATATTTTGTAAAATCATGCTCAATTCAGAAGTTATTGCCACAAGTGTCTTTGATCCAGATGACTTTTTCTGAAGGAACTCATAAGTATTAATGGGTTAAACTAATTGCTGCACTGCACCCAATAAAAATTGTTCTCTCTAACAATTGGTGTTATATTTTTCAGCCTGTCCTTGAGGTGATCTGTTCAAGGATGAGGTATATCTCATCCCAGATTGAGCGTAACATCCGTATCGTGGCGATGAGCTCCTCTCTCTCCAACGCCAAGGACATAGCTCAATGGCTCGGCTGCAGCACAACCGCCACATTCAACTTCCATCCCAACGTCAGACCTGTACCCTTGGAATTACATATTCAGGTAGGTACTGCGTAGTAATCCTCATCTGGAGGTAAAGTGATTCCAAAGGCATTTTACAGGACATTTTCTTTGCAAATATGGACAATTCTCGGACAGTACTAACTGCTTTGAAGTTATCATTTAATAGGGATTGTTCACGATCCTAAACGTGACTTTTCCCGACAAAATGTAATATGAGGTAATAATGCAATAAAGTACAGCTAACAGTACTGTTAAATACTGTATCGTTTCGTTGGTACCGATACAGTACTGACCCTTATGTTCTTAGGGGTATCCATCCCTATACCTTATAAATATTAAAATCATTAAGCTGTGATGTGCCTCTTTGTGTGTTTCAGGGATTCAACATTACCCACAATGCATCCCGACTGATTGCGATGGCCAAGCCTGTCTACCATGCTATCGTCAAGCATTCCCCTAAGAAGCCTGTGATCGTGTTTGTACCTGCTCGCAAACAAACTCGGCTGACGGCCATTGATATCCTGACCTTCTGTGCCGCAGACCTGCAGCCCAGTCGCTTCCTGCACGTCAAAGAGGAAGATCTAGAACCATACTTGGAGAAGATCAATGATAAGGTAAGATTCTAGCAAAAAACGACTGATATCCTGATCTTCTGTGCAGCAGACCTGCAGCCTAGTCTAAGATTCTGGTAAAATACACCATTCCGTCAAAGAGGACGATCTAGAACCTTGCTTGAAGAAAATCAATGATAAGGTAAGATTCTGGTGAAGTAATGTACTCAGCAGGCAGCTGCCTTTGATGCACAGTTTATTGTTGCATACAGGTGTTTTGCGAAGTGTGTGGACCAAAGAAAAGAAAATAAATAAGCCAAGAAGGGTTGAATTGAAATGATTTAAAAAGGTGAGCAGATAAATTTAAGTTCATCAGAGGAGTGATTTTGATTGCATTTGTTCTCTGTGTTTCAGGCATTAAAAGAGACCCTAGGTAATTGTGTGGTATACTTACATGAATGCGAGAGTGATTTTGGTTGCTTTTCTCTATGTGTTTCAGACATTAAAAGAGACCCTGGGTAACGGTGTTGCGTACCTCCACGAGGGTCTGAGCGACGTGGAGTGTAAGATGGTTGAACAGCTCTTCAGTAGCGGAGCAGTCCAGGTCGTGGTCACCTCGCGGAACCTTTCATGGGGCCTCAACCTCTATGCCCACCTCGTGGTGGTCATGGATTCACAGTACTACAATGGAAAGATCCACGCCTACGAGGATTACCCAATCACAGACGTGCTACAGATGGTGGGCAGAGCTAACAGACCCCTGGTGGACGATGAAGGTACTAAGCCATATAGTCTTATCCTGCAAGGTGTCTTTTGGAAAACCGAACCCTCTAAAAAAACGCCCCTTAGGACCCCCCCTCCCCCCCCCAAAAAAAAAAAAAAAAAAAATTGAGTAATTTATTAAAATGTCACTTTCAAGCATATAATTGAAGTTCTTCCACCTCAATATGATTCCAATGATATGGTTTAAATATATTATGCCTTATTCCATTAATTAAATACTTGCTTATGGTTGTACTTTGATTATATTGTGGTCTCCCTTGAAAAATGGGACACCCAATAATTTTTTAATTGTCAATTTTGGGCACCCAGTCTCTAAATCCTGGCTAAGACCCTGTACTAAATTACGCATTCTCACAAGCCATATCAATTATAAGTAATATCTTTTCTAACAATCGGGCTTGCTGGTCCTGCTCTTCTTGCTTGCAGAAATAGATGGAAAATGCTGTCAAATTATGCCCTTCAGGACTATAATGATAGCGGCTCTCTGAATGTTAGTGACACATTTCCCCCTTCTCAACCACTCCCTAATATGCATTCCTTGGTCTACTTTAACAGGTAAAGCCATGATACTGTGCCAGAATTCCAAGAAAGATTTCTTCAAGAAGTTCCTTTATGAGCCGCTGCCAGTGGAGGTGAGTTAAGATGGATTTCTAGTAAGAACCGTGTCAATACAAATATCATACCATAAACATGAAATTTCTTCATATTTTCAATGATTAATCATGTTTTATAACATTTACTTATATTATAGTGGTTCAGCTGACATTGTAATTTTGAAGTACATATATATTGAATGTCTATTCTATATTTTTCTTTCCGAAAATGAGGGGTGAGGGGGTGTTCTTAGTAGTTGTATTGTGCCCATATTTGTAGTTCGCTAGTTTTGTAAATTTAAAAAATTATTTTGATGCAATTAGTATTAAATTGTGCATCTGGTTTTTATTAACAAAGCATAGCATATATGAGTGTTTTACAAATAGTTATAGATACTATGGTATACAAGAATATGATAGATTTGTAATTAATTTTGTACATGCTCTCTCTGTCCTGCAGTCCCATCTTGACCACTGCATGCACGACCACTTCAACGCTGAGATTGTGACGAAGACGATTGAGAACAAACAGGACGCTGTAGATTACCTGACCTGGACATTCCTCTACCGCAGGATGACACAGAACCCCAACTACTACAACCTGCAAGGTAAGACACACACACATTGACTAGAGACTAGAGAAAAATATCAATAAAGAAAAAGAATAAGAGTGATAAAGAATAATGAAAATGATAAAAGAAATCAAAAAGATAATGAATAAAAGATGATCAAAAAAATAATGAAAATGATGATGATAATTGTGATAATAATGATAGTGATAATAATAAAAATGATGATGATGATAATAATAATAATGATAAAAATAATGATAATAACAACAATTATAGTAATGATAATCATAATAATAATAATGTAGAAAAATGAATAGGTGTCTCGTAACGTGTTCAGCCCAATAGGCGCACATTGATGCATATCCTACAAAAATCATTCTAGGGGTTTCACTGTATTTTTGTGACAACTTTGTGACCTTTTCTTGTACATTTTAGGAATGACGCATCGTCATCTTTCTGATCATCTCTCTGAGCTGGTGGAGAACACTCTTTCAGATCTAGAACAGTCAAAGGTATGTACTCTAGCCTCACATAAGAAATAATAATAGAATGTTCTCATTAGGTTGAATATAGATGGAACAATAGATTGGTCTAGTATCAAATTAAATATTTTGTCTTCACTGATTTTACTAGTAGATTTCATTCTTTCCCGCTTTGTATCAATGGCCACCACTATTTCTTATACATTGTTCAAGGCTTGCAATTAGCTGGAGCCGGGAGCCCAGGGGCCGGTTGCACCAACGTGACACAGGCTCAAACTCAGGCTCAAGTCTCAACTTTATTGTCTCCAACTATAGTAGCATCTATTGTTGGAGACAATCAAGTTGAGCCTGAGTTTGAGCCTGAGTCACGTTGAATTCTCCTTTGGCTACCTCAAATTTCGCAGGGAGCCCTAAGATGTATTGGTTTCTATGCATGGCATCTTTAAGTACCTTATGAAGATGCAATTGGGCTCCCTGAAAAAAACACTTAATTTCTAGCCCTGTTGTTGATAATGAAACCATTGTGACATGTGTTTCTTTGATCTTGTAGTGTGTCAGTATAGAGGATGAGATGGATGTGTCGCCTCTGAATCTTGGAATGATCGCAGCTTATTACTACATCAACTACACAACAATAGGTGAGTAATCGAAACCCCTCGGCATAGCCTTAGCCAGCAGGGTGTCTGGGTGTTATTTGGACACCCAAACCCTCAAAAATCATCCCTCATGACATCCAAATTTATTTGTGAAGAATTTCTTGAAAATTGTTGATTTCAAGCTTAAATTTTTTTTCACCTAAATATTATTCCTATGTCATTGTACAAGGACACTATGCCTTATTTCGATAATTAAATAATATCTATTGTTGAAATCTAATTATTTTGTGGTCTCCCCTGAAAAACAGGATGCCAAAGAATTTTACAATTGGCAGTTTTGAGCACCCTCAGGGCACTTTACCTACCACAATCCCACTAAAAATACCCGTCATGCCCAAAGTGAAAGAAAAAGATCCTCAGATGTTACACTTCGGTCATTTGTTAAATTTCTGTTATTTTGAAAGGATACTTTCCAGGTACCAACTTGCCTTTGTTTAGTGCAGGGACTAAATTTCAGTCAATTTTTTTAATTAAAAAAAAAATGTTAAAATTTTTTTTTTGGTTTTAGTTTAATTTGTCTATTTTTTGTTTCAGAGTTGTTCAGTATGTCTCTGAATGCCAAGACCAAGATCAAGGGATTGATTGAGATTATCTCGAACGCGGCCGAGTATGAAAACTTCCCCATCAGACATCATGAAGACAGTATTCTCAAACAGGTAAACTTAGGGCTGCAGGAATGTAAAAAAATGGTTTCTTCTTAAAAATAGCGCATTCATACATACATTGGTGATATCTCTCTAACATTTTTCAGAAATAATTTGAAGGAGAAATGTTGAACAGAAAATAACCAACAATTCTCTTTCAAATATTTTGTGAATTTGTGATTAATTCTTAAGTTATTTTCAAAAGTATAAAAGGTCCAGACAACGTGTGTCACGAAGATCTACAGGCATGAAATGCCTAAGTAGTCAGAATATCACACTGGTTAAAAAATTGAAAACCTAAATACAATGAGATAGATACTTCCTTCATTCTGATTCTCATTTTATTCGAGGTATTGGTGTTTATGTTTATTTGTCTTCTTTTCTAGCTCGCTGGTCGCTTGCCAAATAAGCTGAGTACTCCCAAGTTCAACGATCCCCACGTGAAGACCAATCTATTGCTGCAGGCTCATATGTCCCGCATGCAGCTCTCGGCCGAGCTCCAGTCTGACACTGAAGAGATACTCAGCAGGGTAAGTAGGGATGAATACCTTTAAGAATGAAACGGTACCATATTGATACCAATGAAACGGTACAATATTTTTTGCAGTACTGTTAACGCTACTTTATTGCATTATTACCTTATAAATTGTGTTGTGAATAGTCAGGTTTAGGATCCTGGACTATCCCTAATAAATGATAACTTAATATAAATGACTAACAGTGGTTAGTCTCATTAAAGAGTACCTATAAGGAATAAAATGGTATGATACAGTACTTCTTTAATACTGATAAGCGGGTAGTGGAGTTGGCACAATTTTGTGTCAGCTCTCATCAACAAGCAAGTCAACAAACGAGCGCTAGTCACATCCAATTATGATATAGCCTCACACACACTTAATGTGAATGTGATAAGTGTGTCAAGTTAATTTGTCCTCGACGACATCCTCTCAGCTTAAAGACCAGGGTAGGATTCCAGTTTGCCCATTCGTGGCATAAATGTACCGATCTAAAACTTTTTCAGAATTTTCTAAATTCTTATTTTACGGATCAAGTCTGATTGGCAAATTAAAAACATTGTTATATTAATAGGATTTACAATTTACCGATCAAGTCTGATTGGCAAATTAAAAACATAGGAATATTAATAGGATTTTCAGTAGTATTCCCCTTCAATTTCTGCCAATCCCTCACATGTTGTTGTTGTTTTTCAGGCGATCCGTCTGATCCAGGCATGCGTAGATGTGCTGAGTAGTAACGGCTGGCTGTCTCCAGCTCTAGCAGCTATGGAACTGGCCCAGATGGTCACTCAGGCCATGTGGGGACGTGACTCCTACCTGAAGCAGCTGCCTCACTTCACTGTGGAGATCGTCAAGAAATGCCAAGAAAAGGTAAAGCTTCATATACATTATACAAACTCCTATACATTATACATATCCCCATTATTATGTTGTGTCGTGTGAGCACTTCGGTGTATATAAGACTATAAACCAAATAAAATTGACCTTTCTATGTTCTGCATCTGTGACATATTTCAATGTCACTCTAACCTTATTATCATGCATTTTGATAAAGAAAAGCTAAAAAAAAGGGTAAAGCTTCTATATTAGAATGAGGGCTATCTCCCCTCTTCTTTTATTTACATGTTTTACTAGAGGGGAATATTGTCCGGGGGGATATTGTTACTGGGCGATTTTGTCCGGGGGAATATTGTCCTAGAACTGATCATATTTGGGAATGAAGAACCTTTTAGATAGGGTACATTTCTCCAATAAAGACCATATCGGCTGGACAATCTTAAGCTGCAGGGGAAATACTCCATCTGTTACAACCACTCCAACTACAACAGTGTGGTTCAATAGCATATAACTTTCATTTCAGGGGGTTGAGACCATCTTTGACGTTATGGAGATGGAGGATGAGGAGAGAGAGGAGCTGCTCAATCTCAGCGACCAGCAGATGGCGGACGTGGCGCGGTTCAGCAACCGCTACCCGAACATCGAGCTGAACTACGAGGTTCAGGATAAGGATCACGTGAGCAGCGGAAACCCCGTCAATGTGACGGTACAGCTGGAGAGAGAGGATGAGATCAGCGGACCCGTCATCGCACCATTCTTCCCTCAGGTGAGACATTTAATATTTGTCACGTTTCTGCCATATTGTTGCTAAGTTGTGACTGGTGCAGGAAACCAAAGTACCTGGCAAAAACCACCCACAAGTGAGGCTTAGACACTAGAGTATTTCTTCCATCCGTAGGTGCGGCCTTTACATCCACGTCATATTTCACCATTAATGTCAATAAATGTTAATCCTTTTTCATACACAAATGGTACATGCACTTAATATGAAGAACTATGGCTTCGAAAGAGAGCGAAGCTCGCATTTACAATAATTCCAAACTACATGTATAAGCAGCTGGCAACCTCACGGGAGTATGCAAACTGCAAGATGGCGTAGATGCCATTTCACTGGCAGAGTTGATTGTATTAAATGTTTTAGTTAACGAAGTGTTGCAAAGTTTTATTTCTAATCTCGGATCCCTAAACCTATTCAAACTCAAATCATATCAAACAACTGCTTGATAAAAAAACTTAAATCTTACAAGAGCATTGAGATCAATGGCAGCCTCCACTGAATGCGTGGAAATAGTTGACAGTTTTCAATGGCCATATTATTATATTGGACTCGTCAGAGGCGATACGGATTCTTCTCTCCATAGCATTGAGAGATCGCTCAGTGGAGGGCCTGAGTCCCTCAAAGCTTTGCTCTCGATTAAACGGATTTAAACAATCATACTCTCTCATGCAGAAATGTGACAAGGGTTTGTCAATGGTTATCTCCAAAGTTATGTGCTTACTAAACTATGTCTCACCAATTGTTCCCTCTCTCTGTGTCTTTCAGAAACGTGAGGAGGGCTGGTGGGTGGTGATCGGCGACCCCAAGGCCAACTCCCTCATCTCCATCAAGCGCTTGACCTTGCAGCAGAAGGCCAAGGTCAAGCTGGACTTTGTGGCGCCCTCTCCTGGCAAACACAACTACGTGCTCTTCTACATGAGCGACTCTTACTGCGGCTGTGATCAGGAGTACAGGTTCCACATTGACGTTAAGGAGGCGGATAGTGGGAGTGAAGACAGTGGCAGTGATAGCGACAGTGATTAGACATTATACCATGAACAACGACACAAAATTTCATCGTTCAAAATCTCATATTTTCATGTTCTGTATTGGTCGAGTAATCAAGCAACTAATTACTGTATACTGAAAGCTGGAGCAAAAGTGACTGATTAGACATACCCTGCACAACGACACAAAATCTCATTGATCAAAAATCTCATTGGTCAAAATCTCATATTTACATGTACTGTATTGGTCAAATCATCAAGGAACTAATTACTGTATAACGTGTTGATTTTGCACTTATAAAATAATGCACTCAGCAGGCACCTGCACAGTTTAATTATTGCATATTGGTGTTGAATGAGCATGTTGTATGATACCTGCATAGGGATCCAATGTCCAAATAGAGGTGCATCGTTTAATAAATGGGCACTCCAGGGGCACATAAAGTACACATTAATTAAACTACTGCAATCCTAATATGGTATGCAGAAGTAAAACTCGCTAAATAAGGAGGCCTACATTGGTGTTAAGGCGGTTATGTTGAATCAAAGTGCAAAAGGCAGTGAGCAGGCAAATATTCAACTAATTACTTGTCTTTGTACAGTTATGTAAAAACATGGAAAATAAATTGTGATGGTCACCGTATTCTGTGACTCACAAGGATATTCCTTTCATATTTTCTTTTTATGGCTAGGGTATGAAAGTACTTAAGAAGTACTCGGTGACTTAATTAAATGTACAGACTCATGTAACAACTAGCAGACACGGTCCTTGGTAGGTGATCAATCCAGAATTCTGTTCATAGTCCATTGGAAATAAAGTCCATTAAATAAAGGCATAAAGAAAATGACAGGTTCTGATGTTAGTTTCTGTACCCAAGATGGTTTAAGTACTTTTGGGGCAGAATTTTGTAAAAATGGTACAAAAGAGTTACCTGTTTGGAACCATATTTACGTGTTCTTGTATATGATATTGTTTTAGCAAGGGAACACCTTTTATACATAGATGAATGGTC
The DNA here is from genome assembly GCA_963942565.1 of Maea johnstoni. Lineage (NCBI taxonomy): Eukaryota > Metazoa > Annelida > Polychaeta > Spionida > Magelonidae > Maea > Maea johnstoni. Next base: position 13,909,702 of record OZ012694.1, read on the forward strand.
ATACATATTTTCTGAAAATATGTCAAATTATCAAATTTTGGTGATTATGAAAGTCACTGTAGCCAAAACATAGTGTTCAAACCTGTCTCTTAGGATACCATTTATAATACACAGGTATGGTTGTAACTTGTAATGGTACAAATTTAGTATTTTTTGTCCCAATTTCTTTTCCAAATTGTTATTGGTGTCCGTTTAATTTTAATACTAATTTGTTCAGCTGATGTGAGGTCTATGATTCAAGAGAATGCAAAGAATTATCTTAATTTATGAGTCTGATCAATTGTTTCAACAAAAATAATGATCATGTAATACCAAGAAACTTATAATAAAATTTTGATAAGTAAATGGCCTTTATTGAGTTTTCTTATCTTTTTATGTTATTCTGATTCAGCCAAATGCATTTCCCGCCTCTTAACAACTTGATACACTTACAATTGTCATTCTAGTCAAGGGCTGGATATCCCCCCCCCCCCCCATACTTTGAGAAAACAGGGTTTAGCTACAAGATTATAATGAACAATATAAATATTTTAATATTCATGTGTAAAAATTTATACCATACATATGTAAATTCTCAGATTTTTTTATGCTTCATGCTTGCATACCATGCCAACAATATTCAGGACTAGTAAGAAAGACTCCCTCTTTCAAATATCTGACCCAAAGTCCCTTGTGTGAGGTAGTTGGTTTTAAACTGATTTTGTTAAATTTATATAAAAAGATCACTCCTGAGAAAAAAATGCAAAGTTTTGAAAATACATATTTGTTGAAAAATACCATCAATACAGAGATGAAAAAGAAAATTCATAAAATACCAAAAGATTCTTATTGCTACTTAAAAAAAATCTTTATAAACCCATGAATGCTTGAGACTATAAACCCATAAATGCCTCAAGAAATTGTCGACTGGACCCATGATATTTTAGAAAATAGCAATTAGTTAACTAAGTACTTGAAGGAGAGTTGTTGGTAATGTTCTGGTTGACATTTCTACATCAAATAATTCCTCATTTATGCTTTTGCCTGCAAGATTTCATCAATATTTTCAGGCTGTTTTAAACTTTAAAAACTTGAATGAACCCCCTCTATATCCTACAAAAATTAATCAATACCTTTTTCATAGGTATTAAATAAAAAATGCAACATTTCTAAAACTAGTTTCAAATTTCCCCACCAGGCAACAGCACTATACAATAAATTCTACATGAAACCTCACACAATCCTGCACATTTTCTCCTGTGGTTTGATGTGAAAATAACGTTTTTGGTAAAAGCATTTGATTTTTTATCATAGGGTTGTCATACCAGTTTGTGATTGAAACTTTAAAACATGTGACAGGTCACATCCTTATGCACTGTTAAAATCAGCAAAACTCATCAAGCATGGCCAGTTAAGACTTTGATAGACACGCTTTGTGAGATTGCCAACGGAACTACCTGAATGCAATCCTAACCCAAAGAAGCCACATATGCCATGGTTTTCTCATTAGAATAGGCAGGCTATTTTAGATTGAAATCAATCCCTAATTAGAACTTATAAAAGATTTCCCACAGATGCAAATTTACAAGAATATCGTATTAAAAGAGCGAAAGTAAGACCAGTCATTCGTGCTTCAAAAAAGAATAGTTGGCACGAATATTTAACAAAACTAAATGCTAGAACTTCAATGAAAACTACCCTAATGGGTAATGAGACAAAAACAAACAGTTTAAAATAACATATAAAACAAAATAAACAACTACATACTAGTAATTACATAAAAAAAATATCTAATATAGAAAAGAAACGTATCGAAGTAGCCACCTAATAGCTTAGATGACCAAACACAAGTGGATTCGAAACCAGTCAGCCAACCTGAACATGCTAGCCTCTACCAGCGTCAACTAATAGCCCCCTAATAGCTCTAAATTGGTGCCCAGCTTAATGTAATCGATACGAGAGCCCTGATTGTTCCTTGTTTCCACGTAACCTCGCGCTGCTGCCAGTCAGCGACTCCTGGCATGAGTCCAGCATCTCACTATAGTAATTGATCTCTCGCTACATATCCATTCTTTTCTTTATCCAAGCTAATGGTGATGCCATTAACATTGCTTTTGTTACTACAAGAAGTGTCAGACGTACTGCTTTTGTGCACAAATCTAGATCTTCGCTTGAAATTTATTTTCTACTACATTTGCGAAGCTTAATATATTTCTGGTAGTTTTAACCACATCTGTGGGGTATGTTACATCACTGGGAATAACTACTTTTGTTATTGTACCATGAGCTACGTGACGGCACAAAAAGTGATGCCAAGCGAAAATAAATCATCCGGAAACACTCCGCTTTTTCCATTTACTGTAGTTTTACTCTAGGTAAGACATATCCAAAAATGAAAAAGATCTCTGGACAAAACTTAAAGTAATGCGGCCCGTCGTCCAGTTTGTATTTCAAATCATTTATTAAGGTTGCTTGTAGGGTTAATTTTTTGATATAGTGTCATTTAGAGATTTTTGCATATTTTAAAGCCTCATAATCAGATCAATCGTGAATGTCTAGGCATCACTGGCAAGAGATCACCTTTTAGAGAAACTCCCATAGGCTT
>OZ012694.1:13912485-13934658 GCA_963942565.1 Maea johnstoni
ATCTCGTGAGAGAATAAACCTGGGAAAAATGGATAGATTGGGGCATATTGGGCTTTGGCCGTAATGGGCTGTATTCTTGCATTACAGCTGTTCATGTGACTACATTATATAGAAGACTATCCAGGCATTCAGTACTAGCCGATGTAAGCCTTGCATTGCCTTACCATTTTTTTCAAGAGTTCTTGTGTAATTATAAATATTTTTCAAATTTTTTTTTACAGAGTTGTCGCGACAATGGCCATCGTGAACAGAGGGAGTGTATTACTCCTCAAGGCACCCAAAGGTGAAGCAAAGGATGATCCATATATAAAGGTAAGGATATTATGTCTGCAACTTTTGGAGGACTTTGGGATGACTGACATTATGTTTTTAGGATGAACAGGAGAAATTTTGGATTACCAGGAGGGCTTTGGGATGCCAAGGAAGAATTTGGGATGACCAGGAGGGATTTGGGATGACCAGGAGGGATTTGGGATTACCAGTGGGATTTGGGATGACTAGTGGGGTTTGGGATGACCAGGAGGGATTTGGGATTACCAGGGGATTTTGGATGACCAGGGGGGATTTTGGATGACTAGGAGAGATTTGGGATGACCAGGAGGGATTTGGGATGACCTAGAGGGAACTGGGATGACCAGGAGGGATTTGGGATTACTAGGAGGGATTTTGGATGACCATTGGGATTTGGGATGACTAGGAGGGATTTGGTATGACCAGGAGGGATTTGGGATGACCAGCAGAGATTTGGGATGACCAGGAGGGATTTGAGATGACCAGGGATTTTGGATTAGGAGGAGGGATTTGGGATTACCAGGGATTTTGGATTATGAGGAGGGATTTGAGATGACCAGGGGGATTTGGGATGACCAGGTGGATTTCTGGATGGCCAGGGGGATTTGGTATGACCAGGAGGGATTTGGGATGACTAGGAGAGATTTGGGATGACCAGGAGGGATTTGGGATGACCTAGAGGGAACTGGGATGACCAGGAGGGATTTGGGATTACTAGGAGGGATTTTGGATGACCATTGGTATTTGGGATGACTAGGAGGGATTTGGTATGACCAGGAGGGATTTTGGATGACCAGCAGAGATTTGGGATGACTAGGAGGGATTTGGGATTACCAGGGATTTTGGATTAGGAGGGATTTGGGATGACCAGGAGGGATTAGGGATGACCAGGAGGGATTTGGGATGACTAGCAGAGATTTGGGATGACTAGGAGGGATTTGAGATGACCAGCAGGGATTTGGGATGACCATGGGGATTTGGGATGACCAGGAGCGATTTGGGATGACAAGGAGGGATTTGGGATGGCCAGTGGGATTTGGGATGACCAGCAGAGATTTGGGATGACCAGAAGGGATTTGGGATGACCAGAAGGGATTTGGGATGGCCAGTGGGATTTGGAATGGCCAGTGGGATTTAGAATGACCAGGAGGGATTTGGGATTACCAGGAGGGATTTTGGATGTCCATGACAGATTTGGTATGACCAGGAGGAATTTTGGATAATGAGGAGGGATTTTGGAGAACCAGGAGGGATTTTGGATGACCAGGAGGCATTTGGGATAACCAGGAAGGATTTGGGATTACCAGGGATTTGGGATTAGGAGGAGGGATTTGAGATGACCGGGGGGATTTGGGATGACCAGGTGGATTTCTGGATGGCCAGGGGGATTTGGGATGACCAGGAGGGATTTAGGATGACTAGGAGAGATTTGGGATGACCATTGGGATTTGGGATGACCAGGAGGGATTTTGGATGTCCATGACAGATTTGGGATGACCAGGAGGAATTTTGGATAATGAGGAGGGATTTTGGAGAACCAGGAGAGATTTTGGATGTCCATGACAGATTTGGGATGACCAGGAGGAATTTTGGATAATGAGGAGGGATTTTGGAGAACCAGGAGGGATTTTGGATGACCAGGAGGGATTTGGGATAACCAGGAGGGATTTGGGATTACCAGGGATTTGGGATTAGGAGGAGGGATTTGAGATGACCGGGGGGATTTGGGATGACCAGGTGGATTTCTGGATGGCCAGGGGGATTTGGGATGACCAGGAGGGATTTGGGATGACTAGGAGAGATTTGGGATGACCAGGAGGGATTTGGGATGACCATTGGTATTTGGGATTACTAGGAGGGATTTGGGATGACCAGCAGGGATTTTGGGATGACCAGCAGAGATTTGGGATGACCAGCAGAGATTTGGGATGACCAGGAGGGATTTGGGATTACCAGGAGGGATTTAGGATGGCCAGTGGGATTTGGGATGACCAGCAGAGATTTGGGATGACCATGGGGATTTTGGATGACCAGTGGGATTTGGTATGACCAGGAGCGATTTGGGATGACTAGGAGGGATTTGGGATGGCCAGTGGGATTTGGGATGACCAGCAGAGATTTGGGATGACCAGGAGGGATTTGGGATGACCAGAAGGGATTTGGGATGGCCAGTGGGATTTGGAATGACCAGCAGGTATTTGGGATGACCAGTGGGATTTGGAATGGCCAGTTGGATTTGGGATGACCAGGAGAGATTTGGGATTACCAGGGGATTTTGGGAGACCAAGAGGTATTACGGATGACCAGGAGGGATTTGGGATGACCAGGAGGGATTTGGGAAGACCAGGAAGGATTTGGGATGACCAGGAGGGATTTGGGATGACCAGGAGGGATTTGGGATGACCAGGAGGGATTAAGGATGACCAGGAGGGATTAGGGATGACCAGGAGGGATTTGGGATGACCAGGAGGAATTTGGGATGACCAGTGGGATTTGGGATGACCAAGAGGAATTTGGGATGACCAGTGGGATTTGGGATGACCAGTGGGATTTGGGATGACCAGTGGGATTTTGGATGACCAGTGGGATTTGGGATGACCAGTGGGATTTGGGATGACCAAGAGGAATTTGGGATGACCAGTGGGATTTGGGATGACCAGTGGGATTTGGGATGACCAGTGGGATTTGGGATGACCAGTGGGATTTGGGATGACCAGGAGGGATTTGGCATTACCAGGAGAGAATTGGTATGGCTGGAGGGATTTGGGATGACCAGCAGAGATGTAGGATTACCAGGAGGGATTTGGGATGACCAGGAGGGATTTGGGATGACCAGGAGGGATTTAGGATGACTAGGAGGTATTTGGGATGACCAGGAGGGATTTGGGATGACCAGTGGGATTTGGTATTATTAGGAGGGATTTGGGATGACCAGTGGGATTTGGGATGACCAGGAGGGATTTGGCATTACCAGGAGAGAATTGGTATGGCTGGAGGGATAAGGGATGACCAGCAGAGATGTAGGATTACCAGGAGGGATTTGGGATGACCAGGAGGGATTTGGGATGACCAGGAGGGATTTAGGATGACTAGGAGGTATTTGGGATGACCAGGAGGGATTTGGGATGACCAGGAGAGATTTAGGATTACCAGGAGGAATTTGGGATGACCAGGAGGGATTTGGGATGACCAGTGGGATTTGGGATGACCAGGAGAGATTTGGGATGACCAGGAGGGATTAAGGATGGCCCGGAGGGATTTGGGATGACCAGGAGGGATTTGGGATTACCAGTAGGATTTGGGATGACCAGGAGGGATTTGGGATGACCGGGGAGGGAAATGGGATGACCAGAGGGATTTAGGATGACCAGGAGGGATTTGGGATGACCAGTGGGATTTGGGATGACCAGGAGGGATTTGGGATGACCAGGAGAGATTTGGGATGACCAGGAGGGATTTAGGATGACCAGTGGGATTTGGAATGACCAGGAGGGATTTGGGATGACCAGGAGAGATTTGGGATGACCAGGAGGGATTTGGGATGACCAAGAGAGATTTGGGATGACCTGTGAGATTTGGGATGACCAGTGATGTTATGGATGACCAGGGCCTGGTGTAGATGTGGTGACAATAACTCCTAAGTTCCACACGAAGTCTTGGGAATGATGAAGCCCATTTGTAGAGTGTGTCATGGTTGCCATAAATCGGTGAAAACTATTTTGGTCAGATGACCATCAGTGACCTAGGTTTTGGGCGGCTGTTGGTCAGAGTGTCACTTACATTGGATTTAGGGTTAAAATGCCATGGCAAAGCCTCCTTCCCTAGCAAAAATGAAAGGAACAAAATCAGCATCCCATTATGATTTAAGATGGTATTTTTTGCGCTGCCAAATATTCGTCATTCCTGTGCATTGGCATTTCTCGTGCGGAGAGGATCTCTCACCGCCTCTAATCCAGTGCCATAATAAACTGTGCCGAAGGAGGCTAAAAATAGCATCGCGAGGAATGCGCGACTTGTCTTCAATCTTTATTGGAGACCTACAGGCACACGCTGGAATGTTCGGCTGCAACAAGTAAACAATTTATTTTAATGACCAATTGTAGTACTTTTGGTTCTCCTGCGGGTTGAAGGGAGACAAAATACTGATGTCTGAAACTTTTTTCTCAGAGTTCTTCATTTTTCTTTGCTTTTCACTAATTTACTTAGTTTCTTCTCCCCCTTCTTCTCCAATCCCTTCTTCAAAGCATATGATAATTGTTTCAGCAAACTGTTTGTATTGCACCTAGGTTGAAAAGGAATATTATTAGATTTTATCTCTTCTCCTTCTTTTTACCCCTCTTTTCCAATACCTTTTACCTAGTTCCTCCGCTCTCCCCCATGATCTCAATCCTATGTTTTTCTCAGGTTGATATGAAAAGAAAGTTGCAGCCACTCATATCTTGAGCCTTTGTTGCACACTTTCTCCCTATTTCCTCATACAAGTCACACATTCACACGTGTGTATATATATATATATATATATATATATATATATATATATATATATATATATATATATATATATATATATATATATATATATATATATATATATATACATATATATATATATATGTATATATATATATATATATATATATATATATATAATATATATATATATATATATATAAAATATATATATATATATATATATATATATATATATATATATATATATATATATATATATATATATATATATATATATATTTATATGTATGTGTGTGTGTATGAATGCTGCAGGTTAGCTGCTAGGATTGTGAAGAACAGTCCTCCTATAGCCTAGAAGAACACACTGCCATTCCCCCTGGTAACCTGCTCCATATCACATTCTTACCCACATTCCTGGCGTGTCCTGTGTCTTCTGATAAAATACCACGGATGCCTGGAGCTGAAGTCAACCACTGCTCGCCATGCTGCTGAAGAGACAACAGCACTCGGGACTTGCAGTGTCTTTAGTGTAGCAAGCATTTAATTGTTATTTTTTAACATTTATTTTATAATATTTTTATTTACTATTTCTTTTATTTTTACCATTTATTTATCACATTGGATTATGTGTAGCATGCAAGGATTATCATAAGGGATTACCTGGAATGGATCATCTATTCTCTTGGATTTAGGGATTACTGGTGAGATTAAATCAGCACCTTGGTTTGACTGATTCTTATTCATTATCTTAATTGTTAGACAATAGTTAATTGTTTCTGGGGTTGTGCATGTCTAGTGTTAATGATTCCATTGGGGACTTGTTGGCTGCCTTAGTTGTGTCACATACTAATATGAGAGTGAAACAAATGGAGACGGAATTGCAAAGTGTGCATTCCAGGCACTTAGCTTTAGGGAATTTGGAATTTCTATTTTCGTCATTTTTACAGGAAACTAACAACTTTTTTTTAGGCCTTGCACGTTTAGTTGCTCTGAGACTGTCATACCCTGATGTCAAGGCAATGGAGGTATATCCTGTCATCAGGAATTAGGAATTTCGATTTCTTTCACTTTTTCTGCCATATTGCGGCTATGTCATGACTAGCCAGTTGTAAGTGGTAGAGGAAACTGGAGAACCTGTAAAAGAAAAACTCCATAACACCAAGTCACTAACAACTTTCTCACATGCCGAGGTTGGGATTCGATCCGGGCAGTGGTGAGAGACAGCTAGCAGTCAGTGGCAATGCAGGCCCTCAGTCGTGAGAGGCAGCTAGCAGTCAGTGGCAATGCATTAGACCACACTGCCATTAGGGCAGGCCCTCAGTAGTAAGAAACAGCGAGCAGTTAGTGGCAATGCCTTAGACCACATAGCCATCAGGGCATGCCCTCAGTGGTAAGAAACAGCGAGCAGTCAGTGGCAATGCCTTAGACCACACCGCCATCAGGGTAGGCCTTCAGTGGTGAGAGACAGTGAGCAGTCAGTGGCAGTGCCTTAGACCACTCAACCATCAGGGCAGACCCTCAGTAGTGAGAGATAGCCAGCAGTCAGTGGCAATGCATAAGACCACACTGCCATTAGGGCAGGCCCTCAGTGGTAAGAAACAGCGAGCAGTCAGTGGCAATGCCTTAGACCACATAGCCATCAGGGCATGCCCTCAGTGGTAAGAAACAGCGAGCAGTCAGTGGCAATGCCTTAGACCACACCGCCATCAGGGTAGGCCTTCAGTGGTGAGAGACAGTGAGCAGTCAGTGGCAGTGCCTTAGACCACTCAACCATCAGGGCAGACCCTCAGTAGTGAGAAACAGCTAGCAGTCAGTGTCAATGCTTTAGACCACACCACCATCAGGGCAAGCCCTCAGTGGTGAGAGACAGCTAGCAGTCAGTGGCAACGCCTCAGACCACACAGCCGTCAGGGCAGGCCCTCAGTGGTGAGAGGCAGTAAGCAGTCAGTGGCAATGCCTTAGACCACACGGCCATCAGGGCAGGCCCTTCAGTTGTGAGAGACAGTAGTCAGTGGCAACACCTAAAACAGGGCTGGCTCCATTGGTGAGAGACAGTGAGCAGTCAGTGACAATGCATTAGACCACACGACCAGCAGGGCAAGCCCTCAGTTGTGAGACACAGCTAGCAGTCAGGGGCAACGCCTTAGACCACACGGTCATCAGGGCAGGCCCTCAATAGTAAGAGACAGTTACCAGTCAGTGGCAATGCCTTAGACCACACAGCCATCAGGGCTGTCCCCATTGGTGAGAGACAGTGAGTAGTCAGTGACAATGCCTTAGACCACACAACCATCAGGGCAGGCCCTCAGTTGTGAGACACAGCTAGCAGTCAGGGGCAATGCCTTAGACCACACGGCCATCAGGGCAGGCCTTCAGTAGTGAGAGACAGTTAGCAGTCAGTGGCAATGCATTAGACCACACGGCCGTCAGGGCAGGCACTCAGTGGTGAGTGACTGCGAGCAGTCAGTGGCAATGCCTTAGACCACACAGCCATCAGGGCAGGCAATCAGTGGTGAGAGACAGTTAGCAGTCAGTGGCAATGCCTTAGACCACACTGCCGTCAAGGCAAGCTCTCAGTGGTGAGAGACAGCTAGCAGTCAGTGGCAATGCCTTAGACCCCTTGGCCATCAGGGCAGGCCCTCAGTGGTGAGAAACAGCTAGCAGGCAGTGGCAATGCCTTAGACTACACAGCCGTCAGGGCAGGCCCTCAGTGGTGAGAGACAGCTAGCAGTCAGTGGCAACACCTTAGACCACACAGCTGTCAGGGCAGGCACTCAGTGATGAGTGACTGTGAGCAGTCTGTGGCAATGCCTTAGACCCCTCGGCCATCAGGGCAGGCCCTCAGTGTTGAGAAACAGCTAGCAGTCAGTGGTAACACCTTAGACCACACGGCCGTCAGGGCAGGCACTCAGTGGTGAGTGACTGCGAGCAGTCAGTGGCAACGCCTTAGACTACACAGCCATCAGGACAGGCCCTACATATAAATATATATTTGGATTTCAGATAAAGGATGAGGAATCTCCCCGATAGCTAGAACTGAACAAAAAGGTAAATGGTCTGGTTACAGATTCAATTGGCAATATTCATTAAACGTAGTCAGTTATATGATACAATGTCATGGTTATAATAAAACTCAATGCGTTTATTTTCTTTCTGGTGAGGATCATTCTAAACTCATCGTTGTTCCTATTTCAGACAGTGGCAGAGAAAGGCTTTACTGTGACGTGTGTGTCGGTGCTTGGTTTCACATTCTGCCACCAGGGTAAGATAGATGGAGTAGTCAGTGGCCCACAGTGGTGAGAGACAGCTAGATGACAGTGGCAACGCCTTTGATCCCACGGCCATCAGGGTTACCCTGCCATTGCAAGGAAGTAAAGGTCATTCTAAACTTGTTGTTTCTATTTCAGACAATGGCAGAGAAGGGCCTTACTGCGACATGTGTGCCGGTGCTTGGTTTCACATTCTGCCACCAGGAGGAGTTGTGGACGGCGCTGCGGCAGCCTGCAGACTACGGAGGGATAATCTTCACCAGTCAGAGGGCAGTGGAGGCGGTGGGGGATGCTTGTCAAAAATATGATACAAAAAACGGTAAGTTGACCTTTGACCTCATCTCTCCTTCATAAAGCTTTTGAATTTTTGCTTTGTTTAGGTTTTTATTTTGGTATTATCAATACAGCATTTGCCATGATTTGCAATATTGAGTAAGACATTCTATAACTTGTAATCCAAACCTAGTAGGATTGTTCAATACGTGACTGCACACCCAATTGTCACCCAGTTTCCTGGGCATGGATGCATGGATGACCTCACAACTCAACATAGCTTTCGCAAGCTATGTGGGTCATTGATGTGCATGGCTTATTTTTTGACATGTTATCCATAGTTGTTTGTACAACTAGGCACTGGCAGACAACCGGTCAACTGGTGCAGGAATTAAATGTCTGTACAGTAGAAGATATGGCACTAGTAATTTAGCCATTATGTCTTATTTTCAGAGTGGGAATCTGGCCTCAAATCCAGGTGGAAAACTCTACCTGCATTTGCTGTCGGCATGGCAACAAGTGAAGCAGGTAAATGATTTATTGATCAGTATCTTTTCATCTTTCTATCTATATCTATATCTATCTATCTATCTATCTATCTATCTATCTATCTATCTATCTATCTATCTATCTATCTATCTATCTATCTATCTATCTATCTATCTATATATATATATATATATATATATATATATATATATATATATATATATATATATATATATATATATATATATATATATATATATATTTATCTATCTCTATATCTATCTATCTATATGAATCTCTCTTGCTAAAAATAATTAAATAAGCAAAATGAGATTATGCAAATATTAAATGGTTTCCCAAAGTTATTCAATTCCCCTCAACCTATCCTTTCCAGCCATATTATGCTTTAGAAGTGAGTATCTAGTTTAACTTACTACCAATAGATGTCCCTACCTAATCTTTTACAACAAACTGCATTTACCCAATGATAGAATAATTCTTAATAAAATTTTAACCCTGCCATATCTATTGGTATTAAGGAATGTATTTCTAGACCAAAACAAATAATGTATTCCTTTTTTATTTAGCAGAAGTTTAAATGATGAAATTTTAAATTAATAATATTATTAAATCATTGAATTATTATGAAGTAGTTTTTTTGACATCCAGTCAAAAATAATAAAGTTCTTATGCAAATTGAAAAAATACACTTGATTATCATTCTTTTTAAGTTTCATATGTGAATATCATCTGAATGTGAAACTTAGGTAGTAGATTCCACTGAGAGAGAAACTATATCACTACTGTTTTGCAGCTGTCCAGCTTGGCTTTGAGTGCAGTGGTGAAGAGTCGGGGAATGCTGAGGCTCTGGCCGAGAAAATAACACAAGGTAAGTACAGGTTCTTAATGAAAATAACGTTAAGGTGGCTTTTGGGGTTAATTAGTGATTTAAGATGTATTTTGAGATTTTTAGATAAATATTTGAAAGCCTACACCCTTTTCCTTCTAATCAGATCAACTGTAATCTTCTAGGCCTCCACTTTGTGAAGCAGAGTAAGAGACCAAAACCTCTCATTGACTTGCACACTAGAAGGAAAGGTTCCTGACTCTTTTCTTTTAAAGAAGGGGTCACTTCAAATATTGATTTTAGGTATCAAATACTAGCAGATTTACTCACAGTTGGCATATTTATTCTAAGAGTATTATAGAGGAAAGAGCATCATATTTTCTCCAATTATGACTTTGGTCTAGAAGTATGAAATCTAGTTGAAACAGGCTCCTTTTCCTGATTTTTGACAAAAATTCTATCTGAAGGAATTAAGCATAGTATGAAATTGTTGTGAAAAAAATGCTATACCATGGCCTCTATTGATCTTTCCACCACATTTAAATATTGTAGTCCCTGGCCCAACAGTATGGATAGGAGCTGTATTTTAGCACTATGTGTTTTCAGTTTTTTATCCCTCATATTTTACACAATGCGAGGATGGTACTTGAGTGATGCTTAAATGCGTTCCTTTATTATACCTGTCAGGCAATGTATGATTTGTATAGGCTGAATATTTCAAATGAAAGCCGAGTAGAGGAAGAACAAATTAACCACATAATATGAATTCTCTCTGACCAACAGACATGATTGATACAAAGTCCAAACTACCTGCATCTTTGTATTTTTTCTGCCACTAGTTTTCCTGAGAAAGAATAGTTTTCTCATTGAAGGTAAGGGATGAAAGCAGTGGTGTAGTGCTGATTTGTGTCTCAATGGTCTGCCAGCAATATAGCCTGGTTTTGAGGCTGAGTTAGTTTCAATGCCATCACCACTCTATATACTGGATGTTAAATAGGTTTTATATCTCTCAAACTATAGATGGTAGGATAATTTTCATTGGTTGCAGTTCAACCCTCATGCTGCTGGTGGCTAATTTGGCCAATACAAAATTATGCGAAAAACCTAAAAAAAATGACGGAAACCCTGGCAAATGGGTACTCATTTGAGAGTACTCCGCGAGAACTATCCAATGAATACCAACATGACTGGGTTTAGATGGTTTTCGAAAATCTGTGTGTCTTTGTGCTTTGGACGAAAGTAACCTCAGCATTGAAAGTGTTAAACCTTATCAAACACAGCTCAAGTGGGTCCCCCTGGAGGATTAATACAGAACTCAACCTGGAGTGAAATCAACTCAGGGTAGATCAGTGAGACTGAGGAAACATAGATTTGTAGCAAGTCTACCTACAACATTACCTGCATCTTTCATATTTTTTCTTCCATGTTTCCTAAGGTTGAAAGAATAGTTTTCTCAATATGGGAAAAGCATGAAAGCATTGTTGTATTGTTGATTTGTGTCTCAATGGTCTGCCAGAAACATGGAATCAGTCAATTGGTCATGGAATAGTTTTCTCATTGAAGAAAAATGATCAAAGCAGTGGTTTAGTGTTGATTTGTGTCTCAATGGTCTGCCAGCAACATGGAATTAGTCAATAAGGCTGACAGCGTTCCAACAATACCGCACTCTCTTGCCAGACCCCCCACAGAGCCGGATCAATTATTGATATGCTAGTTGAGGAGCGATACGAAGGGAATACGGTGCTTGGTGATTGGCCAGCAGCACAGAGGATCCGGGGACTCAGTGGGGAGCGGTACAACAAGTCAGTAAACACAAAAGGTAAAGTGTGAAGAGGTAGGAATTTGGAATTTCGATTATCGAAATTGCAGAAAAAGTTGTGCACAGAGAATCTTGGGAGCAGTACAAGAAGTCAGCAAACACAAAAGGTAATGTGAGAAGAGGTAGATTAGGTAGATTTCATATAACAGCCATAGAAGAAACTACAGTGGAACCCTTCTAAAGTGACCACCTGTGGGACGGGTCACAACTGGTCAACTAATAGGAAAATAGGAAACTAATAGGAAAAGTTAGTTTGGGACTGGCAAAATGTGGTCACCTTTGTGGTGTGGTTAACTTAAAAGAATGGTCAATTTAGAGGGGTGGTCACTTAAAGGGGTGGTCTCTTAGAGGGGTGGTCACTTTAGAGGGGTGGTCACTTAAAGGGTGGTCTCTTAGAGGGATGGTCAACTTAGAGGGGTGGTCAACTTAGAGAGATGGTCAACTTAGAGGGGTTGATAACTTAGAGGAGTGGTCACTTAGGGGGGTGGTCACTTAGAGGGATGGTCAACTTAGAGGGATGGTCAACTTAGAGGGATGGTCAACTTAGAGGGATGGTCAACTCAGAGGGATGGTCAACTTAGAGGGATGGTCAACTTAGAGGGGTTGATAACTTAGAGGAGTGGTCACTTAGGGGGGTGGTCACTTAGAGGGATGGTCAACTTAGAGGGATGGTCAACTTAGAGGGATGGTCAACTTAGAGGGATGGTCAACTCAGAGGGATGGTCAACTCAGAGGGATGGTCAACTTAGAGGGATGGTCAACTTAGAGGGATGGTCAACTTAGAGGGGTTGTCAACTAGAAATACTCTTTAGAAAATTGCTCTTGAATGGAAAGCTTGGGAGATATGAGTTCTAATCACAGCTTATAGGGTTTATTTCTTTGACTTTTCCACTACCCTACTTTTACTAGTCAAAGCAGCCTTTACAAAGCATATATTACCTGGAACATCTTCTGATGAGGAATATGTTAAATAATACAAAAGTAAACTCCAAGCAGAGTGTAAGATTTTTGGAGTTAAAAAATGAAAAAAAAAAAAAAAAAACGATTATGGTTATTTCAAACTGAGCTTCTATTGACAATTGGGCACCAAGGACTATCAAATGTTTGACAAATGCAAAGGATATATCATTATGGAGGAAATAGTCTAGCAGCCTCAGCACTAAAAAGGTATCACCTTGTTTTAATTACCCCATTCAAATTTCATAAACTCTTAAAGAATATTTTTTGAAAATGAAAAAAAGGGCATTTTCAACTTTCAGAATCCATAACTATTGAACTAAGTCAAAAATGCAATACATGTGATACGCTTCCTTCTGAAATACTCCAGCTATAACTGTGCCATATTTCTAGCCTATCTGTTAACATTTGATACCCAAAATGCATGTTTGAAACAACCATGTTTTTGTAGAATTCAGTATGAAGAAAATGATAGATATTATATATATATATTTGATATATATTACATTTTTTCAGCTATTCCTCCTGGAGGCCCGCCATTGCTGTTTCCAGCGGGGAACTTGAAAAGGGAAACTATTCCTCAAAAACTTCAAGATGCAGGTAAAGAAATTATCTATCCTAGAAATATTTAGGAGGCATAGACATATGAAGTCTAAGGACTGTAAACTGACCATAACAAGTTTTTACTCAAAAAATCCCTACCAATATTTCCCCCCCCCCCCCCCCCCCCCCCTAACTTCAAATCAACATAAAACATGCGTGAAGCACATATGTGTGGAATAATAAATCATAATATAGTTTTGACATCAGTTGTTGACGGCAAGTTCTAGTATCTTAATTGCAATTCTGCAATAAATAATCAAGACCAAATAGAGAGCGCAAGGAGCTAGCAATAAAGAATTGGTGGTTGTAAGCATCGGCTGCCCCTGAGAATCTGATCACACAGGACAAGGGTTGGATAGCGTTAAGAGTTACCGGTACCGTTTCGAATTTTTTTGTATTGTACTGTTTCATAAGAGGTCCTCTTTAAATACTAACCACTGTGAAGTTATAATTTATTAGGGATTGTCCAGGATCCTAAACATGACTATTCACAAAATTGATATTAACCACTGTGAAGTTATCATTTATTAGGGATTGTCCAGGATCCTAAACATGACCATTCACATTGACTATTTATATGGCAATAATGCAATAAAGTACCATTAAAAGTTAAAAGTACCTTTAAAATACTGTTTCATTGGTACTGATTCTGTACTGTACCATTTCGTTGTTTCAGTTATCCATCCCTTAAAGCAGTGCCCCCTACCATCAACCTCATAGCAACTAAACATGTAAAAGTTCTTAACCCTTCAAGTGCTGAGGCTGCTTTCATAAAAGGACAAGGACGCAAAGATTTTTGAAAAACATCTTAACCCTGTCATGTTGGTATTCATTGGATAGCCCTCGCTGAGTGCTCTCAGATGAGTACCCATGTGGCAGGGTTTCAGTCTTTTTCTAGGTTTTTTGCATCATTTTGTATTGGCCAAATTATCCACCAGCAAAAGGGTTAAATGTATTACCCACCTTATTGAATTCCTGATGTTGTTTTTTCTCTGCAGGTATCAATCTGCAGTGTCTAACAGTGTACACTACCTCTGCCTGTCCTCTGCTTCACACACACATCCAGCAACTCTGCCAAACTCAGGTAAGAACAAAGCCTTCCACACTTATTGCATTAATGCGTAATCCTTATGCTGCTGGGGGCTAGTTTGGCCAATACAAAATGATGCAAAAAATCTAAAAAATGACTGAACCCCTGGCACATGGATACTCATCTGAGAGTGCTCAGTGAGAACCCCCTCACCATGCCTTAGTGGTAAAAGTGGTCGGTAAGCCTGCCCACTGCATAAAAAAGCTGTGAAATGGGGTATTTTAGTGGTACCACTGTCAGAGTCAGCCCCACTGTCTAACGTAGTGGTAAGACCACTGTTTCCTGCAGTGGAGCCACTGTTTCTTACAGTTGGGCCACTGTTTCTTACAGTGGGGCCACTGTTTCTTACAGTTTCTTACATAAACCCATATGTGACTTGAAAAAAATCCACATATATCAGAAACCACTATAATGGGGCTTCCAAATCTTAGTTTATCTTAGGACCACTTTTTCTTGCAGTGGGGCCACTGCTGATTACAGTGGGGCCACTAAATAAACCCTATGTGACTGATATGGATATGAGCACGGGAGATGCAGGCTTTTCCTTATCTGTAGGAAGGTAATATAATATATAACAATAGGGTCAATTAGTACAGAACTTGACCTTGTTATTCAAAATTATGACAGTTGACAGTATGACAGTGTGGGGGAAGGAGGTGAGTGATTTTATTGACAGAAATGTGCTCTGTAAATGGTGTAAGGGGAATTTTGAAAAACTAAGACAAGTTGTGTGTTAGGGTATATTAAAGGATAAAGTCAAGGCTATTTCAGTCAAAAGGGCAGGTGAATATCTCTGCTGTTGAATACAGAAAGATGCAAGGTGAGATGAAATACTCAGGTTAGACCGGAAAGGCATGCTGACATATGATTTAGAAGTGACTAGGATGTTGAAATAAGGTGGGTATGATATAGAGTTTCTCTTTATTTACATCAGCTGTGTCAGAGTGTTAGGGTATTCCATGATTCAGGAGAAGGGAACCTTGCAAACTATGATATGTGACTAATGTTAGGTCTACAGTCCATCAAGATGTACATAGACTGGAGAGACAATTAGCAGACAGGAGACAGGAACATCTTAGAATAATTGTCCAGAATATGTTGCCATGCATTATAATCCTACGTAAATGTTCTTAACAGGTTAAACCTCTTTCTAATAAACTTTTTAGAAAATTATTTTAACTATTGAGTGTCTATCTATTAACGTATCTATTTATTCATTCATTCATTCATCTATCCTGAATGATGTGCTGAATCAATTCATTTTACAGTGGGGTACATGACCACCACTGTCAGAGAAAGTGGGTAAATCACTTCCTTTGACAGTGGTAAAACCACAGCATCTTGCAGGTAAGCATGACTTTACCACTGTCTGAAACAGTGGGACCACTACATTGAACAGTGGTAAATCTACTGCAACTAGCATTATAGGATGATCATACCACCGTCAGGTATAGTGGGACCACTCTCTTGATCAGTGGTATGACCACTGCATCTGTTAGTGGTAGAGAACTGCTGATGCAATGGCATGCAGGCCCACCTACCACTGTCCAAAACAGTGGGACCACTATGAAGCTACCACTTTTTGCAAAAGTGGCCATGAAGCCCCAAAAAAGTGTCTCCGCTTTTGCAAAAGCGGGACACTTCAGACAGGCTTAAAGGTAGGGCTGGTATTGATATGTATCGGACAGACTGGTCTCGAGTAATGTACAGCTGGTCGAGTCGGCATTATCATGTCAATACAACTCGATTCAAAGAAAAGGGACACTAACACTTGAGAATGTTGTAAAATTCTCATTAATTTGTCATAAAACTGGCAAAGGGCAGTTCAAACAAAAGCTCCCGGAGCTGCCGCGAGCTGCCGCGAGCTGACATCAGCCATTGTTTGTGAGTGCACTCGATCCTCAAACTGGCATGTGCCGATTATACCCAGGCAATTAATGGCTTCCATATAAGGTAATAAAAGCCTATTAGGCACATGTGTCACCGACGGGCCCGCACACCCGTGAATGCTATTCACATGTGGCCAGACTATAGACTGTTCAACATTCTCCATGATTTATAATGGAGAATACTGAATTCAAAGCAAGTAAAGGCAGCAGGTAATTCTACTACTTAGATCTTAGTGTTTTTGTAATAAATATGAACTTTGAGTTATGGTTGTTTTACTTTAAAAATTCATTTACTTATCATAGAATATTAGTAACAATATAAATAACATAGAGGTTTGTCTTTGAATGTGAAAATACATTTTCAAAATCTGAGGCTAGCCACAGCATTTATCAAATCTTGTAGTTTACTGTATTTACCTCATGAAATAAAGATTGTTATTATTATTATTATTATTATTATTATTATTAGTTTTATTATTATTACTATTATTATTATTATTTTTATTATTATTATTATTATTATTA
Source organism: Maea johnstoni (assembly GCA_963942565.1). Taxonomy (NCBI): domain Eukaryota; kingdom Metazoa; phylum Annelida; class Polychaeta; order Spionida; family Magelonidae; genus Maea; species Maea johnstoni. Next base: position 13,929,011 of record OZ012694.1, read on the forward strand.
TTATTATTATTATTATTATTATTATTATTATTATTATTATTATTATTATTATTACTTCTACTAGTAGTAGTAGTATTGCAATTTAGTAAGTGCAACTAGTATGAATGTAAATGGATCCCAGCAACTCCCAAAACGATGCTAAGGATCGGAATTGGGATCGGTATCATAATAATAGTGATGCCAATCCTGAACCCAAAAATACCAAGTCAATACCAGTCCTACTTAAAGGGCACTTTTTTTTTCAGTGGTACAAAAAAGTGGTAATAAACCCACTACAACAAGGCTCTTGGGCCACATTCCAGGAAAGTGGGGAATGGTGCTACAGCTCTTGAGAGACCCATGTACTATCCACTATATTTTTCAGTGGAACCACTGCATTTCGCAGTGGCACCACTGTAGGCAACCACTCATAACCCACTGAAACACCCCATGTAAACCACTGCACTATGGTAAGGGCCATACAATGAATACCAACATGACAGAGTTTAGATGGTTTTCAAAAATCTTTGCATGTTTTGCTTTGGACGAAAGACGCCTCAGCATTAATTGGAAGGGTTAAGAGTTTTCCTAAAAATTCTCATCGGAACCTATCATATGATACTTTTGAATACAACTTTGGAATTAAGGATGATTTTACAAAATATTTGAAGGAGAGCTGTTGGTAATGTTCTGAATAACATTCCTCCTTCAAATATTTTTCCAACTTTACTTTTGGCCACAATATTTCATCACAATTATCAGACTGCTTTTAATTGACCTTATACATAACTTAACCCTTCCAATGCCACACACGCACATATGAATTTTTGGTAACATATTGTTAAGAACCATGCACGCATACATGCATGCGAGATAAAGTCATTTAAGAGAAAAGCCTGCCAATCGAAAAGACCCCCTACTTAATTAGAAAGATATGCAAATTGGCTGTCAGAATGTTTTGCTTGATTCAAGGTTCATTTTGATATGTCACATGACTCTGTTGGATCAAAAGTTTATAAGATTGTCAAACATGAACAACTTGGTCCTGGAATTTGGCCACTATTCCCCATTACAGTTTGGCATCAGACATTTTTTGGGGAAAATTACAATTTGGACACACAAGGCATGAACGGATTAAACATAGAGGGCTATGTGATGATCTTTGCCAGGTACACTCTCACAAGACTGTCTGTAGGCAAACACACTATTTAGTGTTCCCAGTGGCCACTAGATGGCAACACTTGTCAACACAGCTTCTTTCTTGATTTTTGACGTTGAATTGATCCCAAGTTCCTTAATGCTGTTATCTATTTCTATGTAATACATGCTGTGTCTGGACAGCTTTTTCGATAACTTTAGAACTAGTCCACCTAACATTACTGTCTTTGTGATCGGCCAAATTCAGGTAATGGAGGACCATTTGAGAAATGATGAAAAAAGCCAGCAATGCCTTGGACTATTTAAAAGTAACCTGCTAATCTAGTAATGACATGGACTGTAATTTCTTGGCTTATTATTTTTCCTTCTATAAACTAAATTGGGTTGAATTGGTTCAAATTTATTGAGATTCATGAAATAGTACGTAACTGACTACAAAGGATATTGAACATTATATGTAGATGCTAATGAAGATGTCATTTCTATGATATCAAGAATTCTCTTTCCTCTTTCAGGGGTACCCTGAATACATAGTATTCTTCAGCCCTTCTGGTGTGCAATTCACAAAGGATATTTTACACACTTTGGATTTACCCTTTCCTCAGACTAAGGTGAGTAGGCTTCAATTTGTTTGTGTTTTTGTTAGATTACTGTATTGATTGATCAAGCGTTTTGGTTTGTAAGGGCTGTGTGAAATATCTACAAATTCTGGGTAATTATTTTTCAGTCTTAAATATAAGGAAGCCACTTTGTGATCAATGTCATCTGGACCTAAACTACTTTTGACAATAACTTTAGAATAGAGAATGATTTTAGAAAGTATTTGAAGGAGAGTTGTTGTTTATGTTCTAATTAACATTTCTCCTTCAAATAGTTTCCATTGTATGCTTTTGCATACAAGATTTCACCAAAATTGTTAGGCTGCTTTTGGCTACTGTGAGAGCTCTCAGGCACATGCACCACCTGCTGGCATGAAATGAAACTAAAAATAGCTGAATATATTCTTGATGACTTTTTACCAGCTAGTCCTTAATGTTTGATAGCCAAAAAAAGAGGTCCTAGGTGGTCCAAATATAACTAGAGTTGAACCAGCCCTTTGACTTAGACAGATTTGTTGCAGGCAGAATACTATGAGTAATCTATTAATTTATTTATTCATTTATATATTTAATTATCTATTTATTTATTTATATATTTATCTATTTATTTATTCATTCATTCATTCATTCATTTATTCATTTAGTATTTTTTTGATTAAAAAATATAAAATTCATTTTCATATACTATTTTAAAAATTTCTAATTTTAATTTTTTTTTCTTTTTTATTTCTTTTTCGTTTTTTGAAAAATGATTTATTGTGTTTATTTAATTAGAGTATGTGTGCATTCGCAAGAAATGTGAGGGACATAGTGGAAAGGGAGGGATGCCAACAGGTCTCCAATGGCCTAAATGTTCATCATTCACTATAATGTGAAGTCTATTGAATTACTTATCATTTGTATAACTGTCTTTGCAGCTTACTCAGTTCTTGGGTGTGGCAGGTACAAACCCTCTGCCATGTCCCATCGGTCATGGCTTACAGTTGAGTCAGTAAACCAACCCATTTGAGCAAACCACTTGCAAAATGCTTACTGGCATCAGATATGTGTAGCTTATGAGGGATAGAGGCATGAACCTTCTCATGACAATATAATATCCAACAATATATTGGAGTGGGAGCTTATTCGTGCAAAAGATGTCGAAGCAACATTTGTTGGAATTCAACCAGTAAAAAATTTTTTCAGTCATCTTGCCTAGGGTATGTCAGATTATTGAGCAGGACTAATTTATCTGTTAGATCTATGAAATAGTAGTTCAGCGCAGTGAAATGGAAAAATGGTGATCTGACTGGCCAGGAACATTTACTGAATACCATGTTAATAATGCATCAGTTTGATTAAAGCTTAACTTTGTGCGCACCTGGATTATGCATTTATTCAACTGCACAATTATTTGGATATCCGATCCCTATGCTAGTATCGTACAACATGCTGACATGATAGTTTGTCATTCAACACCAGAACGCAATAATTGAACTGCACATCATTTCATTATTTCATATGCGCAAAATTAAAGCGGTATGCAGTAGTGCTTTTATGTGTGAGATTTGGTAGTCCTAGTTGGCTGTATGGGGCAGCAAACTAGGTAAGCACCCTTCCAATGCTATTAGGTTACTTTTGTCCAAAGACTTTTGAAAACCATCTAAACCCTGTCATCTTGGTATTCACTGGAAAGCTTTCGCTGAGTACTCTTAAATGAGTACCCATTTGCCCAGGTTTCTATACTTTTCCAGGATTTTTGCATCATTTTGTAATGGCTAAATTAGCCACCAGCAGCATTGGAAGGGTTAACCCTTTCAATGCTGAGACTACTTTTGTCTAGGGCACAAGAAATAAAAAAAATCTTTTAAAATCATCTAAACCCTATCATCTTGGTATTCATTGGAAAGTTCTCACCAAGTACTTTCAGATGAGTACCCATTTGCCCAGGTTTCTATAATTTTCCAGGATTTTTGCATCATTTTGTAATGGCTAAATTATAGCCACCAGCAGCATTGGAAGGGTTAAGAGTGATGAGAAAGCTGGGTACAGCGCTTGATGCTGCAGGCTGTAGGGCCTGGGACAGCAGCTTCCAGTAGACACAACTTCTTCCAGCGGATTAGCCAGAACAAGAAACCCAATCTCTGCTCGTCCTGATCTGCTCCGCGCTGCCTCAACGTCTGAGAAACCGTGAGCTGCCGGAGCAGCAATAAGTCAATCCTTCTCGTATCTGGCTTAATCGCATCTTGTCCTGATCTGCTCTGGGCTGCCTCAACGTCTGGGGAACCAGGAGCCAGAGCAGCAATAAGTCAACTCTTCCCATATCTCACCCAATTAATGGCTTGGAAAGTTATAATCAGATTTGGCAAAACGGCTGTAAACCGAGATGATTCAAGGCCTTTCATTCATCTGAATGGTTCCTCATGGCGGTGTTAGCTACACCTCTACTCAAACAAACCCCCCCCCCCCCCTCTCAGGCAGCTCCAAGGTGTCTGCATGGTTCTGTACACAGTGTTAGTATTGCGGCAGTTTAATAGATGTGTGCTTTGCGCTACCCTGGAGATAATTAGCTGATTTAGGGCAAGTAGAGGATTAACAGGCTGGTTTAGGGCAAGTGGGGGATTAACAGGCTGATTTAGGGCAAGTAGAGGATTAACAGGCTCATTTAAGGCAAGTAGACGATTAACCAGCTGATTAAGGGCAAGTAGAGAATTAACAGGCTCATTAAGGGCAAGTAGGAGATTAACCAGCTGATTTAGGGCAAGTAGGGATTAACTGGCTGATTTAGGGCAGTTATAGGATTAACAGGCTTATTTAGGGCAAGTAGGAGATTAACAGGCTCATTTAGGGCAGGTAGGAGATTAACCAGCTGATTTAGGGCAAGTAGGGATTAACTGGCTGATTTAGGGCAGTTATAGGATTAACAGGCTTATTTAGGGCAAGTAGGAGATTAACAGGCTCATTTAGGGCAAGTAGGAGATTAACAGGCTCATTTAGGGCAAGTAGAGGATTAACAGGCTCATTTAGGGCAAGTAGGAGATTAACAGGATGATTTAGGGCAAGTAGAGGATTAACAGGCTCATTTAGGGCAGGTAGTGGACTAACAGGCTCATTTAGAGCAAGTAGGAGATTGACAGGCTGATTTAGGACAAGTAGGAGATTAACAGGCTCATTTAGGGCAAGTAGAGGATTAACAGGCTCATTTAGGGCAGGTAGTGGACTAACAGGCTCATTTAAGGCAAGTAGGAGATTAACAGGCTGGTTTAGGGCGAGTGAGGGATAATCAGGCTGATTAAAGGTAAATAGGGGATTAATATGCTGATTTAGGGCAAATAGAGGATTAACAAATTTACACCAAGCCAATTATAACAATGATAATTTGTGGAATCTGTGATACAGTGATACAGCAACATATGTTCAGTTTGACAGTTTTTTCTTTGAAATAGTCCTTCCCTATGTCAATAAAACCTGCAGACTAAAACAAATTTGAATTAATGATTCATCTCTAAATCATTCATTTTAATGTCAGCTTGATATGATAATGATAATTGCAAATATTAATGGCAGTTTTGTTCAGAATTACTTATGGTCAATAATTTTATACATGTATGTCATGATGACAACATTATTTTATTACAGGGGTGATGTTTTAAGCATATTAATTTTTTTGTGACATTAGTGAGGGATTTTAAAATTCTTTACTTAAAGACATAAGGGAGTCTCTCAGTTCACCTGACACCCATCAACAGTCATTCTTTCATCAGCCGCTAAATGCTGAGTTAGGTGCACTCTTTTTTCACTAGTTTCTTGATGTTGGTATTCCAGCATGTCTTTCAGACAGGCCACAATCAATGCATTCAGTGTTAGAGGGATTTTCCCACCACTGTCTTGACAAACAGTCCACACATAGTTAAGAGATGACTTATCATGAAA
>OZ012694.1:13934858-14030479 GCA_963942565.1 Maea johnstoni
CTTCTTTTACACCTTTTGTCTGTCCTTGGCCATGTTGCAAGCCCCTTCTTTTACCCCTTTTGTCAGCCCCTGCCCACGTTGCAAGCCCCTTCTTTTACCCCTTTTGTCAGTCCCTGCCCACGCTGCAAGCCCCTTCTTTTACACCTTTTGTCAGTCCCTGGCCATGTTGCAAGCCCCTTCTTTTACCCCTTTTGTCAGCCCCTGCCCACGTTGCAAGCCCCTTCTTTTACCCCTTTTGTCAGTTCCTGGTCACGCTGCAAACCCTTTCTTTTACCCCTTTTGTCAGTCCTTGGCCACGCTGCAAGCCCCGCCTTTTACCCCTTTTGTCAGTTCCTGGTCACGCTGCAAACCCTTTCTTTTACCCCTTTTGTCAGTCCTTGGCCACGCTGCAAGCCCCGCCTTTTACCCCTTTTGTCAGTCCCTGCCCAAGCTGCAAGCCCTTCTTTTACGCCTTTTGTCTGTCCTTGGCCACGTTGCAAGCCCCTTCTTTTACCCCTTTTGTTAGCCCCTGGCCACGCTGCAAGCCCCTTCTTTTATCACTTTCATCAGTTCCTGGCCACGCTGCAAGCCCCTCCTTTTACCCCTTTTGTCAGCGGCCCCCTGGCCAAGCTACAAGCCTCTTCTTTTACCCCTTTTGTCAGCCCCTGGCCACGCTGCAAGCCCCTCCTTTTACCCCTTTTGTCAGCCCCTGGCCAAGCTACAAGCCCCTTCTTTTTTCCCCTTTTTTCAGTCCTTGGCCAAGCTGCAAGCCCCTCCTTTTATCCCTTTTGTCAGCCCCTGGCCATGCTGCAAGCCCTTCTTTTACCCCTTTTGTCAGCAGCCCCTGGCCAAGCTACGAGCCCATTCTTTTACCCCCTTTGTCAGCAACAGCCTGCCTCACCAGCCCCTGGCCAAGCTACGTGCCCCCTCATCAACAATACTTTAGTTCCTGAGTTTCCCACCAGGTGGCTACCGGGTCCCATCCGTGGCCACAGGTGCAGACACTACACATGCATGCAGCCACCGCTTGGCCCATGCAGTCATTGTAAACATGGTGTATTTGGATAGATTTAGAGACACACCTATTTTGGAGTGCTCCAGGCGGGCTGAGATAAGAGTAACAGCTCATAGGTCTTCTACAACGCTCTGCTGGGATAGGACACACACATAGAGAGAGAGAGAGAGAGAGAGAGAGAGAGAGAGAGAGAGAGAGAGAGAGCAGTGCTAGTAACAGCTCATAGGTCTTCTACAACACTCTGCTGGGGAGAGGACACACACATAGAGAAACAGAGAGAGAGAGAGAGAGAGAGAGAGAGAGAGAGAGAGAGAGAGAGAGAGAGAGAGAGAGAGAGAGAGCAGTGCTAGTAACAGCTCATAGGTCTTCTACAACACTCTGCTGGGGAGAGGACACACACATAGAGAAACAGAGAGAGAGAGAGAGAGAGAGAGAGAGAGAGAGAGAGAGAGAGAGAGAGAGAGAGAGAGAGAGAGAGAGAGAGAGAGAGAGAGTCAAACATCTCACATGCACCAATGTTCTGTATGTGATGGTCATAGCAGTATTATGAAGAGAAAAAACTTTTCAAAAGTAAGAGAAGTTTTTTTTAGATTGAGTAGGTTCTGTATGTGTTCTCTGCACTGTTCTCACACCCCCCATGCTGCTGCTGTGTTTGTAGTAGGCGTACTCTTGAGAAGCTCTCCACTCTTTATCACCTATTGTTTTTCCCTGATGGACGACGCCCTATGCCTACGCAAGAGAGAACAGGATTGTCCAGACTCCTCAGACCAACTGCCACTGTGTCTTAAATATGCTTGTTATTTTTTGATACCCTAATTTATACTACACAGGAGAGACCTATATATATATATATATATATATATATATATATATATATATATATATATATATATATATATATATATATATATATATATATATATATATATATATACATATATATATATATACATATATATATATATATACATATATATATATATATATACATATATATATACATATATATATATATATATATATATATATATATATATATATATATATATATATATATATATATATATATATATATATATATATATATATATATATATATATATATAGGCCTCAACGCTAACTAAAACTGTTACTGGCCCCCTAGGACCAGTAACACCTAGGATCTACTGGTCCTGCAAAATATTTACTGGTCCTACTAATTTTTCTTTAATATAAAACCAAAGAAAACATTACATTAAATCCACAGACAACATTTATTTCATCTTCATTTATTTTAAAAACATTTAGCACATTCCTGAGGAGAAAATTGTAAACAAGAATGTCACCAAATATTTACTGGCCCTGTAGGACCAGTTGAGGTCTTTTTTTACTGGCCCTACGCCATGTTGGGAATTTTTTACTGACCTGATATACATATATATATATATATATATATATATATATATATATATATATATATATATATATATATATATATATATATATATATATGTATATGAATTTTTCAATACTTTTCTCTAAATATGTATATATATGAAGCAGATACATATAAAGTGACATTTAAGATATTAAGTATAAGTAGAAAAAATTAGTGGTTGTAGTGGTTAAGTGGAAATACTCACATATGCACCTTTAAAAGTCTTTCATAAGTTAGGATTACACCTACCAAACCTTCAGGTTTGTGGTTAATTATCTGTCCTTCACTGACTGGTTATGATAAGTTATTAGGACGCGGATTGTTGTTGCCATTTTTTGATAACTTAACATGCAAAGAAAAAGAGTACTTGGCAATTTTTAGCCGGGTGCTTGAAGGTGGTAGGGTGGTAACGCGCTAATTAAAGTAGAACTAAGTCATCATTTAGGCTAGGCATTTGATTATGATTATGATGGTGATGATGATGATGACAATGGTACTGATGGTGATGATGATGGTGATGATGATGACAATAGTATTGATGGTGATGATGATGATGTTGATGATGATGACAATAGTATTGATGGTGATGATGATGACAATGATGTTGATGATGATGATGATGATGGGGATGATGATGACAATAATATTGATGGTGATGATGATGATGATGGTGATGATGATGACAATAGTATTGATGGTGATGATGATGATGATGATGATGATGATGATGATGATGATGGTGATTATGATGACACTAGTATTGATGGTGATGATGATGATGGTGATGATGATGACAATAGTATTGATGGTGATGATGATGATGGTGATGATGATGACAATAGTATTGATGGTGATGATGATGATCAGGCTTATTCCCCTCTTCCCCTGGGTATCTTTCAACAGGATTCTCAATGGTAACAGTAAAATAAAGCGGAACTAAGTCATCATTTAGTCTGAGTGTTTGATGCTGAGTTGGTGAAAGGCAATTATTCGGCTGGCTAGCACTATGAGGTGCCCTACTGGGGTTCGTGGTTCTAGCTCTGAGGAGGGGATGAGAGGTGCAGATGGGACAGGGTTCTCTAAGGGGTTAGGGTTCAAATAGAGCAAAATAAAGCAGAATTAAATCACCATTTGGATGAGTTGTTGAGAAGCAATGATTCGGCTGGCTAGCAGTATCACTCAGTGCCTGCTGAGGTTAGTGGTTCTATAAACTCTGAGGAGGGGAGGGAGATGAGAGCAGCATATCAGTTTGAACTGTACCTACGTGATGATTTTTATTGCTGTTGGGTTTATTTATCTGTCTGGGCGCTTTGGGATCAGGGTCTTCTCCGCAGCTGCTGATGCTTCTGCCCCGGCGACCGCCCGAAAGAGGTGAAGTTCTGCCACCGCGGCTGCCGGGCTGTCGGCCGGTGGGCGGGTGCATAGTGTTAGCTAGCAGGGCATCTTTTGAACACCCAAACCATTAGCCTTCATGCTGCTGTTGGCTAATCTGGCCAATACAAAATGATGCAAAAAACCTTAAAAATGTCTGGAACCCTAGCACATGATTACTCATCTGAGAGTGATCAGCAAGAGCTATCACATGAATACCAACATGACAGTGTTTAGATGGTTTTCAAAAGTCTTTGCATCCTTGTTCTTTGGTCGAAAGTAGCCTCAGCATTGGAGGGGTTAAAAAGCACCCCTCAGGACACCCACATTTTTTTCCTGAGGAATTTCCCAAAATATCAATCTTAAGCATATAATTGAATTTTTGTCACCTCCATATAATTCCCATGACATTGTATATGGATATTATGCCTTACTTTGATGAATTTATACATATTTTTGGTTGCAATCGGAGTATATCGTGGTACCCCTTCAAAATTTGGACGCCCCAAAATTTCACAATTGCTAATTTTGTGCACCCACTTTCTTAATCCTTGCTAACCCTCCCAATGCTGAGGCTACTTTTGACCAAAGCACAAGGATGCAAATATTTCTGAAAACCATCCAAACCCTTTCATATTGGTATTCATTGGAAAGCTCTCGCCGAGTACTCTCAGATGAGTACCCATATGCCAGAGTTCCAGTCATTTCTTAGGTTATTTTGCATCAGTTCGTACTGGCAAAATTTGCCACCAGCAGCATAAGGGCTAAGACCCTGGGCGGCGGGTGTCTGAGGCGGGCCAGGCTGGTGCGAGTCGGGGAGGGGGGCAGGGCGGCCTTTGATTGGCTAAGATCCAGGTTATCACATCTGACGAGAACAAGATCACTGGAGAGAGGTACACACTCGGCTGTAGATACCACTACAGCTTCCTAGAAAACCACAGGATTAAGCCATTCCTGACGATACTCATGGAAAAAATGTTTCTTTGATATATTTTTTGAATATTTTTCTGATTTGTTTAGGTTATCACATCAGTTGAGAATAAAAACTCTGAGGAGAGGTACACATTTCACCGCTGGAAGCAGTAGATACGTGCTACAGCTTCCTAGAAAACCACAGGATTAACCCTTTCCTGACAATACTCATGGAACAATTTTTCTTGAATATATTTTGGGAAGAAAGCTTCAACATGTTAAGTAGCTGAAGATCAGTAGTTAAGAGTAGTAGTAGTAGTAGTAGTAGTAGTAGTAGTAGTAGTAGTAGTAGTAGTAGTAGGAGTAGTAGTAATAGTAGTAATAGTAGTAATAATAATAATAATAATAATAATAATAACAGTGATAATAATAATGATATTATTAATAATAATGATAATAATTATAATAGTAAAAATATAATTAAATAATGATAATAATAATAATAATGATGATAATAATAATAATAATAATGATAAATTAGTCCCTTTCCCACATCAGCGATCTTGTGTTGTGACCGTAGCGATCTGCAATCAGTTTGTAGATCGCTATTACGTCCCAAAAATATGTAAAAATTTTAACCCAAATTAGTGTCAATATCGATTTCCTTACGTTTAATAAACGAATAAGTTGCGCTGCAAAGGACTGAAATGCGATGTGGCAGCGACGTCAACGACTAATGTACAAAATTATGTTGCGATTTCACTGCCACTGTTAGGAAGTGATAATGTTCATCACAAGTGAAAAACCATGACAACACCAATACATAGCGACAGGGATGATGGAGTTGCAACATCATCGCTATTCAGTCGCTAATCATTCGTTATTGCATCGTTAACGCCATTTCCAAACTCAATTGTGTGATTTTATAATGATCTTCAAGATGAGGTTAAGACGCTAATGATTCCATTACGACGTACAGACGACTTAAACAAATCCATTGCGGTGTTATAGCGATCAATAAGAATTCATTGCGATCACTAAGCGAATCACTGACCTAATTTTTCTACAGCGATTTTTTTGAGCATGTTCAAAAAATCGCTACAGATTGTCGGCCACAGCGACGCGCAACCATCGTGTGCGGAGACGTAACGACCGTAACAGCATCGTTACTGACCACACCGATTTACATTACGACCTCACAGCGACCGCAAATTTCTCTTACTCGCTCCAATCGCTCTCCACTCGTAAATTAAATTTGCAGATGTGGGAAAGGGCCTTAATCATAATAATATCATAATACCGGTAATAATAATTATAATAATAATAATAATGATAATGATAATAATGATGATGAAAATAATGATAATAGATATAATGAAAATAATAATAATAATAATAATAACAATAAAAATAATAATATTAGTAATAACATTGATGATAATAATAATAATAATAATAATAATAATAATTATAATAATGATAATAATAATAATAATAATGATAATAATAATAATAATGATAATAATAATAGTAGTATTCATTTATCAACAACAACACTGATAATAATGATAAACTTTATTTCACAAGGGTAACTCAGTCAAATACAGGATTTCATTTTTGCTGTGGCCCTCAGTTGTTTTTTGGTTCTGAATAGCATTTCTTTTCTGTTTTATAGGCCTAAAAAAAAGTTGTTTGTTTCCTGTAACCCTACCCTAACAAGTTTTTATTCAAAAAAATCCCTACCCCAAGGTATTTTCAGCCCTCCCAACTCCAAATCAACGTAAAACATGCATAAAAAACACATTTTTGACCAAAAAAATAATGCAAAAAAAAATATTTTTACCTACCTACCTACCCTATTTTTTTCGGACTGTTACAGGAAACAAACAATTACTTTTTTTAGGCCTTAGGTTATCATATCAGACGATAACATGTCGACTACATACACGCTACAGCTTCCTAGAAAACCACAGGATTAACTCATTCCTGACAATCCTCATGGAATCCTCCTTGTAGAACCAGTAAAAATATTGTAGGAGCAGTAAAACCTTAGTGGTACTGGTCCTACAGGGCCTGTAACTTTTAGAGTTAGCATGAAGGCCTGTTAACCCTTTCCTGACGATCCTCATGGAAAAGGTTTCTTGGATGTATTTTTGGGAATAAACCCTCAATATGCATAACAACAAAAAGATTAGTTATTGGTTGGGTTCTAATAGTATTTCTGTTCTGTATATGTCTTTGAAATTTGCTTTTGACAGCTACTGTCCAGATTTATCCAAATCTAGATAAAGATTTGGAATAGGTCAGACTGAGTTTTTCCTCACTTGTTATTGCGGTCATGCTAGATTTGCGGCAGGTTTTTCTTGTATTAGTTTTCCTCTAGATTGGCAAATTTTGTCGCTATAAGAACATGTGTTTCTCTGTAGAATCACTGCAGTAGTCTTGTTTTTCTATAGGCAACATGTGATTCGTGTTTGTGTGTTAGCTTAGTCCTGCTGTACGCAGTCAGCCCGTGAAGGAAAACGCACTGGAGGAAACAATAACTCCAAGAAGTACTAGACATTGAATACAGTGGCGGGATTTCTTGATTAATGGTCGTTTAGGCCCTAAACGACCATTGATCTGGCACTGTCCTGCCAGAAATAGGTTTCTGGCAGCGAAAACCCAACACTGGTTTTAAAAGGGGCATTTGGCCCTGGTACATGTGATTTTGCCACCAGGTGTTGAATTATAGGTGCCAAGTTTGGTGCTGAGGATGACAGTGGTCAGGATAATGGTAATTGCACTTGATGTTGAAAGTGATGATGATGATGAGGATGATGTTGATGATGCCAATGGTATTGAAGTTGATGATGATTTTGATGATGATGATGATGAAGATGACAATAGGTGGTGGTGATGATGATGATGAAAATGATGTTGATGATGATGATGATGAAAATGATGTTAATGATGATGATGCATTTGGTGATGGTGATGACATTGGTATGGAATTTGATAATGATTTTGGTGATGATGATGATGATGATGACAATGGTATTAAAGGTGGTGAGGATGATGATGATGATGATGATGATGATGATGATGAAAATGATGATGATGATGTTGATGATGATGATGATGTTGATGGTGATGTTGATGACAATGTCAATGATGATGCCAATGATGATCAGGCTTAGTTCCCCCTTCCCTCAGGTAGTATCTGTGATCTGGCTCTGTGCCAGACAGTGCAGCGCGCATGGTAAGAGGGCTATGGGGAGAAGTGTGATGATTCAGCTGCCGTTAGCAGGAATGGCTGCTCGCAGGAAAGATAACACCCTTCTCCTCCTCCTCGCGATGGAGAGGTTTTATCTTATCATTCCCCGTCTTCCCGCCTTTCTTCGCTGAAATGTTTAGTCGTGAGAATTCTGTTTACGGCTTCCGTCCGTCCGGTGGGATGAGTTCTAGTTCAGTAGGTGCGCTTTACAAGTTCATGCGGTATATTAATCCTTATATTTCATCCAGTTGCTTTTAAGTTGAATTTCTATTTCCTTTTGATAAAAAGGTAATGGTAAATGCTTTGCCAAAATCTTTGTATTTGTTTAAAATTCATAATGTAAAAAAACAAAAACAAAAACAAAAGGGTGCGCATGACAGGTGGTAAGTTATATCACTTTTGTTTTGATAAGAAGTTCATGTGGTGTATTAATCCTTATATTTCATCCATATGCAAGGTGGTAGGAGTGGAGATGAAAGGAGTGGAACTAAGTATGAAGTAACTTGGCGCTGGGCGCAACTGAGCGCAAAGGTTAGGCGAGTATGGTAGAGGGTAGGATCGGCATGCCTAAATAGTGAGGCCGGCGCACAGACCCATGTCGTAAGGAGCAGTTATTGTTATGGCCAATTCGGCCGTAATTCCAGCATCAGCATTGACTCTGAGTCCAATTGCCAAAGTTGACACGTGACAAATTGAAAGGTTGAGACCCCTGCTGTAATTCAGTTTCACCTGTAGCGACATGAGCATTGATGCATCGATGACCTTACAACTTAAAGTAGCTTTGATTTGATGTTATTGGGCAAATTTTTTGACATGATATCCATGGGTGTTTGTATAACCAGGCACTGGCAGACGTCCGGTCAACTGGTGCAGGAATTAAATGTCTATACTGCATGTTCATGTAATTATCCATTTTGACATTTGCACACGTGTTGATCATGGCGGCGTTATTGCTCATTCACGTTTCATTACTGCCTAAGCTTTGAAATGTGCTCACTTGGCAGCTCTAAGCAGAAGCTAGCTGTTGAACAGTCACTGCCATGGACTTACTGTCCCCTGGCTAAAAGTTGAAGGTACCGTATTTGTCCAAATAAGCGCACAGTGCGAGAGCAACTTAGGAAAACATTGGTCCCCCTGGCTTAAAGATGAAGGTACCGTATTCATCTGAATAAGTACACCCCACTTGCAGTGCAAACGTGGTAACAACCCATAGCCACCTGGAGCTTGGATGCTTCGTGCTCTATTGTTCTTTGTTTCGGCATGCCTGATTGGACGTGTGAGCTTGTTCGGACGAATACGGTAATGTACTAACTACTGTACACTGCCTTAATAGTCTGTGCTAAAATAGTACGGATCTCTTAAAATAAAAAAAATCCGTTTTTTTTAATAGTCCGGATTCGATCTCGCCCCCCGCGCCATCTATCTATCATAACGCAAACTAATTTTTGGCAAGTGAAACGTGATGATAGAGCCGATAATAGATGGATCACATTCAGACAAGTTCTAGTAGTGGGGGCTCTTACATTTTTTCTTTGGCAGGGAAATTGCAGCTAAATTGCAGTTAAAATGTTTAGTGCTGCCTGCCACCCCAGATGATGCCTGCTAAGTGAGAGCACAACTCACCTGGTTGCCATTAGCAACCAGGTAAGACAAAGGAATGAATGTTACAAACAATTTGTGAAGGGCTTCATGCTCAGGAAGCTCTGAAACAAAGGAATGGGAAAAGGATGTGTTAAAAAGGCCAAAAACAATCTGAAATATTTCATTCTATTATATTAGCAATGTTAAAGGGTTAAAAAAGGCGTTAGAGAGTTAATTTTGCGTATATGACGCCTGTAAAGGTGATTTATAGTGGCGCCACCTATTGACTGACAGGGAAACTAACGGACAAATGGACGAACGTAACCCCCCTTCTTTTCGTTTTTGTCCGTTTTTAAACATTCCAGATTCTTCCAAACGGAAAAATCCGTATGTTTTTACACTCGGACTATTAAGGCAGTGTACAGTATCTCTCCATTTTGGTGTTGCCCTAGAGACCACACATGTGGACTCTACACTAATGGTGTTCAATAAAGCCTATATTTAGGTTCCAACCTTAAACATATCTATAAGCAGTCAGTGGCAATGACTTCTCAGACCACACGGCCACCAGGACAGGCCCCTTAATTGATGCTGACAGTGAACCTGTTTTCTGAGTGGGTGCACAATTGGCAGTCTGCGATCACAATTATGCTCTCCCTCCCTCTGCGAGTGGCGAGTCGGCCACTGAGTTAGGAGGTCAGAAAGTGGCATCTCCGTGATTGAGATCTCTCTCATCTGAGGTTAAGTGGCTTAGGAAACCGTAGTACCCGACGAAAACCACCATCTAACCCCAAGTCACTGGAAATTTTCTCACTTGCCCCGGTGGTGATTCAAACCTGTGTAGTGGTAAGAGACAGCTAGCAGTCAGTGGCAAAGCCCTCCTTAGACCACACGGCCATAAGGGGAAGCCCCAAGATTGATTGCTTGATTGATGCTGGCAGTGAACCTGTTTTCTGAATGGGTGCACAATTGGCAGTCTGCGATCACATACGCTCTCCCTCCCTCCCTCATCCTGGGCTGGTAAGTTTGGCCAGCAAGTTAGGAGGTCAGAAAGCTCTCTCTTCTCAGGGTAAGTGGTGGAGAAAACTGTAGTACCTGACGAAAACCACCGTCTAACCCTAAGTCACTGGCACCTTTCTCACATGCCCCAGACGGTATTCGAACTCTGGTAGTGATGAGAGTCAGCTAGCAGTCAGTGGCGATGACTTCTTAGACCACTGTCCATCAAGGCAGGCCCCTTAATTTATACTGGCAGTGAATTTGTTTTATGAGTGTTTGCACAGTTGGCCTGTGATCACAATTACTCTCTCCCTCCCTCTCTCATCTGGGGGCAGCGAGCTTGGCCACTAAGTTAGGAGGTCAGAAAGCTGTGATTCAGACCACTCTCATCTGAGGGTAAGTAGTGGAGAAAACTGCCGTTCCCCACGAAAACCACCGCCTGACCCCATGTCACTGGGAAAGGTTTCCACTTGCAGCGGCCAGGATTAGAACCCAGGCAGTGGTAAGAGACAGCTAGCAGTCAGTGACAATGCCCTAGACCACACAGCCTTTAGGGCAGGCCCCCAATCTTGATTGCTTGATTGATGCTGGCAGTGACCCTGTTTTCTGAATGGGTGCACAATTGGCAGCCTGCGATCATGTACCCTCTCCCTCCCTCCCTCATCCTGGGCTGGTAAGTTTGGCCACTAAGTTAGGAGGTCAGAAAGCTGCATCCCCGTGATTGAGACCTTTCTCTCTAAACGTCTGATGGAAGCGGCAGGCTGACAGGTGGAACCATCGTAAGCCAAAGTGGTGCCAACTCCATCTCTGACTCCCACTACACCAACCGACAGTTCGTTTGATTTTTGTGCATGTTCGCCCTGCAGGCATTACGGGATCGGTAAAATGGATCTCCCAAGACGAGCTTCCATGCTGGTCGTTTCCGCCGATTTGCACGGCTTCAAATAGAGGCTGTCGCTTAACTGGCTGCTCAGTAGCCGCCGCAAGTACTGGATAAGTTCAGGGATGGGGCTGTTAGTCACAGGGAGTCATGTTAAGTGAGAGTGATTAGCTCATCAGCTTTGTGCTGAGCTCCAGTCTTAATTCTTAGTGCACATCTACAGTTATTCCTGCCTTTTAATCATATAAACTTAGCTTTTTGAAAGTCATGCAATATATATATTTTGTATAATTTATTTTCTTTTCTTTTATAATTATGTGTACCTTTTTATCATATATTCACAACTTAAGCCATGCAATATATATATATATATATATATATATATATATATATATATATATATATATATATATATATATATATATATATATATATATATATAATATATATATATATATACATATATATATACATATACATATATATATATACATATATGTATATATATATATATATATATATATATATATATATATATATATATATATATTTATATATATATATATATATATGTAAATATATATACACACATGAGGAGTGAGTGAGTTCAAGGCAGTGGCTGTTAGTCACAGGGAGTCATGTTAAGTGAGAGTGATTTGCTCATCAGCTTTGTGCTGCTCCTCAGTTTTCTTAGTGCACATCTGCACATTATCTCTGCCTTTTTAGCATATAAACTCAACTTTTTAAGTCATGCAAGATACATATTTTGTATAATTTATGAAAAATAGTGTAGGAAGATCATTTTTTGGATTATTTTTTTTTTCAAAAAATGTGTGTTTCATGCGTATTTTATGTTGATTGGGAGTTGGTAGGGCAGAAAAAACTTAAGGGTAGCAATTTCTTTGAGTAAAGACGCAAGATTTTTGAAAACCATCTAAACCCTGCTATGTTAGTATTCATTAGATAGCTTATTTTATTTAGGTTTTTTGCATCATTTTTTATTGGCCAAATTAGCCACCAGCAGCATAAGGGTTAAATCAGTGGTTAAGTGTAGCCTTAGATGAAGAAAAGAATGGATATGTAGCGAGAGGCCAATTACTATGAGCGCTATAGTAAAAGGTTGGTTATGCCAGGGGTCTCGAATGTAGTCTCAGTGTGACGTCACTAGTAGACAAAGACCAATGAATGCTCTTGTTTTGTTTACATTACAGAGTACGTAGGTAATATGTGCATAATGCTACTTTTGGACTATTTGCCACAACCAGCCTGTGACGTCATTAGTAGACAAACACCAATGAGGGCTCTCTTATTATTCACATTACAGAGGACCTTGCGCGATAACATGCGCAGAACGCTACTTTTGGGCTATTCGCCAAGGCTAGCTTGTTCAGGTTGACCGGCTGGTTTCATATCCACTTGTTTTTATATATCTAAGGGTGTAGCCCCTAGCTGTCAATCAATTAGTAATCAATAAATGTCTGTAGAGCATGTGGTGTCGGAGTATGGCCTTTGGCGTACGCCCCGTGCTCTCCCGGTAGCGGAATATTCCCGCCCGTCCACTTCCCAGTCAGCGGCACTTCCTGTCACATCAAAAAAGCCGAGCGACTGATAAGCGGGAAAGAGCGGCGCGAAGAGGATACAGATCCTCCCATTAACCCTTACGCTGCTGGTGGCCAATTTGGCAAATACAAAATGGTGCAAAAAACGTCAAAAATGACCAAAACCCTGGGAAATGGGTACTCATCTGAGAGCAATCGGCGAGAGCTTTCCAATGAATACCAACATGACAGGGTTTCAATGATTTTTGAAGATTTTGTGCTTTTGAAAAACGTAGGCTCAGATTTTACAAGGGTTAAGCCACGACGTCAACAGAAGCGTGCCAGGATCCTCAAAATATCCATTTGCTCTTTCCCAGCGAGCCCCACCCAGCCGCAAATACCAGCACGATGAATGAAAACACCACACGTACACACACACACACACACACCCCATTTGCATGTGTACTTCTCAGTTAGCAGCACTGTCTGCAATTAGTTCGAAGAGAATTCAGATGCAGATGTTCTTTTGCATTAGGAGTTCAATACTTATTAAACTCCTCATTATTGATTATAAATCAGGAACTAGGTGATTGATAGAGGTAGGTAGGTAAAGATTTTGTATTGTAGAGTTTATGATCTTGTTATAGTCAGTGGTGGCTAAAATACCTCTATTTTTATCTAGCAGAAGTTAGTATTAAAGGGCATCATGCTGATCATTATATATACTTGGGAAATCATACTGTTTTCTTCTGGAAAAGCAAATGGGGAATTTCTTAGTTAGGTGATCAGTAGAGGTAGGTACTAAACGATTTTCTGTTATTCATAGAGCTTTTAAATGATCTTTTTATAGTCAAGTGGTGGCTAAAAGACCTCTATTTTTATACAGCAGAAGTTTGTATTGGGGAGGTCGTCATGCTGATACTTATATATGCGTGGAAAATCATTGTGCTTTCTTCCGGAAAAGCGGAGGGGGATTTTGAGTACTCTGCAGACACTGATTCAGTCTCTAGAGAGCGAACCTCAACCATCATGACATAGTATTATAGACATATAAGTGAGGGTTTTTATTTCTACATCAATTTAAAAAACTATATAACGTAGTTGAAATTCAATTGCAGCTTCATTTTCTATTATTATTATTATTATTATTATTATTATTATTATTATTATTATTATTATTATTATTATAATTATTAATATTATTATTATTATTTTTTATTATTAGTAATATTATTAATATTATTATTATTATTATTATAATTATTATTATTATTATTATTATCATTATTATTATTATTATTATTATTATTATTATTATTATCATTATTTTCATTATCATTATTATAATTGTTAATATTGTTATTTCTATTATTATTATTATTATTACTATCATTATTGTTATCAGTATTGTTATCATTATCATAATCTCAACACTGAGGGTCTGCCCTGATAGCTGAGTGGTCTAAGGCATTGCCACTGACTGCTAGTTGTATCTCACCACTAAGGGCCTGCCCTGATGGCCATGTATTTTAAGGCATTGCCACTGACTGAACGCTGTCTCTCATTACTGAGTGATTGCCCTAATGGCTGTGTGGTCTAAGGTGTTGCCACTGACTGCTTGCTGTCCCTCACCACTGAGGGCCTGCCCTGATGGCGGCGTGGTCTAAGGCATTGCCACTGACTACTAGCTGTCTCTCACCACTGAGGGCCTGCCCTGATGGCCATGTGGTCTAAGGCATTGCCACTGACTACTAGCTGTCTCTCACCACTAAGGGCCTGCACTGATGACCGTGTGGTCTAAGGCATTGCCACTGACTGCTAGCTGTCTCTCACCACTGAGGGCCTACCTTGATGGCAAAGTGGTCTAAAGCGTTGCCACTGACTGCTAGCTGTCGCTCACCACAGGGCCTGCACTGATGGCCAAGTGGTCTAAAGCATTGCCACTGACTGCTAGCTGTCGCTCACCACTGAAGGCCTTCCCCGATAGCCGAGTGGTCTAAGGCATTGCCACTGACTATATGCTGTCTCTCACCACTGAGGGCCTGCCCTGATGACCAAGTGGTCTAAGGCATTGCCACTGACTGCTCACTGTTTCTCGTCACTGCTAGAATCCCGGCTGGGGCATGTGAGAAAGTTACCAGCGACTTGGGGTTAGGCGGTGGTTTTCGCCAAATACGCCAGTTTCCTTCAGCACTTATAGCTGGCTAGTCACGACTAAGCCGTGATATGACAGAAAAAGTGAGGATTTTCAAATTCCAACTAGATCTTTCTCCATAAGACAGGGTGTTTTTTACAGGGACACTATATGAAACTTATATGTAAATTTCACAATAGCATATCTTGGCACTAATTTTTGTGGATTAAGCTGTACGCCATGTGTCATATGCATTCTCAAGATACGTTTGCGTGTTTGTACGTCATGGTTATTTACCATTCACCATGTCTTGTTTCCTCGGCTGAACTAGATATGTCAGTTGAGCATGTTCTCTCATTCCTCCCACCAGCTTCCAGTTAGTAAGGCCGAAAAAGAAAAGTTGTTTGTTTCCTGTAACCCGACCCTAACACGTATTTACTCAAAAAAATCTCTACCCTAAATTTTTTTTCACCTTTCCAACTCCCAATCAAAATAAAACATGCATGAAACACACATTTTTTGAAAGAAAATAATCAAATTGTTTTCACCTATTTTCTGCAAACATGGGCCACCATTAACCAACAAATATCGTAATTAATTAAAAGTGTCCTAAATTTCCGAGAATTTACGGTACCTACCTACCTACCATAATTCTTTTGAACCGTTGCAGGAAACAAACAATTTTTTATTAGGCCTCACACTTACTTTCCTCTTAACGGATACATCAGCCTCAACATCGCAAATCTTCTAAATGCAATTCCCTCATAAATTACATTGAGGGGGAAGGAAAAATAGCATGTCTAAACTGTTTGGATTCCTCTAGCTGCATACTACTTCTCACAAGTATTGTTTAGCGAGGATAAGGTAGCCTAACTTCAGAATAATTCTTGGAATCCCGGAAGTGTAGCGCAGGAAAATATACATATCTTACATTGTTATGTTTGTGTACACGTTGAAATGTCACTAGTTGTAGATGCCGGGCTGGTTAGTTGTTCCCTTGCATTCTGACAGCAGTTAACTCGTGTAGCCAGGTGCCGTAGGAATTTCAGGACTCCTAACATTGGAGAGCGTCCTTTGACAGGTAGTCACTCACAGTCGCACAGAACACCGCCATAACAAGCACATGCTTGTAAAGGTTTGGAAATGCTGGGATATTTTGACCATTAATATGAATTGATTATTTGAATTGACTTTTGAATTGATTTTTGATTATTGTCACTCATTTGCCATTTTGTGTCAACTCTGATGGCCTGCCCTGATAGCTGTGTAGTCTAAGGCATTGCCACTGACTGCTAGCTGTCTCTCACCACTGCCCGGGTTAGAATCCTACCGGGGCATGGGAGAAAGTTGGCAGTGACTTTGGGTTTACCAGGTGCTACAAGAATGTTGGGTCTCCTAGCACTGGCGCGCGAGAATTGACAGGTAGTCATTCAAAGCCTGCACAAAACACTGCCATTACAATCACATGCTGGTCCCTCTTGTAAAGGTTTAGAAATGCTGGGATATTCTGACAACTAACTGATTGTTTAAATTTAATTTGAAATTCTGATTTTTGTCACTTTTTCTGCCATATTGCGACTAAGTGGTGACTAGCCAGTAGTAACTGGTGGAAGAAATCAGAGTACCCGTTGAAAACCACCGCCTAACCGAAGGTCACTGGCCACTTTTTCACTTGCCCTTGCCGGGATTCCATATTCTCATTTGTATCATGTGTCTTATTGGTAAACAGAAGAGTGAGTCTAAATAATTATGAAAAAAACATGTGTTCATTAGTTCTGAGACATATCTTAGCAGGGATATGTGAGTAATCTCATGTGACAACTGATAAGCAATTGCCTATTTTTCATCTAAATGCCGTTTTTGCTGGAGCTGTATACTCTAGGCAAGCTGTGCTCCTGAGAAGGATTAATTCTCCCGCAGGAGTTATAAATGAGCAGAGAGTGAGTGATGTTGTTATTGGTTTACTTGAGCAAGAGGTATGATAGTCATCTGGAACGTTTACATTGTGCAAGTTGCTAGCTAAGTTTTGATCGATGTTAATCTGGAGGATACATAGGTTTTTTCTATAGGTTGACTTTTCCTCACAACGCAATTTAAAAAAATGGTGAATTGGGGAAATTTGGTACTAGGTTAAAAAAAACGTAGATGGGAACTGATTTAAATGATTATGGTAACTTTCCATAAAACTAAAATGTATTAGAAAAAAAACGGGACAGGGAAAAAGTGTTCACTATAGGTGTTCACATATTCGGGGTGTTCACATTGTGAGGTCTCACTGTACTTTTTGAAATATTGGTCAATGAAAATTATATGTTTACTTGTTGAGAAATACAAGACCTTTTCGAACAAGAGTACATGAAAATCATCTAAACAAAGTCATATTGGTATTAATTAGATAGCTCTTGCTTAATACTCGCAGATAAGTACCCATGCCAGTCATTTTTCAGGTTTTTTGTATCATTTTGTATTGGCAAAATTAGCCACCAGCAGCATATGGGTTAAGCCCTGTCTTCAACGTGGGAGTCAGCTTTAAGTAACGCCCTAACCTTCAGCTAACCATTGATCATCAGCTTATCCTTCGTTTAAATCAATCTTCAAGTTGGATTGGAAAGATTTTAAATGGTAGGACCCCACAGGTAGACCAACTGTTGTGTGCTACCATGGCAACAGTGCCTTGCTGTTGCTGTTGTTGTTGTTGATGGGTTGGATTTGTTTGTATGTATGTTGTCTGTCGTCATGGTAATGGAGGTAGGAAGCACATTCTAAGTGGAGTACGATTATATGTCAATAAGGGCAAGTGGGGAAAGTCAGGAATCACTGTCATTTCTTTCTCTTACTGCTGCTACTGCTGCTGCTACTGCTGCTGCAACTACTACTGCTACTATTACTGCTGCTGCTGCTGCTGGTACTGTTGCTACTGCTACTGTTGCTACTACTGCTCTTGCTGCAGCTGCTGCTGCTGCTACTACTGCTGGTTCTGTTGCTGCTGCTTTTGCTTTTGCTGCTGCTGCTGCTGCTGCTACTACTGCTGCTTCTGTTGCTGCTGCTTCTGCTGCTGCTGCTACTATTGCTGCTGCTGCTGCTGCTTACTACTGCTACTGCTGCACTTGCCGCTGCTGCTGCTACTGCTGTTGCTGTTGCTGCTGCTACTTCTGCTGCTTCTGCTGGTGGTACTGCTGCAGCCCAGTTGTCATCTCCACACCAGAGAAAAGCCTGCTTATTCCAAGAAAGAGGGGTAGACGAATGGCACCCAACCATTCCTACTCTTTTTTCACTTAGAAAATGATCCCCGGCGGCCGAAACGCGGCTACCCAGAAGAAATAATTTTTGGAAATAGGTGCATATTTATTATTAATTAATGCTATGTCCAAAGCATAATCAGATTATGTTGCTAAATATGCATTGAAAGCACTTCACATCTGATTTTGCAACGCATGCGCAGTGCCAGCAAGATTTTTTTGCTTCAGATAGGTTCTATATTACCTTGGAAATGAATGTTTCTCAATTATCAAATTCGTCCAAATAAGCACATATGCAGGTAGGAAGTTAGGAACAAATTTGCTTCCAACATTTTTCATAAAGAAAGGGAGTTTGGTTATTTGGGGTCTGTGTGCTTATTAGGACAAATACGGTAGTACTGTCATATTGTTTGCAATTCCTAAGCTCTCTAAGACCACATCTGCAAGTATTTTATTCTTTTGCTTATTATAAGCACGCCTTATTCACAAGGACAAATCTGAAATATGAAATGAAGTACACATTCTAAGCATTCGTTTTTTTTTCTCTATTTCAGATAATATCTGTAGGCCCAACAACAACAGCATCATTGGAACAATTTGGATTATTACCATCAGCTACGGCAAAAACGCCCTCACCAGAAGGGGTTGTGGAGGCCATTTTGCAGGTGAGCAGCGCCACCTAGTATCTGCATGCTCCACTACCCATAATGCACTGCTGCCGTAGAGGTCAAAGGTCATAGTCAACCAGAGGAGATCCAGATCAGTAAGCAGAGTTTAGCTCTGAAAAATCCTGCATGCTCACATGTTATGGGTGATGTTTCCCATGAGTTGACATACTGTGATATCACTGTTGCCAATTTTAATATATATATATATATATACTATATGACTTATAAAAAATGAAACAAAGATAAAATATGAGATTGGACACTTATATTTATATCATAAAAAGTAAGACATGTATGTTAAATTAAGACATCATTAAGACATGATATGATGTTTGACTTTCAGTATTTCCTGGAAAGAAGTTATGATCATAGAAGAAGGTACATCTTTCCCATTATGATTATTGTAAAGATATTGTAAAGGATGTCTATGTGTCCTGGCGAGCAGGAAAATAAACAAATGAAATAAGATAAAAGAAACTAGCAAGTGGCATGTTTAATATGCTATCATAGCATATACAATGAAAGAAAAGTGATGAAATTGCTTTCAACCTCTGATCCAGTAATTTCTTAAAGATATGTAGCTTAGAGAATTGTAGGTTTATTTTAATTATCATTGACGGTGTTTGCCCAGACCTAAATTGAAAAGTCCTACTTTTAAATCTTGGAGGTTGCAGGCTAATTGTGTCCAGGGGTAAAACCTGTGAGGGGAATACAGAGGGCAGAGTGGACCTACAGTACAGACATTTAATTCCTGCACCAGTCAACCAGATGTCTGCCAGTGCCTGGTTGTACAAACAACCATGGATAACATTCCAAAAATAATAAGCCAAGCACATCACTGATCAATGTAGCTTGCAAATCAAATAAAAGCTATGTTTAGTTGTGAGATGAGGGACCGGTGTTTGCACAAGGAAACTGGGTGGCAATCGGGCCTGCGGTTGTGTATTGTGCCGGGGCTGGCCATGCATTTAGTGCAGGAATTAAATGCTGGCACTGTACATGATCCGATGGAGAATGTTTAACAGCGCTGTTGTACACAAACTTGAGCTCTCATTGGTTATCTGGCCAAATAGAATAATCACAATTTTAACTTACTTTAAACTTCCTGAAGGATATGACACTTTTCAAAATAGGATTTTGTGTTAGAAAAATATCAAAGGTTGAAACGTTATTGGGACCCTGCTCCATGCAAGAAATTGTTGATAATTTTACCACCTGGTCTGTGCTCATTGGCTTTTAATTCCAGCTCAATAAGAACTTGTTTTTATTTTATTTTAGCAGAGATTCAACTACATGTAGTTTTATAGCAGGGGAATGTTCATGCACAGATGCTAATGGTGGTATCCTCCTAAGCAAATAGCCCCAGAAAACAATATCTGGATGGAAGTTTTAAACATACGATTCTTTTTTCATCTTCCTTTGTACACATGACAAGATATGTAATATATATATATATATATATATATATATATATATATATATATATATATATATATATATATATATATATATATATATATATATATATATATATATATATATATATATATATGTATATATATATATATATCACATTATTTGTCAAATCCATGTCATCTTACTTATTGCTTCAGTTATATACAGTTGTTTGATTTATTACCTCGTGATTATAATTTTAGGGGATCTTAGGCGTGAATGTTTTAATGTGTGATGAATGGGTTAATAAGTGAACTTTTTGGAATCTCAATTCTTTCATCACTTTTTCGGCCATATTGCGGACTAGCCGTGACTAGCCAGTTGTAAGTGGTGGAGGAAACTGGAGTAACAGTGAAAACCACCACCTAACCCCTAGTCACTGGCAGCTTTCTCACATGATCTGGCCAGAATTTGAACAGAATTACAAAGTTTATGTCAAAATGAAATCAAGCAGTTAATTTTATCCTCTGAACACCTTTATTTGCCTTTGCTGTGATTAACCCATTCCTGCTCAGAGTTACCCAGGAGATGTACAGTACAGACATTTGATTCCTGCACCAGTTGACCAGACATCTGCCAGTGCCTGTTTGTACAAACACTCATGGATATCATTTCAATAAAATAAGCCAAGCCCAACAATGACCCACGTAGCCTGCAAATCAAGCTTCGTTCAGATATGAGGTCATTGCATGCATCCATGCCAAGGAAACCAATAGGTGGTGCAAATAGGGCATACAGTCATGTTTTATGCCCGGGCTGCCCACGCATGTAGTGCAGGAATTAGATGTCTGCACTGTAATGTCTGGAGAGATGGAAATGGGAAAATATTATTTGAATAAAGTCAGGTTTAAAAACATTTATGAAAAAGGTTGTTGTTTGTGAAGTAGTTTCTGAATGTTGATTTCATCAGAAAGCTCTCCCCTAAATCACACGGCCCATTGTTGATTACTCCACAGATCTAGTTGGCAGACTAAGGAGTAGAAATATGGAGAGGTAATGTCAAGATTTATTTTCTTTTTTATTGAAAAAGGGGTCGCCACCCCCTTTTAAGAAGTGACTGAGACATATAAGAAGGAGAGCTTTCTTTTGTTTATGCAGACAACACAGATAGCATGAAGGATGATATGGAATGAACAGGAAACTCTTCAAATTAATCTCTCCCTGTAATTGGGCGACAGACAATAAAGAGTAAGAAATGAAGGTGTTTGTTGATTCCCCCAGTTTATAGAGGAAGTGAATCCCCACTAGCCCCGGCATGGGATTGAACTCTGGACCCCACCCCACGTCTCTAAGCAATCATGCTGGCAATCTAGCCACCGCACCATTGAGTCTGATCAAGGGGATGAATGTTAGGACTGTGTTCCAGATGTACCCTTCCCAGTCCACATGCTGACCATGACACACTATATCATACACATGTTTAATAGAGATGTTTAAAGTCATAACAGATTCCCGCCAAGAGTGAGGAGGGAGTTGAGTCGAATTTGATGGAGTACACAATAATTTGGAGCACTGAATCAACACACTTGGTCGGAAAGACATGTGAAATTAACCCTGGAGAATTGAGTAGAGATGAGGAAATCAGTAACATGTTGTCTTTTTATGCTTTTTATGTCTTTTTACTCATCATGACTATGGACAGTCATGATGAGTAGACTAAGCAGGTCGAGTTTCTCACAGAGCTTTTATTTCAAACTTGCTCGTGAAAACTGCAAATGCATATCAGTACATCAGAAATACAGGATATATTCAACAAGTTTAATTCAGAGTGGAAATGCAGGCAAATTCATCATACAAATCTTAACTCACCTCTTTTACCCCTTAAGTGTATGTATGCTTCTCCTTCTCGTCCTAAGCTGAAATGGGCAGAACCTAGAAAATCAGCCCCTTTTATATTGCTCAGAATCATAAAGAGGCTATATATAACAAAATAACAACCATATGGCCCTCTGGTGACAAAAACCTGCAATTCTGCATCAGCAGAAATTTTACTGTCAACAGGGGGCAGGATTTAGCTGATTGTGCAAACCTCAGGCAGTAACAAGCAGTTTCCTTGAAAAATATTCTGATATCAGAAAATCTGACGTCAGTTAACACTTGATCAGGGAAGATGTGTATATGAAAAAGGTTAGTATTTCTAATTGATAGGTATGAATTACTCTATACTTCTGCACTACCCAAATAAATATGACACTTGTTCATATTATGAAGCAGAATACCGCCGTAACACTGCTGTGGAGGTCTAAGATGAGAAAAAGATGATCCAGTGGCTGATCAGACCACCTGGCAAAAAGGTCATAAAGATTAGGAAGGTAAGTAGACGAAGTAGTTGATGGTGCTGGACTTATACCTAGGACTGTCATTTATATGACAAGTATCGATCGATCAAAATAATTTTTCCAATTGATCTAAAAAAGTATTATGTCAATTGTTATGTTAATTAATCGAAACACATTTTTTCAGCCTTTTACACCATTTTTGCCATTTTTAGCCAACACTAATATGAATTTTGAAGAGAAACTCAAGTATTCAATCAAAAAGTGTAGAGAAACCCTTCATTGTCTTTGCATTGTGAGAATCTTAGTATCCGAGCCACAAAAAAAGTGTGTGTAACATGTGAAAATATTCTATTAGTGCAGCTCTTCAAAATCGAATTGAAATAATCGGATTCGAAAAATAAAATGTCAATGATCGAATCGAAAAAAAATGGATGTCAATGACAGCCCTACTTATACCAGGCTGTTGCATCCATAATGTCATGAACTGACACCCATACTGTCTTAGGATGCCATTAAGCCCATGTAATATAGGAATGACAATGTCCATCACTTGCCTATTGCTGTAGGAAAGGTGCTGAAATATCACAAGCTTGCAATAATGACTGAAAGGGGTCTTGAGTGATAAGTACCATGAAGAAAACAGCCATTGGCTCAGAAGGGAATCTTTTATAGGTAATCAAGCACATCAAGTAAATTTTATTTTGGAAACCAATTCTGAACCTGGCTTAGGTATATCATACAGAAGTTATTGCTGTAAGCTATCTAACACCACAGGGTGCAACATTAACTTTTGAAGGCCCTTGCCAAGTACAATTTTAACCTGCCCTGCAAAGGGCGTGATAGAATGAACATGAAAGTGACTTTCTATATGTACTATACTTGTACCAATTGATTGTTTTCCTGCAATAACTTTATCTGTACTGTTGAAAAAATATGTAATTTCCCTTGTGTTATAATATCTCTGTAGTTACATGATGAAATCTCATCTGCCATGTAGGGCAGGCACACTCTGATTTTTACCTGCCCAATATTGAGCAGCCCTTAATATCGGGCACTGCACCAAGCATGGATCCTCCCTTCATTTGTCAGATCCTTGATCCAAAATTCTGCATCTTGTGGGGGGGGGGGGGGGGGGGGGGGGCATTAAAGCATAACTGATAAAGGGGGTAAGATAGAAATCATTAATTCTTCAAGTCCCTTCTCCCCTCTTTGGCAATGACTGACACTGCCTTCAAACCCCCTTATGCCTGGAAGGACTCTTGGATAGTGTCCAGGTAACTAGGAATAATTTTCTGGACTCAAGCAATATATGACTGTAATGGCATTATTGTAAAGTAAATAATATAGATGGTGATGTTAGTGTACTACATATGCTATTGTTTATTTACATGATTTGTTTATGTCACATGATTTCTTAATGACCAAGAGAGCCATCTAGAGGACAACTTCAATACCATTGTCCTTTTATTGTTTTGTACTATTTTTGAAAACAGCAGACAGCCATGGTAGAATTTTCTAGATACAATACAAAAATATGCATGAATATCAATATGAAAATGAATATGAGTAAGAACTTGTGGATGAAAGACAATTAAATGGTTTTGATCAAGAAAAAGAGGTTGAGTTTTTGACATTACTACAATGGCTCCTTTGTCTGGTAGTTCTTTAGCAGGTTCCGCCTATCTGAAATCATGCATTAGAGTCATGGTCTTAGTCAATATTTGGAAACAGGGTGTCCAAATAGAGGTTTCATAGACTTTTGCGTGTCCAAAGTGTGGAACAAAGTACATAATACTAATAGAATAAACCCTATATATTTACAGATTTTGCTTTTTCAGGCCAGTAACTGCTTTGTGTGACTTAAAAAAGTGACACTACAGCTTCTACATCTTCTATCTTCTAAGAAAAGTCATCATCAGCAAATTCTGACATAAACTTTTGGGTTTCCAAACTGTCAAAAACAGTGTTCTGGGTGTCCAAATGACACGCTGGATGCATAAGCCACTGAGTAGAGTTCCAGAAGCAGCTGAGTGTGGGGCTGGAACTATAACATGGCCAGAATGATGTATTGTGAATGATCAATGCTGGTATATAGTAATGTATTTTCCTCTGCACCTCAGGAAAGAGTCCTTTGTGAGACATATCATCCTACTAGTTCTGCATCATGGTATTGACAACGAGAACCGATGCATTCTACATGATATGGTCGTAGGCTCAGGGTATTGACAACGAGAACCGGTGCATTCTACATGATATGGTCGTAGGCTCAGGGTATTGACAACGAGAACCGGTGCATTCTACATGATATGGTCGTAGGCTCAGATTATTGACAACAAGAACCGGTGCATTCTACATGATATGGTTGTATACTCAGAGTATTGACAACGAGAATGGTGCATTCAACATGGTATGGTCGTATGCTCAGATTATTGACAACGAGAACCGGTGCATTCTACATGATATGGTCGTAGGCTCAGATTATTGACAACAAGAACCAGTGCATTCTACATGATATGGTCGTATGCTCAGGGTATTGACAACGGGAACCGGTGCATTCTACATGATATGGTCGTATGCTCATGGTATTGACAACGAGAACCGGTGCATTCTACATGATATGGTCGTAGGCTCAGGGTATTGACAACGAGAACCGGTGCATTCTACATGATATGGTCGTAGGCTCAGGGTATTGACAACGAGAACGGTGCATTCTACATGATATGGTCGTAGGCTCAGGGTATTGACAACGAGAACTGGTGCATTCTACATGATATGGTCGTAGGCTCAGGGTATTGACAACGAGAACCTGTGCATTCTACATGATATGGTTGTATGCTCAGGGTATTGACAACGAGAATAGTGCATTCAACATGGTATGATTGTAGGCTCAGGGTATTGACAATGAGAACTGGTGCATTCTACATGATATGGTTGTATGCTCAGGGTATTGACAACGAGAATAGTGCATTCTACATGATATGATTGTAGGCTCAGGGTATTGACAACGAGAATAGTGCATTCAACATGGTATGGTCGTAGGCTCAGGGTATTGACAACGAGAACGGTGCATTCTACATGATATGATTGTAGGCTCAGGGTATTGTCAACGAGAACTGGTGCATTCAACATGATATGGTTGTATGCTCAGGGTATTGACAACGAGAATGGTGCATTCTACATGATATGGTCTTAGGCTCAGATTATTGACAACGAGAACCGGTGCATTCTACATGATATGGTCGTATAGGCTCAGATTATTGACAACAAGAACCGGTGCATTCTACATGATATGGTCGTAGGCTCAGGGTATTGACAACGAGAATGGTGCATTCAACATGATATGGTCGTAGGCTCAGGATATTGACAACAAGAATGGTGCATTCTACATGATATAGTCGTATGCTCAGGGTATTGACAACGAGAATGGTGCATTCTACATGATATAGTCGTATGCTCAGGGTATTGACGAGAACGGGTGCATTCTACATGATATGGTTGTATGCTCAGGGTATTGACAACGAGAATGGTGTATTCAACATGATATGGTTGTATGCTCAGAGTATTGACAACGAGAATGGTGCATTCTACATGGTATGGTTGTATGCTCAGGGTATTGACAACGAGAACCGGTGCATTCAACATGATATGGTCGTAGGCTCAGGGTATTGACAATGCGAACCGGTGCATTCTACATGATATATGGTTGTTTGCTCAGGGTATTAACCCCAAACAACTGAGAATCCAGATTCAGAAAGAAAAACATTGACAGCTTAGTTTTCAGGCTGGTCACAAACAGGCCAACCGTCAACCATCCACATGGAGAGAACAGAATGTTGCTACTACTAGTACTATTTCTACTACTTCTGCTACTACTACTAGGTCTACTACTACAATAACTGCTACTATTACAACTACTACATCTATCACCACTTCTGTTTTTAATTTTACTATAGTCTACTATGTTGTTTGTCAGTGATGCCCACGTGGATGCACCCAGTCACAGCAAAGGTTTGTTTGATATGCAGTAATGATGTTTATGTTCAGTTTTCCTCCGAGGTAGCAGAGAGCATCCTCTTTATTAGTTCTGCAACATAAACTGCTGACAGGGAACCCCATATCTCACCCCTCAGCTCCACCGCCCGCCCGGGAGGACCACCGCAGAAATGAAATATTAAACCCATTTTCTACTCGCCACTCAACCAGCTATTAGCACAGAAATAGGACAGCATGCAATATATATATATATATATATATACATATATATATATATATATATATATATATATATATATATATATATATACATATATATATATATATATATATATATATATATATATATATATATATATATATATATATATAATGCAGTTCAACAAATGTACTTTTCAATGCTTATTCAACATGAGTGTTCCTACCAAATTTATGAACTGGTGTTAGTTTACTTCCTCCACTTTAACTTACAGTCAAGGTCAGTATCTTGTCCAAATTTATGTTTGTGTTTTCAATATATGTTAGGTTAGTCCAACCTTTAAAGTTTTCTGTAATTATGGCCTTATACCATGATGTCATACTTCTATTTCTTTGGCTTTTATCACAGGATTAAGGGCAGCAAAAAAACTGTGGCAATAACACTTGTGGAAGTGGCTAGGTGAAGTGTGCAAGGCATGGCTTTTTGTGTGGCTAGGAGAGGGAGGATTTGGTTTTACATTTCTTTCAACAGCTTAGGTTATATGGTGACACGATGGAACCCCAGAACAGGGAGGAAACTATTCTCTTTATGTGTACTCCCTTAGATGAAGAAAATAATGGATATGTAGCGAGAGACCAATTACTATTTGCACCATAGTGAGTTGAGAGCTGGACATTCCAGGGGTCTCTGATCTGGCATCACCTAGAGGTCATGAGGGAACAAGGACCAATCAGGGCCCTTGTATCGTTTACATAACAGAGCAACCTGTGCACCAGCATGGACAGAGCACAACATTTGGGCTATTCGCCCAATCTAGTCTGTTCAGGTTGACTGGCTGGTTTCATATCCACTTGTTTTCTTTTCTTCTAAGGTACTGCGAAGGGGTAGTTCAGTTGCAGAGGCACCGAAGTCACAGATATCTGATATATTGGTGCCAGATTGAGAGTCGTGGCTTATCGTCGTACTTTTAATTTGAGGTGCTTATTAGAAACAGCAGGAACGGAGTCAATTTTAAAAGGAAGCACCGATCCATAAACATTTATTAGTGCTGTACATGTAGGGTGTTTCTCATTGACATGATGACAGGAAGATGCATACAAGCATCACCATCTATGAGCGTAGTTATGTATTTAAGAACATCTTGACATGTATGTATGCATTATGTATGTATGTGTGTGTGTGTGTGTATATATGGATTATGTATGTATTATGTATGTATGTATATATTTATTCATAAGGTATGTATGTATGTGTGCATGTATATGTATTGTCAGAAATATATAAAACAAAAATGTACAACTCAAAATGGCTTAAGTTAGCCAAGTTTATTACAATGATCTACAAAATCTAAGCACTTTTTGTGAGCAAATTCACTTAATTTTATAGAAGTGTTATCGTTTTAAAAATGATTTATGGTTCATGGGTTACTTCAAAATTAGTCTTTAAAACTTATGATCACCTTCTAAAAACTTCCCGTTCCCAGGCATATCTCCTGTGTAATTAGTTTATACTGCTGCTCCCAATACCGCTCCACCTTGCCAGTCACCATGACATGCCATGCACTGGTGGGGCTTATTAACCGTTCCAATACTAAGAATATTTTTGTCCAAAGCACAAGAATGCTAAGATTTTTGAAAAGCATTTAAACCCTGTCATGTTGGTATTCATTGGAAAGCTCTCGCCAAGCACTCTCAGATGAGTACCCATTTGCCAAGTTTTCAGTCATTCTTCGTTTTTTTTGCATATTTTTGCATTGGCCAAATTAGCCACCAGTAGCATAAGGGTTAGGGATGTGGTGCTGGTGACACACTCAAAAATAATCCATCTCCTAGTTTAGCACTCCTGTCCCCTTTCTAACAATGGTTATCTAATCCCCAATGTCTTGGTGTTTCAACTACAAAGTTTCTTCAACTTAACTGCTTGAGCTGACCTGCATAGAACCACAGTTTCTATTTCACAGTGTTTTACCTCAAATGAGATTTTCTTGATCAATGAAGGGTACATTTGATCTGAAAATACCATGCATGTCTGCTAAATATAATAGGCTATAGCAACTTGATTGAAAATTTGGAGTTCCTGCAA
The DNA here is from genome assembly GCA_963942565.1 of Maea johnstoni. Taxonomy (NCBI): domain Eukaryota; kingdom Metazoa; phylum Annelida; class Polychaeta; order Spionida; family Magelonidae; genus Maea; species Maea johnstoni. Next base: position 13,963,856 of record OZ012694.1, read on the forward strand.
GATCATACCTTACAGCATGTGATTTTGGTAGAAATTTTACTTACGAAAGTAGGTCAACAAGGTAGAGACAGCATATCCATTATGACCTACTTTCTTAGGTAATCATTTTCACCAAAGTCGTGTGCTGTAAGGTACTATCTTGCAGGAACTCCAAATTTTCCACCAAATTGCCCTAGTCTAGTATATATAGTAAACGTGCATTGTAAGTAGAGGAGAAAACCAATGCCTAGCCCCAGGTCACTGGTAACTTTGCCACAAACCCTGGTCGTGATTTGAACAATGGGTTATGGGAGACAGCAGTCAGTGGCAACGCCTAAGACCACTCAGCCATCTGGGCATGAATTTGGATTTTCGTTTCTCGTCACATTTATGCCACTTGTGGCTAATTCGTGACAAGCCAGTTGTAAGTAGTGGAGGAAACTGTAGTACCCAGCGAAAACCACCGCCTAACCCATAGTCACTGGCAACCATCTGGGCAGGTGTCAAGTGGTCGTCGACCGAGGATGGATTTTTTATAAGCCATAAGGCTCAGTCAGGAAAACATCAGGGGTACTTTAAATAACGTGCCGAAAAAAGTCGTTTATTTAGGGATCATAGCTGAAAACAAAAAAGGCTCGATTTACACGTTTGTTATGCTATGTCTATCCCAGTTAGCAACAGCATTTGTTTCGAATACCTCTGAAAATGGTTATTTTTCTTCTTGAAAAAACGTTTTTAGCTTGTGTCATTCTAGCTTATTTTGAGTTGTACATTTCTAGTGTTATATATTCAGGTGCTTATGTATATGTATGTTTATGAATCTTTCTTTGTATGTGTATATGTATACGTTTTGTATGATGGATGTGTTGTTATGATTGCTACAAAGCAATACAGAGGTGTCCAGATTTTGAAGTACTGGAGCACAGACAATTGATTCTTGAGCACAGCAACGTTTGGTGGGCACTGTGCGATAATCAGATAAACTATTGTCACCAGGTCGCACTACCATATCAGCCTTCGTACCAATAATATAGACCTTGATCAATCAATAGGTGGTATCAATAAATGGAGTTTACACGTTTTTAAGTATAAACTGTATTTGGTCATGCTTCCCGAAAATCTTCTGAGTTAAACAATTATGTAGTGGTATTACGCACGTTTTGAGGCTTGTGTCGCACGCTGGTGCGACAATGCGACAGTTGAACACCCCATGCATAATACATACTATATAGGTGTATTTGTTGTCCCTTGAAAGTAATGTTCAATTTGGCAGTGTTTAAAATGGCTACGTCCAGTGTCTTTCTTAGCAATCCCCCTTCTTTTGAGACATTACTATATGCATATGCCAAGCATTGCATCACTTGAGGGAATAGTACGTAAAACATAACGTTGCCATAACTTTTGTCTTTCACCATTCTAGCAAAATAAAGTCTGGTAATTGTACGTTAAAGTAAAAGAAAACAATAGATTTCTCTTCACGTGACAAAATTCTCTTAGATAGTTTTACCAAAATTCACCTACATGCATAAATGCACGTACATGTAGGTGAATTTCATACATATCTTCATATATTGTGTACCTAGTCATTTGAAGGAAACGTCTGTCTTTGCGACAGGAATCATATTGTTAAAGTACAACCCCTGGAAATCATACCCCTGATGTATGTGTTATTTCAAAAGCACACATGTTCCCTGAGTGGATGAGAAACAAACTGCCCTCGCAATCTCCAGGCTGAATGCTTCCATCTGTTTTCTGCGTCAGACCTGGCCAGTACTACGCGGAGAGCAGATATCCTACAGATTAGACATTGATCATATGACGGTACGAGGAGCTTTGATTTAGCCGCAGTTCGCTGATAGGTAGTCTAAGTGGAGGGGATGATCTTTGAGTTGAGGGTTATGGAGTATATGGGGGCAGAGACAACCAGAGAACGTCATAAAGGCCAATGGTGATCTCTCTCTCTCTCTCTCACACACACACACTTACTCTTTGTCTCTCTACCCCTCTCTCTTTCTTTCTCTCTATCCCCTCTCTCTCTAACTCTTTGTCTCTCTACCCCTCTCTCTTTCTTTCTCTCTATCCCCTCTCTCTCTAACTCTTTGTCTCTCTACCCCCCTCTCTCTTTCTTTCTCTACCCCTCTCTCTCTAACTCTTTGTCTCTCTACCCCTCTCTCTTTCTTTCTATCCCTCTCTCTCTAACTCTTATTCTCTCTACCCCCCCCCTCTCTCTTTCTTTCTCTACCCCTCTCTCTCTCTAACTCTTTGTCTCTCTACCCCTCTCTCTTTCTTTCTCTCTATCCCCTCTCTCTCTAACTCTTTGTCTCTCTACCCCTCTCTCTTTCTTTTCCCCTATCCCCTCTCTCTCTAACTCTTTGTCTCTCTACCCCCCCTCTCTCTTTCTTTCTCTACCCCTCTCTCTCTCTACCCCTCTCTTTCTTTCTCTCTATCCCCTCTCTCTCTAACTCTTTGTCTCTCTACCCCCTCTCTCTTTCTTTCTCTACCCCTCTCTCTCTCTAACTCTTTGTCCCTCTACCCCTCTCTCTTTCTTTCTCTCTATCCCCTCTCTCTCTAACTCTTTGTCTCTCTACCCCCCTCTCTCTTTCTTTCTCTACCCCTCTCTCTCTCTAACTCTTTGTCTCTCTACCCCTCTCTCTTTATTTCTCTCTATCCCCTCTCTCTCTAACTCTTTGTCTCTCTACCCCCCTCTCTCTTTCTTTCTCTACCCCTCTCTCTCTCTAACTCTTTGTATCTCTAACCCTCTCTCTTTCTTTCTCTCTACCCCTCTCTCTCTCTCTACCTGTCCCTGTGTCTCTCTCTGTTATTATAAGAACGTAGGTACTGATGTATACAAAGAACACAACCAAAGTCGAAATAGTTGCAATCTGTAAGAACATGTATTAATGGAAAGACACCTGTGATGCTGTTTAAAATACGTTTTATAAAACTTTTGGATGGTTAATTTGAAATATCAAGATGGATCTCTAGGTTATACATGAATTTAAAGTCGTGGATATTTTGTATATGAGCTGTGAGAGAATTTCTGTAGAAAGTGAAAGAGGGAAACTGCTGTGCGTTTACACACCAAGACTTCCTCGTTCTCATACCATAAATTATCATCCTCCTTTGATGAGGGATTAGATTAATATATCATACCTTAGGATGTTTAAAAAACATATCAAGCCGATAATATCAGATATGTTAGCTTTTGGTGTCTGCCATATGTCTCATTTGAACTATCAATGAAAGGTCTACTTGTCAGTCGCATCCTTGCCTAACTGCGAAGGGGTTTCATGTTGTTAATCTCATGTCCGGTAACCTTGCACAACAATCTATGTAGTACCACATATTTGTAACTTTATATTTCATGTAAATTTGAAAATGCAAATTGAACACCTGGAAAGAGTTAACATTATTTTACGAGGAGTTTTAAGGAATAGACATGAATGTCGGCTCTCATCAAACCAAAAGGTAAGGAGAGAGGCATGTTATCACACGTATCCGTTGATATGAGCCATATTTCCATGTAGCATTCCCTCCTGCCTGTTTGTAGTATGGGCTAGTGGCGCCACCTGTGGACAAACACCTCAACTATGGCTGTTTCATGTTACCGGCCTATCTCTGACCACGTTGGAGGTGGGCAGCCAGAGGAGTGGTCCGCCCTACAACCAGCTGTAATCGACGTAATAATAGCGTCCTGACGCACACAAAGCCTGTATTTAGTAACTAGAGGTCACACGGGTGGAACCTATATAGATAATATAAATCAGAGCTCTGACTTCACTTGATATAAACTTTGATAGGTTGCCAATTTTATAGCAAGTCAGTCATACCGCCATTTCTCTCATTTCTTATTTTAGGATAATATATCAATAGTAACTTCCTTATGTTATTTTTGTTATTATTTTGTATATATATATATATATATATATATATATATATATATATATATATATATATATATATGCTTTATTGAGGAAAAATCGAAATTCAAAGTTGAAATTCCAGTAGCAAGTTGAAATAGTACATATATGCACAGTTCCTTTTCTGAACACCTGGAGGTGGAGCAACTCTGCTCACAGGTTAGCATGGGACTTTCAAAATTCTTTTGAAAGGGCCTAATCAGAGCTAGAGAAATAGCCAATAGAAAAGGACAGAGTGAAGATTAATATTGTAATCAAACATCAAACACTTTATTTTGAGTTTGTTTGTTACTATGGAACTGTCTAATAGGGAATTCCGATTTTCGTCACCTTTCCCCCATATTGTGACTATGTTGTGACTAGCCATTTGTAAGCAGTGGAGGAAACCAGAGTACCCGGCGAAAACCACCGCCTAACCCCAAGTCACTGGCAACTTTCTTACATGCCCAGGCAAGGATTCGAACCCGGGCAGAGGTGAGAAAAAACGAGCAGTCAGTGGCAACGCCTTAGACCACACGGCCATCAGGACAGGCCCCGCGTACTAAGGAACTACTTACTTTGAGTGAGTTAATGAGGGTCTAAAAGCACATCGGCACACAAAGATCATTTAGTGCCATGAACTATTACCAAAAAGTGGTCCTTTGTCACTGTCACGAGGAGAACTAATTCTAGATGATAATTCTAGATGAAAGAAGAAAAAGAGGGAGAGTAAGAGCAGAGCCTTAAGATCCAAAGAAGCCCAATCGATCTTTAAGATGCATGGTATCCATATACAAATTCCTCCTCTTTTACAAGGCGAGCAGGGAGCCACACCAGATTAGGGTTCCCTGGGAGGTGCCAGCTCCTATCGCACACCGTTGAGCAAGCCAATAGGGTGTACCCCTCGTGGATGAACTGCTTATGGTATAACTGTGGTTTACATTTTATTGAACCTGATTAGTAGTCATGTGCCTTGACCAGAACACTAGTTATCCGTAGGCCAGATTGTGACGTGCCTCACACGAACGTAATTGCTCAGTTTACACAGCATGGGATACTTCATGTATGGATCATGTGATTTGACCACCTCTAAGGCTGGTCATATGAGCTCTTGTAATGTGAAATTATCCTCGTCTACGGCACCACATGCAGTAAGATGTGAAGTGCAGGCTTTTAATTCCTGCATTAAATGCGCAGGCAGACCAGGCATATATATATATATATATATATATATATATATATATATATATATATATATATATATATATATATATATATATATATATATATATATATATATATATATATATATATATATATATATATATATATATATATATATATATATATATATATATATATATATATATATATATATATATACGTATATATATATATACCGGTATATATATATATATATATATATATATATATATATATATATATATATATATATATATATATATATACACGTGTGTGTGTGTTTATTGACTGTATAATATATATATATATATATATATATATATATATATATATATGTATATATATATATATATATATATATATATATATATATATATATATATATATATATATATATATATATATATATATTTATTTATCGACTGTACATCCAAATACAAAATCAAAAATGCACCACTGCATGCCTGATTGCCATACAAGTTTCATGTGCATAGATGCGACCATAGGCCAATGACGTCACAGCTGAACATATTTTTGATACGTGACTACATGGGTCATTATTATTATTATGTCTGGCTTACTTTTTTTATCTCTTCTCAGTGGACGCTTGTGCAAACAGTTGCTGACAGGGGTTCGGTCAACTGGTACAGGAATTGAATGTCTTCACTGTATGGTTTTCTATGCCTAATCTTAGATGACCAAACCTCTTAATTCAAGGCCTAATATAAGATTTTTCATACTTTTAATGGGTTACTATCATTGAGTTCCTGCTTTAACTGACAAATAAACGATTCCATGAACTGCTATTAAATGAAAGCTTTGCATGATGCTGGTGAGAGAAACTTTTCATTTGTTTTGTTAGTATGCTCGATTTGCCATCTCTCTTTTATGTTGCATCGATATAGCCTTAAACAAATATCCCAGGGAAAATGTGCTCATGCTTATTATATATCAAAATAAATCTGCAATACAACATATCAACGGTATAAGCGTTTTTCACTGTTTTTTGCCATCTTGAGCGAGGGATCAACCGTGGGCTGGTGGTTACGATGCCTGGCTCCAAGCGTGAGTTTACAAGTTCGTGTCTCTGCTGGATCCACACAAGCGGGTTGGTTTGGTCGCTATGTAAATGTGCGGCGTTGTGGAGGCCTGTCCATGGTGCTTCTGCAACTAAAAGACCCTGTGGAACTATTTGTGAAGAGAAGGGCAATGCAGATAGATGTGAGGATACATCTCCCCTAAACAATACGAAATGCCCTTCTTTTTTTTGGGGGGGGGGGGGGGGGGGGGGTCTTTAATACTCTATACATGAGATGGAACAAGAAGATGAAACATGTTACTACCAATTCAGAAATCTTGATAACTAATATGTTTTAACCACTGTCACTTATTAACCATGGAATGCCATTTCTGCCAAAATTCTATTAACTTTTAAGCTTTTTGTCTTAATACCTTTAAAGAAAAATGATTTTTAAATAAAGAAGATATATTGAAAAAAAATTCTTTATAATATTTGTTGCGTCTTTTCCTTTAAAGAAAATGATTTTTTTTCTTCAAAGAAAATGTAAGTGTATTCCTAATCCAACATCATACTAAAGTTCACAGCATTCACCCTCTTGCACTTTGATAAAAAGTTTTGCCATTTGCCATTTGTGAATGTCTTATTAGATTGGGTATTCATGTGACCAAGAGTACCAGGTCTGGAATGAGTAATGCATCCATAAGCTTCACAGGAAACCATTGTGATGCACTGTGTGGCACTGAGACCACGTGGATATATCACACACTGCCACAAAGTCACAGCTGTACCATCATGGCATAGCTCCAACAGGTGCAGACAGGAGATAGAACCATTGCTATGGATATTGCAATTGGGTGGACTCAATCCTCTATCACTTCTTAACCTTTTGGTGTTTAAATTGGAATTTTGAATTTCGTCCTTTTTTTCTGCCATATCGAGGTTAAGTCGTGACTAGCCAGTTTTAACTGGTGAGGGAAACCGAAGTACCTGGTCAAAACCCCTGCCTAACCCCAAGTCACTGGCAAATTTCTCACTTGCCCCGGCCGGGATTTGAACGCAGGCAGTGGTGAGAGAGAGAGAGCTAGCAGTCAATGGCAATGCCTTATATAATACGGCTATCAGAACAGGCCCTCTTTTAGTGTTGAAGACAAACCAAGTGGCTTAAGAAAAAGAGTATCTTACAGCACACGATTTTGGTAGTTTTCTACCAAAAATGGGTCAACAACAGTTACTTTCTTAATTAAACCTCCACTAAAATCGTGTGATGTAAGGTATTATCTTGCAGGAATTTCAAATTTTCCATCCATTCAGCCTAGCCTTGTGTGTTTATCAGACATGCATTGTATTTACAATTCAACTGTACCCTTTATTGATCAGGAATATATCATTTGAGGTAAAACATTACAAAATATAAACGTTCCTATACAGGTTGGCTCAAGCAGTTAACAGGTTATAAAGTTGAAGAAAACTCATAGTTGAAATATAAAGACCACAGGGATTGGATAGCAATTTGTAGAAAGGGGACAAGAGCGCTAAGCTAGAAAATGGGCCATTCTGAGTGTGACACCAGCATCACAGCCTTAAATGAATGTTTTATTGTAAAATGGTTCTAGCGAAATTTAAAATTCTTTCTCATTTTCTTTTACCTAAAGATTTGCTATTAGCTTTCAAGACTAGCTTTAGGTTGCAATTAATCTTGTTAGGAAAAACTTTGGAGCTAACCTTGAGCTAAGATGTTATCATTTTACACCAATATAGTGTACAGATAATGCTAACAATAGTTACAATACATATTTCTGAAAAAAGAGCTTTCAATACTAAAAATGACAACTATTGGTTTGCCTGTTGAAGTGATTTACCAAAGATTTAGATCTTTTTAAAGATCTTTTCAGGAAAATCTCAGTAAATGTTCTTTATTTAGTGAGTACAGCCGCTCCTACTATATTCATGATAATATGATTCAGCCCTATTTAGACCAAATTGGTATTTTTTCCATCTGGAATTATTTAAGTGTTTCGAATTGATTACTTGTCAAAATTACTTGATTGTATTCGTAAGTTTCATCTTCCTGTATACACTTTGTATCATTCTTGGGAAGGAGATCTTTCCTCAAAACGTCAGTTGTCAACAATTATATTACTAGGTTGCACTGTTAACAGCTTTCAATCTTTTCAAGACAATCTAAGTAAGTTCATTTAAATGAATTTTCCAGAAAATTCAAATTGTTGCTACTTACAGTTACTTCAAATGGATGTATTTTTTATTATTAAATTTTGATATATGTTGTCCAAAGTAGCCAATTGGGGCTGACGAAGTTCATGAGTCTTTCAAATTAATTACTTATGTAGATCGTCCGAAGATTATGCGTATCAAATGTCATCATCCTACTACCGAAAAAATGAGGTAAAATGAGAACTTTAATTTCCAAGATAAATACAGATTTCATATGAAGGATAAGAAAAGAAAACACTTCTTGAAAAAAACACACTTACTATTTATTGAACATATGATACTATATGATGCTATTTTATCATGGATTGGACATATGATGCTATATGCAATTGTTGGACACAGCTTCTTTACTTTGTAATTGTACCATATTGACATTTTTGAAAATGAATAAAAGACTGCTTCAAAAATAAAAGCCATTTAACTTCCTGTCTCGATAAATGAAAAGTAACAACGAATTCACAAAACTACATTGTATTTGTTTCATTTCATATTTTGAGTATATGACCCAAAACAAGGTAGGACCTGCCCTGGTGGCCATGTGGTCTGTAAGTTGTTGCTACTGACTACTAGCTGTCTCTCACCACTGAGGGCCTACCCTGATAGCCGAGTGGTCTAAGGCATCACCACTGACTGCTAGCTGTCTCTCGCCGTTTAGGGCCTGCTCTGATGGCTGTGTGGTCTAAGGCGTTGCCACTGATTGCTAGCTCTCTCTTACAAGTTACAACTGAGGATCTGCCCTGATCGCCGGGTGGTCTAAGGCGTTGCCACTGACTGCTAGTTGTCTGTAGATGATCCACAAATGATTACTCTTTCTATCCTGATGTGGATAAACAAAGCCTGGCTATCGTTTTTGTGGTATCTTTTTCTAATAAAAATAGTTTTGTTAAACATCTGAATTTTAAACAGACCCAACCATCATAAATTGATTGGTAATTTGCATTCAATTTCCATTGAGAAATCTGGGTATGTGTGGGAGCATGCTATTACTTTCTGCAGAATGGAAATGTTCTATCGTCTGCCAACATCTAGAGGTTTGGTGCGGGAGGGTTGGTAGCTGAAGCGAACAATATGAGGCATCAGTGCCAATGAACTTTCTTTGAGCACCCAAGTCATGTGTATGTTCGTCTGCCCCGCTGCCCGCGTCATAGCGCAAATGGAGATACAGCCGGACAGCAAAGAGGTCTGCCGCACGCGCGATGACTCTGGTGCTTTCTCAAGCAGAATGGTCCGGTCTGTACCCATATAGCCCCCCTCAGTAAGTTAGGCTACCCGGTGGAAGGGGTAGCAGCACTGTAGACGGCCACAAGCTGTCGTAGAACTCGAAACAACTTTAACCCTTGTCATGCTAGACCCCCATATCGGAGAACCTATCCCCTGGGACCAGGGATATTGTGAGTCGACCCACCAAATCAGAACGATTTCATAGATTTCTATTACTGTTTCAATAATGTGCTTCACAAACTGCAATAGAAACATACTAAAAGGTAAAACCTTGATATCTAGTATAATTCAATACCCCTTAATCGACCTATGTAGTTTTTATTTTGCTAGGTGCAAGGGTACCCTAAGACCGGATACAGTATATCCGGTGTTGGTCACACAGGCAAGATATGTAGCACGTGACCTCGCGCTGATGGCTTATCTGGTACTCCTTGCATGAGTCCAGCATGTAACTATCGCGCATATAGCAATTAGTGTCTCGCTACATATCCATTCTTTTCTTCATCCAAGGTAATATCGCCACGAGATAGTAACCCAGAATCGGAAAGAAATTCTCTTCTCTTCATGAATAGTTCCAAGGGGTAACAGTTATAATTTTGTTTGATGTTTCAAACCTTCGTGATAATGAAGTAGAAGCGTACAATGGTGCAGGTGTAAACGCTGTATTTCTGGAAAACGACAGTAAAACATCCACTGTTTTTCCAAATACAGCAGAACTTTTATTCCAACGTTTCCCAACAACAGCAGAATTTTTTACCCTGTTTTTGGAAAACGGTGTACTTTATCATAAATAATTTTCTGCCGTTCACACCTGCACCATCGTAGAAGCGGGCACGACGACGAGAACGTTTGCTTTGCGGGGCATATTGCACTCTTATAAATGCATTGATCTGTATTGAAACTGAAGTTATGGTGATGAAATACCAAGGTGCATACTATTGGGATTTTCTTAATAGTGTCTACAGCTATTTACAATATGATGAAAAATCATTCAATCCCTCCTTCTAACAACCAGGCCATTTTGTGCCATCTACAGGTCACTACTGCAGCTGCTACTACCACCACTACTACTACTACTACTACTACTACTACTACTACTACTGCTGCTGCTGCTACTGCCACTACTACTGCTGCTACTGCTACTACTACTGCTGCTGCTACTGCAACTGCTACTACTACTACTACTACTTGTCATCTCTTAAGTTTTCTGCTGCTGCTGCTGCTGCTGCTACTACTACTACTACTATTACTACTGCTTCTACTACTACTACTGCTGCTGCTACTACTACTACTACTACTACTACTACTACTACTACTACTACTACTAACACTGATACTACTACTACTACTACTACTACTACTACTACTACTACTACTACTGCAGCTGCTACTACTGCCGCCGCAATATTGTTTTTTTTAAACAGTACCTGTTTTATGAATGGAAACAGTCCTTTCGTGTCAGTCTCATGCGCAGATTAACACGCCTTTTAATAGACTATACATCTTACATGCATGAAATCTGTCTGACTGAAGTGAGCCACAGTTTGTTGTTGGGCATTAGACTAAACTGTTATTCTTGCTCAAGCTCAAGCTGGCTGAGTGAAACACCTGCTCGAACTTGATCAACCCGACCGCCGGCTGCCGGCCCCCGAGTGAAGAGGGCGGATTGCTCCATAACGCCACACAGTACTATACACGAACACACACAGGAGCAGTTTGATGTGTGACTTTCAGATGAGAAGACTAATTCCTTAAGTTGACACAAAGGCTTGTTTCTAGTGTATGGAATGTCAGGTCGCCTTTTGAGCGCCCTTGGATACAATGAGGGATATCAGCAGCCCAAAAGAGTTACTTTTCTCAGCTCCTCTGTGAGATAAACGCATAACATACTCATAGTGACTTAGAGTATTTTATTGCGCAGTTTAGATAAACATTCTGTTTGAGTCGGAGCCGTTTTCCTAGCACAATTGGAATCGCTTAAAGAAGCTGATAACGAGCTTAGTACTAGGTCTAGTACTTATTAATAATTACTATCAGTGACGAACAAATGACTAAAAGGCCCTATTGCTATTTTGTATGCTAAATATCTGCTCTCGCCAAATTTGAGCGACGGCTTAGTTGGCAAGGAAAGAAAGAAAGGAACTGGTTTTTACGTCGCTGTCATCAACTTAGGTCATAATGTTCCTCGCATAGATCACAATCATCGTCATTGCGATAAGAAATTATCTTCCTTTAGCGAATAGTTTCAAGGTGTCTTTCAGCTGCAGAAGCACCATAGACCGCCCTCCACAGCGCCGCACATTTATGTAGGGACCAAGAAAACCCGCTAGTGGGGATCCATCAGAGACTCGAACCTGCGACCTCACGATTAGGAGCCAGGCATCGTAACCACTAGCCCACGTAGGATCCTTCGGCTTGCCTAGCACTACTAATTGTGCATTATTGGTTTGTAGGTAATCTATCCGGGGGTCACCCTCTTTGATGCACCAAATCTAGGTCCAAACTAAGCGTGTGTGTCAAATACACTTAAGGGGCCTGCCCTGATGGCCGTGTGGTCTAAGGTGTTGCCACTGACTGCTAACTGTCTAGGTTCGTATCCTGTCTGAGGCATATGAGAAAGTTACCAGTGACTTGGGGTTAGGCGGTGTTTTTTTTTTGTATTTTCTCTGCCAGTTACAAATGGCTAGTCAAGACTGCAATATGACAGAAAAAAGGGACGAAAAATGGATATTCCCTCTTCCCTCAAATCTTAGATGAATAAAAGAATGGATATGTAGCGAGAGACCGATCACTATATGCGCTATAGTGAAGGCCTGGCTATGCCATGGGTCTCGATTCTGGCCTAACTGTGATGTCACTAGGAGACATAGGCCAATGAGGGCTCTCGTATCATTTACGTTTCAGAGAAACTTGCGCGCCAACATGTGCAGAACTCGAATCCTGTGCCATTCGCCGCAACCAGCCTGTTTAAGTTGACCGGCTGGTTTCATGTCCACTTATTTTTTATTCATCTAAGCTCAAATACACTGTACACTAGAGGACCAGGCAACCTCTAGCGCTAGAACTTGTGGAGCCGGAAAACCCCATCGATGTTCAGACGAAAGAAAACTAACAGTGAAAACAAACTAATGCCGGCAGCAAAAGCTGGGTTTAATCAGCCCAGGAAGCTGTTTGTTTCAGTGTTTTGATAGCAATCTCTCTGTGTGGCCCGCGAACATCAGGCACCACTCAGTCTGAGGCATACGCGAAACTTCTCGACAATTATCACACAGCAAACCTCATCATCATCACAATACAATTACACAAATGTCAACGAGAGCTCACATCAAAAACCTCATCATCATCATCATCCCAATACAATTACACAACAAACGTCAGCAAGAGCTCGCATCAAAAACCTCATCATCATCATCATCATCATCATCATCACAATACAATTACACAAACGTCAGCGAGAACTCGCATCAAAAACCTCATCATCATCATCATCATCATCATCACAATACAATTACACAAACGTCAGTGAGAGCTCGCATCAAAAACCTCATCATCATCATCATCATCATCATCATCACAATACAATTGCACAAACGTCAGCGAGAACTCGCATCAAAAACCTCATCATCATCATCATCATCATCATCATCACAATACAATTGCACAAACGTCAGCGAGAACTCGCATCAAAAACCTCATCATCATCATCATCATCACGATACAATTACACAACAAACGTCAATGAGAGCTCGCATCAAAAACCTCATCGTCATCATCACCATCATCATCACAATACAATTAATTACACAAACGTCAGTGAGAGCTCGCATCAAAAACCTCATCATCATCATCATCATCACGATACAATTACACAACAAACGTCAATGAGAGCTCGCATCAAAAACCTCATCGTCATCATCACCATCATCATCACAATACAATTAATTACACAAACGTCAGTGAGAGCTCGCATCAAAAACCTCATCATCATCATCATAATACAATTACACAAACGTCAGCGAGAACTCGCATCAAAAACCTCATCATCATCATCATCATAATACAATTACACAAACGTCAGCGAGAACTCGCATCAAAAACCTCATCATCATCATCATCATCACAATACAATTACACAAACGTCAGCGAGAACTCGCATCAAAAACCTCATCATCATCACCATCATCATCACAATACAATTACACAAACGTCAGCGAGAACTCGCATCAAAAACCTCACCATCATCATCATCATCACGATACAATTACACAACAAACGTCAATGAGAGCTCGCATCAAAAACATCATCATCATCATCATCACAATACAATTACACAAACGTCAGCGAGAACTCGCATCAAAAACATCATCATCATCTGAAGTGTTAGTCCCTGAACACAGATAATTGGTCCTGGAGCACAGCAGCAAGTTTTGGTGGGCGCTGTGCGAATATATATCGTCATCAGTTGACAATACCATGTCAGTCTTTTTAGCAATGATAAAGACCTACACAGCAAAATATTTCGGACAGCAAACGGACAGCAAGTGGACAGGAAACGGATATATAGCTGCCCACGCGACCGTTTGGGCACTAAAACATTTGCTGTCCGTTTGCTGTCCAATGTATGGATTTTCTTCCTGTGATAATCATGGTCTTAGCCAATATTTGGAAACAGGGTGTCCAAATAGAGGTTTCATAGACTTGCGTGTCCAATGTGTGGTACAAAGTACATACTACTAATAAAATAAACCCTATATATTCACAGATTTTGAATATTAGGCCAGTAACTGCTTTGTGTGTCTTATAAAAGTGACACTACAGCTTCTACATCTTCTATCTTCTAAGAAAAGTCATCATCAGCAAATTCTGACAAACCTTTGGGTGTCCAAACTGTCAAAAAACAGTGTTTTGGGTGTCCAAATGACACGCTGGACGCATAGGCGGTTAAACCCCTGGTGATAATTGGTCGCTGTATCCTATAGTGTTTTTTTCTAGATTTTCATTGGATTTTCTTTTCTTTTTTCGTTCCATGTATGAAGAGTGAATGCTATTAAGGGACATGCTAATTTTAATGGGGTTTTGTAATATAGCATAATTATTTGTGCACAAATGCACATGGACATTTGATGACCGATACATCGGTCAACCGTTTGTGCACAAACGGACAGCAAATGGTCGACCGAAATATCCGTCAACCGTTTGTGCACAAATGTTCGGTTGACGACTTGTGCACAAATATTCCAGTGCACAAATAGTGCACAGGAACATTCGTTGACCAACATATCGGTCAACCGTTTGTGCACAAACGGACATCAAACGGTCGACCGAAATATTCGTCACCGTTTGACATCTGTAATTGTTTACTGCGTAGGTCAATCAATAGATTAACGAATTGCATTTACACGCATTGAGAAATGCAAGTGAAACCGAAATTTCCTGAGTTAAAACAGGGATTAAAGTTTTCGTTTTGTTGCAAGTTTTGAGGCCTCTGTCACCCGCTGGCGCGACAATGCGACAGTTGGTTACACCTGATTCTTAGCAAAGGGTATGTCCGTATAATCGACTGAGACTTTGAAACTGCGACAGGCCGAATTCATCAAACATTGTTAAAATCATCAAATTTTCGGGCTGCATCACTGGCCAGTACAGCTCTTTATATCCTCAACGATATATCATCTTATGCATATTTCGTTAAGCATGTGAACGCCATCAGTTAATGGCGTTCTCTATCTATTGATCAATTACGCTCATTATTGATATGAGCCTAACATAATTGTGCCAACTGTTGAACATTTTATGAACCATTTGTAGACAAAAAATGCTGTGCCCTAGGACCAGTCGTCTGTGCTGCAGGACATTTATAATTGGACACCGGGCCTGCTATTAAATAGTCAGATTGTTCCTTGTTAAGCAAGTCAGGGTCGTGGCCATGGCGGGTTCATTCTAGCGAGACAGCCCCCTGCCCCGGCTAAACCCTCAGAGTAAATAGGGCACCCTCAGAGGGAATTAATTGCCCATCATTTCCTGTAGGTGAGCTACCATTATTCCTCTCTAAATTGTATAATTATATTGTATGATATCCGATGTCGCGAGAGGGCGAGTTGAAATAAAGGTACTTAGCCCATTCACTATGTAAAAGCGCCCAGGGTTTTAACAAGATCTGGGTAATTCAATCTTTCCTTCCGTCCCGGGAACTCAATAACACCTCGCGCTAAACCTTTTCTCACCTTAACCCATTGAAGAGTTCCTCCAGAGAGTGTCGTCTGGGTCTATGACACAATTGACGATTACTTTGGAACTGAGAATGATTTTACAAAATATTTGAAGAGGAGTTGTAGGTTATGTTGTAATTTACATTTCTCCATCAAATATTTTCCAAACTTCGCGCTTGCCTGCAAGATTTCATCAAAATTGTCAGTCTTCTTTTGGCCACTGTGAGCACTAATGGGTTAACCTGCTGACCGCACGAGCGACACGGTTACTAACTCGACAGCCTAACCTTTACGTGCCCCAAATACCCCTTGGCTGGCGTCTGCTCTCAGAAGCCTCTCTCAAACGTCCATATTTCTCTACACCAAAATGTAATTTAAGTAGTCTTATGACACGTGAGCATTTCCTAGTATCAAAAGTTCACATATGTTCATTGATTTAGAATACATAACATTGTTGGTGAAATTAGAAACATCTCTACCGTTGACAGTTTTAGATCCACTATTTAATAATAGTTGGTCTAATGAAGAGTATAGATATTTCATATGCTAAAATTTCTCGCATTGTACTATCTACACAGCAAAAATGACAGATGTCAAACGGCTGACGAATATTTCAGACGTCCGTTTGCTGTCCGATGTATCGGACGACAAATGTTCCTGTGCACTTCTAGTATGTGTGCACTTGAACATTTGTGCACAAAGTCGGTTGATGAATATTTTGGACGTCAGTTTGCTGTTCGTTTGTGCACAAACGGTTCACGAATATTTCGGACCACCGTTTGCTGTCCGGTTGTGCACAAACGGTTGACTGATATATCAGAACGAAGGGAAAAAGAAAATTCAATGAAAATCAAGAAAATAACACTTTAGGAGAATGCAAGCAATAACCACAAGAAAAAAATCCATACATTGGACAGCAAACGGTTGACCGATGTTTTAGTGCACAAACGGTGGCGTGGGCAGATATAAATCCGTTTGCTGTCCGAACATCGGTCAACTGTTTGCTGTCCGAAATTATTTGCTGTGTAGGATC
Organism: Maea johnstoni; assembly: GCA_963942565.1. Classification (NCBI taxonomy): domain Eukaryota; kingdom Metazoa; phylum Annelida; class Polychaeta; order Spionida; family Magelonidae; genus Maea; species Maea johnstoni. Next base: position 13,980,653 of record OZ012694.1, read on the forward strand.
TGTTCTCTGTAACGTGTCGTTCGAACAATCCAGTTCAAAATACTTGGGCACATTGCAATAAGCTCGCTTAGCTGACCGCTTCAGTTGAACAGAAGATATAGACGAATGCCGTGGATTTCTTTCTCAGGAAATGATTTATGAAGGTTATTCAATTTGACGAAATCACATATCAATATGTTCTTGTGATAATTCGTTCCATCACATATATGCCAGTATGCTAGGAACCTGCTTGTTTCTATCATAACTACATTTTCTGTTCTAGATACTCATTGAATGACTATATATTGTTAGCCTACAGGAAAATAAAATATGTTTTACAGAGAAATTAAAAGAGATATGGACGAATGCCTGTCCTGATACCAGGGACAGAGCTATAGAAGGGGGGAGTAGATAGACCAGGGGATAGAGAAAATCCTTACTTATGGTATTATTGTATGTATGTATCTTTATTGACCATGCAATTCATCAGGAAATATACAATACAAATACAGTTCTATAGGTATCACAAAAATAATACAAATACAGTAGCATAAGTTTTATGATGAAGTATATAGAAATCTGAATAAAGCAGTGATCAATATGATATGATTAGTATAGAAACGTAGTTAGAAAGTAAAGTAACAAATAATCACATAATACGACTAGTTCCCTCATTGAATGACTTAACCCAATGTCCGACGACAGCTTTGACACGTAATGGTCCGAATGAAGGTGAATCAGGATTGGTCCAAATTGAGGTGGATCAGTATTCGCATTAAGAGATTAAAGGACGAGGACTTAGTTAGTCCTCTTATAAATCATGTCACATGGGAACACATTATCCCACACCAACTGAGCGGGTTCGCCCGGTCGCTATATTAATGTGCGGCGTTGTGGAGGGCTGTCTATGGTTCTTCTGTAACTGAAAGGCCCCTTGGAACTATTCGTGAAGAGAAAGGAATTTCTTCCCGGTTCCTGGTTTCTATCTCGTCGCAATATTACTTAAGCTGTTGAAAGCGACGTAAAAATCTATTCCTTCCTTCCTTTCTTCCCACACCTACTCTCTTGCTCATGACCTTTCTGTACTTATGCCATACAGCCAGTATTGTGATTGCCGCGTCTTGACGGGACACTTCAGCAGAGAGTGTAGCCGCAGCTCCAGGCGAAAGTTACTGTCTGGCTGTTACTATGAGTAGGCACCAAGCTCCTAAATCATCTGCACCAGGTGTCTTTAGCTCTCCTAGATACTATTGCTTCCACATAAATAATGAACAACAATAACAGTTTCTTTATTCAAATGCATATACACTCAGTGTAGATAAGCATATTACAGACAAATTGAAAGTACACATTTTAATATACTGATTACCCTAAATAACGCTATGAGAGGCATTTAAACAAATGATCTATACATGTCTCACAGGTATGTTATCATTATCTCTGCATTACAATAGTTTGTAAAAAAGTATACAGGTTTATAAGGTACACTTTGTCTGTTGGTTCATCAATTCAGACCCATGCTGAAGGACGGTGTTAAGAACGAATCAGTGCATCGACCTTCTGATAAATAGGAAAACCTTTCGATTAACTCATAGCCTCAGAAGTAGTGACCATATTTTGGTGAAAATCATTATAGAGAAAACAGCAAAAACCCTTTCCCACTTGTGTGAGAATTGGTCTTTTACTGTGGTTACTGGTGGCCAAGACAGTCGCAGTTGATCAGATTAAGGTGGCTTGTGGGGTTAATTTGTGAATATATAGGGTCATTTTGTGATTCTAGTATTACCTATGTTAAAGCCTACACCATTTTCCTCCTAAACAGAACAATTGAGACTGTCTGACCATCACCGTGAAGAGTGAGAGACAGCTATTACAGAAGCTCCAACAGGCTTGCACACAAGCAGGAAATATGACAAAAACATGGTCGCTACAAGCATGCATTTTGGGTATCGAATGTTAACATATTTGCTTAATATCTGGCATAATAAAAGAAAAGAGTATTTTAAAGGGAAGGGCATTGTACTTTCTTCTTTTTTGAGTGTTTTAAAAAAGGTTATAGAATCTTAAAGTTGATAAAGGTTATTTTCAAAATTTCAATAAAAAGTCGTAAAGAAGCGTTATGTTATTTGAACGGAGTAAGAATTGAAATACTGTAGTACCCTTTCCATAGTAATCTTTCCTCTATATTTGGGAAATTCGAAGGTACCCAGTTCATTATTGTGATTAGAAAACACTAAGCATTCTTTTTTTCAGGTTTTTACCCCAAATATCTTACACCCTGCTGTGAGGGTACTTTTTGGGATGCGTTATGTATTTGTCACCAGAAGACCTTTCAAGCAATATGTAATTTGCATAGGCTAAATTGTCAAATAAAAGCAGAGTAGAGGAAAAACTGAGTCTAAGAAATTAACCCCATGCGCTTCCTGAAGGGGGCTCGGGACCTTCGTTCTCTAAAGGCATGTTCGTGTATCTGACAAGCTGACAGTGGCATCTAAAACTTAAAAATCAATTTAAATTCATTTAAAATATGCCCCACAATAATAATCCATGAAACTTCGCATAAGCTATCCTTGTCAGATCCCCTTTTTCATTGAGTTCTTATTGTAGGGTATATCTTTAATGAATTTCCAATACATATATCATAGCAAACAACCTGGCTTCAGTAGAGGTGTGACAAAGTTCATAATTATATATATTTTTAGAAAACATCCTTGGACACTTAATACATATTTTTTGAAATTCTTGTTTCGAAAGAATTTTAGAGCAAGTTAAATTCATTAGCAATAGTTTAATGTATAATTTAACTTTTATTCAATTTTGAAGTTCGATTACAAACTATTAGAGCAGATATCAAACAAATTAGAAAACCACTACGTGCCCAAGAATGTTTTCAATCATGTAGTAACATTTAGGTTTTGTAGGATCAATAGTGAATGAAAAAGGTTGTTTCCAAAATGAGAAATATGGTGATTTCAGAAAGTTGCCTAAACCCCAGTTTAGTAGGTGCTATTCATTTTCAATATTCTAAAATGATTTTCTGTATGAATACTTAATGATTTTCTTGAGACCTGAATTACTGGAATAAAAATAAGTTGTTGAATACATTGCACTGTCAATGAAAGACAATATATGAGCATTTTGATGGAAGAAAAAACGTCCGTTTTGTCATTACCATAAACCGCTATCGCAATTCTTTTAGAGTTTGTTGAGGGTGTGGACGCCGAGAAGAAACTATGAAAAAACGAATGGTGGTGACAACACGTATGAGCTTGTTATAATTCTTTGAATAATTGAGCAAAAATACTCGCAAAACCAATCATATCATACTAAAATAATAATTATCGTATTCTCTTCTGCAAGAAACCCAAATGTGAGGCCAATGAAATAACTTGTTATATAATGCAAGCCCAAAAGGAGCCTCACGATTTTGATAAAATCTTGCAGGCAAAAACATAGGAAGGTAAACATTTGACTCAGAAATGTAAATGAAAACTTACCAGCAACTCTCATTCAAATATTTTGCACCATTATTCTCAATGACATCGATATTATCATAAGTATCATATGCATAGTTCCAGACAAAATCTTCTGGAGGAACTCTTAAGCATTTATGGGTTAACTTTCAACATTTTCCACGGTCCAGCTTCTCCCTTTATATTTTGCCATAAGTTGCCCCGCTGTGAAGTGTCGACGTGACGATAAATTGCTATTTGGTCACGTCAAAAATGGCTTTGATAAACCTAGTGGTTGTTCTACGTCACGATTGGTGAAAGGTATGTTTTAAAGGAACACGTGTTTCACGATAAGGATTTTTTTTTTAAAGTGCGGCATGTAAGAAAAACTAAGAATATTATGAACAGTAGTGATGATGATGACAAGGTCCTCGCTGTAAATATTGATGCTTCCGCCTCCGAAGGCTATCTCTTTCTAAATTTCACCAATCGGCTAAATGGGCTCTACACACATATATATATATATATATATATATATATATATATATATATATATATATATATATATATATATATATATATATATATATATATATATATAATCAGGCATAGAAAGTGACAAAACATGGAAAGAAGGAAGCAATAAAGAGACAAAATAGATCCTTGTCCTTTGACGTTAATCGCATTAACTCTCCAACCCCATAATTTACCACCATTTCCTAGTTGTGATATAGTGCAATCAGTTCTTCTATAAAGTAGTCATTTTGGGGTTGTTCTCCCCCAGTTCTGGCTGCGTTGGGTTAGCTGTAGCTGTGGCGTGGCCGTGTGAGTGATGGCCGTCATAGCCGCGAGATAGGAGGAGGCGGCGGCCTTGCTCTTAATTTGTTCGTCTGCTCATGACGGCTACGATTACCCGCCTCCTAGCGATGGCTATTCAGCGCGGACCTTGAGCAAACTTGCCAGCTCGAGCGATTGAAAAGTTTGCCTCTCTTCTTCGTCTGCTTCAGCCGTATCGAGTAGCTTAATCGTCAGTAGTTTGCGGGATAGTATTTTGGCGGTAAGAGGAAGTCAAGGTTCGTCTGTGTCAGTGAGTGGATCGTCTGCGTCCTCGCTACGCAGTTTGAAAAACAGTCAAAAGTTGCAAGGGCATACTTGTTAGAAGTTAAAAAGCAAATGCGTTCAGCAATAGATGCAAATATTAGCAAGGGGAAATAATGATCAAATCTTCGCCTGGGTGGGAAAGGACTCGTTAAGTCCGTCATATCAGAAGCAGACGATAACTTATGTCGTACTAGAACTGAAGCGTTTTTTTTGACCAAATGAGAAAGTGTTCGAACCGAGGTTTCGTTTATTTTTGCGAACTGAACAAATACACACTCGTTCTCTGGCAAAGTGTGCACTTCTCCGTCTGCTGGCGTATGACGTCACACCCAACAACTTTGGGCTAGACAAGTGGGTCATAACACCTCGTAAGATGGGAGCTGGGATATGCTTCTGGCTTCGCTAATTTCCACTTCCCGGGAATACGTTTCAACAGTACGAGTGCCTCTCGTCTGCTGAAAACACCTCATATTCTATTGTACGAAACAAACCGCGGCCGTCTACAATCTGCAATGACGTCACGCCGTTACCCCGCCTGTGTATATCTTGAAATCTCGGACAAAGGTATAAGTCATGGCCAACTCAGACCTAAGTGAGAAATTTGGATTTACACCAAAACCGATGCTGGACAAAAGTACTTTTGGATTGTTGCGAGTGGTTATAGCTCCGAGTTGACAAGGCCAGTCCTGCCGTCAGAGCTAGGTGAGTAGAAGCCCTTATTGCAAACAGTGTGCGAGTAGGCGTCAAGTGCTCCCTGATGCGTGTTGATAGTCCTAGGGAAAGGTGTTGAGCGATCAGGGTATCTTGGTCACAGCTGGGGAATTGGGACCAGTTTCTGGCCGCTTTTTAGGCTCCCTGCACTACAACCTGCCCGCCTGAAGGGTATTTCATGGGAGAAATTTGAAAATCACCTGATATTTCATCTCTCAAATTGACAACAGCGCCAGTCCGAGAAGGACTTGCCATAAAGGTTGATTTGCGATTAAAAATAGTGATTACACGCTTTTACGCCTCCCTTAAAGTAGCTAGCTCGTATAGAGCTACTGGGACTATGCCTTGCGCTGTGTTTATCTCTATAAAGTTATGGTACAGACAGACTGGCAGTAGTCACGAACGCAGATTTAGCCGTCTGCTTAAAGCGTAGCCACACACCACGACGACGGCGACTACTTGTAGTGCAGAATCCGCGAGATGTAGGTAAAAAGAGTGCCGGTAGTAGGATGGGCTTCAATAGAAGTTTTCCATTCTATCTATTTTTAGTAGTAAGGTCAGAAATAGGATCCCGGGCGAGGAGAGAAAGTGTGGATAGGAGTGGTGGCGAAATCTCCTCCTAGCTGGCGTTCCGTTTATAAGTTTGAGAGGGAGGAGGAGGAAGAGGAGGTTAACCCATTAATACTTAAGAGTTCATCCAGGAATTGTCGTCCGGATCTAGGATACTTTGGACAATAACTTTTGAATCGAGAATGATTTTACAAAATAGTTGAAGGAGAGTTGTTGGTAATGTTCTGATCAACATTTCTCCTTCAAATAGTTTACCCAATTATGTTAAAGCCTGTAGATTTTCATCAAAATTGTCAGGCTGGTTTTGGCTGCTGTGAGCATTAAAAGGTTAAGGAAGATTCGTCGGTGACCAAGATGCATCCAGTATCATGTTTACCTCAAGATAACCCACGTTATTCAAAACTAGAAGCAAGGAGTTTTTTTATATGTCTGCTTCACTGTCTACCAGAGGTTATACTGTAGACATCACGTACGTCTGATTGTGGGAAACTCTCTCTCTCTCTCTCTCTCTCTCTCTCTCTCTCTCTCTCTCTCTCTCTCTCTCTCTCTCTCTCCAAGAGTCAGCACTACACCTACAGTGTAATCCCTCTAAAGTGGCTGCCTTTGAGACCGGCCACAACTGGTCGACTTAGAGGGGTTCCCTTTATCATAAAACTAATAGAAAAAGTTAGTTTGGTACTTGCAAAATGTGGTCAATTTAGAGGGGCGGTCAGCTTAAAGGGGTGGCCACTTTGAGGGGTTCAACTGTACGTGCACACATTTTGTTCAAAAGCCTGCGTCTCTGACTGTGTTATTTACAACATACATTGTTGTTTCCCTATAAGCTCTCTAAGAACATGATATCAGAAGTATTCATTTTAATTACCGATAGTACGCCCCTGGTTCCCCTTATTTAACTCTTCCAGTGCTAAGGCTACTTTCCTCCAAAGCACAAGGATGCAAAGATCTTTGAAAACCATCTAAACTCAATCGTGTTATTATTTATTGGTTAGCTCTCGCTGAGTACCCATGTGCCAGCGTTTCAGTCATTTTATTTCAGCGTTTTTGCGTCAATTTGTATTGGCTAAATCAGCCACCAGCAGTATGTTATTAAGTGTTAAACGTCGTGATTTTTTTGTGGCATGACTGAACGTTGTCCTCAAATAATTAACAATCGTCCTTGTAACAATGCTGTAACAATTGTCCCTGGAATAATGCTGTAACTATCATCCTTGGAACAATGCTGTAAATTCGTCCCCGGCACAAGGCTATGACAATTTCTCCTTATGGCTTTGTGTCCATTTTGCATTTTTGAGTCAAATGTCTCTACTTGCTACCAAAGGCCAAACGGCAATTAATGATTATAAGGGTGTTGTTGAATTGTGTCATTACATGCTTATTCCAGTATGAAAACTCGGTGCCAACTTCCTGTTGTGACGACAAGCACTATACAGTGGAATCCCTCTAAAGTGGTCACTTGCGTGACTGGACACAACTGGTCAACCTAGATGGGTGGTCAACTTTAGAGGGGTTCCCGTTACTATAAAACTAATAGGAAAATATAATTTGGGACTGGCAAAATGTGGTCACGTTAGAGGGGTGGTCAATATAGAAAATAGCCGTACATGTCGACAGGCTGCAGAAACTCAAACAAGATATTATAAAACATAGGAAAAAGATTGGCAAAATATAGTCACTTTAGAGTGGGTGGTCAACATTAGGAGGTGGTCACTTTGAGGGGTTCCACTGTAGTAACGTAGCAGAATGTTGTGTGGACTGAGCCTGTAGAAGCACGATGCATGACTGCTCGCGCTCGACATGGGAGCCTCACCGACAGGGAATCCGTCAGTTTTCAGTGAAACTTCATGGAATATTGGAATATTTACACCCAGATAACCCAAAAGACGTGATAGGACACTTTTCTCGCAGGTGACCGAAAATAGCAGTGCATGTCGTCTTGCTGCATAAACTCAAACAAGATAGTATACCTCACATGGATGGAGTAGGACGGTGGATTTCCAGTGGAAATCGTAGATGGTTTTCCTTTTTTTCCTCAGGACTGTAATCATGAAAGGTGTTTTACCTTGGAGCAATGAAGCAGGTGATTGCAGGGCGCAGATGGGCTGGTCTGGAGGGGGCTTTTCAGTAGGGGGCTGGTCAGGAGGGGGCTGGTCAGGAAGGAGCTGTGTGGGGCTGGTCTTTAGGGGGCTTTTCAGGATTAGCTGTGTGAGGCTGGTCTGGAGGGGGCTTTTCAGTAGGGGGCTGGTCAGGAGGGGGCTGGTCAGGAAGGAGCTGTGTGGGGCTGGTCTTTAGGGGGCTTTTCAGGATTAGCTGTGTGAGGCTGGTCAGGAGGGCGCTTTTCAGTAGGGGGCTGGTCAGGAGGGGGCTTTTCAGGAAGGGGCTGGTCAGGAGGGGACTGGTCAGGAGGGGGCCGGTCAGGAGGGGACTGGTCAGGAGGGTGCTGGTCAGGAGGTTGCTGTTCAGGAGGGGGCTTGTCAGGAGGGGGCTTGTCATGAGGGGCTGGTCAGGAGGGTGCTGGTCAGGAGGGGCTGGTCTGGAGGGTGCCGGTCAGGAGGGGACCGGTCAGGAGGGGACTGGTCAGGAGGGTGCCGGTCAGGAGGGGACTGGTCAGGAGGGGATTGGTCAGGAGGGGACTGGTCAGGACGGGACTGGTCAGGAGGGTGCTGGTGGGGACTGGTCAGGAGGGGACCGGTCAGGAGGGGACTGGTCAGGAGGGGACCGGTCAGGAGGGGACCGGTCAGGAGGGGGTTGGTCAGGAGGGTGCCGGTCAGGAGGGGACCAGTCAGGAGGGGGCTGGTCAGGAGGGTACTGGTCAGGAGGGGACTGGTCAGGAGGGTACTGGTCAGGAGGGTGCCGGTCAGGAGGGGACCGGTCAGGAGGGGACCAGTCAGGAGGGGGTTGGTCAGGAGGGTGCCGGTCAGGAGGGGACCAGTCAGGAGGGTACTGGTCAGGAGGGTGCTGGTCAGGAGGGGACTGGTCAGGAGGGTGCTGGTGGGGACCGGTCAGGAGGGGACTGGTCAGGAGGGGACCGGTCAGGAGGGGGTTGGTCAGGAGGGTGCCGGTCAGGAGGGGACCAGTCAGGAGGGGACTGGTCAGGAGGGGGCTGGTCAGGAGGGTACTGGTCAGGAGGGGACTGGTCAGGAGGGTGCTGGTCAGGAGGGTGCTGGTGGGGACCGGTCAGGAGGGGGCTGGTCAGGAGGGTGCTGGTAGGGACCGGTCAGGAGGGGGCTGGTCAGGAGGGTGCTGGTCAGGAGGGGACCGGTCAGGAGGGGGTTGTTCAGGAGGGTGCTGGTCAGGAGGGTGCTGGTCAGCAGGGTGCTGGTCAGGAGGGTACTGGTCAGGAGGGGACTGGTCAGGAGGGGTTTGTTCAGGAGGGTGCTGGTCAGGAGGGTACTGGTCAGGAGGGTGCTGGTCAGGAGGGGTTTGTTCAGGAGGGTGCTGGTCAGGAGGGTGCTGATCAGGAGGGGACTGGTCAGGAGGGTACTGGTCAGGAGGGTGCTGTTCAGGAGGGTGCTGGTCAGGAGGGTACTGGTCAGGAGGGTGCTGGTCAGGAGGGGTTTGTTCAGGAGGGTGCTGGTCAGGAGGGTGCTGATCAGGAGGGGACTGGTCAGGAGGGTGCTGTTCAGGAGGGTGCTGGTCAGGAGGGTACTGGTCAGGAGGGTGCTGGTCAGGAGGGGTTTGTTCAGGAGGGTGCTGGTCAGGAGGGTGCTGATCAGGAGGGTACTGGTCAGGAGGGTACTGGTCAGGAGGGTATTGGTCAGGAGGGGACTGGTCAGGAAGGGGTCTGGTCAGGAGGGTGCTGGTCAGGAGAGGGCTGGTCAGGAGGGGGTTGGTCAGGAGGGTGCTGGTCAGGAGGGGGCTGGTCAGGAGGGGGCTGGTCAGGAGGGGGCTTGTCAGGAGGGATTGGTCAGGAAGGGGCTTGTCAGGAGGGGTTGGTCAGGAAGGGGCTGGTCAGGAGGCATTCTCCTACCCAGAGATCCCGCTACGCATAGTATCTCTGCCACTTCGTCGGGACTATTTCGCGGAATATTTTGATAAGTGACGTCATTAAATGTATCCCATTGGTCAAAACGTGTGATGCACGCGACGTGCGTGGTCAAAATTACAATCAACAATGACGTCATCCTAGCAGTGGCCTGTTTGTTGCGAGAGCGCTGGACGGCCGACTGGCTGATTGGTCAATGCAGACTTTTCACCGCATTTGCTCATGAGCTATCGCTATGAGGCATTACACCCGAAATGTCATGAATATCATAGTTTGCTCAATTACAAATAACTGAATGGCGGAAATTGCACGGAAGCTTCATATTTGGTATAATTTTGAAATCGTACCATGAAACAGAACGAAACTTCCAAACCATGTAGGGACCACGAGATTGATCGTGCTTTTGGGAGCAGAGATACTAGTCGTGTAGCAATCCAACCGGAAGACGGTATCGTCGCCCTGGCAGAGTGGTCAGGAGGGGGCTGGTCAGGAGGGGGCTGGTCAGGAGGGGGCTGGTCAGGAGGGTACTGGTCAGGAGGGTGCTGTTCAGGAGGGGGCTTGTCAGGAGGGGTTGGTCAGGAGGGGGCTTGTCATGAGGGGCTGGTCAGGAGGGTGCTGGTCAGATGGGGCTGGTCTGGAGGAGGCTGTGAGGGGCTGGTCAGGAGGGGGTTGGTCTGGAGGAGGCTGTGAGGGGCTGGTCAGGAGGGGGTTGGTCAGGTTGGGGCTGGGCAGGAGGGGGCTGTGAGGGGCTGGTCAGGAGGGGACTGGTCAGGAGGGTGCCGGTCAGGAGGGTGCTGGTCAGGAGGGGGCTGTGAGGGGCTGGTTAGGTGAGGGTTGGTCAGGGGGTGGGGCTCGTCGGTCAGGAGGTGGCTGGTCAGGAAAGGGCTGTACAGGAGGGGGATAGTCAGGAAAGGGCTGTACAGGAGGGGACTGGTCAGGTGCGGGCTGTGTGTGACTGGTCGCCCCGTCAAACAAAAAATACCCACATTCGCCCCATTACACAAAACATGACTCTATTCATCTCTTATGCAAAACTTAAGCAAAACCTGGGTGCTCCCTAACATGCGCAGATTGGCATTTAGAAGCCGTGCTCGGGGCTCAATATGCTTAGATTACAGCAGCTGTCGTACAGCCTGTAACCCGGCGCAGGCTGTTTTATACCAACATGATATTCCCTGAGCAAAGCAAACAAACGTTTATGAGATGAGCACAATCAGCGGGAGCTCTCTATGTCGCTCGTGAGATAAGAGGACGTACAGCTCACTTGCTCTTGCTAGTTTGATCTTCTGCGTACTGGCGGACAAGAAATTTAGGTTTTCGTCACTTTTTCTGCCATATTCGTAGACAAAGTAGCTCAGGTGGTTAGGTGTCGGACTAGTTATCAGTAAGTCGCTGGTTCAATTCCCGGCCGGGGCACTTTGGTCTGTCCTTGCGCAAGACAGTTTATTCCATATTGCCTCAGTCTACCCAGGTGCAAAATGGGTACCTAGCATTAATAAGGCAGTGCTTAGAGCTGTTGCGCTATATGCTGCCAGTTGCTCTGGAATATCCCTCGGGGGATTGAAATGATTTCCGTTTGTACAGGCCTGCTAGGGGAGGAAGGTCGTGTGAGCACTTTGGTGGATACCTTTACCTTTATTCGTGACTACAGTACAGACATTTATTTCCTGCACCCGTCGACCAGACGTCTGCCAGTGCCTGGTTGTACAGACACCCATTGATAACATGTCGAAAAACGCCAAGCACACCCTTGTAGCTTGTGAATTAAAGTTATGTTGTGAGATTGGGGATCTGTGGTCGCATCCATGCCCTGGAAACTCGTATTATTCCCGGGAATTTATTGCAGGAATTAAATGCCGATACTGGAGCCAGCTGTAAGTGGTGGAGTAAACCGTAGTAGCCTATGAAAAACACCGCCTAACCCCAAGTCACTGGCAAGTTTCGAGTGTGGTTGGTGGTATCGATCTTATCAGCTATAATCATGTTTTGAATGGTGGTTTATCCCAAGATCTGGATCGAGATTAAGCCATGCCAAGGTCCGACGACTGTCAGAACAGCCTCAAAATGAATATTGTATTCCAAATATACTGGTTTTAGGGGGAAAGGAATTGTTTGTTCCAGTAAACTTCTTTTTTAATGCAGTTCGTGCAGGGTTTCTGATGGAGCTATTTGTTTATCAAAGCTTCAATGGGAGACAATACCGATAATAAAGAGCAAACTGAATTGGCGCTTCATGTACGAAATCTTATCTCTGTGGCCTAGAGCATGGAACGATATAATCCTTAAATCTGAGGGCCACAGCGAAAATGTAATCCTGTATTAGACTGTGTTACCCTCTTGAAATTCTTTTGTTATTATTGTTATTATTATTATTATTATAATTATTATTATTATTATTATTATTATCATTGTTATCATTATTATTATTATTATTGTTATCATTATTATTATTATTATTATTATTATTGTTATTATCATTATTATTATTATTATTACCAGAGGCATGTGACTTATCTATTCTTCACTCCCTGATATTACCAATGTTTATCTCTGCAGGATGTATGGATAATTACTGCGGTGTGTGCTGGTTGTCTAGATAATGTTAACTGGGTTCAGGTTAATATGAAATATTTCAATATGGAGCTATCTTCTATCTGCTCATTATTGATTTCTTTATTATTTTATCGTTTTCATATTGCAAGCGTGAGATATATGGGTATTGTTGTATCTATGAATACAGTCAATAGATATTCATCCAGCCATTAATTTAATTCATTTATAGATATAAGCAAGGAAATATTACCATATTTAATACGATACTGGTCGATCGATTCACATTGAGCACTACCGTTTTTCCATGCCGCATATAATAGTTGATAGTGTCCGGAAGAACCTCACTGCACCTTTTAGATGACATGTCACGATGAACTCAATCCTCCCGCTTCCTTATTATGAATCATTCATACCTGAGTAAAGTGTTATTTTTTCACCTGCCCGTCATTCTTCGCCATTGTTCAGAAGCCTGAAAACGTCTTAAGATAATAGTCTTTAATGTACCTGTTCTTAGACACCGCAGTTTGTATTCAGAGCAGAACTTGATTATTTCAAGCGCATTGTCCATATTGAAATGGAACACAAACATAGCATTCTTGCGGTTAGTAAGTTTCTGAAATGTACACTACATACCGACAATACTATTTGAGGCCGAAAGAGCCGTCTGCACATTCGGTTCGCTCTAGCGTAAATCGCTCTTTCCAACAGTAGCGCGGGCAGGAATTGATGATATTCTCATGTGTACTGTTTGGTTTTTGTCCTAGGAATTGTCTAATTTGTCTAATTAAAAGTACTAATTGGTACGGAGTAGTAACTACAGCTAGGTTACAATACAGCCAATCATCTAAAGCTCACAGTTCCCACAGCCTAATGGTAAGAGATTTCAAAGGGGTTAGCCCTTTTATAAAACGTGCATTGCAAAGACACACGTTCTTTTTCATTTCGCCCCCTTGGAACCGTTGGAATTTGTCGCTCACTATAGTATCAAATATGTTGTTTTATTCAGTCTGTCATATCAGTTGTGTCCTGTGAGGTATGATATGTCTGTTTCCGTATCGTGTCATTGCGCCCGATTTGCTTTCCCTTCGAGTTCCACCGGCACAATCTATACCCACAAGGGTGGTGCACCCGGAAGATTCCAAAAGAGGAAAGCCTAAACTATCAATACCAGTTGAGAAAATATACTTTATGGAAAATTTCTAGTTTCACTCAAAATATTGGGTTTGGCTACCGGACTACCCCTGCCTTGGAACCCTTACCCTGATCTGCTGCTGCTAACCCGGACGAGTGAGTAAACGTTTTCCACTTATCCTCCATGGATCGTCTGCTTTAACCCATTAATGCTCGCAGCGACCAAAACATCCTAGCAATGTTGATGAAATATTTCAGGCAAAAGCATATTTGGGAAAATATTTGAAGGAGAAATGTTCATCAGATTATTACCAACAATTCCTCTTCAATATTTTTATAATTTTTCTATTTTATTTCCAAGTTATTGTCATAAGTATTAAAGGTTCTGACGACAATTTCAAGAGTAACCTTAGAGCATTAATAGGTTAATTGATCGCATGAATAGCACTAGCTACTCGCGAATTCATAGGTTGGAGGGCTTTATGTTTTCATCAAACTGCTAGGTATACCTAAAGATGCGTATCTCAAATGACGAGGCAAATTTCCATAAAGTAATTCGTCCACTTGAATAGCATTTAAAACGGCTTATGGGGTTAATTTGTGAATATGGGGTCATTCTGAGAATTCATTTTTTTCATATATTTCAAAGCCTACACCCTCATCTCATCATCAGACAACTCTGACTGTCTAGGCCATCACTGAGCGGAGTGAGAGACCTGATATCTCAGAACCTCACATACAGTGACGACATTTAATTCCTGCACTAAATGCGTGGGCAGCCCGAGCATAATACACGACCGCACGTCTGAATTTAACCCAGTTTCCTGGCCATGGATGCATGAATAACCTTACAACTAAACGTACCTTTGATTCGCAAGATATGTTGATCATTTATGTGCTTGGTTTATTTTTTGACATGTTATCAATGGGTGTTTGAACAACAAGACACTGGCAGACGTCCGGTCGACTGGTGCAGGAATTAAATGTCTGTATTGTAGGCTTGCACTAGGATAGGAAACGCTTTTGACTCTTTTCTCCAAATGGAATTTCACCAAAACAGGGACGCTAATCAAGCAAGCATTTTGGACATCAAATGGTGACGGATTTGCTTGAAATTTTGCATAGTTATAGCTAAGAGCATTGCATAGTAAAGGGCATCACAGATTTTCAATTTTGATCTTGTTCGAAAGTTATGCAATCTAGAAGTTGAAAATTATTATTTATTTTCGTTTTCGTCAAAAATTCCGAAAAGAATGGTCATTGAATTTGAAAGTAGCAAATATTTTTCCAGGGAGCCCAATTGCATATTCAAAAGCTACTGTATAGAAACCCGTACATCTTTGGGCTACCTGCAGTAATTCGAGGGGGTCGGAGGAGAATTCGGGCGAGCCCTGGGCTCCCGGCTGCAGCTAATTGTGAGCCCTGATTCCATATCAGCAGATACTGTCCACATTTCTTGGCCACCAGGTCGTTTCTACGATTAAAAAAGCTCACCCACCATGTCCTAGTCCAAAATCATTTCTGACTTATCTAAAATCATATATTTCATATCCTTCTTCTATCACAGTATTCTTATACCATGTGTACCACGCCACCTTCCTTTACCTGCAGAAGGCCTGCCCTGATGGCCGAGTGGTCTAGGGCGTCGCCACTAAGGGCATGCCCTTATGGCTGTGTGGTGTAAGGCCTCGTCATGGAGTGCTATCTGTCCCTTACCACTTCCTGGGTTCATGTGAGAAAGTTGCCATTGACTTGCGTTAGGCGGTGTTTTTCGCCGGGTACTCTGATTTCCTCCACCACTTACAACTGGCTAGTCACGACTTAGCCACAATATGGCAGAAAAGGTGACGAAAAACAAATTTCAAAAACAAATCTACGGGTATTTTAGAAAAAAATTGGTTCATGATCCGAGATTCCCTTATAGCGATAGATCATATCCCTATTGGTATCTCGTCCAATATGGCAGAAAAAGTGACGAAAATAGAAATTCCAAATTTACCCGCAGGGTATCCCGAGCCTTGCTACACGAGTGTGCATCATACATTAACCCGTATGCTGCTGGTGGCTAATGTGGCCAATACAAAATGATACAAAAAAACTGAAAAATGACTGAAAACCTGGCACATGGGTGCTCATTTGAGAGTATTCGGTGAGAGTTATCCAATAAATACCAACAGACAGGGTTCAGATTAGTTTTCAAAAATCTTGCAGTCCGTGTGCTTTTGACGAAAGAAGCCTCAGCATTGAAAGGGTTAACCTGTAGGAGAGTAGTACATTATATCTGCGGTTGTAGGAGATAGGGTTTAGTATTCACATCACGCATGCCTGTACTAGTGCCCCTAATTAAGGGGTAGAGGTTGCAGTATAGCTTCACCCTGCTCATCTTTATACCCATAATAGAACTCTCCCTGCTACGTGTGCAAACATATGTTAAAGAAGTTCACCGCTAAGTCTTTAATCCCCACTCCATGTTGGCGACACAGGAATAAAAAAAATGAATACACACAGTAGCGATGGCTCTGGGTGTTCTGCGCATGCGCGAGAATATTAGTGGACGACTTATGTAGAGAGGATTTTGTCACAAAACAGGAGGATTATATATAATAGGGATGGGTCTAGTCTTTGTTTACACCATAAGTCCCCCTGTCCCGGCTGCACGTAAGATCATAGGCGACTTGGAAGCTATTTGCCGACCAGGATAGCTAGCTTTCCCCGCATTCGTAAAAAGAGCTTTTGTGCGTATGGTGTGTACACACGATGACGTTTTGCTGCGCTGGTGGCATGTGGGTTGTATTCTCTAGGATGGAGGCATTGGCCCCTCGTCCCCCTTTCTCTGGACTCAACTTCCAATGCTATCCGTGATAGCGGCGGCTCTCATTGGTCTTTGCCCGAAGAGCGTACAGGTGCCGTTATGTATGTGGGATATAAATGTGCGGCGTTGTCTTTGGTGCTTCTGGAACTAAAAGACCCCTTGGAACTATTCGTGAAGAGAAGTGAATTTCTTCCCGGTTCCAGGTTTCCATCTTGTCGCGATATGACCTAAGCAGTTGAAAGCGACGTAAAAACCCAATCATTCCTTCCTTTCCACTCGACCACTCAACTATTGGGGCAGACCCTAACATAAACCATATGAGCTGACTTTCTCACTCAGCTGTCCGTGCGTTCAAACTAACCCTTTTCTCTCAGAGTGCCTTAGATGGTCTCGTGCGTTTGGCAATTTTAGAACATGTTCGTTTAAAATTACTGCAGTGATAACGTATTGGATGAATATTATTGCTTAAACCGTGTCTTCTCCTACTTTGCTATTTATACCTTTTTTTCGTGTCAGTTGACTTAGGAGGCATGCCCTGTTGACCGAGTAGTCTAATGTGTTGCCTCTGACTGCTAGCTGTCTCTCACAAATGAGGGCTTACCCTGATGGCTGAGTGGACTAAGGCGTTGCCACTGACTGCGAGTTGTCTCTCACCACTGAGGCCCTGCCCTGATGGCCAAATGGTCTAGGGCATTGTCACTGACTGCTCCCTATCTCTCACCATTGAGGACATGCCCTGATAGCCGAGTGGTCTACGGTATTGCCACTGATTGCTAGCTGTCTCTCACCACTGAGACCGCATTCAAACCCAACCGGGCATGTGAGAAAGTTGCCTTTGACTTGGGGTTAGGCGGTGCTTTCCTGCTAGTCAACACGTACTCCGGTTTTCTCCAACCACTGACTGGTCACGATTTAGCCGCAATATGGCAGAAAAAGTGACGAAAATCGAAATTCCATTCCATTTCATTCAGTTGGCTTGAGGACACGGAAACTGTTTCCTGACACCTCCGCATTTCGGCGACGACGGCGGAGGAAGACAAGGGTGCCTTGTGCGGGTGATGAGGAGGAGGCGGTGATGGGGTCGCGGCAGGTATGGCGGGTCGTGCCCCTTGTGGGGACGACAGAATGGCGGGAGGGCCACGCAGGCGCCGGCGAGCTGAACGAAACACCCTACACACAGAGACGAACAGAATTGTCTCAGTGTGAAAAAGAATATCAAAACGAATCTTAGTTCGATGAAATAGACGGCTGTCTTTAGTCCATCACTTTTGCCAGCACTGGAGGCCATTGTTCTCAAGATTCATAGCAGGTTTTCCTTCTAGAAATTTCCTGCCTAAACACAATGCTGGTGTGTAGAAACGTTAAACCCTTTCACTTCATATACTACTTTTGTACTAGTAACAAGAAAGCAAAACATCATGAAAACCGTCTTAACCCTCTCATATTGGTATTCATTGGAAAGAGCTTGTCAAGTACTATCGAATGAGTATCCTTTTGCCAGGTTTTGGGTCATTTTCCGACTGTTTTGCTTCATGTTGTATCGGTCAAATTAACCACCAGTAATAAAAGGCGTAACAAATCTGTAATAACACTGTGACTTTGGACCTTATGAATGCTTTCAGTGCATGAATTGAAATTTACATCCAAATTTCAGTATATTATAGAGTTATATTGGCCCAGATTTCCCCAGAACTCAACTCGTGATCACGTGACCAGTATAATCCGCCAAATAAGATCGTGGTAATATGCAAAGTCCGTCATTTTTCTTTTTGAAAATATTTACTTGAAGAATTTATCAAAACATAGTGTTAGGCAATAATACGAAATCCTTTCATTTCCTTAATTCATTCATTTCTGATTAATACTATATTTTCAAAACTTTTTTCATGTCTTCATAGCGACTTTTTATGTGAAGCCACACCCATATGGACAACACGAGGTAATTCAAGATGGCCAGTGTTACCTGATGGGAAAGAGTAGGCCCTATCAGGGTGGTTTGCCGGGGCGTAAACATATCATAAATTTGCTAGGTAGCATAGAAAATCGATTCATTTCAGTAGCTTGTATTACATTGTGCGGGTGCTCTACCACACGTGGCATAACTAGTTTAACCCATAAATGCCCACAGCGGCAGAAAGCAGACTGACTATTTTGATGAAATCTATCAGGTTAAGGCATAATTGGGGAAATATTTGAAGGAGAAATTTCAAGCAGGACATTACCAACAACTCTCCTTCAAATATTTGATTAAATCATCCTTAATTTCAAGTTATTAGAAAACGTTTCCGAGATCCAGACGACAATTTCCAAAGAGATCCTTAAGAATTAATGGGTTAAGAAAAGAAACCCTCGTAAATCGAGCTAATAGGCTATACAGTTTTTGTTTAGAAAACTACTTTAGGAAGCTATTTCTGAAGTTTGGATGAAAAGTAGAGAATTACCCGCATCGTTACAAGTGTGATGTACTTGGCATGACTTAAGTCTGCGGTTGTCAGCCACCTAACTGAGTCTTCTTTATAGGTGTCAAAATAACAGTAGGTGAGAAAGTCGATGGAAAACAATGGAATGCATGCCTTCCAACCCCCTAAGCGAATTCCACACTCTCTCTAGCCAGGTGATGATGAAAATTATCACTGCAACCTGTCATACCTTGTTTTTCCTTCATTGGCAGAAGAAAAGAGATCTTATTTACCTATATATTTCTCATCACCTGAGGCTGCCCCAGCTAACCACAACTTACCCCTTTTCGAGCGAGATTATTATTTATGTGCGAATTAGGCCAAACCCGTACGTGGTTTATGGGTTAAAACGTTAATTGGAGAATATATCATCTTTTTGAGATTTCTTTTACATATCTACCTACACCCACCTACTGCCTTTTGCTAATCGCTGTAAATACCAAATTACGTTTTTGGGTGTCGAAGTTCTAGGGTGGTCAGTTGCCGGACCAGGAAGAAGTGTCGACAGAAGCACCCAATAGGTCCTACTGAGAAAACGGTACATGTATGTACATCCAAACTGCTCTCACTACTCCGTGAAAGACTTGACTCCTTCGAGTGGCTCTCGGTCACGTGACCGGCTGAAAATGGCAGACGGAAAGTTATTGAATTAAGAGGGATGCACCCGACTAACAAAAAGGGGGCGAACGGAGCAGAAAGAAGTCAGCGAACTGTAGTGTAGGATACGCACACGGGGACGGAGCATGAAAAGGGTTTTTGTAAGAGTCTGAGCGAGCAATTAGCCATAGCCGTGAGGGGGCGCATACGGAGAGAGAGGGGTAAATTGAGCGGGGAGGGTATTGTACGTCTCCATTCTTCACCGCCCACAAAGGGGTTCTTCAGTCCCCTCGCTTTCTCTGACGGCACAGAAGAAGGAGGGGAAAGATTTTAGTTAATGGGGCGTGCACCAGAGGGCAGCAGTCAGGAAGAGCGGTTCTTTTGTCTCCTTCCATTCATAAAACCAGATACATACGTAACTCAACCGTAATCCTAGCCCCACACTACATGTAGGCTTAGGTGAATAAAAACAAGTGGATATGAAACGAGCCGGTCTACCTAAACAACAGCCATCGGCTAATAGCCCAAAAGCCGGTTCTGCGCATGTTGGTGCGCAGCTTTCTCCGAAATGTAAACGATACGAGAGCCCTCATCGGTCTTTGTCTCCTAGTGACGTCACACTAAGGCCAGATTTGAGACTCCTGGGATAGCCAGGTCTTCCCTATAATGCATATAGTAATTGATTTCTTGTAACATATCCATTCTTTTATTCATCTAAGATGTAGGTAATGTACCTGTCTTATAAACCAATGTTTTCCAATTTGTTATACTAGAGATGTGCTGTTATCCGTGTCACAGTCGTGTGGACCCGCAGTAATACAATACTCACCTGGATAATATAGGGGTATGGGAGGGGGTATAGTTTACAGTATGCGAGAAGACCCAAAAAGCAAATCTGGTGTTTCCTATTCTGAAAATCTCCAAACAACTTGGTCAACAGTTTTCAAAGTGTTTTTTTCAAAAGGGAGTGCAAAATGTTGAAAACAAATACATTTCCAATCTGATCTCCCGTTGGATGTTGTGCTCTATTGGCTAACACTTTTGTATTAGGGAGCGTTGCAGGACTAGTATTTTGATATATAATGAAGCAGATATCGAGGTCGACTAACGGACAATAATAAGATACAGGTCTCTGTTTTCTCGATGGAGGTTCCATGACATCGGAAAAGGATGTGATTTGTAAACCAGACCTACATGATAATAACTTGTAATTCTTAGGTCAAATCAACTCCTTACCAAGGTGTGATTTATGAACACTGTTTAGATCTGAGCCAAATCACGCTCTTTGGGAACCTTAAACCAAGATCAGTAGCCACTTAAGGTGCCCAGTAAAGCATTTCCTCAGCTCCCTGAGTCTCCCACGTTCTTAGATTCCACCCAATAATTTTCCTTGTCCATTTAGCAACTAAGGGTCGCAACAGGGCCAGGCGTAAAGCCTACCCAAACACACCCTTACCCAAAACAACCCCTACCGAAACAACGGTATTATATCTGGGAACTGGGAGCCCCAACCAACTGTCACTTCATGGCAAAAAGAAAGAAAAACAGAAAAACAACAACACTTTATCAAATCGTCTATTATCAGGTTATACCTAGATATGGTCAAAGATATTCTCATAAATTCACAGAACCATACAAATCATTCGTTGCTCTAAGCCAACTTGTATTGCATTGTACTGTATTGACTACTCTACTTCGCGAGAAGTAAAAATGTACGTATACAGAAGAGTATAGCAAAATAAAATAGTGTAACAACAGTAGAACACATAGATAAAATGAATAAGTAGATAAATAAATGAATGAATGAATAAATAAATAAATGAATAAACAAATAAATAAATAATTTCTATACTATACTTCTGGCATTGTTTCCTACTAGACGGTGGTTAGTTCTACTAGCTTGCCCCCCTTTTTCCCTGCTCCTACAGTCACCTAATTCTTTACCCTTTGCACACGGCACGAAAGGGTTGCGCGACCCCCGATCGTGTGAAGAGATTTTGCCGACAGATGTTGCGTGGTGGGCGTGGCGGTCACACCTGTACATGCCGGCCACGTGACCAGGCGGCCACAGCTGACAGACAGACAGAGGGGGCTGCAGGCGAAACATAACCAGAAACCCCCCTTTTCACCCCACCCTGCCTCCCGCAGGCCACTCGGAAGGTCATTTTAGGGGGAACCCATCTGGATGTTCTCGCCAGAGGTAGAATGGAAAGGTTGGCACCCCATTAATGCTTAACCCTTCAAATGCTGCGGCTACTCTCGTCGAAAAAGCACAAGGGCGCAAAGATTTTTGAAAACCATCTAAACCCTGTCATGTTGGTATTCACTGGAAAGCTCTCGCAGAGTACTCTCAGATGAATACCCATGTACTAGGATTTCGTTTTAAAGGTTTTCTGCATCATTTTGTATTGGCGGAATTAGTTATCAGAGGGATATTGATTAAAAAGGTACGCGGCTAGAGAGGGGTAACCTGGCAGGGGTAGTACCCCATAGATGCTTAAAAGAGTTTCTCCAGAAATTGTCGTGTGGATCTATAATACTTATGACGATAACGTCAGAATTGGAAATGAATTATCAAAATATTTGAAGAGCAGTTGTAGGCAATGTTCTCATTGACATTCCTCCATCAAATATTTTCCTAACTTTGCTTTTGCCTGTAAGATATCATCAAAATCATAAAGCTACTTTTGGCTGCTGTGAGCTTTAACTGCATTGTAGTGCATTATTTATTGTCAGACCATATCATAGATATGAAAGCTGCAGATACAAGCATTTTATAGGAAGGAATCAAACCTGCCATTTGACTCATGCCACAGAGATGCGGAATATTGGGATCGAAAATACGGTTCTTGTTCGGGTACGACTATGAAATTGATATTCGTTGACTTATTATAACATGCTCATCCCCAGCTTTGCGAACTCCTCGTGTATTGTAAGAACAATAATTAATCTAGGACTACCATACGAGGGATTGCAGGGATGCAACGTTGGTACACAGGCGAAAAATGCCAGGTACTGAGTGTAAAATTGATACGCAGGTATACGTAGTCTGAGTATAGAATGTACGTATGTTTCATTAAAAAATGCATATAAGATTAGTTTGAAAACTAAAAAAACAACATCACAAAACAAGCTTCCCGCTTCTGTGCAAGCCTATGGAGCTTCTGTAATAGTTTTTCTCTTACTCTGCTCAGTCGGATGGCCTTGACAGTCACAGTTGATATGCTTATGAGAAGATAGGTATACGCCCAAACATATATTAGAACCTCAAAATGACCCCTCATTCACAAGTTCAACCCGTAAGCCCCCTCAAGAAGATAGTTGCTGATAGATAAGTGGCATTTGGCCAGTGTCTTGGGGGACCTGCCTTGGTCTAGTGGTTACGATGACTGGTTTGGTTCGCAAGTTGGAGTCTCCGCTGGATCCCCATGAGCGGGTTGGCATGGTCGCTATATAAACGTGCGGAGTTGTGGAGTGCTGCCTAAGGCACTTTTGCAACTGAAAGACCCCTTGGAACTGTTCGTGAAGAGAAGGGAATTTCTTCCCTGTTCTGTGTTTCTATCTCGTCGCGATATGATCTAAGCTGTTGAAGCGACGTAAAAATCCATTCCTTCCTTCCTTTGTCTTTGATAGACCATCTACATGAGTGTCAGTGAGCGCTACATGTATATACCATGTGCGAAGGTAGATTTGGGTGGCGGTTGCTGTGTGTCACCTTTTACAGCGATATTGATAAGCAGGTAGCTAGACCAAGGACAGCGGTGGCTCCAGTGAGGGCGCGGCCCTCTGCGGCAGATACCCACTTATTCGTGCCTAATTGCTGCGGGCATGGTAGGGGTATCACAACAAATATACGTTTGATGTTCACTACCCCTTGAAGGAAGGAAGGAAGGAATTGGGTTTTACATCGCTTTCAACAGTTTAGGTCATATCACGACGAGATAGAAACCCGGAACCGGGAAGAAATCCCCTACTCTTCAAGAATAGTTCCAAGGGGTCTTTCAGTTGCAGAAGGACTATAGACAGCCCTCCACAACGCCGAACATTTATATAGCAACCAGGCCAACCCGCTTGGGGATTCACTACCCCTTGAGTATACATTGGCGTTACCAAAAGTGGCTATTGACCAGTGACTTAGCTGGTATATACTGTCCGCATGATTGTCGTTGAGCGCTACAGTAATGACATTTAATTCATGCCTTAAATGTGCGGGCAGACCGGTCAATTTATGTACTGTAAATGTGCCATATGGGAAGAGGGGCCAGTTCTGGGTGATGGTGTTGTGACTACGAATACAAACTTTATTACTCTCTAACCGCCTTTTGCGGTACATAGAGGAAATACAATAATTTCATTAGAAAAATCAACATATATATTAAATCTACATTGTTGTCATAATTGTAAAAATATACATATATACAGTATGCACCCATAAAAGTTATGTGTGTCAACATTATACAATGATTTATCTGATTACTGTCATAATTAGTCATACAGACAGTTTAAATCAACATTATCAATTTCTTCACTCACAACATCTGGAAGAGATGTGTATTACTTCATGCCAAAGTAAACAAATTTGGCAACCTTAATTAACAATTGTCTATCTAATTTTCTAAATGTGTGAGTCTCCTCTGACAGCGCCATCTATAAGCAGGTAGCTAGACCAAGGACAGCGCTGTCTCCAGTCAGGGTGCGGCTGCCCTCTTTGGGCGATACCCACTTTCTGGTGCCAAATTGCTGCGGGCATGGTAGGGGTATCACAACACCCTATAGGTATGTTGTTTATTATCCCTTATAGGTATGCTGTTTACTAGCCCTTAAGTATACATGGGCGTTACCAAAATCATCTCCTCTTAGATAGACGGTAAATTTGTCAATGAAGAGACTTGTCCCTGAGAGGAAAATACGGACCTTTCTCTGCTGAAGATCACTGATCTGTGAAAGATTCTATTATGGATTTTACCAATGAATGGAAATCCAAATTTCTAATGAGTTGAGCAAAAAGGAATATCAAAAAGTCGACTTGATATTTTCAAGTTGCTCACACAGTTTGGTTTGGAAAGGCGAAGAGGGCCTGACCTGATAGCCACGTGGCCAAGACGTTGCCACTGTCCAAGGCATTAGTGGCCTGCCAGAAACAACTCATCAGACGGAAGTGGAGGATAAAACTTTATATACAATAAACATGCAAATACATCACAATACACAGTTGTCTGTTTTATAGAAGAACACGTTGTCTCGAACAATGAGAACCGTAACTGTCGCGTTGTCTTTATAGTTGAACACAAACATGAAAACGCACTACCTCCAACTCGATACAATGTAACGAACGATACTTAACTACTAGCTTGAATTAGATACAATGTAACGAACGATGCTTAATTACGAATACATGTAATACAATGCTGTGACATACCGTACTGTGTAATGGATACAAAGTATCCAGCAAGTTGTGTAATTAGCTCTTAGCTCTTGCATGTTAGAAAGTTGCCAGTGACTTGAGGTTAGGGGGTGGTTTTAACCGGGCACTCCGGTTTCTTCCACTACTTGCAGCTAGCTAGTCACAATCTAGCCGCTATATGGCAAAAAAGTGACGAAAATGGAAAATCAAAATTCCAAATTCTAAATTGGAAAGGCAACCATTTTTCTCTGCAATATTAAAAAAACAAACAAACAAACAAATCGATAATACAAAACAAGACTAAATGCACGATTTGACGGGTGCCCTGTATGGATTTTACCAATGAGGGATATCCTAAATTTTAATGAGTTGAGCAAAAAGGTATATCAAAATACGACATACTTTCTTCAAATTGTTCACAAAGTTTGATTTGGAAAGGCATTTCTTTCTCTCTGAATAATTGAAAAAACAAACAAAAAATAACAAACAACAACAAAAACCAGGCAGGTTTGCCGGGGTCCCTATATGGGCCATACTTGTAGGCGGTGCTGCTTCTACTGCTCCTGCTGTATTGGTAGTAGGTGGTGCGTTGTATTTTGAATGTTTTGAATGTATGTCTAGGGCGTAACACCAGCAAGGAGAGTAGAGAAGGACAGATTTTCAGTCATATATTCTACCTCAGAGAGAGAAAGGAGCAAAAAGTGTCGAGTCATTACTAGCAGTATTCAGAATCATTTCCCATGCGGCCTGAGAGGGACCCTGCCTACCCTAAACAATACCAGCATACTGCCTGGCCAGATCTCCTATTTGAGAAGTCTCCTCGACCATGCAACGGTGCCTTTCTTACCTGTCATCGATCTGAACCAAACGGGTAAATTTGTTACCTGTAGTGGAGTGATGCGGCAGTTTTTACTCTGATCATCCGCGGCGTAAACTAACCCCTCAGCAGCCGACACCTAGCAAGGCCTTTCAATGTTGGTCAGGCGGGTCGGAACACAGATAATCTGCCCACAAAACCAAACATGCTGCTGCTATACATCACAACCAGCGCCCATGCTCATTTGACAATCTAGGCACCCACGCCCATTTATACTTTATCACCATAGCAATCGAGTTGGTATAATTTCTTTCAAGATGCATAATAAATTACGTTAAAGAGTTACCGTGTGTGTGCATGTATATATATATATATATATATATATATATATATATATCTATCTATATATATCTATATATATATATATATATATATATATATATATATATATATATATATATATATATATATATATATATATATATACATATATATATGTATGTATGTATGTATGTATGTATGTATGTATGTATGTATGTATGTATATATATATATATATATATATATATATATATATATATATATATATATATATATATATATATATATATATATATATATATATACACACACATACATATACATCGTAGTTTGAATTATTATTTTTATTAATGTTATAAAGATACAGTGCTATTTACTTAAAATATGTATATATTATATAAGCAATATTTTGGAAAAAAATATTTGATGAAAAGTCGTTGGTGCTGTTGATTTGACCAACCTACTTTAGATAATTAATACTGATCTTAACCCATTTATGCTCAAAGCGGCCAAAAGCAGCCTTGAAACTTTGATGATATTTAGCAGGCAAAATCACAGTCAGGAAAATGTTTGATGAAGAACTGTCAATCCTTCATATGTTTTGTAAAGTCATTCTCAATATCGGAATTCTCATAAGTAATTGGGAAAAGTACCATCAATCCAGATGACAATTTCTTTGGAGGAACTCTTTAGTATTAATGGGTTAAAATGCGCTCGAGGGCAAAATGCAGGTGTGTCTGTTAGGGGGGACTGGCTTGGACCAATGGGTACTAGTCCTCGTCTCGGAAAAATCAATTTATTCTACTACAAGGCGATTTTCTAACTGTTCACACGAGAGAAAAGAGTTGAGAATAAGTCAAAGAAAGCTATGTCCGGTGTTCTATCCTCGTGGCACGATTCACCACTGTAGTCTATTGGCCAAACACAAAGCTAATCTCTAACGAAATCTCATAGCTGCGGAATTCCACATCAAGTCCATCACAGCAGGCCACGGCAAAATGCCTTTTCTAAATATTTGATTTAGGAAACTAGCAGGTGACTCTAGCAGTGTCCACACGGAAGCAAACAGATAGTAATGCTTTAGGAATTCCTTGTTCTACGCCTCAGCCCCCCCCCCCCCCCCCCCCCACCACCAGCTGCAATCCTCCCGTAGAGAGGCCACGCCAAGGAATAAGACCCTGGAACACCAAAAACAAACACACGCTACATGAACGATAATCGGTAAATTCCTTTGCGAAATTGCCGCTATGAATATATAGGTGAGGTTAGTATGGTGCTAGGGAGGGGTTGAATGGAGGAAAGAGGGAAGGGTGCAGTATGAGGTGAATCATCACAGGAGCCTATGTATCGGGAGGTCATCTCTCCCTCTCATTCTCTCTCTCTCTCTCTCTGACTCGTTCTCTCTCTCTCTGTCTGTATCTGTCTCTCTCTCTCTCTCTGACTCGTTCTCTCTCTCTCTCTCTCTCTCTCTCTCTCTCTTTGACTGTCTCTCTCTCTGACTCGTTCTCTCTCTCTCTCTCTGGGAGGTCATCTTTTTCTCTCTCTCTCTCCCTCTCTCTGACTCGTTCTCTCTCTGTGTCTGTATCTGTCTCTCTCTCTGACTCGTTCTCTCTCTCTCTCTCTCTCTCTCTCTCTCTCTCTCTCTCTCTCTCTCTCTCTCTCTCTTTGACTCTCCCTCCCTCTTTCTTTTTTTGACTCGTTCTCCCTCTCTCTGACCTTTTCCCCTCTCTCTTTCTCCCTCTCTCTGATGCTAACCCCCTCTCTCTCTCGAGCTCTGACTCTCTCTATAACCTCTCATAGTATCTCTCTATCTCTCTGATTCCCCCTCTCTCTCTTTGACTCTCTCTCTCTCTCTTTGACTCTCTCTCCCCCCCTCTCTCTCTCTCTCTCTCTGGCGACCAGACAGGTGTGGTTTTAAGTAAGGAAATGATAAGAGGTCCCTCGCGCCGGTTATACACTTACCTAATATTTAGAAAAGGTACGGTTACCGACTGTGTCGATAGTCTGAACAGTTAAACTAACATTCCACATTCTGCCAACCAAATCTTCTTAAAACTTAATGGTCTTAGAATACTTCCCCTCTCAACAAACACCGACCCCTCATTAGCTCCAAATCCTCTCAAACCAAACCGCAGCAAAAGGAAACAGCCCTTGCACCCTCATGAAAGGGTCGTGAGACTGGGTGGAAATGGGACCAGTTCACAACGGGTGAGGAACCATATATACAGTACACGATTACTCAAGATGTACACGGGTGAACCAAAAGGGTAGGGTTAGCACCAAGAATGAGAACCAAGAGTGAGAGAATGAGAGACAAGATCCATAAAGGAGGACCAAGGCTTGGAAAAAAGAGAACCAACGTGGAACATGTATATGTTCCCAAGCGATAAAAATATGCAAAATTAATATTCATGAGTACAGGTCATATCGCGATGCAATAGAAAAAGACGTAACCGGAAAGAAATTCCCTTCTATTCATGAATAGTTTCAAGGGGCCTTTTAGTTGCAGATGGACCATAGCCAGCCCTCCACAACGCCGCACATTCTTAGAGCGACCAGGCTAACCCGGTAATGGAGATCCTGCGGAGACTCGAACCTGCGCCCTCACGCTTGGGCACAAGGCATCGAAACCACATTCGCCAAGGCGGATCCCTTAAAAGCTATTGAACGAGAGACACATATCTCGTGAGGGCGGTAAATGCGCGGTTAATATCATAAGGGCGCATATCACACCAAAACTACCTTGCACCGCCTGCCTCGTTACAACATATACCCCTTAAACTTCAGCAATTATCACTAAATACCACTCCGACATAAATACACTCTGAACTTAGTGAAACAGGACAGTTCAACATGCACCCTGCACGTGGTCAAATTGTCATAGATATCACGTGACTGGTCATCAGAAATAACTGGCATTTCCTCCGGCAAGCGGAATGTAATGCTAAACCTCTTATTTGTAGAGTAAAGGCAGATTCTAGATACTTATAAGATCAGTGAGCTAATCCTGGTGAAGGTATTTTCTATTTAAAGCTTTCAACTGTTTACATGGCGTACATGTATGTACCTCAAACTGAAACAATCATCCCAATTCTTACAATTTAGAGTTCCACATATTGAAAGAAAAATGATAAAAATGTATATTTGAATGACAGTTCTTATACGAAAAGTACGCCAGGGCTCAACATTAACCTTTGAAGGCACTTGCCAAGTAGGGAAGGTTAACTTTAATTTCTACCTGCCCGGCACAATAAGTGTGATAGAATGAACATGAAAGTGACTTTTCTATATGTATTTTACTTGTACCAATTGACTGTTTTCCTGCTATAGCCTTATCTGTACTATTGAAAAAATATTGGATTTCCCTTGTGTTATATCTCTGAAGTTACATGATAAAAGCTTACCTGCCATTTAGGGCAGGCACACTGATTTTTACCTGCCCTTCAGTCATTTTGATTTGTTTACCTGCTTGGGGGAGAAGGGCAGCCCTCAATGTCTAGCCCTGTACGTAGTTGGATATTGTAGCTAGGCCCTATGTGTTTGCCTTAATTAGTACGCTTTCAAAAGGTTCTCTAGTGATGAAGAACACCTAGGTTAGCTACATGCTGTTAATTACTGCACCCTTTTCACCATTGTGGAAAGAACTATCAACTACAACCTTTATAACAGCCATTGGTGGCAAGAATAACACCTGTTCTAAACAAGCGTATGTTTATGCAAGGATATAGGCAGTTCAGAATGGCACAATGCAATCCAATGATTCGTATGTACAGTAAGGTAATTAAGTAACATGTAACAGAACATGTGTACATGTAGCTGTATGCTAGTCCGTGCACTCGTATGGTAGTATATGTCTCACTCAGGCTTGCCACATTATGTCATTATTGAGGTGGGGAAGTATAGAATAGGCATCATATTCATTAGTTCGTATTGGCATCTGCCCGCACACACACACACATACATATATATATATATATATATATATATATATATATATATATATATATATATATATATATATATATATATATATATGTATATATATATATATATATATATATATATATATATATATATATATATATATATATATATATATATATATATATATATATATATATATATATATATATATATATATATATATATATATATATATATATATATATATATATATATATATATATATATATATATATATATATATATATATATATATATTCTTAGACACAAAATCACTCGCTCGTGCAAGATTCCTCTTTCCACCCACTCGTGATGGAACCTCTCTATGTGATGTACAAAATATAGCATTCTAAAAGGGCTTATTTGGAAAGAGTGTGGTATGTAATTCTCCACCCCTGGCGATGCTCTGCTATTCTTTACCAGCGCTAGGAGTCGTTTAAAGGACAGCAGGATCCTATTTCCCCCCTATTGAAGGGGCAGAGGAAATACACTCTCGCGTTTTGGGGAAATGGGATAAGTTGACCCCATTCCTTTCCTCTCCCTCGAAAGGGATTGTTGTTGGGTTGAAACTCTTGTTCACACAAACCGCTGCTTAGTTCCTTTTTGTAATTCTTTTTCTTGGCTGTTCATTCGGAGATGATATATGATTTGGCATGATATAACCATGATATACTATATAATGGTATATATAATGTAATATACCATGTAATATATAAAGTAATACGCATAATACAATGCATATACTACATTACACACACACACACACACACACACACACATATATATATATATATATATATATATATATATATATATATATATATATATATATATATATATATATATATATATATATACTGTATACATATATATGTATACATACATACATACACATACAATACGTCGATTTCTCTCTCTCTCTCTCTCTCTCTCTCTCTCTCTATATATATATATATATATATATATATATATATATATATATATATATATATACATATGTACATAATAATATGATATCATAGGATATGTATTATATTACTAATTATATCATTCAGAACACCGGAATATTTTGAGAGCTTTCCTTGACCCATATGAGTTCACGAGCAGCAGAGATTTATTTTTGGTCGGCTTTAAAGCAAACAAATTATATTCACTTTTTAATCCATCCTATACACAGGATACCATACTCTTGTGATCCAGGTTCAGGGATTACCTAGTGCTATTCTAGCTTCCGGTCGGAGCGACATTTGACGCAATGCTTTCTTGCGAGATGTGGATCTCTCATAATGTTTTTGTTATGCCGCCTTAAGGTGAGAAGCCGTGAGCACCCGTGAGCACTGTGGGCTGCACCTTGAAAAGGAGACTTGTTGTAAGAAAACCACTTTACCCTTATAGAAGTGAAGGTCGTG
Organism: Maea johnstoni; assembly: GCA_963942565.1. NCBI lineage: Eukaryota > Metazoa > Annelida > Polychaeta > Spionida > Magelonidae > Maea > Maea johnstoni. Next base: position 14,011,917 of record OZ012694.1, read on the forward strand.
TGTGGAGTGGTTCAAGTGATTTGTTTAGAAATGTATGCCCCTTAAAAGGTTCAGCCCTCCTATAGCCGGCAGAATGCTGCAGAGCGTCATGGCTCGCTGGCTCAACCCATTAATGCTCAGAGCGGCCAAAACAGGCCTGACAATTTTGGAAATATTTTTCTAACAGAAGCATTTTTTTGGAAAATAATTGAAGGTAAAATGTTAGTGATAAGTCAAACAACAACTATCCTTCAACTATTTCGTGAACTTTTGCTTTATTCCAAAGTTATTTCGAAAAGTATGAAAGTAGCGCACGATACTTTCCAGGTGATCTCTGAGTGTGAATGGGTTAAAACCCTAACAGCAGGGTCTCATGATTGGAACAAAATGGGTCTTTAACTATATGGGTCTTTGCTAATACATACTATTGATTTGTATCTGCTATAATGTTATCCTTCACCCGTACAGTCAACAAACATACAATACAATACAATACAATACAATACTACATGCGTTTGTTTGAGATATTTTCGTTTTTTCTAACACTTTGGTCATACCGCAACGACTGAGAACACAGCACTAAGAAAAGCTTTTTCTGCTACTGTTAGAAAGACCCTTCACGTAGCGTTGTAGCGTAGTGTTATTTCATTGACTGCATCGTACAAGGGAATAGAACCGTTCTATAGGAAACATTTGTCGCAGAAACAAATTACAGTTAGCCTGTACGCAATGGATATACATACAGTACCAATTTTAAGTACTTATGAAGAGAAGTGATGCAGTAATCGAAAGATATTCTATGGCTACCAGTTTCCAGGCAGCCTAATATATTCTTGTGCGTCTCCGGGTTATGCGCTACCCAGCAAAAACAACCGCCTAACCACAAGTCGCTGGCAACTTTCTCACATTACCCGGCCGTGATTTGAATCTAGGCAGTGGTGTTAGTTGCAACGCCCTATACCACTCAGCCATTAGGGCAGCCCCTAGTGGTGATATACAGCGAGCAGTCAGTGGCAACGCCTTTGACCATTAAGCCATCAGGGCAGGCCCTCAGTGGTTAGAGACAGCGAGCAGTCCGTGACATCACCTTAGACCACTCGGTTATCAGGACAGGCCCTCAGTGGTGAGAGACATCAAGCAGTCAGTGGCAACACCTAAGACCACTCGGCTATCAGGGCAGGCCCCCAGTGGTAAGAGACAGCGAAGTCAGTGTCAATACCCTAGACAACCCGGCCGTCAGTGCTGGCCCTCAATGGTGAAAGACAGCGAGCAGACAGTTGCAACTCCCTAGACCACTCGGCCACTAGGGCAGTCCGTCAATGGTGAGAGACAGCTAGCAGTCAGTGGCAACGCCTTAGACCACTCGGCCACCAGGTCAGGCCCTCAATAGTGAGAGACAGCGAGCAGTCAGTGGCAACACCTTAGACCATTCTGCCACCAGGGCAGGCTCTCAGTGGAGAGAGATAGCGAGCAGCCAGTGGCAATACGTTAGACCACTCAGCCATAAGGGCAGGTCCTCAGTGGTGAGAGACAGCGAGCAGTCAGTGGCAACTCCCTAGACCACTCAGCCACCAGGGCAGGCCCCAGTGGTGTGAGACAGCTAGCAGTCAGTTGCAACGCCCTAGACCACTCGGCTATCAGGGCAGTCCCTCAATAGTGAGAGACAGCTAGTAGTCAGTGGCAACGCCCTAGACCACCCGGTCACCAGGGCAGGCCCTCAAGAGTGAGGAGATAGGCCTTCAAGTGCCACGCCCACTCGTGAGCTGTGAGCTGTGGTGAGAGACAGCTAGCTGCAATGCCTTAGACCACTCGGCCACCAGGGCTGGCCCTACCGTGGGAGGAGACAGGCCTTAAAGGGCCACGCCCACTCGTGAGCGCTCTATAATCATACAAGCGCCTCTAAGCATTTGGTGGATGGACATCAGGAGCTCACTGAATGCTTGATGTCCTCAATGTCATCATCTCCATTCTCTACGCCCAGTCGTCTATCATTTTGCAAAGACAGAGGAGTCGTACGAAGGAGCATACGTGACGTACAGAAAAATAATAATAAATAAATAAAAGAGATCCAACATTTTTTTCTGAAAACGTGCGAAAGAAATTCTAGTATTTTTTTCCCGAGACCTTTTGAAAACGCGCGAAAAAATCGAAATATCTTTCAAGTACTTTTTGTTGATAGAATGAACTAGAAGAATTTTTTTTTTCTACCTGTCACGTATGCTCTTTCGTAGAGACGTGAATGGGATCGTTAATGATAGGCCAAAGAAAAGAATCATTTGAGCTACTAGTTGCCTTTTTGCAAACAAATGATGGGAAACAAACACATTTTCACCTGACAACCTGCTATTCATTCCAGTGCACCTCCCATCAACAAACCGTATCATTGTTAGCAGCACAATACTGGATTGTATCAAGATACAACAATGTGTGCTTGTGTCATTTATAACGTATCTATTGCCGCGTGCACCTGCTTGTAAATTAGGCCAAAATGCAAGTCTAAAATGTCTACTTTTCTCTAGATAAATAACATCGAAGATTCATTCTTTGAATTATATTACATTAAAGTCTTAATCAATTTTTCTGCGCTTTACACGCGAATGGAAATTTTACCGAGGATACAAATATAGATGTGTCAATTATGACGTCACGCCTGTCAATCATCGAAAGATAGTGCGGGAGATGTCGCGAGGACTGCGAGGGTTTTGACAAGCCTTGTTCTGGAAGGTCAGAATATAAAGTCTCTTTCTTTCCACATCATTGACGTGCAGCAGCTACAACAAACAGCCAGTTTCTCCCGTGATGAATGGTTGTTTTGAGGGGAACAATGCCAGATTGTTTGGGGTCGTACCTGACTTGATACAACAAACCGTATCCACTAGGTTTCCCAGGACATGCCCTTTGATTAATTACGTTATCACGCAGTTTAACCCTTATGCTGCTGGTGGCTTATTTGGCCAATACAAAATGATGCAAAAAAACTGAAAAATGATTGAAACCCTGGCACATGGGTACTCATATGAGAGTACTCAGTGGGAGCTTTCTAATGAATGCCAACATGATACTCATAGGGTTAAGATGTTTTTTCAAAAGTCTTTGCATCCTTGTGATTAATGAACGAAAGTAGTCTTAATATTGGAAGGGTTAAGGTGCATCTCCTTTTAAAGTCGACCTTCAAACTATTTGGTGGAATGTCTACATGCGTGACATAAAGGTAAAATATGCTTATGCTACCGGAAGGGAATTTATTTCCGGTTCCGGATTTCTATCTCGTCACGATATGACCTAAGTTGTTGAAAGCGACTTAAAACCCAAATCCCTATTCTTTATGAGTCAGTCAGTCAATTTCACACTGACTTTAGCCATTTCTCTATTAAAAAAAGCTGTGCACCCTTCTTCACAGATGAGGAACTGCTAGGGTTCCCAACATTGACATGCTGTCCTGTTATAATGGTAGAGTTTGGGTGGGGTTCAATCGTGATTTGAAGTCATTGAAGCGCACAGTTCAAACAGACACGTGATGGACCTGTAAAACAAATAACCTTTAGTTGTAGCCATATATATATATATATATATATATATATATATATATATATATATATATATATATATATATATATATATATATATATATATATATATATATATATATATATATATATATGTATACATATATATTTATATATATATATATATATATATATATATATATATATATATATATATATATATATATATATATATATATATATATATATATATATATATATATATATATAACAATGACATTTTGACCTCAAATGCTAGCATAAACACCATGACTGTTATCGTAGGATGGGCTACTTAAAGTACTAATCAATGTGCATATTAACTTTTTAGTATTATTTCGACAATTCGAAATTCTAGGTAGTCATTGAAGCGCACAGTTCAAACAGACACGTGATGGACCTGTAAAACAAATAACCTTTAGTTGTAGCCATATATATATATATATATATATATATATATATATATATATATATATATATATATATATATATATATATATATATATATATATATATATATATATATATATGTATACATATATATTTATATATATATATATATATATATATATATATATATATATATATATATATATATATATATATATATATATATATATATATATATATATATATATATATATATATATATATATATATATATAACAATGACATTTTGACCTCAAATGCTAGCATAAACACCATGACTGTTATCGTAGGATGGGCTACTTAAAGTACTAATCAATGTGCATATTAACTTTTTAGTATTATTTCGACAATTCGAAATTCTAGGTAGTTAACGAAATGATTTGTATAAAAAAAGTTCACTAATTCAGTACATGTTATGGTTCTTTACACCTCAAAACACTGGTAAAATATATGTGGAGCATCAGCTAGTAACATTCCCTCTCAGCTACAGTAAATGAGTTGCCATGGTCACTATATAAACGTGCCACTACACAGTGGATGCTCTCTATGGAAACGTAACAAGACACGTTTCTCTACATTTGGCGGTGTTGAGGGACTTGTTTCCAAGCACCAGTACATGTATACTAGCTATGAACTGAGGTGCCAGCTACGTCAGGAAATAAAGTTTGAGTCGAAACACGATTAGCAACAATCCTTATACTGTATACAGCTTTAATTTGAAGTGCTAAAGATTTCGCTTTACAGCCCTGCTGGAGGGTATTCGTGCTATTTTAAATTTGCGCATTCAAGCACTCAAACTAGAGGAGATACAAACAGGATAATTATTTGAAATATCTATTTTCATTTTGGCGCTCTCAGGGGAAGCGCGAAAATAGCGAAAATTAAATGCCTGTAAAAATTCTAGTTATACAGTATACGAGCTCTGAAGTTAGTTACCAGCTACGTCATGAAATAAAGTTTGAGACGAAACACGATTATTAATAATCACTATAATGGTTCCACCTTAACCACACCCCATAACATTATATAGACACTCTGTCTATCTATTCCAAATCGTCGTCACAGTTCTTGCGCTATCAGGTAAATTATCTACTTGGACACTCGACCCCTCAGCACAGTGATCTATATAGTACAACCCTCATTTGCTGAATCATTCTACGGGAGGCTTCTCCATTGCTAATGCAGGTAATCATATACTTAACCCATTGATGCTTTTAGAACTTCTCTAAAAAAGTCGTCTGTATCTATGATACTTTTGGCAATAACTTTAAGTATAATTTCACATAATAGTTGATGGAGGGTTGTTACTATTGTCCTGATTGGCAATTGGTAATCATCTACTAGTACTTAACCCATTGATGCTTTTAGAACTCCTTTAGAAAATGTCGTCTGGATCTATGATACTTTTGACAATAAATTTTGATTTAAGTATGATTTCACAAAATATTTGAAGGAAGGTTGTTGATAATGTTCTGGTTGACATTTCTCCTTCAAATATTTTCGCAGTTATGCCTTAGCCTGAAAGATTTCACCAAAATTGCCATTCTGTTTTTGGCTGCTGCGAGTATTAACGGGTTAACGTAGATACCATGTTTACAATTTAGAGCCGTCCTGCCTCCTGAAAGGAGAAATCTAGTAAGGCGTACTAGTATGTTCAAAATTATATTTTGAGCGTTCGGCTCAAAATGATATCATCCTAGAAAAATCTAAGATGCAAACAGTTAGTCTGAACCTTACACCAACAGAGTAATCGATATTAGACTAAATGACTCCAAAATTACCATTCAAAATATCTCAAAGGCAATCAATTGATTACCTTGACCTGACAATTTGTTGTTTATTACTACAAAAACCAAGTTGCCAAATATCGGTAAGCCCTTCCATAAAACTAATATTTTAGCACCGACGATTGAGTATTTCCATTTGTGCCTGACATTAGAGCAATGCTGGATAAAAGAAAACTTGTTCCGTTTTAGGGGGTAATTTCTCTGAGTTTGTAGGTCACATAGTACTGTTCCACTTGCAGACAGATATGGTACACATCTTCGCTATCTATGCGCCACTGCTATGACTCATCAAGGTAACACTGTATAACTAGAGGTCGCACGACAACTAGACCACAACATGTTAAAATAATAGATGTTATACCTATAAGGGTTGACCCGAATGAGTCAGTAAAAGAAAAAACAGTCTGCATATAGAGCAAAATTTCTCCTTCTCTAGGGACATGGCTGAAATGTTACATCTAAGTCATTTTAAAGGACCTGTACATGTTTGTCATTAGCTTAAGTGAACGTGAGTAGAGGCAAACCTAGTTCACATGTAAAGGTACATTTACACGTCACAGATACGAACCTTTAAGGTGCTTCTGTTGTACGGTTCTTATAGTAGGTAGTCGATGGCAGCACGGGTCTTCAAAATTTATCTCAAACATATAATGCATTTTGTGTCTAAGTTGCCAAATAAACATAAGCATAAAGACAACACACACACATATCTGCCTATCTATCTGTATATATTTATGTATGTATATGTGTATGTATATGTATATATTTATACATATATATGTTTATACACTTGTATACAAATACACACACACACACACACACACATATATATATATATATATATATATATATATATATATATATATATATATATATATATATATATATATATATATATATATATATATATATATATATATATATATAGATAGATAGATAGATAGATAGATAGATAGAAAGATAGATAGATATGTATCTATATGGGGGCGGTGGGGTAATGCATTACGTACCTGCCTCAAAATAGCGTCCAAATTCTTACTTATATCGAATTTCAAAACAAGAACCTTACTGCCTTATTTTTTGGTTGCCAAATAAAAAATGGTTAACATGTCACGTACCCTTTAATTTAAGTTACATTTTCATTTTTTCTTATTTTGGACGTTTTCTTTATGGTTTAATGCCATTGCGTCATCTATAGAGTTAGCACCTATGGGTTATAACAACTAATTTACAGTCTGCAGGTTTTGTATATTCAAGCAACTATGGAAGCACCTTAAGGCAATGGCATTTATCGAGGGTAGTTTACTTATTTTTTTCTCATAGGATTGATTGATACCCGTGGGACAGAATGCTATACTTGCACATGGGGAAAGGCTGTCCGCCTGGCAATGCTAATATGCGAGCAAATATGAATTCTCTAATGAAATTGTATGCCATCAATTCTCTGATGAATTTTCATATGTAACAGCAAATAAATCACAAAATTAGTGATTGAAGATTAAACAATCATTCATAAACAATTTGTTGTCATCATATCATCGTCCATGTGAAAAATGAAATAACAAAAATCTGTAATATTTTCAATTGTATATTATGTCCTAGTTATATGTAGGTTCTACACGTAGTGATCCTTTATTTAAATGACCCTATCATTTAAAGACAGGTAGTAATCCCACAAAATAGAGCAGGTTATTAGCAACTGAAATATGTTTGAATATTTAGATTTGTAATAGTTTTTGAAAGTTGCACAACCATCTCTTCACAGTGCGCCCACTCTGAGATCAAACTCCAAATGCTGTACTATGCGAGAAAAACCAAACTTAACTCGACTTAAACAGTCATTTAATACTATTTCAGCAACAGACCTCGATTATTTAGTGACAAATGTTCTCATGCGTACAACTTAGCTATCAAAACACAAACCCAAGCATATGTGTAATATACACAATTTATGGTTCTCAGTGCTATCAAAATGTATCAGGTCTATTAAAATATGGACAAGATCTCTGCTGACCTATTGAATCTGTTGGCTGTTGAAGAGCCAGCTACCTCTCATCCCAATATAAGATTGACCCACTGTTTCAGATACCGTATTTAGTGAGTGTCCAAGAGGGTATCACCCTTGACAAGGACACATTATGCACACACATTTCAATGACTTGCATTGACTTACCTTTGAAAGATAGATTAAGAAGTATTTAAAATAGCATATGTCAGCACATGAGGATACTACATCATATGAAAACACTCTAGTATACTCCTTTAATCCATAAGCCTGACACTGAAAATTTGACTGTCACACGTTTAAAGATACATGACTACATGGTGGTTTTGTCAAATAATGATTAAATGCTGTTGTCATTAAAGACTGTGTAAGCATCAGACAGATACTTTTGTTAATAAATTCTCATGCATACAATTTAGCCATCAAAACACAAACGTTAGCACATGAGTAGTATGAACATCATTATTTTGGTAATTGTGGAGCACTGTTAAACATATTACTCTAAAAATAACTTAACTTCAAATTACCAACACTCATGGGTTAAGAAGTATTCAAAGTAGCATATGTCAGCATTTGAGAGTACTACATCACAATAAATTGCTATAGTAAACTCATTTATCTTATAAGCCTGACACTAAAAACTTGACTGTCACAAGTTATCAATGTCTACATGGTTTTTTTGTCAAACAATTATTTAACGTTGTAGTTTCTATGAATTTTCAAGAAAATATATATGGCATCAAATTCCATTCAACCACATAGTTTGAGAGCATATTCAGCGTGATATGCAAACAGATTCGCTTCCATATTGTCCTTCCCAGGCGGACAGCCTTTCCCTCTGTGACGTAGATACTCCTTCCCTGTATCGGTAATACCAATGTGAAGGTATGCTGAAATGTTTCATTATATACTACTTGTTAACATCATAATGTACATAACGTTACACTATTCGAACCTAAAAGAGACATGCCGCCTGCTTTTATAGTTGTCTAGTAAAACTATGCTTTGGATAGACACAACTTTATTCACGATTCAATGGTCCTCTATTGAATTTTAACCGACGTTACTAACCCCTAATTGCTTAAGAGATCCACTTGAAATTGTCGTCTGATGCTTTGATACTTTTGATAATAACTTTCAAAAAGAGAATGATTTTACAAATTACTTGAAGGAGAGTTGTTTATGATGTTCAGAATAACATTCCTCCTTGAAATGTTTTCCAAAGTGACTTTTGGCTGCAGGAATCTATCAAATTTGTCTGGAGGCCTCAGGATATTTGAAGGAGAGTTGTTGGTAATGTTTTAATCACGATTTCCTCTTCAAATATTTTTCACACTAGGTTTTTACTAGTAAGAATTATCAAGCTGCTCGTGGCCCATGTTAGTATTAGTGGGTTAAACGCCCCATTGTAATGCCAAGTGTAGGCATGAACCTGTGTGCCATGCCTGGCTGAAGGCTTGCCCTGTAGCTGGATGAGGAGATTCTACAGGCGCCAAAAGTCAGCTCTGTCCTTCTCCCTTTCACCTTTCTCTTGGCTTGCTGCCATACCTGGTCACTCCACACCCCACACTCTGTCGCCAAGACAACCACTGCCCTTGGCGACCAGCCAAATAGACCAATAGGAATTCCCCTGCAGCTAAGACCTTGAGGTTGGGAAAATGGTAATGTGGAAAACTTCCATAGTTGCACTTTTAATCTCTAAATCCCCAGAGGGGGCTAAGATACCTCTACAGTCCAGGAATATCTGTTCATGAAAGCTTCAATCTGTCTTACAATATTTGTGAAGCTAAGCAAATCCTTATATATTTCATATGCATCAGCATATCTTCGTATTCAAGATTTTTTTTGTTTTTAAAGACTTTTTGTATTTGTTCATTGCTTGCTAACTATGGCCATCGTGTAAAGACAATGATTGTTGGTGTTTCCCGCAGGTGGGAAATCTGACATGCATTTTAGTTAGTGGTTACCTAACTATTATAGTGTAGTTGAAATACTTGAGGATTTATGGGTGTGTACTGAAGTGCTAGTTTTGAGGTAAAAGTTGTTTCACCCAAATAATAAGTATTTGGAATTATTGCGGCCAAAAATATAAAAGCCATTACTGTGTTTTCTAAAGTTTTATTTCATTATTCTGAAACATGATATTACTTTGAAATATATAACTCTATCATCAAAAGGTGTCGTGAAAACTATCTACTGTCTCAAACATCTGAATTCTTGTATGAGAATTTCACTCGCATGTGTCCAACTGACACAAAAATGTTAAACCCTTAATGCTCACAGCGGTCAAAAGCAGCCTGGTAATATTGCTGAAATCATAAAGTTGAAAGCATAGTGTGACACTATTTAAAGACTAAAGCTTGATTAAAATATAACCAACAACTTTACTTCGAATATTTCGTGAGATTCTGTCTCATATTCAAAGTTTTTTGTCTAAAATATCATAGATTCAGACAACAATTTCTTGAGGAACCCTTACGCATTAATGGGTTAACATGTATCCTTCTGTTGTGTGTGTGTTTGTGTGTGGTCGAACATGCTTGTGGCCGAACATGTTGTGTCGAAAGATAGTCAACATTGCGAAATTCTCCTGTTACTGTTTAAAAAGCAAAACAAAAAGAGTTGGAAAAATATCTAACATCGATTATCTTACATCCAAATCAAAGCCCTGGGAATAAAGGGGGATCTTGAAAAATGATCAGTTGGACTTGACAGATTTATCGTAAATATGAAAGCGACTTGAATGCCAGGATAAAAGCATACCAGTGCAAAAGAATGGTCTCCTTGTATTTGGGTGGTTTTATAGATAAAGAAAGGCATTCTTTGTAGTTCTGTTCTTTAGCTCAATGTAGCAATCACTCGTACACATTCCATGGGGCAAGTGATCAATTACCTCAGCCTGGCTAGCTCTGCTGTGTCTGTGTGGGAAAACAGGTCCATTATGATAAAGTGCACTGAGCTATCCCTATGCCCACGTGAGCATCAGCATGGCTCTTCTCGAACCCTAACCCCATCCAAATCACCTCCATCGACTTTACACACCTTCAGCTGGCAACAGGCCATTACTCTAGATTACCAAACACATCTAGAACAAGAAAACCTGCTAGACATGTCCTCAGCATGCACCCATCTTCTCATTCCATCACGCCTCTGGTCTGGATGTGATAATACCAACAAAGTTAAGACATCAAACATGTGCAAGAAAAAGTTAAAGTTTTGGATCAGGCATGAAAAATGACTAAGTTTTGGATCATGCATTAAAAAGTTAGAATTTTGTATCAGGCAGCCATTTACTCATTTCATCATTCTTCAGGATGGTATGTGAAAATACCACCCAAGCGAAGACATCAAACATGTGCAAGAAAAAGTTAGTTTTGGATCAGGCATGAAAAATGATTAAGTTTTGGACTGTGTATGTAAAAGTTAGACTGTTGAATCAGGTACCCATTTGCTTATTCTATCCATCATCTGGATTGAACGTGGTAAAACCGACAAAGCGAAGACATCAAGCTTTGGATCAGGCATGAAAAACGTTAGAGATTTAGATCAGGCACCCATTCGCTCATTCTATCCATCTTTTGGTTTGGATGCGATAATACCAACAAAACAAAGCCATCAAACACCCCTTGTGCTTCCTGACGTTTCACTTTCATATACCAAGAACAAAATTGCCTACATAGCCGATAATTATTATTGTTCTTCTTCATATAAATATAACGTCCAAATATCAAGTGTAAGTAATTTAAAGAAGTTATAATATGACATTTTGTTCTGGTACTTGTGTTGTCAAGAGTTTTTGCATCACTGAATTCATTTACAGTAGATTTTCTGACCAATGTATAGTTTTTGGTCTAGAAATATGGCAAAGCTACTTGATACAACAGACTATCACGCCAATTTATTATCTGCAGACATATATCTATCAGAAAAGACTTTGTCCCCCTGAGTGGTACCAATTCATAAAAGTTTGTGGTTTCTCCCATGGACTAAGAGGGCTACTGCTACCCTCTCGAATGGTAGTTGATGAGCGGACGGTGATCAGCTTAAATAGGTGCATACAGGTGTATTGGTAAAATCACCCATCAATAGAACCAAGACTGTATGATGCACATGGCATTCCAGTTTATGTACTGAGGTAGTGTGACCTGTGCTGAAGGATGAGTCATGATACCAAATTCCTTGTTCTTTAAAATCAGACATGAAAAGATAACAGTATTGCTTGACTTCCTCCGGCTTTAAATGATCAAGTAAACTCGCCGTGAGGGAGCAATTTGCCTGCAGCTATGGAAACAAAAGGCCCACCGTAGAAAGACCTCCAACAGATGGTTAGAACTGTAATATGCATCATTTGTCTTGAGGCTTTGTGTTGGTAGTATTGTGGCACGGTCGATTTGTAGCACATAGAACCCCTTTGAACATATCATTCAATAATGTAAACTTCCTGCTTAGTGTATTGCTGGAGAACACCGGGCGGTAACGATGATGGTGGCAAAGAATAACAGCATTGTAAACCATAAACAAGGTATTCCACAGCTGTATTACTAAGACAATGTACCAGCTCAGCTTTATCACTATTGGAACAGTATTTTTACAGGGCATTGTTATGTGGTATTTTTTAAAGGCATTGCACATGCACAATAACACGATGGCGCTGGAATTTGTTTTTGTTTATATATACACACACACACACATATGTATATATATATATATATATATATATATATATATATATATATATATATATATATATATATATATATATATATATATATATATATATATATATATATAGTACGTGTCTGCATTGTTCCAAGAAGAATAGAAGAATATAAAGAGCATTTGATGCTACTTAGCAGTTATTAAGGAGAACCTGAGAAGCAGGGACCACAACAAATAATCCTGTCACTGGAAACTTTTGCAGTGTTTATTGCTGTTCTAAATCCTCTACCTCTAGGAGAGAAAGCTAGCAATTTAAGTGAACGGTTTTGATCAATCAGCTGTAAGGGCACCCCTCCCTATCTATTTGGTACTTTACTTGGGAGTAATGAGAAGAACGTGGCAACTCAACCTGTCGCCCAGGGACTGGCTACTCACAGGCAGCCAGCCTAAATAAAATATCTTTCCTTTGTCGCCTAGCGGAAGTATCTGACAGCTCCAATCGCCTACACCAAGGTTGCGGGACGGACATTGTAGACTAAAGGGATGGACACTGCTTTTTAGTTTAATAGGTTAACATTGCACTGTGATATAGACTTTTATAAAGTTACTTTACCCTTGTGAGTCCAAATTGTGATTTGCCTTACAAATGTTTGATACCAAATTGTAATGGGTATTATTGGCCAAAATCCAATACCATGTTGTTCATCTTGGACGATAACTTTGGTGCAACATATTCATGTGACATATCAAAATGAGCCTTGAATCAATCCTAATATTTCAAAAATGCCTTAATTATGGAATGTATAGGGGTGTTTTAATTTTACAAGCTAGGCATTTCTTTAATTAGATTAGATCATCTCGTGGTTCTCTAGGTTATGTTAAAACAAGCGCATCTATGGTAGTCTGGCATGGAAAGGAATAAGAATTGATACATAGCCCCCATTGTAGGGTCTTATGGATTGCTTACTTATAGACCATTTATTCTGAGTCATTCGAGGTGATATATATGGTTAATTTATGTGTAACAAAATTTGTAATAATTAAAAAATATAAAATGGGAAAACTCCTCTAACGATCTTTCCTCCACAGTTGTGAAGTCTCCAGAACCTCATTCATAATTGCGGATAGAGGTTTTTGTTTAAAACAATGTTTTACCCCTAAAGTCTTACACCCTGCTGGGAGATTACTTTTGTGATGCTGCATGTATTTCTCAGTCGAAGGCCTTTCAGGCAATATATACTTTGTATAGACTTTATTGCCAAATAACAGCAGGGTAGGTGAAAACTGTCAACAAAATTAACCCATGCGCTATCTTACTTCCTTGTGGCACTGATGCAGTGTAGCTGGCTGCAAATGAGGATTTGAATTACAGTGAAATGTGTTTTTCAGTGCTATTGCAATTCATCATTAGACTAAGAGAAACGGTGATTTGTATGTGAAATTTTACTAATCTTGTGCAACATGTATAACCTGATTGATGACATTGTGCTATCTATTACCTTTCTACCTTTCGAAGCTATCCAGAGTGAAACCGATTGATTTCCTAATTCTTTTTTTTTTTTAAATCAATATCTATGATATAGAAAATATGATTTTTATTAAATCAAATTTACTACAAATAGACTTACTACTACTACTCGGTTGTGCAAGAACGCCTCAGTGAAGTCTTGCTGGAGTTTTTATTGGAAACACACAGTCTCGTGTATTCATTTTCACTGGGGTATTTTCTTGACAGGGGTATTTTATAGTCTTGAAAGTTTCTTGATGAGGATTTACTGCTGTCCTCGCATTATATTGCTAGGGACTTAGCGCATTCTTGCCTATAAAATAAACGCAGTTTGCTTCCTTATCCCATGAATTTTTTTAGCCTGTACCAGGACAGCAGCTTGATTTATGACCAATATGTTTCTCAAGTGGTTGAGGTGAGCCAGAATTCCTTGTAGCATGTACAAGCTCTGGCCATACATATACTAAAATTGGAATGATACAGAGAAGATTAGCCTGTGCCATCCTCACCCCTATCACAGGGATTCAACTGGCTGGTACATAAATCAACAGTTGCACTGACAATAAACCAATTAAGGTCACAATTTTCTTAATTGATCTCTAATTTTGTCATATGATGAGTTCAGGGCTAAGATATTGTGTCTCCGGTTGTACATGTACGAGCTTCGGCCATACATATACTAAAATTGGAACGATACAGAGAAGATTAGCATGTGCCATCTTCACCCCTATCACAGGGATTCAACTGGCTGGTACATAAATCAACAGTTGCACTGTCGATAAACCAATTAAGGTCACAATTTTTCTTAATTGATCTCTAATTTTGTCATATGATGAGTTCACGGCTAAGATATTGTGTCTCCGGTTGTACATGTACGAGCTTTGGCCATACATATACTAAAATTGGAAATGAAACAGAGAAGATTAGCATGTGCCACCCTCACCCCTATCTCAGGTATTCAATTATGTAGAAATCAACAATAAATCTAGCCATAGTTGACCCAGCTCTTTAGGTTGCCATTTTCTTAATTGATCTCTAATTCTGTCATATGATGAGTTGATAGCTAGGATATTGTGGCTCAGGTTGGTAATGGTTTGAGGTGTACCTCGCCTACTGTGAGCTGCTAAAGATATTTGTTTAGTGAGACACTTCCCAGTGTAACGATGAATGGACATATAAACATGTTTGTGCTGCCCGAAAATCCACTGCCTTACTTTTTGCTGGTACCTTGCTGAAACAGGGGGTGATACACATGACGTCACGAGAGCTCATAGTAATATCCCATAGCTAAGAGAGTGTGACGACTGACTCCCATAAGCAGTCATGCTTGCTGCACGAGTAGCATGCTGCACTAGGAGAAGCACTGGTGACATCATAAGGATTTCCTCGTGTTGCCCTAACCTGGACAGGCAGAAAAGGAACTCATTCATACATTCTATGCAAATGGCAAGTCGAGGATTGTAGCAATGTGCAGCACTGGATGTGTTAATCTTAAATACGAACGGCGTCTACACCCACATGAGCACAAACACTGGCAGTTGGTGAGTTGAGTTTTTTTGACTGCACTGTATTTTGGCATTCAGTGATTGAAACTCTGAGTTCTGCTGGTTCTTTCCTCCCTATACAGTTCTGCACCGTCACTTAGCAAAAGTCCTCTTTCCACATCATACCAGAACCATAGCCTATCCAGGCTGTGGGATGGAGAAGTGTAAAAGGGACAAGTGTGTACAGATTTCTCTAGGTTTACCTTACAAAGTTGTTTAAAACATGTATGCTTAGGAGATCCTTGAGAAATTGTCGTCTGGATCTATGATATTTTTGACAATAACTCAGGAATTGAGAATGCTTTTATAAAATATTTGAAGGAGAATTATTGGTAATGTTCTGATTAACATTTCTCAGTCAAATATGTTCCTAACTATGCTTTTACCTGCAAGATTTCATCAAAATTGTCAGGCTGCTTTTGGTCGTTGTAAACAAGAATGGGTCAAGGGCACGTTGGGTGTGTATGTGTGTGTTTTACAAGCTCCTTCAGCTAGCCTCGCCTACAGAGCAGTGACTTATTTTGACCATTTGTGTTTTCGTCATGAAACCAGAAATAGTGAAAAGACGTATACTCCTTTCCGAAATTTGTAGCCAGTTTTAGTTTTAACCATTTTAGGTTTAGTCAACAAAACCGAATATTGTGAAAATACGTATTATATTTTCCCAAGTTTACAGCCATTGCTTTAAAAGGCCATTTGCCTTAATTAATGTCATTTACCAAATAGTTATTCGCGAAACTTTTATCGATTAAATGAGTTTGGAGATATATATTGTTACTATTATCATCATACATTAGAAACCCCCTGGACCCTGGTTTTGTGGCCACCAACATGTCTGTGTCTCTCTCACTCTCACCACGCCTAGGTCTTACCACGCCACACTGCTGCTCCAATAGCCACGCCTTACTAAAGATCTTCCTAGGCAAGGCATTTCCCTGAAACAACTCCACTTTAAATATCTCCAAAAACATCTCAAAATCTACTTACTTAAATACGGCTTTCTCTTAAATAGAGTCCGGTTTCTGTTTTAACCCTTCCAATGCTAGGGCTACTTTCGTCCAACGCACAAGAATGCAAATATTTTTTAAACCATCGAAACCCTGTCATGTTCATGTCATGATATCTCTCGCTGAGTACTCTCAAATGAGTATCCATGTGCCAGGGTTTGTGATTTTTCAGGTGTTTTTTTGCGTAATTCTGTATTGGTCAAATTAGTTACTAGCAGCATAAGGGTTAAAGATCACTAAAGAAAAGGCGGACAAAAGGGAACTGGCCTGGGAAACATTTCACTAAATCATCTTTAGTGGGAATGACTTTCATTCAATATTTTTTTTCCTTACAACATGATTAAGAGCGACTAAGTATAACCTTGTTACAAGTACCTGTGTATAGATTTAAATTGATCGTAGATCAAGAAAAATGAATTTAAAAATTGTAAAATACCAATACGCATGAGGAAGTATGGTCAGTTGTTTTTATGGTCGACTTTTATTTGATCTTACTCGTTTGGTTCCAGTGAGTTTTGTAAATAATCTAGCGTGAAAATAGTAAGCTTCGGGGTGCGGCGAGAAACTCGCTAATTGATATCTCAGCCTGTTACCCTGCCCAGCCCAGCGGAACAGCAGTAAAACACTACATCTAACAAGCTGCTCAGAGGAAAGTGGTTTGGACAGTAGGTTTAGATAAGAATATGATAGCAGGTATTCGCTTCTGTTGTGATCCGCCGCGCCGGCGTACCACTAATCAATACAATATGATAATTATCATACATTCCTCCTTTAACCCTCTCAATGCTGAGGCTACTTTTGCCCAAAGTGCATGGATGCCACGTTTTTTTGAGAAACATCTTAACTATGTCATCTCGGTATTCATTGGAAAACTCTCGCTGAGTACTCTCAGATGAGGACCTATGGGCCAGGGTTTCAGTATGTGTGTATCATTTTGTATCGGCCAAATTAGCCACCAGCAGCATAGGGGTTAGTTAATTTCAAACTGCAAGTGGATCTACGCTGTGAAAAATATCAGCACGGATTTGGGATGTTGTTTCTTGGCATATATCGTCTGCGTCCAATTAGCAAGCAAATTGAGGGTAAAATCAAACATGTCTGGGATGGTAAACTGAGACTGATAGGTGGAAGAAGCAGTTATGTAACTGGGCGAGTTCCTAGGACATGTCCTTTATACGCGAAGGACGAATAACTGCAGACTTTAGTTTAACTGCCATATGCTTCTGCCTGCAGTTACTTTTATACAGCGTGGCATGTACAAAGTTGCCACCCTTAGAAATATGATATCCCTCAAAAACTGAAAAGATATCCGCAAGAATAGGCAGTTAACATAGATTGACATTCTAGTGTTATTCATTTAACGGGAGATTCCAGGATGTTACAGATACTTCACACCACTCAAAAACATTATTTATAATAAAAAAGAAACATTGAATTTGTTATAATTAAACTATCCATTTTATTCCGACACATATAAATAAAAGGTTGCCATCCTAAGAGATATGACATACTTCAAAAACAGGAAGACATCACTAAAAATAGACATGTCAGGTTATGGAAATTGTTGATGTATGATATATATATATATATATATATATATATATATATATATATATATATATATATATATATATATATATATATATATATATATATATATATAAAATATATATATATATACATATATATATATATATATATATATATATATACACATATATATATATATATATATATACATATATATATATATATATATATATATATATATATATATATATATATATATATATATATATATGTGTGTATACATATATATATATATATATATATATATATATATATATATATATATATTTATATATATATATTTATGTATATATATAAACATATATATATATATACATAAATATATATATATAAATATATATATATATATATATATATATATTTATGTATATATATATATATATATACATAAATATATATATATATATATATATATATATTTATATATATATATTTATGTATATATATATATATGTTTATATATATACATAAATATATATATATAAATATATATATATATATATATATATAT
>OZ012694.1:14030679-14043179 GCA_963942565.1 Maea johnstoni
TTTTGACATGGATCAATACCTTTTGCATATACACATGTGTTATAAAGGCCAAGAACCTCATTGGTGCTGGTTAAAGACATATAAAGGTTATCATAAATTCAAAATGGCTGCCAAGATGACAGTCAAATTAGATAAACCACAGGCGTCAAACGTACCATATGTGACATATATAGCATACATATTGACAGATTAGTCCAAAGTTCCACAGCAATTAAAAGTAAATGCTCCAGATATTTCAACATCTAAATATCAACAAATTATCTAAAAAATTGCATCTTTTGAAGATTGCTTTTGATAATTGATAGGTTAAAACATAGATAAGAGATAAAAAATGCATGAATGACATGTATTATGTGTGGTGAGTCCCACCTATATCTTCTGGATTTTGTACCATCATATTGTAGTAATATCTATGGGTTTATGTCACCAATGGAGTCTTTATTCCACTCCTATTCTATACTGTTCTTTGATTGAAGCAGCCTTGTTCTCCACTGCATCTACATAAAATTGAACATCCAAGATGTGCAAGCTGTACCGCATCGAAGAATAAGGTTGGCCAGTTGCACACAAGCACATAGAGGTTCCATCACGAGTGGATGGAAAGAGGAGGAATCTTTGCACGAGTGAGTGATTTTTGTGTCTTGGGGACGAGGCTTGCCGAGGTCCCAAGACACAAAATCACTCACGAGTGCAAGATTCCTCCTCTTTCCCTCCACGAGTGATGGAAACCTGTTTCTCCCACGATAAAAAGGAGAAATTTACACGTTTTACCGTGAAGTTAGCTAGCTAAACTAGGTCAGCCAAAGGTCGCCTGTGCAATGGTTCAACAATGGTAATACGCGTTTGTTGTGACGTGCACCGTTTGTTTTTCCCATGTAAACTGGCGCCCAGATCACGTGCGTGGACGCTTGTTCAAATCCACGCGCACCATTGTTAGGTCTACCTTTGACCCAGCAGCAGTGACCCCTTGACTGAAATTGAGGTATCTGATTGGACAATTACACTAGTTTAACCTTTAACCCCATTGAGGACAGGCCCATTGAGGACAACTTATCCTTAACTGTAAAAACACACCTCAGAGTGGGAGAATGTGTTATCTTAAGAATGACAGATGGTGCAAATTGCTGATCATGAGGTATGGTTTTGGGCTGTAAGGATTTGAAATGATCATATTTCAACCAGGACATAGTCATATGAACTCATGTCAGGAGGATCAGTGTTAAGTGCTGTTTGCCATATTGTAGCCTGTAAATGGGCTCTTTTCACATTTTCTTTAAATGCTGTAGAAGACGGAGGTAAATATTGTAGTTCAGGCTGAATGCATACCCCTTTCCTGACCATCTTTGCACCCCAAACTCTGTAAAGAACATCAGACTTCACGTCTCCTGGTCTAATTGTAGTGCTATGGCAGGCTGCAATGTAGGATGTCACCTCCTTGATGATTTTCCCCATGTCCGAATCTGTATTGCAAATAATATGGAATTGATACCCTGTTTGCAGAACCTTAACAGCTTTGACCTTGCCTATACCAAAGTATGCCCCAACTTTGTCACATCCTATTAAGGGGAGGGCCTGCTCTGACCGCTGTGTGGTCTAAGGCGCCGCCTCTGAGCGCACACTGTCTCTCACCACTGCCTGGGTTCAAATCCCGGCCTGGCCATGTGAGAAAGTTGCCAGTGACTTGGGGCGAGGTGGTGGTTTTCGCCGGGTAACAGGCTAGTCACGAATTAGCCACAATTGGCATAAATGTGACGAAAAACAAAATTCAAATTCAAAAACCTATTATGGGGTGTGCTGCAATCGAATTGGGTACAATAGCAAGGTGCTTCTTGACTGTCTCACCAATATTCACAGAAACCCTGTGAGGACTTGTAGGTTCCATAGTAACTGTTGAACATGATGAGCATAGTAGTTGTGCATAAGCAGGACAAAGACATCTGTATCTGCATCTAATGGAACAGTGACGGATTAAACCAATGTTTGTGAGGTTTGCTCTAGAAAAGATGGTAACATGTTCCACCTCTATTTTGGTTTTGATAGATACCAAGAGTATATCGTTAAAAGTGGTACTAGATCATCCATGTCCATAAAATCATCAAGACAGTACAGATTGGCACTAAAAATTCCACTGCCTCCCCACACTGTTATACTGACAGGATCAAAGAATAAGGTACAGCTGATGAATCCTATCCACACAGAATTGATAAAGACTGTTCAAGATAAGAACCACCCAACATTTGCTGTTACCATATAGGAAAAGATACCATTCCATCAGAAGTCAAGGATGGTACAGTCTGAAATTAAAAGTGCCATGACCTCAAAACCACCCATAAAGAGGCAGATGTCAGTAGATGATAAAGCTAGTTGCTGCTGGTTGCGAATGTGTTCAGGTTTTCTCTGCTGCTAAAGATGTCTGAGTCCAGCATACATGCAGTAATACCATGATATACTGCCCATGTTCACTCAACAGTTATAAAACCTACAAGACCTCACAGGGTTTCAGTAAATACTTAAAGAGATGTTTAAAAAGCACCTTTCCATTGTACCAAATTCAATTGCAGCACACCCCTTAACAGGGCATGACAAAGTTGGAGCATACTTTGGTATATATAGGCAAGGTTAAAGTTGTTAAGGTTCTTGAAACAGGGTCCCAATTCCACCATATTTGAATACAGATTCGAACAAGGGGGAAATCATCAAGGAGGCAACATCCTATATTACAGCCTGCTATAGCACTACAATTAGACCAGGAGACATGATGTATGTTGTTTAATTCTTTTGGTTGCTAAGATGGTAAGAAAAGGGGTATGCATTCAATATAAACTATAACATTCACTTCCGTTTTCACTGGCATTTAAAGGAAATGTGAAAAAAACCATCTGCAGGCTACAATCTGGCATCCAGTGTTCAACACGGATCCCCCTGACATGGATTCATGTGACTTTGGCTGGGTGAAAGATGATAGTTTCAAATCCTTACAGACCAAAACCATGCCTCATGATCAGCACTTTTGCACCATCTTTTGTTCTATAGATAATACAGTGCTTGTGTGCAAATGGTCAACCATATCCTTCAATGCCATGCAGGCTGCCTCAATCAAATTACAGTGAGTCCAGATAGAGAAGAACAGGAGTTTAATGAAGATTCCAATGGTGATACTGACACATAGATAGTACTACAATATGATGGTACAAAATATAGAAGATAAAAGTAGGACTCACCAAACATAAAAACATTTCATTCATACATTTGCATTTCTTATCTATGTTTTAACCCATCAATTATCAAAAGCAGTCTTCAAAGGATGCAATATTTTACATAATTTGCTGATATTTAGATGTTGAACTATCTGAAACATTTAATTTTCATTGCTGTGGAACTTTGGATAAATCTGTCAGTATATGAGTCACATATAGTACGTTTGACACCTGTGGTTTACCTAATGTGGCAGCCATTTTGAATTTATGATAATCTTGATATGCCTTTAACCAGCACCAATGAGGTTATTGGTCTTTATAACCCATATGTACATGCAAAAGGTATTGATCCATGTCAAAAAACAATTGAGTTACGGTTATTTTCCTGCTATCGCAGCCATTTTGGCAGCCATATTGAAAAACCCTATGACCTAGTTATCAAATGTAACTTCTGTCAGCACCAATGAACTCCTTGGCCCCTAAAACCTAGGACAAGATGAAAAAAATTCTTTCCTAGGCCAAAAATCAAATGAGATATAGTCATTTTCTTGATTGGCGGACATGTTGGCGGCCATCTTGGATTTCTCAAATTCCTCAAGGGTGACAGAGTGTCACCCGATGGATTATTGATCTAGACCCCTTTCAGAGTCAGAATCCACTGAAAACAACTATGCACCAAATTTTGCACACTTCAGTCCAAAAATGGCATTTGGCACCCAGACTAAATGGGCCAAACCTCAATTGAGCAAACAAGAAAACGCAGGCCACTTACCCCATTTAAAACATAATCACGTCTGATGTCTCGCACAGCGTGTTGTGAACGAGAACAGAGCCCTGGTGCCGCAATTACCTTTCATTTTCTCAGCACGACTTCCACCCAAGTAATCATCTCTACCCTCTTACTACTCTACATCAGGGTAGTTTGTGGTTTGGGGCGAAGTGTACCCCAAAGCAAGGTAGTTCCATGCAGGCACTTTTCTGGAAACCCCACTATTATGGAAAGATGCAATTCCTGGTAATCGAATATCGTTCAGGCCTACATATACACACACATACGTATATAAATACTTACATACATACAAATATACATATATACATTATTTCATACATACATATTTACATACATACATACATACATACATACATACATACATACATACATACATACATACATACACACTTACATACATACATACATACATACATACATACATACATACATACATACATACATACATACATACATTCAGGGGGTCTGGGATTATATTGTGTGGGTTCGTCCTGTACGGTCATGGGAAGAGACGATTTTAACAGGAAAATCTACATTTTGAATTGAAAAGAGGACATACAGCGAAAGAGTGTTTTTAATATTTTATAAACACAATACTGTCATATTCTTATATTTGCACGGAGTTGATCATTAAGTGTTGCTGAATAATTGCTTTAAACATGAAATGAAGATGAAATAGTTTACGATAGATCGAAAACTTGTCAACTATGTATTTTCTTAACATCTCAAAGATGTACCCGTATCGACGTTTCCCACTAAAAGGACGTTATAATGCCAATCAGCTCACAGCACCTCAACGTGGCTTATGGGGTTAATTGGTAGACTAGGGTCATTTTGAGACTTTCATATACATGTATGCATAAGCTCACACACACACACACAAACACAGAGACTTTTGACCCTTTTCTCTTTAACGAATTTCAGCGCTTAATACGTACATTTTACGTATCAAATATTAACAGATTTGCTTGAAACTTGGTCTGAAATATTTATAGCTAAGAATATTTTGGAGGGGAAAATATCTCATTTTTCCAATTCTGAAATGACTTTGTTCAGAAGTTTTAAATCTAAAAGTTAAAAAAAGGATTTTTCTCATTGTCGATAAAAATCATGAAAAACATGGTTATGGAAATTTGAAACGAGTAAATAAATGAAAAAGTCATACCCTTTCCAGTTTCCACTGCGTGCGAATTTCAAGTCGATAAAGATACAAATTAACATACACATAAAGTTTGAACGGATGGTGTGATTCCCTTCTCTCCGTAACGATTTTCCCTCCGCATTTGTAAAACTTGATGATCCTTTATACTTATGGGTAGAAGCTCTATTTGAATTCCCCTTATTTTTCATTCTTTAACCCTTTAATCTATCTTTTCCAACTGGGAGGGTACTTTTTGATACGTATTCTCAATACAAGACTGCCCAGGCAATGTATCCTTTGTTAAAGCTATATGGTCAAATGATTAAAGCAGGGTAGAGGATTACAGAGAGAAAAAGTAACGCCATAATCTACCTTTGCCGGAAGAAGTGGTAACTTTTAATCATTCTTTCCTCCGCTGGGAGACACTTTTTATACTTAATGCAATTATCAATATAAGACCGTTCAAGCAATATATACTTTGTTTAGGCTATATCGTCATACGAAGCAGAGTAGAGGAAAAGAATGTAGAAAAGTAACGCAATTAAAGCTACCTTTACCGGAGGAAGTACTGTTTTATACTTAACCCATTAATGCTTGCAGCGGCCAAAAGCAGCCTGACAATTTCGATGAAATCTTTCAAGCAAAAGGAAATATAGGAAAAGATTTGAAGGAGAAATGTTGACCAGAACATTACCAACAACTCCCCTTCAAATATTTCATAAAACCATTCTGAATTCCAAAGCTATTGCCAAAAGTACGAAAGATGCAGACGACAATGTTTGAGGAACTCTTAAGCATTAATGGGTTAATGAAATTCTCAATATAAGATCTTTCAAGCAATATGTACTTTGTCTTGGCTATTTGGTCATATAAAAGCAAGGCAGAGGAAAAACAGTCAGAAATGTTACGCCATAAGTAAGCTACCTTCACCGCAGGAAGTAGCTGTAAGAGTAACAGGTATAGCGGGACACGTCGAGTACCATACTAACAATACTATCTTGACCTCGATCACGAATTACCCTGAAATCTCGTCACGGGTGCAGAGTGCCAGACTTCTCAGAGACAGGCTTAGAATGCTGAAACAGACACATTCCTGGCCTGAAACTTACAAGAAAGCAGAGACGGAAGTAATTACCAAATCACGTCTGGCGCATGTAAGACACCACGTGATTGCTGTAATTGACCAATCAGCCACGTCCCCTGATCTTATCATCCGTTACAACGTTAATTGTTTCGTGTAAGTTTGTTGTTGATTTTCGGTCGATGGGAGAGTTCTAAATTTATCCAAGTCCATTCCCGACAGAAAACACTTAAAATATGATAATTTGTTTAAATACTATAGGGAATAGAGGTATGCATGGCTTACACTTTTACGAAGTGCATTTTAGCTTGGATGACGAAAATAATGTGTTTGGTCATCTAAGAGTTTAGAAAGATTACCATAGTCGGCCCCATACCACACACGGCTATGCCGGAACGTCCACTCAAATTCAATTTTTATTTTTATGGATTCAGTGAATATTTGAAATCTAAAAATAGTAAATTTAAGTAGATGTGAATGATATGATAACATTATTCAAGACACTTTTTTAGGCTTATACACATTTTCCCATCAGCTAATCAAACAGCCTAACTTTTCTACGCTATTCTATTCCTCTATTGATGCACGTCAGGTCCTGCTACAACTGAACACTATGATAACAAATATATCAAGAAGAGATTGCTTTTAAACAACTGGCAAATATAGCTCTATGAATATACTTTTCTAAATATCTTAATTTGCTTTTGAACATCTAGCTTAGGCTGCCTAACTTAGCTCAAATGAAATTTAAAAATCTAGCAATCTGTTGCTCTTACTTTTAACATGTTTCGGCTCGAGAACAATACATTTCCTTAATGTCAACAAACTATATAGAAACTAAATACTAGTATACATGTGCAACTCACTTATGCCATACACTATTCTCAATTGGCAGTAAAAGTTTGGAGAACAGCGAAAACGTAATATGTTGTTAGAAGGGATAAGAGGAAGAAGGGAGGTATATTAATAAATGAAAAAGAAAGATTTTCAAACACCTGAAATAAAACATGGTTTATTCAAACCAATTAAAATGTATACTTTCGATATGACGGAACATTATTTTGTAGATTGCATTTATTTCTCGCAGAATTCGCCACAAACACACATACATGCATACATACATACATCCATACAGCATACATACATACATACATACAGCATACATACATACATACATACAGCATACATACATACATACATACATACAGTATACATACATACATACATACATACATACATACATACATACATACATACATACATACATACATACATACATACATACACACACATACATACATACATACATACATACATACATACATACATACGGAAAGTGAACGTTACCCTTTTGGGCCACAGTATTTTTCTTTTTAGAAGCAAGTCATCTTCCTCTCTGCCTCCATGAACTGCACGAGTACTAAAGGGGAGTAGCTCAACTGTGAAAATAGCTTAGTTAGGCGTGTGCGCATGCGCGGTCCTGACTGGCTCCTCCCTAATGTGGACATGCAGGGCAAGAGGTAGGCAGTCTGCTTGACAGGGATGGGCCTGCCAGCGATGTGACAGTATTGTCAACCTGTCCAAAGGCGCTGTCCAGGTAACAATAAGCGGACAACTCCCACAAAGGCAAACCGGGGGAAGTGGCGAAGCTGTATGAAAAGTTGTGTTGTTCTCGCATTTATTGGTTAATCTTCTAAATCGCTGAAACGATTGGAGCAAATCACACCAAAATAAGTCCTAAACGAGTCAAGTTGAAGTTGAGAAAATTGTTCGAGCTTGTAAGGGGTATGATAAGGAAATGCTAACTAGGGGCCGGAGACTAACTGTCTGAGTAGGAGACTAGGTGACTAGTGTAGTGATCTGGGGCTACTATACACTATAAGGTCCTGGTGGCGGCACTGTGCTCATAGCAGACACAGCGAGTGCAGAGGTGTGTACCTGATAAGGGATACGGTCAGCGACAGACTCCCAGGAACAGTGGACACTAAAGACATGCCTTCTTAAGGGTGCCCACCAGCAGCAAGTGGAAGACACGCGAAACTCAAGTTCAAATTTACATTTTTCTCGATAAAAGAGACTATCGCTCGAAAGTCAATTTGAAAGTATTCAGTAGACTTATTTCATTCAATTCTTTCAACAAGTGAAAGTTTTCCTGAATTGGGTGCTTGACGAGTAATGATGAACAGTAGTATATACAGCCATAATATGGAGAGAACGAGAGATCGGTCCCCAGTCAGATACAGCAGTGAAAAAGACGAGTTGTCTGAAGCAGAAACCTCTTCATCAAGTCTTCCTGATTACTGTCGAACCCTTCAAGTGAAAGGTAAGTTCAAATACACATCTTAATGCTTAAACTCAATAATGCTTAAGAATTCCTTAGGAAATTGTCGTCTGGACTTCTAAAACTTTTGACAACAACTTAAATATGAAATATTTCATCAAAATAGTCAGGATGCTTTTGGCTGCTTTGGGCATTAATAGATAAAGCATGAGATGCTAAATGATACACACAAAACAAAACTGAAATAATGGAAAAAGTTCAATCAATTTTCGTTTTCTTAGACGGGTAAACATTATTTGACGATTATTCTGATTCTAATGACTACAGACGTGTGCATTTATCTGCAATTCGAAATATTAAGAAATAGAATATGCAATAAATGAAATTGGAAATAGTTACGTTAATAAGCTGTCTCTGTCTTGTCGTGCAAGTTGCAGTTGTAATGAAAGATCATTTCCACATAGAAAGTTATTAGATTGAAACCAATGATAGAATTTTCTTAGATACTTGGCACCCAATATACTATGAAATTAATAATATGACATTATGACTGCTAACCTCCACACTTGATGTAACAAATCCTAACATCCCTATTTACAAAACAGGAATGAAGTGAAAATGTCGTTGACATTTGCTTCAATGCTTTACCAATACCTGTATTTGTATTTGTTACTGTGCATTGTTGACAGTATTCTCACTATGTACTACTTTCATGTTACCTGCATCTTTCTAGTCTATATGGACAGTTGTGACAATACAAAATATTTCAAATTAAAGATACTTTGAATAAGTTGATTTAACATAACCCACATTAAATCGTTTAAAATATATAAAAGATATTATGTAGAAATCAAATTGTAGAACTTTCGACTAGTTTATGTTTATTCAAATTTCTTCTGGGGTTTGAAACATGGAAAGTTGGACTAGGTTTTCTTTCATCTTCACGAAAACCAATCGTTACCTATACTTGCCTACACATAATCAATCGAACAAGTTCTCTCGGACATTTTGAAATGCATCTTAGGATGCAAACGTAAAAAGAGATAAAAAATAAAAAACTTCTGTAATGAGAAGGGTAAACATTTAATTTTAATTCTTATTTGGCTATTTTAGAATTCACTTGTATTAACAGATTTGACGTATAGCAAAACATTCCAATGATAGAAAATAATTATCTTCTAAAAATATAAAGAAATTATTTTTCAAAATTGACTTTTCTTGCACTTTTAAAACAGATTTAGTAAAAGTTTAAATAATATCAATACTTCCAAAAATGTAAGTTGCAGGTTTATTGTTATCGAGCCTATTAGGGACAACAGAAAGAGTTACAACTAGTTTATGGCTTGTGGTATACACCTCAGATACGAATAAATGAAATAATTGATCAAAATCTTCATGCTCACATTTTAGGTAAAATAGATGAATTGTAATGTGATTAGATACGTTTGTAATAGCTACAATTTCAACTTTGTAGGCTAGAGTATTAAAAAAGTGGGACGCATAATTGACAAGCATCAAACCATTTAAGATGTTCCTATACTTTTGTCATGATTCGTTTGCTTACGAACCGAAGCAACATGTGGGAAGGACTTTTTTAGGCTATCGCCGAGTTACCAATTCTGCTTGACCAAACCTGATTAATCTAAATTTATAAGACTTTGCTTACGAACAAAACTTGCCAGTATATAACATTTAAATAAATGAACCAGTTCCTTTCGTTATACTGATGAGTCAGTAGTTTAATCTTGTTACTTAGATATGCTTGTGTACTAGTATTTGATTAACATGTTATTATATTAAATTATTCTGTATTATTTCCTGTATCGATGAAAATGTATTTATGCTCAGTCATAGTCAAGGTGTAAATATATATATATATATATATATATATATATATATATATATATATATATATATATATATATATATATATATATATATATATATATATATATATATATATATATATAAAATATATATGTATATATATATATATGTATATATATATATATATATATATATATATATATATATTTATATATATATATATATATATATATATATATATATATATATATATATATATATATATATATATATATATATATATATATATATATATATATATATATATATATATATATATATATATATATATATATATATATATATATGTTTACACACACACACACGTATATATTTCTCTCTCTATCTCTCTCTCTCTCTCTATATATATATATATATATATATATGTATATATATATATATATATATATGTATATATATATATATATATATATATATATATATATATATATATATATATATATATATATATATATATATATATATATATATATATATATATATATATATATATATATATATATACATAGATATATAAATATATAGATATATGCTAAAACTATACTACCGTATAGAAGTATTATGGGGCTAGGACACTTTCCTGATAAGTATTTATCGCATATTCTCTAGTTCGCTGCTGATCAGAGAAACACGATGATTTACTGTATGTATGCTCTTAAAAGAGAATGGCAGCCTCCTGTCTTGATGTTTTGGTGTAGATCACAAATTGGTGTGGTTCTTTCCGCCCCGGCTCTCGCATCACACGCTCATTAGAGCCGCTGAATGCCGTGTGTGCGATAGCCGGCAATTGATTATACTCGCCCTGCCCGCCCGCCTGGGCCGGTGGCGAGGCGTGCCACCTCCACACTCAATACACTACTGCTACCTGTGGCAGACGTGCACACATTTAAATCACTGTTTGACTACTTATATATTATAGAGATATTTAACTCACGGTTTGACTTTTTTCGCAGAGACCCCTCCAAAAATGTCTGTGCCCCAGGACAGATCATCTGTGCCCCAGCACTCCTGAAATGTTGACACACCTGACAGATACGTATGTTAACATCGCTCTTAGTCGTGTAAGAGGTTGAAAAAAATTGTTATGAGTATATGTGAAGCTGCACTTATTCCATTTTACAAATTGAATGTCACAAAAACTTAGTGCTAGTGAGGAGCGAGTGGTGCCCATACACCTACTCAAAACTCCAACTCGCCGCTAACTGAGTCAGTGTTGATGATGGGAAGTGATACCAGTTCTCTCAGTTATCCTGTGTGGTTGATGAACCTCCATATCTCAAAGACCGCGGAACATAATTATGTATGAAATTACAGCAACTAAACATGTAGAATACTAAGGTGCAACTTGAAAATATGCAAGAAAAAAGAGTATCTTCGTAGCCACCTTCCCTATATATATCCCACATCAGTTTTTTAGTCTATCTGCACGTACATCTGTTTTTATAGATGGTTATATGTCCTGAGCGGGTTACTAATGTAAATATGACATTTTATGTTATTACAACAAAACATAATGGTCAAATGTATAATGTTGTTTTATGCAGGAGGACAGGTGTTGGATAGTTTATAAGGGGGAGGCTGTTTTAAGGCAGCATTCTCTGCCCTTTAAGTATATCCTTTGATCCTTTAAAACTGCAACATGTAATTAGGGGTTAGTAAGTGTTATTTGCATAGATGCTCCGCTGTACCAATGAGCTGAGTCCCACCAAACTAAACTATTTCCTACGAATTAAAATGACTTAAAAACCTTTGTCAATAATAAATGGTAAATAGCAATGACAACTTTGCCCATACGCCAGTTTGTACACAACGCAATTTACACTGATCTAATGGAATTAATATCGAGTTTACTGCTCCTCAGCTTAATGGGGTAGAGCGTATATGATAATATCATTTGTTGCTAAATGTTTTAAGTAGTTTAAGAAGAGCTGTTATTTGACGAACCTGAATTAGTGGACATCACTTGCATTAATTTCATACGTCTGCTTGATGGCTCTGTGATCCCTGAAAATCACTGGAAGACATCACGGATCACCAACCGACTCAAAATTCTCATTTGATGCTCTGTGAAATTCTGACAACCAGATATATATATTTTTGTTATTTTGAACGATGCATTTCAT
>OZ012694.1:14050679-14131779 GCA_963942565.1 Maea johnstoni
TTAGATTTACATTTAAGTTTTAACAAATCATTTCAAATACCGAGGATATGTTAATAATAATCAAGTCACCTGTCCAGGTCACCTGGAATCTCTAGGAATGAGAGAAAGACTTAATACGTCTTAGTGTCCACAGACTTTATTCTATGAACCAATCGTTGCTTTAAAAGAAATGCTTACTTATAAATCTTACTATTAATATCACCAATATGAAAAGTCTTGAATCTGTAAACAATAATTTGCCATATACAGGCGAGGAAATTCCACCTCATCTTCTTCCTATCCCTAAGCAATAACACAGTGCTGTTTAGGCTATCCATATCAAGTCAACAGCGCTGCGTCGTATCTGTAACCAAAAACACCCTTACTGTTCGATGACAAAATCACCACACAGTCAGTTCCAGATATATACGAATGCAGGGTAAAAGCTTACAGCACGCCAAATATACAGTATCAGGGCCAGCATCGCGAAAACACCTTCGGGTAAAACTTAGCAGTCATAAAACATTGATTTTATGTGATGATGCGACTAAACTCACACTAAACTAGCAACTGTAACACACATATGATACATATGGTATGATATGATACATGGTAAAGGCTAAATGAGCGAAGTAATTATATACCATAATTACTAAATAGGATACACAGTTACTGCCTACCGAGTTTAGTAGGCCGACCAATGCTGGTATAGAATCAAACCTCTATGTGATATACAGTGATTTCCGAGGTCCTGCAATATTGTGGTTACTGGAATAGGTAGTAGGTAACACATCGTTATGACTAGATACGTTTTTCAGGACTCGATCCGCACCTGTTCCTGCGGAGTGATTCAACTAGTGATGCAAGCTTTCCACATGCCACGGCACTGGAGACCAAACTCAGCATGGCACACCCTATACTCTCATTTTCTTTAGCAAGGATATACTCTATCAATAGGAAGATATACGCATACGACGCATATATATATATATATATATATATATATATATATATATATATATATATATATATATATATATATATATATATATTGATTTTTAATTGGCTCAATCCTGATTATTTTCTGGCTGGAGAGAGAATCTCCAGATTTAGTTTTTGCTGCGTCCCAAGGCAGGACTCCTCAGGGCAAACTTAAACTCCAATCTGACACTCAGTTATTCGACATTGAGGATGTCCTACTAGCTATGGCGAGATGGGACCTTATGAATCTCTCTCTTCATGAGGGCAGGCCTGTTTTCCACTAGTTATTATAGGGTATTGTGCGCCCTATAAAGCGGGTATTAATGCCTGCCAGTCGCGGGGCGGGACCGTACCAAACTCATAGTGATTCGAAAAGCGGCCCGTCCGTCATCCGGCGACCCAGGACAAATTAATTATGACACACAGGTAATAGTGTGTCAGATGTTATCTACAGGAAACTTTCTCAAATCCTCCAACATTTCACTACTAAGTGACCTGACCACAGTATCCTAGCTGTCATCGGTTGACAGGCGACTTAACGCATGGTCAAACACCCACACTGCCAAGCACCCTTCACGGTAAATCTGACAGCTCAGGCGGCCGGGACGGATCGGACAACTATGTACCCAAAATGTTCTCTAGATGGACACTTAATGTTGTATTCAGCAACAAATGAGTTGGAAAGTGGCCAATTAATCATTTTCTATGCACAGCCCGCGTTTGGCGCGGTTTTGCGGTTTTTGGAAAATCGTCTGGTTTGATCGTGACGTCATCGTGTCGCGTCCAATCAGCGCTCGCGTAGCACACCTGTGACGTGTTTTGTGGAGGGAGAAAAGACTATCAGACGACATCTCTGTCAGGTGTGAACTTTGAGGAAGAAGTGTCAGAGTTCTCCTCCTAAACCCCAAACAAACCAGTAGGTGGCACTAGCGGGGAGCGCTCGTCTTCAATATGGTTATCACTGATAAAATGGCGCTCAGTGGTGGGTGGAGCAGTGCTTGCATTCAGCTCCGCCGTCACGCAGTTCTGTTGATGGCGACCGACAATGAAACGATCCACTCGCGAAAAACCCACTTTAATTTTCTAGATTCGTGCAAGTTAATAGGCGTATGATTGGCTTATAAGGGTTGCGGGCATCCCTGACAGTTAAGGCCACTCCAAGAAAGTGAGGATTACGGGCCTGGCTCAAATCTAAACTCATAACACCGAAATGTTCACTTTAAACTTTGGAAGTATCGAGTAGTTATAACAGTAGTCAACACTTTGTAAATAACGACACACAGATATTTTTTGTGTGTGAGTACGTAGTTTGTACCCCACAAAGAACCTTTTTACATATGCGGTTTTTTACTTCGAGAAGTTCGAGGGGGTGTTATTTACAATCTTGAGAACTCCAGTGACTTGTATGGAAGGCCAAAGTGGACAAAAAGAGCATTTTCTAATATTAATAAATGATTTATTAATATTAATAAATGATTTATTAATATTAATAAATGATTTATTAATATTATTAAATGATTTTCTAATATTATTAAATGATTTATTAATATTAATAAATGGCATGATTTATTAATATTAATAGATGATTTTCTAATATTAATAAATGATTTATTAATATTAAGAAATGATTTATTAATATTAATAAAACATTTATTAATATTAGAAAATGCTCTTTTTGTCCACTTTGGCCTTCCATAGACTTGGCCACTACCGCAACATAGCAGCAAACACAGGCATGACTGCTGGCATTCGTGCTTCTCCCCGTAAGACTTGAAGTTAACCATTTAAATTTCTTTTTTTGATCATGCAATATCTTTTCCCAATTCTCTTAAGATTTTTGTAACAATACCTAGTTCAAGATTCAACAATTTTACATATATATATCTGACTCCTTTCGATTTAGTTAAGATCTAATTCTACTTCTTGTAGGTTTTAAAACGGGATAAGAAAAGGGTTCCCCAATATTGGTATCTAGTTACGAGTTCAGGTCTTTAAACGATAGCTGAAAAGCTCTTGTATTTCGGCAATATAACGTTGCCAATGTATCGTGCAGCCCCGGTCCGCCAGAACCCTTCTTAATAATTTACCATATTTCACCACCTGCGAAGATAGAACTCCTAGAGATAATTAAAGAAACCAATTAAGGTGAAGCAAATCACTCGAGTCATATAATTAAATGAATGTTCATAACGGCAGGGGTCGTTGAAATTGGTGTAATAATTGTTTTTATAATTATCGCTTAAGTTGCATGTACATTTGGCCTCCTCGCATGCTGACAGTACTGGTTATTATTTATTAAGGTGCAACCAGGAACGGAGGTGATTAATCAAGGTGATCCCATAGGTGCTATACTGAAACAATCAGAACGAAACACTGCCAGCTTGCCAAAACCTGCTCTGCCCTGATGGCCGAGTGGTCTAATGCATTGACACTGACTGCTCCATGTCTCTCACCACTGAGGGCCTGCCCTAATGGCCGAGTGGTCTAAGGTATTGCCACTGATTGCTCACTGTCTCTCACCGCCGAGGACCTGCCCTAATGGCCGAGTGGTATAAGGAATTGCCACTGAGTGCTCGCTGTCTTTCACTGCCGAGGAACTGCCCTGATGACCGAATGGTCTAATGCATTGCCACTGACTGCTCCCTATCTCTCACCACTGAGGGCCTGCCCTGATGGCCGAGTGGTCTAAGACGTTGCCACTGACTGCTAACTATCTCTCACCACTGAGAGCCTGCCCTGATGGCTGAGTGGTCTAAGGCGTTACCACTGACTGCTTGCTATCTCTCGCCACAGAGGGCCTGCCCTGATGGCCGAGTGGTCTCAGGCATTGCCACTGATTGCTCGCTGTCTCTCATCACAGAGGTCCTGCCCTGATGGCCGAGTTGTCCAAGGCGTTGCCACTGACTGCTCCCTGTCTCTCACCACTGAGGGCCTGCCCTAATGGCCGTGTGGTCTAACGCATAGCCACTGACTGCTAGCTGTCTCTGACCACTGCGGGCCTGCCTCGATAGCCGAGTGGTCTAAGGCGTTGCCACTGACTGCTAACTATCTCTCACCACTGAGGGCCTGCCTTGATAGCCGAGTGGTCTATTAAGGCGTTGCCACTGACTGCTGGCTGTCTCTTACCACTGAGGGCCTGCCCTGGTGGCTGTGTCACAGGTCTAAGGCGTTGCCACTGACTTCTTGCTGTCTCTCACCAATGAGGGCCTGCCCTGATGGCCGTGTGATCTAAAGCGTTGCTACTGATTGCTCGGTGTCTCTCACCTTTGCCCGGTTTGAATTCTGCCCGGACCATGTGAGAAAGTTAGATGGTGGTTTTTATACATCGGTTTCCTCCACCACTCACATCTGACTAGTCTCAAATAAGCCAAATATTGCACAATGCGTGACAATAGTCGAAATTCCAATGATAACTAATAATACAATCATTGCCTTCATATGTGTCATCGATATCAGCATCTTCATATCGGCCATCTCCATATGTGCATCGCAAGCATCATCTCCATAACCATCATCTTCATATTTGTCACCACAATCATCCTATTCGCTACCGTCGCAATTATCATTCTCATATATGTCATCGCGATATTGACACTACTATTTTGTTGTTGTTGTTTTTTCAGATGCCAATGGCACTATCAAGGAGCTGGTATTTCCTAAAGCGCTGGATCTTGACCGTCCCAAGAGAGCCCGGACCACATTCTCCGCCGAGCAGCTCTATCACCTGGAACGGGAGTTCCAGCGGAATCAATATCTAGTCGGAAGAGACAGAACGGGGTTGGCGGACACACTAAAACTCTCAGAAACACAGGTACATATGGATTTGGAATTTCGTTTTCCGTCACCTTTTCTGCCATATTGCAGTTATGTTGTGACTAGCCAGTTGTAACTGTAGGAGGAAACCGGAGTACCCGGCGAAAACCACCGCCTTAGTCACTGGCAACTTTCTCCCATGCCCCGGGTGGAATTCGAACACAGACAGCGGTGACATAGGTATGGAGAAAGGGGGCACCTATCGTTGACTCTGTTCTTTAGTCTAGTTCTCTGGCCCACTTCACTACTGAGGTTGAGTATGTCGGTTTATTTCGATTATGTGTTCTTGAATTGTAGTTTAAAGATAGACATTGTAAATGTAAATATAACGTACACATGTAAATTGTATTATTTTGTACATGTAAGTACAGTCAATGATAATACGATACGACAATCACACGGCATACTGAACTTGTTACAATTAAGCGTTTATAAAGTGACATTTTTCGGCCAAGAACCACAAATCCATCTTTTAAAATGCACCATGCCGAACGCGTTCGTCTAGGAGTATATTGTATTACAGATTTTAAGTGTGAATCGCAATTGTTTGTATGCCCAAAGTTCATAAACTTGGCTATAAACAAGTCTTGGGGCAGAATGGCTTCTCTCGATTTCTGGAAATATAATATTGTTGTTATTTCACTAATTAGGTATATAAAGTGTCTCAGTCAAGTCAAGGAATATGAAAAACTGAACATTGACTTGCATGCCTTTCTTGTAAGAGATAGGTAACAATGGCACCTGCCCATGTGATTTATATATAACAATTACTGACACTCGAACTAGTTTCCCTGCTTCTGAATGTCTTAACCCTTTCATGCATGTAGCAGTCAAAAGAGCCCTGACTATATGGCTTATATCTTTGTGACTAGAGCACTTTTTGTAAAATATTTGAAGGAGTAATGTTCATCAGAACCCAACCTATAAATCACCTTCAAATATTTTGTGAATCTATGATTGATTTCAAAGTTATATTCAAAAGTATCATAAGTCCAAACGACATCTGTCAAAAAAATCTCCAGGGATGAAAGGGTTAAGTATGGGGTGTGACATTGATATTCAATCATAGACATCTTCCTCACACGAACAGCGTTGTTATAGATGTAGATGGTCCATACTTAGCAACGTCATTACTACCACGTAAGCGCGCTCAGGAAATGACCTATAATGTGCTTGCATGACGAATATTTGAAAGTATCTTTGGCAGCCAGATATGGTTTCCTTTAAAGTTTTTGTTAACATGGTTTAAAGTAAAATCTAATGTAACTTTTCGATGTGGAAATTGGTCACCTCAAATGACATGCTGCATAAAGTAGTTGCAAAAAGGCACAGCGGCGAATTCGTTTTATTTGCAATGCTAGTTGTATTGACTCTCCAACTAGTCACCTTTATATATGATTTTTTGTATGCCAAATGCTATGTAATACACATCGTACTAGACCGAATAAAATCAAATCAAATCAAATCAAATTAAATTGAAACACAATCACTTATATACACAGGGCGACAATACAATACATGCACGTATTATCAGATTCTAAAGATAAAATTGAGAGAAGCGACTGTCACATTTGTACTTTATATTCACCAATTTCCCCTGAGTGCAGATCGGCCAGGGTGCAATCTTTGAGCCATTAACTGGTGCCTCTGCAGTTCAAAGCCAACCTTTATCCTCGTATTGCTGCTTTGTATATGATGTAGTCTATTGTACCGCTCACAATCTCTATGGAGCAATTCAATTATTAAAAATATAATCCTCGACCTTCCGAAAATGACACGAATATAATACATTACATTGCCAGGAGAACTGGAAAATTGGAGAAGTAGAACAACTGTCTATCTCGCAGGTCCGCTGGGGCCTGTGACTATTGTGTGGAAAGGAAAGACTCACTCTCAGTAGTAGTAGTAGTAGTAGTAGTAGTAGTAGTAGTAGTAGTAGTAGTAGTAGTAGTAGTAGTAGTAGTAGTAGTAGTAGTAGTAGCAGCAGCAGCAGCAGCAGTAGTAGTAGCATCGGTCGTAGTGATGATGGTCGTAGTAGTAGTAGTAGTAGTAGTAGTAGTAGTAGTAGTAGTAGTAGTAGTAGTAGCAGTAGTAGTAATATTTATTGATCATGTCATACAACCTGAACGATACATTTACAATGATAAATATAAATAAATTGCAACATGACTATGGATATCAAGCCCGACCATACTTTCTTACTGGGTGAAACTTATAATACCATGTTAACTTCTGTATTTCAGGTCAAAGTTTGGTTCCAAAACCGGCGAACAAAATACAAGCGCGACCAGGTACGAGAGGCAGAGGTCCGGCACGCAAATGCTGAGAGTATCGCCACGTGTAACATCCTCAAGCTCCTGCAGACGACGACAGCGCCCTCTAGCGCCTGCCCCCCGCTCCCGCCCCCTCTCTGCCCCTCAATGCCAGGCTTCTTCACGCATGCGCTCAGCGGACACTACAACAGCTTCGGCAACTGAAACATTACTTGTCTCCACGACTTGTTAATAACTTTAACTATTTCATCACCTTCGTTATATGTGGAGAATAATTTGTCCTACAATATGGACGATTATTTGTACAGGAAATCCGCGTATAATCACAGCTCAGCGTTTGGTGAATTCCAGGATAAACACGTTAGATACTTCCACAGATGACTAAAAACAAGTGGATATGAAACCAGCCGATTAACCTGAACAGGCTGGCTGCGGCGGAAAGCCCAAAAGTCGTGTTCTGCGCATGGTGACGTGCAAGTTTCATTGGTCTTTGTCTCCTAGTGACGTCACACTTATGCTAGATTCCAGACCCCTGTCATAGCCAGGCCTTCAACTCAGCGCATATAGTATTTGGTCTCTCGCTACAAATCTATTCTTTTTCTCATCTAAGGTATATTCAACTACAGCTCAGCGTGTGGTGAATTCCAGGCTAGATAATTTGTGCTCAGATGATAAGGTCATTTGTCTACGGCTATAGACAAACTGGTATTTGTGGAATTTGGAATTTCGTTTTTATCACGTTTCTGCCGTATATATGAAAAGTCGTGAATAGCCAGTTGTAAGTGATTAAGGAAAGCAGTACCCGGCGAAAACCACTGCTTTACCCCAACTCACTTGCAAATTTCTCCCCTGCCCCGGCCGAGTAGTGGTGAAAGTATCGATTATTATCCTTACGTATGTATAAAAGTATCATGGCAATGGCTTCACGCGAAAAAGGCAACACGTGATCGGTGATTTCCAGTGCCCGATACGAGACGGTATATTGCTGATCATGGTTAGGACAGGTTCTAGAGTGGTATTACCTTGAATTGTTGCCCGTAGCCCTGTCGTACGAAAAGTTTCATGTATGACAAATACGTGCCATGAAAATTTAATTCATGGAAATTTCTTGGAAATTTCATTTTCATGCATGAGCATATGAATTTTCCATGCATGAAAATGGCATTTTCATGCATAAAAATGAAATTTTGCTCCTCGCATGATATTTTCCCCCCAGATGTTTTCATGGGTAATTGGGCTGTACATGACTTCATGCATAGAATTCTCACCCATGAAAATTTTGGGGCAAACTCTTCATTTTCATGCATGACCATCCAATCAATTAATGCTTATGGAATTCAGCCTATAAAGCTGAATTTCCATGGGTTTCAAGTTCACATATTCGCACCTTATACTTCCGGCAGTAGCGCTTGAGATTCAGTTTATCACATCTATCATACCTGGAGGTCGCACCCTACAGTTTATGGTTATCTGACCTACCGTTAGGTGTCGCTGCAGCAATATCAAAATCAACACGTCTAAAGGCTGACTAATAGGACAGCAGTCATATTACCTCTAATGTGGTTAGAATAAGGTACGCAGGGAAAGAAATACTTTATTTCACAGCCTGCAGTAACTCTAGAATAACTATTTGTACCAAAATATACGAAATTGTCACTTTCCATCATGGTTTGAAAAAGTATCTAAATAGGGAAAGTGTAAGAAATACAACAAAACGTATTTTAACTCATCCCCAAAATTGTCAGAACTTCGTTTAAACTGTTTTGAAGAATTCTAGATTGATTGCATCATGCAATCATTTCAGTCTCGTTTTCTCAAATAGTTTGCTTTGAACCTCTTGATAAAAAATAACCAATTAAGTTATTATGTTTGGCGCTGTATATCATCATGTAAGAGAAGTTAACACAGCAAACCTTGCCATTGTTAGTTTAACTACATATAGGTGTGTACGTACGGACCAGGTAGAAGGCAACACGCCATTCGTTATTATCCAAGCTCTATTTTAGTTATATCGTTACATATCTGTGGTAGAATTAGCAAATATTTTGGTAATTGGTATCAGTAATCAGTAAACGTCCTATGGCTTTGGAAATCTGTAGAGAGGGTGTTGACTTTTTAGTACAATGGAACTTGTGTTTTAATATAGATTAAAACACAAACACGTTCAATTAAACAGCAATATGGTGTGGCCTGCCTTCAAGGTATAAATATAACGTATGTGTGTTGCCTCTTCGTGTTTATGTACGGCAAATATCTTACGGTGAATCAGTTGCGAGCTTGCCCTATAATGTCGAAATATTTCCCACAGAGAAGTGATTCTTGTTACGCATTTGGTCACCACCGAGTCCGGTTGTCCTCTTTGGGTGATTTACACATCTTATCAAAACGTTGTAAGTATATACTGACAGTGATGTTTGGTTTGAAGCGATATATATATATATATATATATATATATATATATATATATATATATATATATATATATATATATATATATATATATATATATATATATATATATATATATATATGTATATATATATATATATATGTTGGGAACAAAGATTTATCATGAGGTTGGCAAAATTCCCCTTGTAATGACTCCAAAATGAACGTAATCAGTATTTTAACAAGGGTACATGTATTAGGTAATTTTACCTTTTTCTTCCTTTGACTACCTTTGATCGTTTGTGGTTTACCAAAACACCATGGCTTTGGTTACATAGATGGATATACATATCTCACTCCTTTGATATGTTAAGTGCTTTGTCGTTAGTAACAAAAAGGTATTTATTATTTGAAAAGTCTTTTGATACTCATGTTCTATATGTAGATAACACAATCATTGCCAACTCTGATGATAGAACGAACTTGTACACATGTTAAATAACACTTTTTATCTCAAAGCACTCACTGTTTTTCTTGTTTATTCTTTTACGCTGCCCTGGTTGCCCTAGATCTTTTCATGTTTACAGCTTTGACTATTTTTTTTCTGAGCTGCGCTTGCCTTTATTACTCAGAGTACTATTACATTGGGATGTTCTTGCAAATATGGCTGGCAAAAGATGGCACCACCGCACATTCGTCCACGGAGCGTTTGTAGGTAAAGACAAAGTTTTGAACTTCTGCATATGTTTCCTAGTAAGTGTAGTTCTACTCGAGTTAATGCAAAATCACACCTTTTAATCTTCTTAGACAGAATTAACAGACGCATATGATAAAAGGAAAACACAAGGTTGGGTGTAAATTTTCCTAACAAATAGTCAAATTTATGGAAACACTTAATTTGGAATGATTTATGTTTAAGCCTATGTTTTAACTTCGACATTCGTCGTTTTTATGATCAGGTCCCAGGTCCTATTTTTTCAAATCGATTATGCCTAAAATGAAATATATCTAAATTATATGATGTTTACCATAGCAGCTTTAACACTCATATCTTGAAGTCCATTTACGCCAAGCCTCAAAATAGAGTACTAGACACTCTAAAAATTTTTCACCATATCTCAGGTCTCAAAGTAAATATTGAAAAAACTAAGGTTGTACAGCTAGGTGCAGCAGGGGATGGCAGGATGATAAGCTTAGATAATGGAAAATTGGAACTCACAGATGAGTTTGTGCTATTAG
The DNA here is from genome assembly GCA_963942565.1 of Maea johnstoni. Taxonomy (NCBI): domain Eukaryota; kingdom Metazoa; phylum Annelida; class Polychaeta; order Spionida; family Magelonidae; genus Maea; species Maea johnstoni. Next base: position 14,061,353 of record OZ012694.1, read on the forward strand.
GCATACATTTTAATACAAGAGAATTAAATAAGATAACAGATAACAATTGTAGATTAAAATTCCCAAAGATGAACATTTTTTTGAGACAATGGAAAAGAAGAAGATTAACTCTGAACGGTAAAATCTCAGTTTTTAAAAGTTTAGCCTCTAGCATGATAACTCACATCCTGCTGTCCCTGCCGGATCCATCTCCAACACTTCTAGAAGAACTTGAGAAAATGACAAATGACTTTCTATGGGGAATTAAACCACCCAAATTTAGAAAGGAAATTCTAGAATACCCCCATGAGTTAGGTGGATTACAACTGCACAATCCAAAAAGATTCTCAACCTCACTCAAATTAACATGGCTAAGAAGAATAATTTCAACTGATAGTGGATGGACCAATTTAGCTCTAGCATATGAAATAGACAAGTGTTGGATGTATGGTAACGAATTTACTGCACAAAAAATAAACACAACAACTAACAGATTTTGGAAAGATGTTATCCAATCAATTACTGATTTGAGGAAGGTATTAACACCAGTGTCAGATCAAGACTATCTATGCTGGCCTCTACGATCAAACACTAAAATTACCCTTAATAAAAAACCCACAAAAAAAAGAATGTTTGGATGGTGGCAGATTTACTAGATAGGTCTTGGGAAATAATGACTAAAGAGGAAATAGAAAGAACAAAAGATGTTACTTTAAACTTCTTAGAATACATGTCTATTAAACAGAGTATTAAAGGTTTCATTAAAAATGCAAAAAAACAGACAGAAAATACAGGACCTTATAGACCCTATTTATTAAACATAGTGTTTTCAGAGAAAAAGGGATGCCAGCATATTTATAGAAAAACAGGACAATATGGAAATAAACTATTAACTGAAATATCTCAAAAATGGGAAATAGATCTCTTACGAAACATTGAAGCAGAAGATGTAAAACAATCAATCAGAATATTTAAAAAGACAACTAGAAATATGTACCTCTGGGATATTCAATATAAAATTTGGTTTGGAAGAGTGGCAACAAACTCGAGACTTTTTCATATGAACATAAAAGACTCTGACAACTGTGAATACTGCCAGCAAAGAGAATCAAATGTACATGCCTTTATTCTATGTGAAAGAGCTCAAAATCTATGGTCAGACATCACAACCTTTCTAACAGAAATTGGATATAGGAACTTCAGACTAGAACATCAAATCTTAATTTTTGGAGATGCAGAAATGGATTACCTCTTCAACATAATTATCATTATTGCCAAAAAACTGATATATCAAAATAGAGGTAAGATAAAATATTTACTCTTTAATACACTTTAAGGCATTACTTGAAATGGCAAGAGAGTCAGAAGAGGTATATGCCAATGAAAATGATAAGATCGAGCAGTATGAGAGAAGGTGGGAGAAATATCTTAGACTATAGTACGAACTATATATACCACACATAATATAGACAAATATTTGATAGCAGCAACTCCTGTGTCGTCTACTAGTTCAATAATTCCTCCTGTGTTGTAATGTGCGTAAAAAAAGGAGGCAAGTATCATCATATGTATAATATATAGATAAGATTTATTTCCATGTAAGATACTGTATTTATTGTGATAATAGTCTGTAAAATATTTGTTCAGTTATATATTCTTTGTTCTTGTTATAATATTGAAAAACAAAATAAATGAACTATGGATGATCCAGAGTTCTTCAAAAACAAAAAAAAGCCTCAAAATACCAGTGTATATTATTATTGATTTTACATTGCATAATAAAAAGTAAAGTCCTACGCTATTTTTGCCTAAAATGGACAATATAATCATCTTTAGTTATGTCATTGCTACTCGCTCGCTCGGTCCATTACGCCTTAATCGTCCTATAATCCGCCAGAGGGCGACACAGCGGTGCATCATGGGACACATGTTGATGAACACGCCAAATTGTTGCCACAGGAAGTGGGGGCAGTACCACATAGTGGGCACGCAATATGCAAATTGATAGTGCTGCCATCTATTGGCAATGAAGGTTACTAACTGAAACCATATTATGTTCTGCAATTATCAGTTCAACCAACTGCGGTCAGGTGGCGCAACGGCTTCATCTCTTCAACGCTTAGGGTAATATCTAATAAGGGTTTATTGGTGAATATAGGGCCATTTAGAGATTTTTGCATATTTAAAAAGCCTACACCCTTATTGTAATAATCTCACCAACTGTGACTGTCCAGAACGTCACTGAGCAGAATCAGAGGCATAATAACCTCCCATAGGCCTGCACATAGACGGCAAACGTTGTTGGCTCGTTTCCTTATATTGAATATCACCAAACCATGGTTGCTTCAAACAGGAGCTTTGATTGTCAAATGTTAACAGATTTGCCTGAAATCTGATACACAAATAGCTATGAAAATCTCGGAGCCAAGGACATGTATTTATTGACTTGGTTGAAAAACTATGAAGTCACACAGTTTGAATGGAGCAAAGGTTTGAGAAAATGTAATACTCTCCTCTCCGTATTGAATATTTTCTCCACACTTCATAAAACTTGAAAACACTATGCACGTTTTTTTCATTTTTCGACCACAAAAATGTACACCCTGCTGGGAGGGTACATTAGTGATCATTAATGTATTCCCTTTTCAAAGACTTTTCAGCAAATTTGTAATTTGTAGAGGCTTGAGTCTCAAACAAAGGCGAGGTAGAGGAAACCCTTAATTAAAATAACCCCCACATGCTCTTTCAGGAGCTAATCTATTTGATGATGTAACATCAATCATTCATTTAAATGAATAATTCTCACCGACACGTTGGCTAGGAGTCGTGCCGAGGCGGTTGAGCGAGATCTACTGGTTGCGTATACGATGACCACATTAGTTAGAACTAGTGGAGCACTACAAAAATAACATACTTTTACATTCCATTTGTGAATACTTTTCTTGAATTTTGGCAAATAGAAGGAAAAAAATACTTTCAATAAATTGAATCACACTTATCAGAAAGAATTCGTAATTAGGAGGTTTATTCTTGAAAACATCGGAATAACTTAAGACATTATATATGAATGTAGAAATCTAGGAATAAACGACCTCATTATTTTGATTGATTGCGAAAAAGCTTTTGACAGTTTAGAATCGGATTTCATTTTGCAATCACTTAACATATTGTAGAGTCTTTACCAACAAAACGAAACGGTTTGTGGGAATTTTTTCAAACTTAATTGGTACTGCTGCCATCTATAAGCAATACGATTAACCAACTGAAAAAGCATTGTGTGCTGCAATGACCAACATACTGCTGTCAGGTAACGCATGTGTACATCTAGTTGAAATGATTGCTCACAAATGACCCAATTGTTTGTGAATGTAGTGTTTCAAGGTTTATTTCACAGAGAAGTACAACTGTTATATTTGCTGTGTTGCTCAGCCATTGCCAGAATGAATAGGGGTGGTCACTGGCTATCAACGATAAGTAAGACAGGGTAAGTGACAAGGGAGTGTGCATTAACTGTAGGGGAGCAGTAATTGTTCTCCAATATCACTGTGAAAGTCAGTGATGACAAAGAGATGGCAAACACAAATGAGCATCCCAAATATACCAACCCAGAATCGTGTAAAATCTTTGGGGGTAAAACACATGCATACTGCCTTCAAACAAACCTCCTCTAAACATTAAGAACCGAGGACTATCAACCTTCATAAATGTGGAGGTAAGAGGAATTCAAAAAGAAGGGTATTACCATTTTAAAAAATTGCTGCTCCGTTCAAATATTGTGACCATTTCTTTTTGAATTTTGCCAGAAATTAGAGAACAGTGTATTTCCAAAACTTCGGAGCAAAGTCAAAATTGAAAAATATGTGACGTATATTCCTCCAAAATACCATAGTAAACTTAAGTATAATAATGATACTACTACTACTACTACTACTACTACTACTACTACTACTACTACTACTACTACTACTTATAATAGTAATAGTAATGATAATAATAATAATGAAATAATAATAATAATAATAATAATAATAATAATAATAATAATAATGATACTACTACTACTACTACTACTACAACTACTACTACTACTACTACTACTACTACTACTACTACTACTACTACTACTACTACTACTACTACTTCTACTACTACTAATAATAATAATGATAATATTAGTAAAAATAATGATAATAATAATGATGATAATAATACTAAAAATGATAATTCTACTGAATGATGACCATCATTATTCTATTGTTGTTCCAATTCGCAAAACTTGTTTGAATAACTACTTTGTGTGGCGAATCTCAGACATTGCTATATATAGACACCTTTATAGAACCACCGTGCCATGTAAGGGCCTAGGTAAGTAACCTTGCCAGCTCCATCCCTCACCAGATACTAAAATACTCCAAGGGAAATTGGCAGATACTCCTAAGCTCGCTGCGTTGACGTCATTGTGATTTTCTCCGGATTTGAACTAGTGCTACACTACTTGTAGATCATCAGTGGTTCCCCACCTAACCCAGCTTTCGGAACTTGCTGATATAACATAACATCTGTTTCGCTTCCTGTGGTGGAAATCTCCTAATGTAGAACTCACAACCTGCTCCTTATTAGGTCTTAATAGCTTTCTAGCCCCACTCGTGAGACGACGGTATAACAACAACAACAGCAACAACAACAACAACAACAACAACAACAACAACAACCACAACAGCAACAAAAACAACACTCACCTGCTCCTTACTAGGACGTAATAGCTTTCTTGCCCCAGTCGCGAGACAAGATAACAACAACAACAACAAAAACAACAACAACAAGCGAAATATATTCCATAAAAACAAACACGTTCTATATTTGTTTAAAGCCTAGTAAATCAACTTCACTAAAAAAACATTCGTCATGCCACTATATTTACAATCCTGCTATTTCACACAGACAATGTCCAGATACATCAATCAATAGGATTTTAAGGAAAAATTTAGAGCAAAGTATCGAACGATACAGTTTAAACTATGCCATAAAATATTCGGCGTTTTTCTAGATAGGCTTTCAAATGTAATACTGTATAAGAAGTGTTGGTTAGTTTTATGGATTCAACACCTTTCCATTTGGACACACAAACTTATCAAAGTACAGAACGAGATATTTCAATAAGAAAAAAGAAAAAGAAAAAATAATATTGAGATAATCCTTACCCTTTGTTTACTTTATTTGTTTGCTTCCTACAGATAGAGTTAGTACAATACTAATATATATCTATCCATCTTTTCATCCACATACATACATACATACATACATACATACATTCAGCATACATACATACATACATACAGCATACATACATACATACGTACGTACGTACATACATATATACATACATACATACATACAACCATACGTACGTACGTACGTACACACACATACATACATACATACATACATACATACATACATACATACATACATACATACATACATACATAGTACATACTTACATACCTACATACATACCTACATACATACGTGTCATGCATGACAGCACACAAAGACAAAACAGCATACATGTATTCAAACCTAGTAATGTACGCACAGTCATCCATATGTACGAGTAAAAGAGAAGCAGGTGATGCAAATGATTAATTGAGCCTCTTCCCTGTGAGCGAAGGCGCCGGTGTCTCTACTGCAGGAAGTTTACCTAGACCAATTTCCATTCCTTCAAACGATCGTGGCCACCGCAAACCGCTAGTATTATTAATGAGACCACCACAGAAATACTAATTGAGTAATTATCTTTCAGAGATATTGAGAAATTGATGGGATTGTGTTCACACCCCTCAACAGTTATCAAATGTGTTATTTACGTAGGGTGAATATATATATATATATATATATATATATGTATATATCTATACATATATATATATATATATATATATATATATATATATATATATATATATATATATATACATATATATATATATATATATATATATATATATATATATATATATATATATATATATATATATATATATATATATATATATATATATACATGTATATATATATATATATATATATATATATATATATATATATATATATATATATATATATATATATATATATATGTATATATATATATATATATATATATATATATATTCGTTATCCAAATTCGTTTATTTTCATTTTAAAAATAAATAAAATAGACATACAAAATAACTTGTATACGGTATCATAATAGTAATTGTACCTTATCTAAGTATTTATATCATAAAGGTAAAAGCCTCCATATAACACAAATTTAGACGCACTGGATGACTACATGTATGTTTCTACAGTACATACATTGCCTTGTTTTCTTTATACTGTGTTTAATAAGTATCTAGTCAATGAAATTACAATCGCATTCTTGTTTTGTTATGCATGTCTCCCATTTCTTCTCATACATACTATTAGAAACTTAGCTGTATAATATCAAGTGCTATGTATGGCTTGTATTGTCCAAATCTCCTATTTCAAGAGTGATGAAAAGGAAAACTGAGTCACATAGGAGCTTTTGATTATAATGCTATCCAGACAAGAAAAAGACAGGACAACCATGCACCTGTGGACAGGATAGTTTTAGAGTGGTAAACGAGACATCAATTTGCCATAGATAGGACCTCTAATTCACAAAGACTCACTCGCTCTGCTTTCCCTTTAGTATTCATAGACTTTAAAGCACCTGATAGCTGTTTGAACTTTAATGTACCATACCCCTTCAAACTTTAAAACTTCACAATTTAAAAGTGTACACAGCAACTGTACACAATAGGGTCTATGTAATTCCTGCATACAACATTTACCCATTGCACATGTTATCTCATATTTCATAATTTAGTAATACCTATAGTCAAATCTAGTTGTTTATGTGTTACACGTAAGAGTGTTGCACCTCTATATCAAATGCCATATAAGGAGATAAGTAATTAAAGGGGGGAGGGGGGGGGGGGTGGTAGGGTCAAACCTGCTCATGAATATCAATTGATCATAGTTTGGAACTTGTCATTTGTTGACCGTGATTTGACGACATTTTCGAAGGTTATTCCTTTTGCCTATTCCACGATATAAATATTCATTAACACGTAGGTAGTTCTATGATATTTTTATCTTTGTAATAAGTAGTAGATATTTGTTTATATGTTGTAAGTTTTGGAGGAAATGTCAGAACTGGTGCTTAGTATCTATCCAAGGCCGAAACTAAAATGTCTTGAGAAGATACTATAGGTAGCTACAGACTGCTCATGAAAATGTGTTTTTGATATTGACAGGAAAACATTTTTTGAAATCTTAAATCACTTTTATTCATTTTTCAACATGTCAATAAGTACAGGGTACAATTAGGTTTCACTTTGTGGAGCAGCCGATACCTAAGCAATATAGCATGTGTATGTCACATTTTAAATAGTGAACCAATGTTACAGATCTGTATATAAGTGTTTTAGTTATGTAGAGCCCAATTTTTCATAAGTACTCTTTAGAAAGGAGCAGTTCAACCCAAATTGATTCTTTCTCCCCTTCATGCAAAACCTGCATTTTTCTTGAAATTAAAACTTCTCCATATCATTTCAAATCAAGACTTCTTGTGATTTCCTTCCTCTTTTCATTGAATTGTATATAACCTTTTAGTAGGTAGAATGATGCTATTAATACCAAATGTTTTTCTAACTCACCTACTAATTTCTTTGTATCAGTTATCTTGAAGTCATCAATATCAAGTGGTACCATCCAGTTTTCAACATTACACCTGTCTTGATTCATTACAATTAAGTAACACATGTTTCAAACTGTCTTTCTCTTGTTTACACATTGAACATAAGCTTGCGTTTCTATTTCCCGTCTTATGAAGAGTTCTGAATTGGATGTATTTTAAATAAGAATATTGATTATTTAGATGATGTAAGCTGAAGGAACGTGATAAGTCAAAGGTTCCTATCCTAATATAGGTTTTTCTTTCCCTGTATCACTGATACTGTATAGTACATGATCGTTTGAATATTTAATCTTTCTGTATAAATTAGAGGAGCCTTTTTATCTCTATTCAGTAAATTTTTGATAGGACTGTTACTACTACTACTACTACTACTACTACTACTACTACTACTACTACTACTACTACTACTACTACTACTACTTCGTTACATCCAGGCTTTGCTCTCTATTCCAGAAATTTACATTTTTTGGATAGATACTGTCCTATTTCATGAAATTAATTTTAAAGTTGTACATTGATTGTATTTCTTCAATTGGAAGTAAAGTTCTCATTGGGTTAAGTGAATCATCTGTTGTTGAAATTCCCTTCTCCTACCAATATCTTTTAAAAGGAATACTCATTTTTGGTTTGTACCATATGGGTGTATCTGAGATCACATCCTTATCTAATGCTGCTTTACTTTCCCATAGATGTTTGATACTTGTAATTAAACCTTTCCACAATATATTCGTTAGTAAGAGATCTGGAACATATACAAAGGAATATTCTAATTCAAAGTCCTTAGGAAATATGATCTATTTACTTTCAGAGCATACACTCTTTTCAACTAGCTTAATCGACCAGTTTTGTTTAAAAAAGAGAATTTAAAAAAATCATAAGAGGAACCGTCTAGAGAGGAAAACAAAGTCATTTCAATACGACTAAACAAAAGGACGTAATAACGTCAAATGTAAGTCTCTCACGGTAGAAGCTGTATGCCTGACTGAATACATGTTTCGAAACATGAAAAGCCGAAAAAGAAATACTTCAAACAGTCGCAGGTGTCAGAAATGTTTCTCTAAGATCGGATCTGGCGCCATGATATATATTTTGAGACACTTTTTTCAAGTCGTGGTTCTAGAAAACTGCCTCCTTGACCTTGTCCAGTGTTAACAATTATTACTCAATATCATAGTTTAAACTAGGTTAGTTTGATGTGGTGAGACAAGTTACCTGCAGACAGCAGTATGCATGCCTATTATCAGAGAGCACGGCTAGCCGAGTCAGAGCAGACAGCACACGCAGAGACACAGAGTCTAATCTTCACACGTACCTACAACTATGGCATTGTTATCCTGACTCAGCTTGACCCGAGTGAGGCGTTTGATACTATCGACCACGTTGTGCTGTTTCCTAGAATGGGAAAAACACTAAGCATAGCACCGTTGCCACTAATTGGTTCCGTCAGTCTCTACTGTACACGTTGAAATAGATATAAAGGCATTTTCCAAACCACCTATGTACTCTTGTCTATTATAACCCACGGATCAGATTTGGACTTTTGTTCTTCCTCCTCGGTATACTATGTAGTTGGGTGCTCGATTAAAACAAAGATCCAGGAATGCATTTTTTGCCGGTGATACAAAACTCTGCACGCAGTAAGTCGATGTGTATCTGACATAGAATAGGCAAACTACTATGATAAAGACTCAGAATCACAGCATGATTACTTTGGATAACACATAAGTACTTATCAGAGGGCTTCTTATTGCATGAAAAATTATTGTTTTAAATAATTGCCATAAATGATTCTGACATTGTTAATATTTACAGTATTCAAGAACCCAACGCGTAATTCTACCTTCGAAATAAGAAAAGATGTTCGAGCTCAAAGTCACGTTCTTAGGACACCTTGACTTAGATATTTGAACTTCTATCTTGCAAAATACAACAAATCCACTAGCTTAGCTGACTTCATGGAGAGGCCATTTTGGGCCTTATCAAAGTTCACCTGAAAGAGGCTGTGATGTCATGGATATACAACTGCTTGCAGGCTGGTCTATCAATTCAGTACTGAGCACACTAGTACATGCTGCCAAAAGAAATTTGTGTATCAGACTATAAAAACAATGGCACTGTGTCTCAGTGTATACATACATACTGCAAATTATATGTTTTAGAGGCATGCTAGGTTCTGTATGACATGAGCAATACGAAAAAGTGACCTGTAGTTAAGGCATTGTGGATGAGCTTTTATCATAACAGAGCTCAGGAAATTTCACCAGTTGTTTACAGAACAGACTGGCATTTAGGATTCTTACACTGTTATTTTGCGATGGAAAAAGTAAGTTTGCAATTAGTAAGATATGTATGTGAATTGTCACGGCCTCTCACGAATTGACTGCAACATACATTGATCTCACTGATCTGCTCTAGTTTTCCAAGCTTTACCCAGGAAGTTAACTGCAATACAGTAACAATAACTTCAATTTGCAGTCAGACAAGTTAATGTTAGGAAACCACCAGTATATGAATTACAGTTCCATAAACCCCTTTGAAGTACAAGAGTATTGCAAAGAACCGGAAATGTCAGTAATTAATCAGAGAAAATGGGTTTATTTCCATTTTATCGATTTTTTGTTGGGAATCTGAATGTGAATTTGCTTCCGGTCTGTAAATGGTTGACATATATGATGATTATACATATTAAGCTGGAGTTTTGCGGTTAAGAAGTGTGGTCTGGTTATGAAACCAGATCGCTATGAAAACATCTACCAATTGTATTTCGATGATGTTATGTTTAATTCTAGATCATAATAGCTATTAACTAATGATTATTCATTTGAAACAAGTAATGAATTTCATTCATCTAAGAGGAGACAAAGGTGGGGACAACTTCTATTTGTGTGCCTCATACCTAGTGGATTTATAGGCAGTTATGGAAGGCCTCTTGGTATTCTACCTCGTATATTTGAACCAGGATATTCTAAAGATGAACATGTGTCAGACTCTGAGGACAGTGACCTGGAGGGAAATCCTGTTTCTAAACAAGTAGAGAACACCGACTGGTGTAGATGCAAAGTCTGTGTGTCTCGTTCTGAGAGGAAATGCACCTGTTGCAATGAATGGGATATTCTGGAGGAAAGACTAGAGGCTGAAGATGTCGACTGTGTAACACAACACATGGACTTAGATGTTTACCTGCTTGGATCATTCAGTACTAGCAACCTTCTATCAAAAGTATTTGACGTAGAGCCCAGCTATTCCCAATATGTAGTTTCTTTTTTAAATAATTAATACCACTCCTCTGCAAGTTTCTATTGGAGTACAAGCGATGTAAAGAGTTTTCTGTCTGTTGCAAAAGGAGTATATGTAAGGACTGTTCCATTTAAAAATGGAAGAGGGGAAGTACCGAACACTATAAAAATGACCCCACCCCTCCAAATGTTTTGAATGGCAATGAGCAATGTTCGAAACACCTTAATCTGGGGAAAGGGCAAGTTTACCTCAGAATCTGTAATCCAATCGAATCCTTATGTCAACATTAAGGACTGTTTATATTATGTATCAGTACATCGCAATAGTTACTGAGCCACAGGTAGGTTTCATAGAAGAAAACTGGAAATTTTGGTTGTTGCAAAATAATTCTGAACTCAAGGAAAAGTATTTCAATGATTATAATTCAGAAATTAGAACCCCTTCCTGTAGCAATGTCATCACTTCTCCCTGTCCCCAAATATTTCACTGGAACAGCCCTTAACTGTATTTCCTATTTTATTCTTAAGGAAAACCTGATTGTTAACAATAACATAATGTTCTCTCAGATCTTTTTCTAGTATCTTGTTGCGTCTGAAAGCTTGACAGTTTCCATGTCTGTGATCAAGTTTTCAGCTGTCCACTGGCATTCAAGTGACCTTGAGAGCATTTGATCACATATGATTTCACTCGCATCTAATTATCATTTCTAATGAGGCACTCAAGGTACAAAGATGGCGCAGCCATGAAGTCACCTTCTAACACTATCATCTAAGCCAACTTGTGGAGTACAACTGCAAATAAGGTGTCCTAAGAAAGATTGAGCTCTAACATATAAATTTATAGGCAGAGTTATACCACCCATTCATTCTTTGATTTATTTTAAGATTATTCGATAGGCACGCCATGACAAGAACGGTGGCCCCCTTTAGTATGCCAAAATCACCATTGGAAAAATAATTTTGGAAGTGAATAAACCCATCATGCATGTAATTTAAGGTTAATTGCTTCATGGCAGACGTCTAATGCCTCATAACCACTGGTCATGATCAAAAGGATAAAGAATATTGGACTTACATATCAGGTCACGACCTTATTCCCATAGTTTATATAATTCAATATGCTTTGCGTGTATCGATAATCTAAGAGGTGCATTTGTATGATGAAAATAGATTCGTTATCATCTCCTTAATCACCTTTTCTATTTCCAGTGTTGATGCATAACACGTTTATTTTTAGAAAACAACACATCCAAAATATCTTAAAATGTAGATATTTTATATTGCTTGAATAACTGCACTGTACCATTAAGAACTCACACACCTCTCCCGAGTAATTATTTTCTCTTTTCCTCTTTAGCAATCGCCCACACCTACATCAATGATGAATCACGCGGTGCCCTTTGATCATTGCTTTACCCAGAAATAGCCCAACACTTGTTGTGAGAGTGGAAAACAAGGGAGTCTGTTGTTAATGAAGAGAAATTCAATCAATGGCTGCTACAGAGAGCGATGGGGGATGTGTTTCATCATAGAAGCATGCAACCATCAAACACCCAGATCGTTGGAAGAGTGTTCCTATTGTGTGGTACCTGAAATAGCTTTTATTCAACAGTAGGTTCGGTTCACTTTGATATCATTTATGATTAACAAACTAGCTGTGTGTTAAGTAATAAGCATAATTTTTACACCAGGGATTCGGTAACCGCTCTAAGAGTGCGGTCAACATGTCTGTCATGACCCTCTTAGTATGACCTTGAAGATTGAGGCCAGAATAAGGTATACCACCACAGATGCTTCACGTGACAGACAGGTAAAACAATTGTAATTTGAACATATGCAGGTACACGTAGCATAGGGAACGCAATGGCACGATGATAGTACCTTTGAGGCATTGAGATTATTTCAGTGAAATACATAGTGTTGGCACTAGGGTAGTCATAGAGCCGTATTGTTGCGAGCCACAAAGTTTAGGAAATAATATTCTGATGAAAGTGACGTGAATGACTTCAGACAAAGCTTATCATAGGACAAAATAGTCGTATAAAGTCTAGGAAATATTTTGCCTTTTGTCGCAACCGTAATTAGAAAAAAACTTGTGAAGAACCTATATCTGTGAAGTTGAGGTCAAATTTGCACACATTACTGTGTATCATATGCATTCAGACTTTCGGAGATCCTATCGGTCCCAGGAATATATGCCAAATCGACCAAATGAATATATGAAGCCCCAAATACATACTTTTTGTTGCATTGCTTCATCAACATAGTGTTGATGAATAGCAATAAAACCTGCAGCACTAATCGATTTTAATCGTCGATTGCATCAAGCTTCCAAAAATTGTGCCTATTTATGAGGCTTTTTAAAAATATATTTATATAATAATCCAACTTGTTGATCATGGTAAATGACTTGTTATTTCAGAAGTTTAGAATAGGTGAGTGCATTCCATTGTTGCTGAAGCTATAACAAGAAGCAAAATACTTTACAACATCGATAACTCATAAAACACTTTATGGCAAAGTCATTGGATTAGAGCGGCGTTTGTTTTATAAATTGCCCTTTGGTGGGCAAGCCCTACACAATGTTTACACTATTTTGCCTATGAATCTTGTTTTCATATATAATGTCACGGGGAATACTATTCTAGACACACATCTCCCCGAATGTCCATAGTATTGCTACATCTGAGGAGTCTAGTTCATGGTAGTGCATTATCTCCATTACACCCATAGAAGTTCTTTTTAAACTAATCACAATGACCGCATTAATAAATGGATATATTTTGAACTCTCAGATTCAACACCAACGACTTGCAGTCAGGGACTGGTGAGAAGGTCATGTCGTACATACCTTTGACCCACATCACGTGACCGATACGTGGGAGTCAGTCACACCATCAAAACATTGTAATCAATACGTGCCATTACCTAGGCGTGACTAATCATCTCAATTAAACGCAAATGCATTGTCTTTTCTTTGTAGTTTTTGTTACCATATACGTTTTGATTATCTTGTGTGTTCATTTTTCTTTTCTGTCTCTTGCCTTAAGGCCTGGTGGCCTGTTTTTAGTATTTCTTATTTTCCACATTATCTATGTATGCTGTATGATTTTGCATTTTAATGCAGTCAATAAACATACTATTGACGACCAACTAGGTTGGTTGGGAGAAAAGGGTTAAAGCATTCTTAACGAAGGTGCATACAAGGTCGATGAACTCTAAGGGCAATTTATGAAATAGAGTGCTATTTTAGGAATATTTGAAACTCAACATGCACGACATAATTGTATCAACTATGTCACGAAGTGTTGCTTTTGCATCAGGATATTTCCTCATGTGTTAAATGCTATGCTGAACGAGTGCTTTTGGCATTCTCAGCAGTGGATCAATAGGTACAGTACCGATATGTAATTCCTGAACTAAGTGCGCTGACAGCCCGGGCATAATACACCACAATCGTAAATTCAATTGCCACCCAATTTCCTGAGCATGGGTTCATGGATGACCCTCCAACTGAAGGTAGCTTTGATTCGAAATTTTCTATGGGTAATTAGCGTGCTGGACTTATCTTTTGACATGTTATCCGAGGGGGGGGGGGGGGGGGTTGTACTACCAGACACTAACAGACGTTCAGTCGACTGGTTCAGGAAATAGATGTATGTACAGTACGTTCACTATCTCTTGACAAGGGTCCGTCTTGCTTTACTGCCATGCAATACATATAGGCACACGTATGGTAGTTGCAAGTCTGCCCATGATTTGCAGTAGGCCAAAGTTCTTGCGTGCATAGATAAGAGGTTTCTGGACCCAAGAGTATAGTTGTTAGTGTATTGATTATGACAATAAGTTGAATGCAGTTGTGTTCTAGTCGGCCAGTAGGAGCGAATAACAATTGCAGCCATTTTTACCCACATGCTTGGACTTCAAAAACAAAATATTTAAGTGATCCTAGTTGTCTTAAGTATAACAGCTTTTTATCTGGGGTATTCGAGTCCATAAAAATAAGACTAATAGAAAAAAAACTTCCATACTGCTCAATTGCAATTAAGATATGGATTAATGAAGGAAATGTAGATGGAAACTTTGCTAGTTAGGCTCATGAATTAAAGTGTCTTTGCAGAAGTACCAACTTTTAGAACATAATTATTATTGTCATTCGCTGTACACAAAAGGTGCACGTATAAAAAGGACACAAAAAAAGTTGAATATATATATAATGGTAGCTTGTCATTGTCACACACTGTAAGATTTGTGGTAGAATATACAACCCATGAACAGATTTGTAGTTTGAAAAGCGTGTCTTAAATTATGTACTAATTTACAATGACATTAGAAGTAGTTCCGTAAAAGTATGTCAAAATAACAGCATGTGCTGAATGAGATATTAAAAGTACTCGGTTAGAATTGGTGTTTTATTAAACTGGCTGTGTTTATTTGCTGTGTTTGAATTATCTGCTTCTGGTCACAATTGTGCATATTCCTGACAAGAAAAATATCTACATACTTATTGAAGTGATGTCACCCATTTCATGGTGTCCTCAGGAAAAAGCAAAATACTTCAAAATGTATTCACATCCTAAACTATCAAAGACTTTTTCCAAATACCTTAGTGAAATCATACTCTCAATATTATTCAACTTGGTTTAATTAATTTTATCATGTGCTAATGGAATGTTTTAACCGAACAATCTGGAACAAAACATATTTGCCTTTTGAATATGGAACAGTCAATGTTATTTCTATCTTATCTCGTGTTAACGTCGAAGGAGTTTCATCAGCCTCAACGTTTTAAGATTATTCCTAAGCTTATTCTCTTTTTGGAATGCACAAAATGACACCCTTTTTGTGCAGTAGTTATTTCTCTTGTATTCATTTTAAGTGAAGGAGCCATGTCCCTAATTATGGTCAAAATATCATAAACCATTATCTTGGAAATCAGTCTTTACTTCTAATCTTATCTTGTAATTCTTCAAGGGTTCTGCTTCTCCCTAAAGTAATAATGTTAGCCATATCTAAACTGCCAATATTATCTCTAATTTTATTAGTTATAATAACTTGTTCAACTTAGCATATAGTGTCTGATAAAATTCCTATTTCGTATAGTATCCATTCGGGGTTGTTATTAAATCTATTTTCACCAATTCTGAATTGGCAAAGACCTTTTGAAACAGCTTTTCAATTTTCTTAGTTAAAAAATCTCCTCCTTACACTCTGAACCTTTCTAAAACACTCTGTTTGTTTTCTCTTATTTTGAAAAGCTCCACCTTTAGTTCATCCATATCCTTATCAGGTTCAAAACGATAGGCAATCAAATAAATAGAATTTGGTTGTTGAAAGGTTATCAGTGTAAGACAGCATGTTTTCATGTTTTACCTCATTGTTGCAAGTAGAAATTCAGAGAAATTGTATTGTTTAATGTTAATTCAATGTCACTATCATTGCATACTTTTACAAGTTATGAAAGGTATGTTGTGCAGCCATCGACAATAAAATGTTATACACATTAGTGCTTAGATCTATTTGAATCACCTCATTATCGTAACTTCAAATTCCAAAAACAAAGGCATGAGCTATTTAAAATATTTATAAATTGACTGCCTATTTTTGTAATATTTTCCTTATTTATGCTTATGTCCATAACACATGTTTTGAAATGTGCGTTTTTGCAAAATATTACCTTAAGTCGTAAAAGGGTTGTAATACGCATTCTAATACTCAAGAACTAACCAATGCATGGAATTTAATATTACATTAGATGTTTTCGCGAGAGATCCCACTCATAGTGCATTGTAATGCTGGTTATACATGTATCTTTTCTACCCACACTATCAATGAACAGAATTGGTCACATTAACATTGTCAGTAAGGTTACAAGTGTAGCAGGGATGTGACAGGCTTATATGTCAATCTCAGTCCTTACGAATAATCAGAAATACTAGTAGGTAGATTTATTGTAAAGAGCCGAGGCCACATTACTATTAGAATGGATGTAATTTATTTGCCGTGTAGTTCATTTTGACGTGTAAAAAGGAATGCATGCATCATATACTGATGTTCGAAATGGTAACACAACCCCTTGATAACATATTCATAGGAGTGTTTCAGGAGGTTTAATCATCATCCTATATATTCTTAAAAGCAAATAAAGATTGTCATTTT
The DNA here is from genome assembly GCA_963942565.1 of Maea johnstoni. Lineage (NCBI taxonomy): Eukaryota > Metazoa > Annelida > Polychaeta > Spionida > Magelonidae > Maea > Maea johnstoni. The sequence goes on from OZ012694.1 coordinate 14,078,495, forward strand.
TATTTCCGAGATCCTTATAGGCTTTTATTGGTATAATGTTTGTCTCATAACAGACATATACTTATCATTTTAGAAATGAGCTGTAGTGCATGGTCTCTGGACTAAGTGCTTTTATGAAAAACAAACAAAGAAAAAAGAAAAAAAATAATCTCACTTTTTATGAAGGTTATATTTTGTAATTATGTAGTAGGATAGAAAACATTATACTAAGATTATTATGAAGATCATCATATAAGAAAGGATAAGAAAAACAGGTAATGAAAACGAACTATTATTGTATATAACCCATGTTGCAAATAGGTAATGAGCATTTAAACATTGGTCAGAGGTTCGTAATTCCCATGTATTATCTGAATGAGTTCTTTGCATTTGCTTCACCATTTTCTATTTATTCTTTAATGAAACTGTAATGGCTTTCATCGTGTTTCATCACGATTCATATCTCACCTCGTGAGGTCCCTTTTTAATAACCATGTTAGTATCCCTAATTTCCTATCAAGCCAGGTTTGTCAGTTCTATATCTATTATAGAATAATGACATAAGATAATGTTCCTTTGTCATTGTCAAGAACAGCAACAAAGCAATAAATCATTAAAAACGCTCACAAAAGGGAACATTTTCAAAATCTACATTGAAATAGACATTTGAGGGTAAATAGCTTTAAGGAACTCGCTGAGAAAGTTTCTCCAGACTATGTTTTATCCTACGTACATGAGCTTGGTCCATTTTACCTTTTGCGAAAGTTTTAGAATGTTAAGCATTTCAACAAAATGCTTATCATCATGCTAGACCCGACAAAAAATTACTGAACTTAGACATCACATCTTCAATCTAAAAACTAAAAGAGATTCACTATGTTGGCTTGACCTATTTAGTCAGAATGTTTTCGAGTGATAGACAGAGTTTTTTCTTCTTGTTAAAGAACATTCCTCAGTTTTAGGGCATATACCTAGCGTTAGATGGATGTTTTTCTCTAATAATTTAGTATGTAACAATTCAAACGTTTGTACTTTTATTTTAACTTAGCAATGCCGATTTGTCCTACCCGAATAGATATATCGATGGGAAGCAAATCATATGTGATGGGGACTATGACTGTTATTTATCAATTAATACGCCTTCATATGTCCGTTTAGTTTACTGAATTATGTTTATGTATAATTTTGTTCCAAACACATTTTATGAAGTAAATCAAATTTATTGTTTAAAAAGTCATTGGCGATAAACGAGATGTAGTAATGGTTATATCATAAATACAAATCGTATTAGGATAACCAATGCAAAATTATATGTAGTTGAAAACGTGATATAGCCATCATTTTAACCACTGAAGGGGTTGGACTAGAAACATCACATGCATGCAGCAATATGCTCTTATCAATATTCATGAGTGGTCACCTCCGTTTATTGCCTATCCAGATGACCCGTGTGCTGTGATAAGATATTAATTAATCCAGTAGGAAATCGCTGTGCCTGCTCCCTCCCCCGCGTCAGACGTGGCTCGTACACCTGGAGATGCTGGTGTAATAAATGAATCATTAATGTTTCATGCAGGAGTGCTGCTGGTATATAAATAACGCAAAACTACTGACAGTCTTTCACTAAGGATCACCTTCAAACCCAAGAGCACACAGAAGAGTGAGTACTGATATTTCTATTTCACTTCACTAACTCTTGTTATAGAAAATTATGCAAAACACCTTAACATGACTGAAACCCTGGGAGTACTCAGCGACAGCTTTCCAATGGATACCAACATGACTGGGTCTAGAAAATGCTCTATTAATAAGTCCAATAAGAAACGAAAATTATCTTCAGTCAACATATGCTTTGTAGCATACGTAGGAACTTGATTTAGTCAAAACGCTTTATGCAAAATTGTTATAAGCACACATAATAGTATTGTTATGTGTAATATCATTTTCGACTTTTGACAATCTGCATGAAGCATTGTTTTTTTCAAAAATCTTTGCGTCCTTGTTCTTTGGATGAAAGTAGACTTAGCATTGAAAGGATTTAGCTATAAGCATAGAGCCATATACCACTTTGCTGGATTAGTCGCGTCGAAAATACCCTAAGAAAAAGGCAAATGCACCAGTGATAGAAGGAGGAAAATAGATAAAGGGAGGAAGCAAGGGGCACGATACTCAGTTAGGTCATTGACACTTATTAATGTTGAATAGCTATTTTGTTCTGTGCATATTGGAACATCTCCATCAATTGACTACTCTGACACGTTGGGCACTAAATCTATTCGTTATATATAGTTCTATTTCTAATGGTATACATGTACTTTCTAACTAAGCCGTTGTATCATTTTGTTAAGACTGCAGTACAACAGTTTAAGGGGTTTAAGTGTAAATACAATCCCACATTGTTTTCTAGGCTCATTAGGCTTTCTCCTTCAAGAGAGCAATTTTGAAGTACGTTTGCATACTTGGACTTTCTATGAAAATACCTATGCTGGATTAATAAGTCTAATAGGTCTAATAAGAAAAGGAAATCATCTTCAGTCAAAATATGCTTTATAGCATACGCATCAATTTGATATAGCCAAAACGCTTTATGCAAAATGGTTTTAAGTACATGTGATAGTATTGTTACGTGCAATATTATATTCGACTAGTCCAATAAGAAAATAAAATAATTTGCAGTCAATATATATATGCTTTATAGCATACGTAGCAAATTAATTTAGTCAAAACGCTTTATTCAAAATGGTTATCAGTACATATATTTCTAATGGTATGATTTCTAAATAAGCTTTATCTAAAATGGTTATAAGTAAATATGATTGTATTGTTATGCCTAATATCATTTTTGACAAGTGACAATTTATCCTGTTGGATCCTATATCTCACATAAACATAGCGACAAAACTCATTCCCTATGGTATCATATACATCCTGCCCACATCCGATGAGGGATAACCGGCAGGAGGCAGGTGATCGCACGTCCGGTCCTGTAATACAGGAAATCCAGACGTGCGAAAATTCTCACCTGCATCAATGTGCTCCTGACGTCAGAGCCATAGCTAGGTGTAATGATTGCATAACCAATTAACTAAAATTAATCTGTAGGACTTTCATCATCGATCTTTCAATGAATTTGCAAATGATGAAAGAGTGGCAACCATGGAACAGCGCCGTTTAATGTGAATTAGAAAGTTACGAAGATATGAAATAAACATACTAGAAAAACTTCAGAGCCAGGCATGACTTGTTGTAAAGAATAGTTGGAATAGCAAATAATTTTAGAAAGGGAATTGAAAACTTCAAAAATCATCACAAACATACGCATAAACCTATGTTTCCTTGCATTTGTGCATAGCACTATACGCCTCACAACCAAACATTTTCCAGGCGTTATAACTATGCAGATCAATTATTTCGTAGTCATCTTTAAGGTTGGGATGATTGCTTAGTAAGTGCAAGGTCCATTACACCTTTGTAAGTAAAAGACTCTCCACTCACTTTCCATTCAAACGGCTATTTTAGTTTTTACACTAAGATAATCACATGAGACTCTTGCTTCACAATCACATTTCCTCTCTCTTTCGCAAATTCTAACATTAAATTTAGCTCTTTTAAGAATATCTTCTTCATGCTATTCGTCTTTTCTCATTATACCGGCCTAAATTTAAACACCGTATGGAATATACACACAAATATACACACACATGCAACTATACGTATATACATGCATACATACATACATACATTTCATGAAAAGTGTAAAAACCTCCATTCTTAAACAAAACAATCGTAATATAACAAATTCTCATTTCAATATCAATTTTGTGTGGACTTATTGATATCGCATTTTGCCATAACTTCATAAGTTAACATTACTAATCAGCCTATTGATGAATAGCTAGAATAGGTTATAATTATAATTAGAATCTCTGTGAAACCTGGAAATATATTTATCAGTGGAATAATGAAAAAGATTTATGAATTATTTGGTATTAGGTAATATAGTCTTGTTAATTATGGATTATGGATTATGGGTTTTACTGTGCCTCTATTTTTCACCAACTGCACGGAACAACGAATAACAATTGTGCACGCTGAAAACGCTTTGTATACACAGAGAACTCTTTCATTCCCTAAAGGTTTTCAATGTGTACACGTTTCACTGGGCAATATGTATAGTTATGACACCCTTAAGGAGTTATGATATTTTCCAGTCTGGTCTGGATTTTATTATATCGATATATTACCCAAATGGGAAAAGTAATGACGATTTAAGAATGATATCAGTCGATTGTTTGTGACCGTAAGCAACTTTAAATCATTCAATACAATATTCACTATTCAATACCACTTAATTTGTTTCACATTGATTAGCCATCTCGATGTGTCTCTTAAGGTGGGTCCAGCACTAAAAATGGATGAATAAGTGTTTAAACCTACACCGACACACAAAGGCCATTTAGTGCCAAAAGATATAAGCAAAAAGTGGTTCTTTGTCATTGCTGAAGAACAATGACAAAGCATAATTAAGGGTCCATCAATAAGGGCATTAGCTAGCAAGCTGTAAATGAAGAAAATGCTAGTTATTGTCCTTAGTGCTGGACCCACCTTAAGCAAAGTATTCATTTGTGTTGGCGGAGGACAAGTGAACATGTGAGGGACTGACACATCTGCCATGCTAATGAAAGGTTACTGACAAATCTACTCTCTAACTTGCTAATTAATATAATTAGCAAAGGGATTAGCCACGTCGTTGTGTCTCTTAAGCGATGCATTCAGTGGTGGTGTGGAGAACCAGTGAACATTTGAAGGCCTGACATACCTGCTATATTAATGTAGGTCACTGCCATTCTAAATAAATTCCAACTTCCTAATCGATGTAATGCGATGGATTGACACAAATTTAAGCAATTTGTTTAGGACATTTTCTGCCGTCTTTTCGAATAGTGGGTTCCTCATAAATACATTCATTTCTTCCTTTATTCATTAATTTCTATGACTAATATTTCCACAACACTATAAAGATTGCAAAAGCCTTCCAGCCTTTTGGAACTTTAAACTATCTGAAGTCGTTTTATCCAAGATATCTCCTCACGATATAATCAAATGTTGCTCATATGTTAAAGCCATGCCTAAAGACTGTTTGATTAAATTCTCTAATTAGAGCTCTATACGTTGAATGATAATCCTCATAACAATATGACATAACACTCTTTCTGGTGGGATTGGGAGACACTGAGGGATATTTCTGAACTTTGATCGATGTGAATTGATAACCTATATTGTGATGTTCACAAAAAAGTTACTTGTTGTTTGAGAGATTTGCCTTTTTTCTCCTAATTTCAAGACATACATTTGTTATACATTTTATAATAAGTGCGACCAGTTTAACTCATGTTCTCTCCACTAGTTTTAAAAACAAGAGAATGATGGATATCGATATTTCACCCAGACAATCTAAACTGAGGTGTGAATACTGCGCCCCTTCTTAATCACGATAGATTTGGTTCGTGTTACATCCCACTCGATCCAAAAACCATGCCATATAAATGAAATCGTCTCGTGCAAAGTGTTTTCCCCATAGCAACAGAACGTACTGTGACGTTAAAGGTGCGTGAGGTTAAGAGAGATGTCTGACGATCAGTTTTATTACGTTGGATGACTGTTTGTGTTGATTGATCGACATGGAATTGATTTGCACATCACCTATTTACTGAAGCATAAACTAAGGTCAGGAAGCACGTTGTACATCCAGAATAGCATGCATTCCAAAGCAAACATGATGATTAACCTTTTCATCTATGATAATGGGTTGCCAATTTGAATTTGAGTGGTAATAACATAAGTTGGGATATGCTTATCTTCCATAACACCCGGTAATGTAAATGTTATTTATAAGTAGGCGTAAACAAATAGGCCTTTGATTCTTTTTGTAGTAGAGGCAGGGGTTTCAGGAAACTTATGCAATAGAACGAAAATAACATTAAAGAAGAAGAAAATCATTAGCAAATAAAGCACTTAGAAACTGATGGATAAGATCAACTCAATCCAAAAGGTCACGTGTTACATGTTAAAGGTTTTGGTTCTGGTACGAACTCTTCAAGAATGACTTTGAGTATCTCACTTTGTATATTTAACGGTAGTGATTTCCAAGAAAATAAGTTACCATTTCCAATGTGCATCTCCACTGGGTAATGTAGATTTGAGAATAATCACCTTGCCTGTAATGATTTATCTTTTTATTTATGCCCGGAAGTCCTACCAAAATTTAAATATGTCCCAATGTACAACCAAAAAGTGGGTGTTAAATTTTTAAAAATGCTGATTATTTTTGAGCAGTCATGGGCAGCCATTTGTACGTTTAGCATGGCTATAGTTTGATTGTATGTATGTTCTTTATTGACTAGTTGAAACTATAAAATACAATTCATACAACAGTATTATACTGTAAAACAGCATTATGATCAATATCATAGAAAGATAAAAAGATGATTGCTTGACTCCACTCATAGAAATGTGTCCCAGACTGCCCCTTTCATTATTTGATTGATTGTGATGATAAGAAAATCAACAGTATGACTCAATTCAGTGGTTACTATCATTTCACAAGAATATTTTAAAAGATCAGAAAATGTACCTTAGATATAAGATTTGTTTTGACTAACCTAAACAGCACTGTACAGTTAGGTATATATCTTTGCTAGATTGTAATACAAAAGCAAATTTCTTTAATAACTAATATAAGGGGCACTGGTGAGTTTGCATTTCTTTCGTATCGATCGTCAATCACATTCTTATTATGTAACTATTAAACATCAATTTTAGCCACTTTTGTTATTATCTCCCTGTTGTATTTTTCTGATATTTGCATCACACGTATCTTTTTAAAAGTAATACGTATGATCTTTGTAACCTTGTTACAGTCAATAAACATACATGTATGCATATATACATGCATACATAAATTGTCAAGTTCTAAATGCACCTGCCTCGATACTTAGATAACACTATCTCATTATTAAATCAGATCTATTGCAAAAATATATGCATACATTGTACTGTACACGTTTCAACCTTAATGTGTATTCCTTTGTTGATATCTAAAACTATATCAAAAAATAAAATCAACCCTTTTATCATATTCGGAGAGTAGATTACATATGCTCCGGCTAGAGCTTTCCCATCAGGATTACTGCGCTTAAACTGTAGTAATCCAAATGATTGTTTTCCCATCAGGATTACTGCGCTTAAATTGTAGTAATCCAAATGATTGTTACCTTATTTCACAAGGTTAACGCTTAAGCATAATTATGGGAACATAACCAAACATTTAGAACAGTTTTTTTTTGTCTCAACCACGCATTAGAAATACTCTCTTCTTGCTACTTATTTTCTGTATACGCGGTAGGAGTCCGCTTTCTGCATAACTATATGTGTAATCAAAAGGATGTTTCTATTTTGCTCCATTGATTGGTATGCAATCCGAGTGCATCATTTGATACCAATCACCATTAACTATCGTTTTCTGAAAAAAAACATCATTCTATATATTGTACTACCAGGACTTGATTGTTACTGCTTATACCTGTAAGACTACTATTAGGGTACAGCAAGAGAAGACAATCTCGTCATCACAAGAAATACTCAGGCATGTACCACAAGAATCAGTGTCGGATCCCTGGCTCTTCCTAATTTACCTCCTACATGACGATAAACTGATAAAACTACATGCTTATGCAGATGATCCATAGATCTACACTACATGTCTGTTAGTCAGCGGTCTTTACAAATGGATATTATAAATTGAACTCAAATATAATGAAGATAAGACAATCGTATTTGTCATGAGTTCACCACCGATGCAATTAACATAACCAATCTGAGGCAATTCATTGTTTAACATTAAGACTTCATATAAGCTAATTAAGCAATGCAATTATACATGTTAGGGATAGTTCCACATGTTCTGAGGGGAGAAATTCAGAGGACTGGAAGGAAAAACGTAGGGAGGAAAGTGTTGATTATGACATGCTGAAGAGGAGAGTGCTGATGGTAATAAAATGATGATATGCAATACAGATGCCAGTGATATGATACATGAGCTAAAGCCTTTGTACTATCCAAACAACCATAACTCTTGGATCAGGTGCTACGGCTCCGATCTGATCATAATGATGTGAAAAGTCAGTATCTGATCAGTAACAACCATACACACTGAACCAATATGTTACCCCTTACTGAGTACTCTTATAATTACTCTGATTAGACAAGTGAAACTCCTTTAAAACTAAAAACACTCTAATACTACATGATGTAACAAAAACAAAAGCCTAAGTGGAAATAGAGAATTTTAATAGTGCCTAATCCAATATACCCATTCACATTTCTGTACCAAGTGTAGAAAATCGCGTGAAGGATATGGACATAAATCAACAAATATGCTTATATTATCTGTACTTTAGCTTCACGCCAAATTCTCACAGGAAACGTGACAAGTTAAACACCTGCATAAATTGAACATTTTGGCTTTGCACCAAGTGTTAGCAAGGTTTCAATATATATATATATATATATATATATATATATATATATATATATATATATATATATATATATATATATATATATATATATATATATATATATATATATATATATACATATATATATATATATATATATTTGTATATATATATATATATATATATATATATATATATATATATATATATATATATATATATATTTATATATATATATATATATATATATATATATATATATATATATATATATATATATATATATATATATATATATATATATATATATATATATATATATATATATATATATATATATATACACACATGTGTGTGTGTGTGAGATTCACATTCATGCATGGATAGGATAGTAAAGTCTCATAGCTGATATATTATTTTTCCTTTGTAGTGGTGCGGGTGAATGTTACCGGCGTGGCTCTGGCCGTGATTGTAACCTGCAGCGTGATCTTGGTATCGGATGCGGTCACGTGGACCATACCGAGCGACTGTGGTTGGCTGCCTCTCGGGACTCCATGCAAATTTGCCAGGTCACATGGGAAAAGAAGCGGGAAATACGAGATCAACCGGGAGTCACAAGCTGACAGACTGAAATTGTTTCACCAGATATTCAAGAATAATCAGGTAAAAATCCCGTCATTTCAATTCTTATGTTGTTTTCTTATTACTAAATAATGATGACGTAGTGGTTTTCGCATATCACGGCCAATGTTGTGGCATGCTCATTTTCCAAAATCAAAATCAAACATATTTATCGTACCAACTCTTCTAAAAGACATTCTGCCCTATACATTTTTCTTCTGAACACATACTAACTTTAGGCTGATCGCCAACCAAAGATTCAACGTTGAAGGCGGTCAGTCTAATTTCGTTTTCCTTTTGAAATGTTCCTTGGCACATGTTGAAGTAATATGCGATATAAATAATGCGTCTCTTCTTTCACAATTTGAAACATATAAATCAATTTCTTAACGCCTCGTCAAACATTAATCGTCACATCGACTGCATGCAAATATTGCTTAATTGGTATATACCCAAATAAGCCACTATAAAAAGATAATCACCTCAAAGCTCTTACTCCTCGATCCTGATAGTTAACACTATGGCATAAGATTCCTTGTTGTGTCATTATATTACCATACTCATAAATACACACTTCCTCTGAATACCGTTCCCATTTGACAGAGCAGTTTGTTTGCAAAAAAAAGGAGTATGTTAATGTTGCATCATTGGAGGCTTGATATTGAGTAGCCGTCCGTTTTGCTATATGAAACGGGTAGATTTACACCCATGCCGAAAAGATCATAATGCACCGTGTACTAATAAGATAAATAACATGTCAAGAAAGGCACTTCTGAATGGAAATGGACCAGGGAACTACTTCATACTTCTATCCACAATTAAACAACACTGCGGTAACGATATTTACTTCATAATCTAAATTTGCGGGCATTTTACATGACCGCATGCCCCATTGTCAATCGTATGCTTAGGCAATGACAATACTGTATGACACAAAGGCTAAATATTGCATTCACGCATAAGCAGCTAAGCTTCCATGAATATACGTGCCTTATTACCTCGCCGGGCATGCCAGGGCAACCTTACTAGTAACTACCAGTAGCTGGCAGGAGACCGGTCGACTGGTACAAGAATTAACCATCTTTACTGTAAATTCTATGACTACATTGATGGTTTCACGTCGTTCTCATATATTTGCCATTGTTTTGTTTCGTTTTTGCTTTGGGCATTATTTCTCTGATGTTTGTCTCATTCTCTTCTAGAAACAGTATGAAGGCATAGTATCGAAATTGTTTGGAAGTAGCATGCCCCAACTTGAGAGAGCGATATTTGGTGGAAATCGAAGATGGCCAGGTCAACTACCATCACAGGTCTGTATCACATACTCCATATCATCAACCATTTCACATAAAATAGAACCTACACATAGTGCCTGCACCAAATGAGCTGGATGCCTGGCCATAGTTCACAACCGCGCGCCCGATTGCCACGAAGTTTCCTGGGCCTGACTGCATGTGTGACGTTACGAATGAACGTAGCTTTGTTTCACAAGCTATATGTGTCACTGACGTGCTTAGCTTATTTTTTGAACTGTTGTCCACAGGTGTTTTTACAACCAGGCACTGACAGACGTCCGGTCGACTGGTGCAGAAATTAAATGTTTGCACTGTACGTTCTTTTTAGGGAACATGATACAATACATTCACAAGGTGTAAACGAAATATAATTCTGATTGGTACACCTATTTACAAATTTTGAAAAAACTAAATGCATTTTTCCAACTTATATTTGATAACGGTAGAACGATGCAGACTCATTGGAGGAAGGATTATACTGAATCTCTTTTTTATCAACAATATTTCATCTCTTTCTCTGTTAATGTATGTTTTGTAATTTGCTTATTTCCATGTACATATATACCACTCTAGGTTACAAAGTTAATGATGCCAGAGAGCACAATAACAAGGAACCAGATTACTATCCTTAGTGACCGGCAATTGTCACCGCGACCCTTTTAAACAATTCGTCTAAATTATTAGGAAAGTAAATTTTGAATCACCAGCAAGAATCCGTAATATCTAATTCATTCATACTAATATCAGACTCACAATGATTTTATTAGAAATATTCCTTTTATAAATAAGTGACGTTCGATGGTTTGGGCACTTTCTGAAATGTGTATAGCCAGTTTTTCATTTGCATTGACATTTGTGGTGAAATCAGAGTGTGTTCGTTTGCTTATTTTATGAATGCCATCTAGCATCATTTGCATTAATCAGGTTATATTGCCCTATAAATAAACATTTCAATTATGAAAAGTATAAAACTAAAACGGAATAGAACGTAATTAAGAGACGTATAAACCACAATCGAGCGATACATCAAGTATATCAATGATATTTTGTATGCTAACTATAAATGATTATCATCACAAATCCCTGTGCCAAACATTCCGATAACTCTCTATAGGAACCTATGTGAATGGTCTATTTAGCAGCATTTTATTGAAAGAAAATTATACCAAATGCAATATCTGTCAAGTGTGTCCACCTTTAAAACATAAAAACGACGACAATGATCAAAACCAAATCGCATGTTTCAGAAATTTTCGATTACAAGTTCTAGAACGGTGAGACCTTTGATGAAACAAAGGAGTCACGTAAATATACGCAGGGCACGCAATAGTGCGCCCATAACACTTAAAAGATTAATTAGTTTCAAGTGTTGTGTGAGAAGAAAACTATTACGTATAAAGTTGTTAAAGTAGACATGTTACATAATGATTTTCTCATGTTTCAAATGACAATGTTAAGGTAAAATTCAATAGAGAAGAAATTCATTAGAGAGAAACGGACAGCTTCGGTGAAACAGTATTTAAGTATAGTAATTTCTGGCCTTTAATTGTGCTCAGTGATGGATTGAATAAAACGTCAAAAAGGTCTGAATATGACAAAAAGAGTGTGCGTGTTAAAATCCTAATTTACCCATTTACTTTCTATAAGGGACTAATGCTTTCTTTATTGTTGCAGAGTTTTGGGCGTAAGCGAGAGTGACGACATGATACTAAAGGTAAGATTAAAATGGTAATATATATATATATATATATATATATATATATATATATATATATATATATATATATATATATATATGAATATATATATATATATATATATATATATATATATATATATATATATATATATATTATATATATATATATATATATATATATATATATATATATATATATATATATATATATATATATATATATATATATATATATATATATATATATATATATAAACAAACTGAAAGAAAATCGCATTGTATTGTATTGTTCTCAAAGCATATGTAATGTAGTGGATTACTTTCACTGAATTGATAGTTCAGTATTTCACGATTATTGAATCCCCTCAATACTTCACATGACAAAAAAACAGAATATTTGATTTCACAATACCTTGCAAAAAAGGCATGGTATGAGGTTGCGCAATGAGTAATTCATATTTCTTAATCTACGTTATGGCTATGACTTGTAGGTTATGTTATTGGTAAATTGTTGATTGGTTTATCAACCGTTGTTATGTTTTTCTCTATGACCCTATATCAACTGATCTTTTTTTCCAGATTAATGTATGTGAATCATACATTTCAAGATGGAATTCCCCAATGGCGGCACACTTCTGCATCATCTTCACACTTCTTTGTGCTTCCCTTTGGTTTGTCCAAAATTGAAAATATGCTTGGAAATGGATGGGTGCTGATACGACTACAATTATATCTCTTTAAATCAATAATCTACTGTAGGAACTCATCTATCTCAGATACACTCCCATCTACTGAACCTACTGAACCGTTTCACCGCCAAAACTGTCTTATCGACATTGATAATAGTATTCTGAATTGATTATACCTAGCAATCAGTTAGTCACATAGTGGACGTGGTGTCAAACTCAACAAAGGTTCATGGCTATTGTAAGTAGAGTAGTAGACAAAGATTACTTTAAATATAACTATTTAAAATGTTCCAGATCATCCGGAAAAGGGTCCCGTGTGTTAAAACACTTACATTTTACTTCATCTATTGAATGTTAGTATGAATAAACAATGGATTATACACTCTGAAATTCAAAACATTGTATGTAGTGATACATACATGTTCAAGGTCTCTTATCACACATAACTTACTGCAGTGTACGACCATTAGTTGATTTAAGATAGATGAGTGCTTTGCAGATGAATGAGAGCTTTGTTCATGTAATTATCCTCTTTCAATTATTTATTATTCACCGCATACTTTGAGATTTTAATCGTTCTGGAGTTGTCATAATGTGACATTTTTTCTTTAACTAATACTGTTCGCATTTGATCTTAGACTGGTACGATATAACAATGGTGTATATATAACACTGTGAAAACAGCTTGAGATTGGTTGTAGGATAAACATTTATTTCATTTTGTATATAGGTTTCGTATGCAAATTAGTGCTTGCTGTGACGGTTGTTGCTAAATCACATCAGTAATGCTTTCAATTTTATCTCTACATATGTATCAATGCATAACCTTAACTTTACACGACGTAATATTGCATTGCAACTAGTGAAAGAAATTACTTTCCTTTACATTCAAAACACCCAAAACAATCTTTATCACCTTAACTGTATACGACACTGATGCTCACCGGCGTGATTTAGGATTTCTGTGTGTATTACCACAACTTTAGACTATGGTGGGGAAGTTGCAGTGAATGAAACAAATGATCGAAATTGAGTGATTGTGAGCTGCAAGAAATTGAAAGGAAATTGGTTTACCTTCTATATCTAACTGTTAGCACTAACCTGTACTTGCAAGATGTACATGCCGAATCACCTGTACCTGTTAGGACGATGTTTCTTATCAAATAAGTTCCATATTGGAGTTATAGGTAATTGACTTGATATTCATTTGAATGTATTGAGTGGTTAAAATTCTGAGGTAAAACAGTCCGGTAGCCTGTGTAGGAGTGTAGTATTTTTTGCTCATTGAATATATTTAGACATGTAACATTACACCCCTGAATTGCAAAAGTTCAAATGAAGGCAATAACATTCGTCACCAACTTTTTATGCTTGTGTCACTCAACACATTTGCTATCGACACAATTAGTTCTAAAATATGTCAGGATATATCTGAAAATAGTGTACTCTTGAATTACTTAGTATCTACACTCGACGCAATATTAAAGCTAAGACACTAAAGACATTATCCTAGTACTGTTTTTATTCAAAACTAGAATTAGTGTGGATCATTGTATCTACGTTTTCTCGCCTGGCAGCTGATACATACGTAGTGCTTAAAGTATACCTGATATATCTGATTGTGTTAAGATAAATGGCAAATGTAGCCATAACATGTTTTACAAATACTCTCTGTACATAGCTCAATTTTCTTGTTGAATGAATTGTTACAAAAAAGATAAATAATAAAAACAAAATTGTATATTGACAGTTGTGGACTGGTTATTTGATTCAAAGTGATGATTAATACCATGAACAGAAGTAATGAGGACTTAAATCAAATTGCTTTCTTATTGATGAATCTTGAAAAAGTGTACATATGGAGTATCATATCTTCCTTAACAAAGGAAGGTGTTTGATGCAGCTTCTTTGCATAGGGGATGTGGGCACAATCTCACATGAGAGGGGACGGGCTTTCACCCACGTGCAGCAATGTACCACATGGCACACACCTGACAGCCACTCATGTGCATGTCTTGGAGAACAGTCCTTACACGGTTCAGCCATATTGTATTCAAAACAAGGCCCTCCTGTACCCAAGTACCATAATCAAACTCATACCTCAGCGCCTATACACACAGAGCAGCAACTGGAGAAAGCCCAAATGGCCATTTATACTCTGGTAGATTAGCAACATTTGATGTTCAAAGATTCTCCCATGATTCTGAGAAGTTCCACGCAGGATTGCATAGTTATGAACTATCTAATACATACTTCCTTGTCATCCAATCAGACACTGTGAACTAGATGGTATTCAAAACTGCACACTCAAAGGGGAGAAAAAAGCAGCTCACATTCTGACCTTATGTAATGAGAGACTACTCCTTCTTATACGTGCATTAGGTACTCCTTGGCAATTTTGATCAGGGATAATCAATATGATATGATTCAATATCTCACAGTTGACAATAACCACTACCTGGGCAAATTTCTTATATTTCACCTTTGGTTCCTTGGAGTTTTGTCCATTTAGGATTTTTAGATAGACATACCAGACATCTCAAAAAAATTCTTCCTAAACACTCTTTGATACTAAAGCGTACTGAAATTCAGGTTCAAAATCCATCAAGCCTAAATCTCAGTTCAAAATTTCATTCACATTACATGAGCACTAAATGCTCTGAAGGGTCTAGTAGAATTCACCCCATTTGGAGATGTTTCATTTGTGAGCACGTTTTTTACCAAGGCTCTATGTATTTGACAAGTAAATCATACAATCACCAGGTTTGCTGGATCTAATTGAGCAAGGAGATGAAGGTATTGTTAACAAGAGATTCCTAATTGAGGAGGAATTAGCTGCCAAAGGAACTAAACGTGTCATCCCACCCTTACTCACAAACAAAAGGAGCCTGTTTCATAAAAGGGAGGTTGAGAGTACACACGAAATGACATGTACATGATATGCATGCTTTATTTCTAACATAAGTTCAACTCAGTACATAAAAACAACACTAAGTATCATATGTTTTTAGTATGTATCTATAAGTCGCAACTATATGGATAGTGTATTGCATCAGTGTATTTATGCTGCTCCTCAGAAACTATAAATCTATTCCCCTTTTTCAGTATTCTTTATGAAAAAATATGGAATTCAGATATGATATACCACTTATATACATATAAGATTATGCTTTATCTATGACACGATTCAATCAACAGTCCTTGGCCTGATTTTACTAAATATAACTATCCTCCGATCAGTAAGGATCTAGCCCTTGTCAGAACCAAAACAAACATGAATAACATTTAGCATTAAGAATATAAGATCCGACCAAAAAAGTATCCCTTCTGCACTGCAGCTTTAGGTGTTTGCTCTTTAATCCAATAATATGTGTGATGTCTGAATAGAAAAGTGAACCAACTAACTCTGAATTGTGAAACCACACATAACTTTTACTACTAGCTATACTGGAAGGGTAGCACCAGATTAATGCTAAACATGTCCATCTTATGGTTTACATTCAAGATCTTTTTCTACCAACTTATAGTAGTAGTGAGTGTAGTAAATGTTCTTGTTGAAGTGGAAGAAGAAGAAGATCAGGTAACACAGAAAAGAAGAAGAAGAAGAAGAAGAAGAAGGAAAATCAATAAACTAGAAGGAGAGATGTGAAGCTTCTTTTGGACAAAATAAACCCAACGGGGAATACTTGCTATTCAAAGACTGGCATTTCACTGTCATTACACCAGTAGGACAAGAAGTATTATATATATCTTGGTAGTAGTAGTAGTAGTAGTAGTAGTAGTAGTAGTAGTAGTAGTAGTAGTAGTAGTAGTAGTAGTAGTAGTAGCACCAAAATGATAATAATAACATCAAATAATTCTGCATAACAGATTAGAAACATGATTTGAACTTTAAAAAGTGAAAAGGCCACATAAATGCATAGTTTGCAGTGATATTGAAATTCTAGAACACCTGCTGTAGGATGTAAGAAAGCAGTAAACTTATGGCCAAGGGTCAAAACCATAGTACTCGGAGAGTTAAGCTTAGTATACCCTTATCAATATCATAACTTATATGCATCTAAAATAGTTTTATACACAAAGAGGAACAATAAAAAATATGCTTTGTTTGTAAACTGTCAAAAGGGATTCGTTCTTTATTGAAAAATATTTGGGCTGAAATTGATCATCAGTTACCAGCCTTCCTAAAACTATCCTTCTTCTATATTTGCAGATAGATGCAGTTTTCGGTTATGTATATCATTGATAATTGTTGCAATGTGAGAAAGAGAAACGAAAATGTGTTTGAATGGTTTTATGTTCTATAACACCATGAATAACCAGATAGGGAAGGGATGGATCCAATGTTATGTGAGAGTACACTTAAAAGAATAATGTAATGATCTTTACCACAGGTGCAGAGAACCTTGCCAATAATGTAATCATGCTCACATGTGCGATAGACGTAGAATACATAACTTGAACAGATTCTGTGATACACACATGTTACGAATGTGTATTTATATATGTAACTGTGACATAAAAAGGGCATGCCCTCATGGCTGTGTAGTCTAAGGCGTTGCCACTGACTTCTGGCTGACTCTCACCACTGTCTGGGTTCGAATCCCGGCCAGGGCATGTGAGAAAGTTACCAGTGACTTGGGGTTAGGCGGTAGTTTTCGGCAGGTACTCCGGTATTCTCCATCAGTTACAACTGGCTAGTCACGACTTACTAGCCGTAATATGGCAGAAAAAGTGACAAAAAATCGAAATTCCAAATTCAAACTCACATTTTCTTTCATCTTTCTCACAATGCAATAATTATCAAGGATATGCATCAAGGAAATGCATATAGTGATATCTCGGTCAGCACTTGGGAGTAATAGAGTTAACGAAACGAATATAACCCAGATTGTGGGTGAAAAGTATATGCATTGGCCATGATTACCATAGAATTGTTTAATTGTTATGAGTATACTATTACAACTATTTGGTTTCCTTGTTACATATTATAGACGCAATGGGAGGGAGGAGGACAAAAACACACGCAAAGAACGAGTTAGAACATAGTATAGGGGGTCACATGGCAGCAGAATGACAGCAGCACGCACAATGCGGTGGGACGTAGTTGAAAGCAATATATGTCTATCCATCTATCTATCTATCTATCTATCTATCTATCTATCTTTATATATATATATATATATATATATATATATATATATATATATATATATATATATATATATATATATATATATATATATATATATATATATATATATATATATATACACTTATATATACACACACACACACACATATATATATATATATATATATATATATATATATATATATATATATATATATATATATATATATATATGCATATATATATATATATATATATATATATATATATATATATATATATATATATATATATATATATATATATATATATATATATATATATATATATATATATATATATATATGTATATATATATATTTATATATATATATACATATATAGGAAAAGTTGGTTCCTGTATTCACGCCCCAATCATCTTTTGGAAACTAATGAATTACATGCCCTAGATAGCCGGAGGCCTAAAAAAGTTGTTTGTTTCCTATAACCCTACCCTAACCAGTTTGTATTAAAAATCCTACCCTAAAGTTTTTTCGGCCCGTCCAACTCAAAATTAACGTAAAACATGCATAGAACACACATTTTCGGCCAAAAAATCCCCCCTCCAAATATCTTTACCGACCTACCTACCCTTTTTTTTTGGACCGTTTCAGGAAACAATAATTTTTGTAGGACTAATGTGATAGGGCGGATTATAATGGCATACATACCAGGCTGTGTGGGTGATTAAGGGATTGTGACATATTGGTCTCAAGTAGAATGGAATACTGCAGTGGTGACAACTTAAAGAGTGTACTGGATGACCTAGCTGGATTAATATATGGCAATGATGATGTATCATTATTATATTAGTTTGCTGTAACTGGAACGCAGATCCTGGCTATCTTTGTGGACCCTGGTCACACAGGATTCCAACGAAGGAGGGCAGCCACATCGCTGGGTTTCTTAAATAATTTTCGTTTTTTCCATGAAATGTGTTGAAAGAGACAAAGGGACCTATGAACACATTTCATATTGGTATAAGATAATCAACCATAGCTTTCATAGCTGTACCAGAGAGTATGTGACAACCTATTATGAGTATCGAAGTACTGAAAGATACTGAATCTGTCTGATCACTAGGCAGTACGTGCTACCCTTAAGATAGAAACGGAAATATGTTCTTATCTTCATTGAATATTGGCTGTTGAATAGGTTATGATCACTTGATGAAGAGTACTTCCTAATGGTTGTGATCATTTAAATGAGGTAATTGAGAGTTTCAAGTTTCAAGTTCTGCAAAATCTATTTGATTTTTCCCCATGTGAACATTTACTTACATGCAAACAATCACAATAGTAAAACACACTGTTATATTGTACATTTCAGAAGTCTAACTGTTTGTAGATAAACTCATCATTCAAATATATTGAAATGCTCTATTCTATGCTATTTATGTTCTAGTTGGACAGGCAGGTTAGTGAAAAAGTTTCTTAGATTAAAAAGAAAGAACTTATAATAATAATAATAATAGTAATAATAATAATAATAATAATAATAATAATAATAATAATAATAATAATAGTGACAATAACATTAAGTAGTAGTAGTAGTACCTACGTAGTAGTAGTAGTAGTAGTAGTAGTAGTAGTAGTAGTAGTAGTAGTAGTAGTAGTAGTAGTGATAGTTGTAATAGTGCAGTTCATTATGATAGATAAAGAAATCACCAATCCCGAACTCTGTGGGAGGGCTAAAAAGTGGCAGATATGTCAACACACACACACACACATATATATATATATATATATATATATATATATATATATATATATATATATATATATATATATATATATATATATATATATATATATATATATATATACATACATACATACATACATACATACATACATACATACATACATACATACATACATACATACATACATACATACATACATACATACATGTATGTATGTATGTATGTATGTATGTATATATATATATATATATATATATATATATATATATATATATATATATATATATATATATATATATATATATATATATATATATATATATATATATATATATTCATATATATATATATATATACCGAAATTCTTAATCTTCACACTTAGGTATCACTTCAATTTATAACTTATCACCATGGCTTTGATATAATTCAAACAAAATACAGAGGATTTAGTTTTACCAGTTCCTCTTTGCCGGAGTCGTGCATAATTTGATTCCAATCCCATAGACGCAAACACAATTTTACTAGTAGATGCAAAGGTCTATAAGTGACGCCCACAATGACGTTTAAACATGCAGGACTTTGTGGTTGATTGGACACTTCCTAATCACAGCGAGGCCAAGTATGTATTATGGGTGTATTTCCTGACTGGGCACACTTAAGGCTCTACTAACAGCAGTTGTGCTGATCGTTCCATTTCCTGCAGTTATTAGTGGGTGAGATGATATGCGGTCAGAGACCCACTCCCACCACTCCCCCCTCCACTGCGCAGAGCATACACACAGCGAGAGAAGGGAGTGAACAGATTACTCATGGCGGAGCAAGCTTACAAACGGTAGGACTCTTTTCCTAGTTTCGTGACAAATTGTCATCCACATGCTTGGAAGATGCATGGTGCCTCAGCTTCCAATGAGTCAGTGACTTCTTTTTTTTCTTTTTGGCACTGGGCGAGAGAATGAATATTTTTACTTAGGATGCGATATGTTGTTTTTATGGATGATCTAAGTCTAACAGACCAGACATCTGGGTGATATATCTGAAAGGGCTTTATCCACATTCGTTTCCATATTTACCTATTAATCGTGTTTAAAAGATAAATTACGCATTTGTATAAACGTATACTTGGAACGTATCGCTTATTTTCACCAGCCAATGACCTCATCTCAGTTTTAGTCTCCTACACATATATATGAATGTTTGTATGTATGTATGTATGTATGTTTGTGTGTATGTATGTATGTATGTATGCTTGTATGTATCTATGTTATTATGTATGTAAGTATGTACGTATGTTTGTATGTATGTATGTATTCATGCATGCATGTTTGTTTGTATGTATGTATGTATGCATGTTTGTATGTATGTATGCATGTTTGTATGTATGTATGTATGTATGTATGTATGCATGCATGTTTGTATGTAATAGTATGTATGTATGTATGTATGTACATGTATGTATGTATGTATGTATGCAAGTTTGTATGTATGTATCTGTGTATGTATGTATGCATGCATGTTTGTATGTATGTATGCATGTTTGTATGTATGTATCAAGGCTCGACGTTAAGGCTAGCCCCGTAGCCCCGGGCTAGTTATTGAATGTCAGGGCTAGTAAATTCCACCTGTGAGTAGCCCTGAGGGACTAGATAGAATTAGAATATCAGCGCTTAAAAATTATGAAGCCCACCTTTGGCTCTGCATACCTGGATGATAATTTACCCTCAATTTACCACAATACACTGTATTCTTTTCATGTTATCAACAGAGGCTATGATATCAACAGAGGTCACTGTTTGAGAAGAGTTGTCATTAATATCAGGGCTAGCAAAAATATTTCAGGGCTAGTAAAAGTTTCGGTAACTAGCCCTGCTGGGCTTATGAAGTTTTTTCTTAATGTTGAGCCCTGTGTATGCATGCTTGTATGTATGTATGTATGTATGTATGCATGCTTGTATGTATGTATGTATGTATGCATGCATGTTTGTATGTATGTATGCAAGTTTGTATGCATGTAAGTGTGTATGTATGTTTGTCTGTATGTATGTATGTATGTACGTATATAGGTTTGTATGTATGTATGTATGTATGCATGCATGCATGCTAGTATGTATGTATTTATGTATGCATGCATGTTTGTATGTATGTATATATGCATGAATGTATGTATGTACGTATGCATGTATGTATGTATGTATGTGTATATGCATGCATGTTTGTATGTATGTATGTATGTATGTATGTATATATGTATGTATGTATGTACAAAATTCACTTTTCTAGCAAAATAAATTTCATTGCTGCAAATTTCAGTTTAAAAAAAGCATTTTAGAAGGGAACTCGACGATGAAAACATTGTTCAGAATATTGGACATTCTTCTAATCCAAAATTGTTAAATATGGACATGTGACCAAAATATTACAATACACCAAAATATTACAATAACTTTCTACGGATCCACTATTTTGGTACAAAACCATATAAATTTGAAGAGCTTTCGATAATAAGGAAATGTCAACCATAAGATTGTATTATTCGATAATTAATATAAGGTTGCGTCGCCTAAGACCACACGGCCGTCAGAGCAGACCCTGCTACACACTGTGAAGCAAAGGCTCTTTTTGCAATGAACATTCACTCCGTAGACTTAGTTTTGGATGCAACAGTGCGTTAGTGTATCATGCAGCAGACACATTCGCTTGTCAAATGCAAAATAAAGTTTCTGTTGGTCACCACAGATATATCCAATAAACATGAATAGACACATGTCACTATTTGTAATTCTCTGTCCGATATGTGTTTATTGATAATAAAGAAACATATGCAAAATATTATATTGAATGCAACAAAATGTAAAAAAGATATTCACTCGTTTACATTTCACAGCGATGTCCTACCTCTCGAATTGCCGCTCACCGAGAGCCACATACACGTGACAGGCCAAGAGCCTCTGTTGACACACACAGTCGGCCAGGTACTGGAGGAAGCATATCTAAACTCCCCAAACCACGTGATGGCTGTGTTCCCCGAGCACGACCAGTCAGTGACAGTAGCAGAACTCAGGGGCCTGGTAAGTGCAAAGTTTCTACAATGATAAAGGTGAATGAGGTGGTACTAATAAACTTCTAGAGCATTGAGCAATGTAATTATACGTTGAAGGTTTATTACGATTTATCATGATTTCATCTAGCAAATCTTTTTCAGATGACCTACTGGATTTGCCTAACCGCAAACTCATATTTGGCCATCTTCAAGTTACAAAACATCGGCGAAGGTTTACTCCCAGTTGAAGTGGACGATACAAATTTCCATTTCAAATGATTCATTACTCACTTCATTGAAACATTAGATATTGAGCACTCTTAAATATTTCAACAATAGTCTTAAGAATACCCATTTTTTTGAATATACTTAAGTTTTATGGTGAATCATATCTTATCATTCGCACCTTGAGCGCGGTACACATCATATGGTTTTCCTTTGTTGAAATGACTTTCTCAGCATAATCCTTCTTCCCATTGCAATCTAAGATACTTAAATCATTACGTAATGATGTCGAGTTCCTATTTTTAATTGTTTTCTCTGTAACTTTGTTTTGTTGATTTATCGAAGTTTTTTATATGTATTTCCATATCTATGATATGTTCAAGAAACAATACAATACAATACAATTTCATCTGTCTACTCATTTTCAAGGCAAACGTGTACGCCAAAGCTTATCTCGCTCTGGGACTAAAGAAGGGCGACCGACTCATCATCAGCGGGGTTCATGACAAGCACTACGGCGGAATGACACTGGGAGCATTGATGATTGGCCTCATGATTACAACGGTAATTGCTTATCATTTCTCATTAGGCCAAAGCATTACATACTGTCTACTTAAGCATTAATCCAATCAATAAACATTAGCTGATGAGAGGGTAGCTCACTCTTACTAAGAGAGGTCTAGAACCTGGTTTATATCTGGAGATACTATCCATAGCATATACAAAGATAGTATGCCATCAAGTATATGAGTGTCTAAGGTCACTACCTTTAACACTTAGGTGATCATGCTAGTAGAAATTGGAAAGATTAAGATTGATCTGGTTTCTAGCTAGATACTTAAGGCTGATTATGTAATGTGTACAGATTTTTGTAGATACGTTCTGTTTTCCTTTATTCGAAATGTTTTGAGATTATGTGTGTTACTTACTGTTACTATTGTATATTTCATGTTATAATAACATGGTAAATACACGATAGAATACTATACAATATCACTAGCAACATCCCTACAAATCATATTCTTAGTATAGATAGGCTAGACTCTAAGAATCTAGCTAGCCATTAGCTATAACCATAGCTATAACCACAGCTCACAGATATAGATCGCCTCTGGCTCTAGATCTTATACACCATTAGGGCAGAGGGTCTAGCAATGAACTGGCCCGTACAAACCAGAGAAGCTAATATTTAAGAGTCTAGCTCACAACACACACCATAGATTAATGACAAGAGAGTTACAAAAATAATCCATGTCTACCATTGACCCTGAACTACCGTGTACATATTCGATGATATAGCGATCAGAATAATCTATAAATGTGTCATGGATAATATATCTAGATGAGCACAACGTGAAGTGGATTTCCCTTCAGAGGCTTTTGCTAGAACTACTATACACATATTATATTTTATTGAGGGCAAAACAATTCAAAAGGTAATCCAAAGAGAAAACAATTTTATTTTGTTTCAGCCGTATATCTTTGAACCGAGGGAAGAGTACCTGCTACAAATTATTAGGAAGGTAAGGTATGATTGTTATTACTATATGCTAACAAAATGTAGTGTCCTACTGTACCAAACTAGACCAGTACATTCGTATGGTGCAATAAGTATAAACCTCATTCCACCTTGAAGTAACATAATTACAATTAATAGGATTTCACTTCTTATTAGATAACTAATTGCATCGTACCCGTAAGGATAACAAATGAAAGATGGTCAATTTGGCCAATGATAACTTTTACGTGATGAATATTTTTATATAAATTTCACTTTCAGCAAATGGCATCGGCTTTGATTCTGTCTCCGATCTGGAATAATGCCTATGTGAGAGCGTTTCTGGCAATAGATCCACAGCTGCAAGCAAATGAAATAAATCAGGAGATATCTAGCAAAAGGTAAGGCCTACTGCTGAATTATCCTAAGAATATGGGTATCTAACCTATCCAGTTTGGAGCTGATGTCATGCACAGCCAATTAATGCTTTATTATAGTGCAAGCAGGAGAACTATTGACCTTTTTATTCTCATGCCATTCCAATAATGAATAATACTAATGATAATGATAATAATAATATAAATAATAATGAAAAAAAATGATTACTGTATTTGTCATACCTAGCTAAACCAATATCATTTCAATTTATGCTAGTAACGGGACGTTTTTCACCACCAAGTCGATTTCAAAATAAGTGTGTTTGTCACCAAACATCGCAATCGTCATGACACAAAGTTGTCATGATGGGAGGTATTAGTAGTTAGTCTGGAAAAAAAGAAGCACAATGGATTACCTTGTACGTTTTATGAGAGATATAATTTAAAATTGAGGACATGTGGTGTCTGTCTTTTACAACCTTGAGAAAGCATATGACACAACTTGGAAATACGGAATTTTGATAGATTTGTATGATATGACCTCATGGGACGTTTACATTTTTGTCCAAGAAGGGGTCTTCATCCCAATCTCTATTTGATCGCGACTAGCCAGTCGTAACTGGTGGAGGAAACTGGAGTACCTGGCAAAAACACCGTTATATGTAGTGATGCCTTAGTCCACATACATAGCCATCAGGGCAGACCCAGAGGATTTACTGGTTATGCATCAATTAGAATGATAGACTATGTTGTTTGGTCAAATTTGACTGGTCAGGCTAAGACTACTCTCAGATACTATAAATTGAGACGAGGCAACCTGTTAAAGTTTTGCAAGGTGATTCAAAGTCGTTGGCATGTAATATAATAATAATGATAATAATATTGTCATTTGATATTGCGCCCTTTCCATATAAACATGCTCAAAGGCGCATTACATTCATTATCAAAGGATAGATGTTGATATAGTTATTTGATAAATACATCTTTGAACAGATGTGTTTTCAGTTGTCGTTTGAAGATTGCCACACTCCCAGCTGCCCGACTATGATTGGTGCTGGTCAATGCTGGTTAGAATGTCATTCTGTACTTTCACTAGGAGAGGTTAGAATGTCATTCTGTACTTTCACTAGGGCAGTCTCAGTGCTGTGACCAGGCTTGTAAGCAGATTGTAAATGTTCGTGCAAGTTGGTCTCAGTCATGTTAGTCAGTGAGTCGCCCCGACACCACCCTCACCAGCAGTTTTGAGATGTAAGAAAGGTTACTGACAGGACGGTAGTTCTTTAGAATATCTGGATTTAGGGTAGATTTCTTCAGTAACGGTGTGACTATAGCCGATTTCAGGTAGATGAGTATACACCTGCAGTAAAACATACCATCACACCCTTCAAATTTAAATGATTACAATAGGCCACCAACATTGATATATTACTAACGGGCAGTCGTTGACTTGGCTACACTAAGGCATTAATGTGATGAGAAACGAAATTAAAAAACAACAACAAAAAACAAACTTGGCAGAAGCTCTGAGCCTGTCCCTCTGAAAACAAAGGTGCGGTTGCACTGAGAGGGGAAAAAAAGGATGTATGTAAAATGTCCATCAAGCTGTCCAAGTAGATATTCCATTTCTAAATTAGGAACCGAGTGTTTGTCACCAAACATCTTAATCGTCATGACACAAAGGTGTTATGATTAGAGTAACTAGTAGTTTGTAAAATAAGAAGCACAATAAATCACCTTGTGCCTTTTGAAACTTTTGTAAGATTTTTGAATAGAGATCATGTGGTGCATATGCTTGCTTTTCAACCTTGAGAAAGCATATGTATTAAGGAATTTTGAAAAGTTTATATGATATGGGCCTCAGTGGACGTTTATCACTTTTTATTCAAAAGTTTTTCTCGGAAAGATTTAGAGTCACAGTGGGCACATTCCTCTCTGATTTTTATGACCAAGACATAGGAGTTTCGTAGGATAGCATTTTATTTGTCACTCTATATTTGTAAAGATTAACAGCATCATCAGGTGTATAAGAAATGGTGTTGGTAAGTCTCTATTTGTAGATGACTTTGGTGTCTCATGTGGGTCAAAACAAATGCAATCCATAAAAAGACAGCTCCAACTCCACTTAAATATAATAGAAGATCGGGCTAAAACTAATAGTTTTTAGTTCTCCAAATCAAAGACTGTTTGTGTACAGTTTTGTCGAAGAAGGGGTCTTCATCCTGATCCCTTTTTGGTTCTCTATGACAACTCCATCCCTGTAAAAAGGGAATCAAAGTTTCTTGGTTTTTTACTTGATTCAAAACTCACACTTGACCCTCATATCAAGGGCCTTAAGGTGATGAGTACCATAGCAAGCTAGTCAAAAGCCCCGTCCCAAAACACACCTCACAGCGACGTAACCATATAGCCAGTTGTATCTCTAGATTCCTGAGTGTTATCAGGTAGAGAATATCATAGCCAACAATCCTTAGTCATATTTTATATAATTTCAATATTTACAACTTTTCACTCAAATGACATATTCTCACTACTTACACAGGTGATGGTCACTGCAGGTTCAAAATTACCTTAGGGATATCATTGTCTATGTCCAATAAAAAAGTATTTTTTAGATTTTTTACTGCTGAAGACTTTTAAAGGCCATAACATCGAAAATTCTAGTGAGAAATCTCGTGTGTGGAGGCATGAGAACCCCATCGATAGTAATGGACATACTTCGCTGATCACTTCTGATCACTGGGAACAACAGGCAGTTGTACAAAGATACACCTCGACGATGATTATAAGAATGGCTTGCGGTCAGCATGCTATAAATAGTTGCCAAGCTATCAGCCTGTGCGGTTACCTAGTGTAGTTGGTGTGAAGATTTTTAACTAAAATTTTCAATGTTATGGCCTGTAAATATCTTTAGCGGTCATCAATCTCAAATCTACTTTTTAATGGGCATAGACAATGATATCCCTAAGGTTATTCTGAGCCTGCAGTGACCATCACCTGTGTAAGTAGTGAGAATGTCATTTGAGTGAAAAGTTGTAAATATTGAAATTATATAAATTATGGGTTGACTAAGGATTGTTGGCTATGATATTCTCTACCTGATAACACTCAGGAATCTAGAGATACAACTGGCTATATGGTTACGTCGCTGTAAGGGGCTTTTGACTAGCTTGCAATGGTACTCATCACCTTAAGGGCAAATCAACATATATATATTACTTACGAGCAGTCACTGACTTGGCAGAAGTTCTGAGCTTTTTCCCCTAGGAACATAGGTGCGATTCCTCTCAAAGGTGAAAGATAGGATTTATATAGAATGGCCATCACACCGACTACAAGTCGAGATTCCATTTCAAAATTAGGAACCGAGTGGTCGTCACCAAACATCACGATCATCATGACACAAAGGTGTCAGGATTATAGTTATTTGTAGTAAGTAAAATAAAAATCACAATAAATCACCTTGTGCCTTTTGAAAGTTTTGTAAGAGTGGGATTTTTAAATGGAGACCATCCAGCGTCTATCTTTTTCAACCTTGAGAAAGCATATGACACGACTTATGAAAGATTTATATGACATGGACCTTAGGTGATGTTTACCCGTTTTTATTCAAAACTCTTTATCTAAAAGAAGATTTAGAATTAGATTGGGGACATCTCATTCTGATTTGTTGGACAAGGAGAAGAGTTCTGTAGGGTAGCATTTTATCTGTCACTCTATGTATTATAAAGATTAACAACATGTGTGTTGTCAAATATCTATATACTCAATATATTCTGATTATAAAGAGAATAATTTATTTATGATAGTCTATTTCCATACTTACTATTTGCCGAATTCACAGAATGCCATCCCTCAAGCACGTGTTTGTCCATGGTGGAGGCCAGTCAAGGTAATTGTGATCATATAACTTTACCTTAACCAACTCTTTGATTAATAATATTTTGTTCAAAGATACATCCAATTGAATATCAAGTCAATAGCTTTATGTTATTTGATAAGTTATATTAAAACATAAGGCAGAGTATGTAATGTTTACTTAACGTTTACTCAAAATTCCATTACTTTGCTTTCCATCACTTTCTTCTACAATTTATTCTACTGCTTCTGGTACTAAGTATCTCGGGGTAACCTATGTATTCATTTTGAAACAACCAAATTATTTGAATCGTGTGCACGTTATATGTAGATATTACACGCGAAATACAACACTATCAAATAAACTCCCAGCGTTAGTACGATTAGCAAGGATTATTTTGTTATTGGAAATTATTCCCAATTTTGTAACCATTACGCCTTTGCGGTAACCAGATACCTGAAACCCACCTCAACGTTACTTGGTTTGGCCTTCAAGATCAGCGACAAGGCACTGATGGAGGCAAAGGAACAGGTGAAGAGCGATGACCCAGCCTGGCTCATGTGCACAACGGGAACTACAGGTTTTCCTAAACTTGTCTGCCAGACACAGCGATATATTGTCAATTTTGGACCATCCCACTGGAAACGTCGTAATCCTGACAAAAAGGTGATTAACCGAATATTCATTAGTTTGAAGGCAGGAAAATCTGAAATTGGCAGTTCCCAAATAACAAAAATGTTCTTCCTATACGCCTTTTATTTATTATGGTGATTATAGAAATGTTGGTATTACCGTCATTGTCTCTCACTCTTACTCTCATTGAGTAATGCCCTCAACCAAGATAACTACCAGGAAAGATTCGCTGTGTTAACATTCTTTTCCAGAGGATTACTGCAGTGATTGGTTTAAAGACCCCAGCCTAATATTACTATTTAAACTTTCGGTTCTTATTAACGTAACCACTTTGTAAATGCCATTATTGTCTAAAACAACTTTGGTTCTTATGAATAGAAGTTTCTTTACATATATTAGGATTCCTATCTAACAAAACTAGTTTCACTGGGGGAGGTAGTATGAAAACGTTGTATTCTCCTACCAGCGTATTTCTGGAAGTTATCTAAAACTCGAATGTCATATTCACTTAGAATCCATAGCTCTGAAGCAAAAGTAATAATCGGGATAACAATTGACCAATATATCGAGCAGCAGGCTCTTATTGTCATGCCTCCTGGCTCAAGACCTATGCCAGAGGCAGCATTAAGCGCTTTGAATTCCTGCCTTTACTTATTTTTTCGTCAATCCTTTCCATGTTTACACCAGTAACATCATCTTTTAGGCCTACATGATCATACATAGCTTCTCTTCTACTTTATGATACCCCAGTCTGTAAGTCCGATATTTACTATTTTGCCTACGCTGGGCTGATGTTTCACCAAAAACTAAAACAGCACTCTTTTTTAGGATTAAAGTCATAACGCCATTTCCTGCTGTGAGTAAAGACAGCATCTAGTGTCATGTCAACCTTGTTCTTATTAGTGCAAGCAGTAGCAATATCGTCGGCATATGCTAGTGGCGATACACTGACAGCATTAATAGTGCAGCACAGGTTAGAACTTTCTAGTTCAATGATTAAAGAATCAATAAAGGCGATATATTTGATCAGGGATAAATACCCACCCACCCCCCTGATGAATCCCTGCCTCCATGGTGTACCATTCTAACAATTTATTCTGTATCCTGACACAACATTTAAAATTGGTATACGTTTTAAAAAGAAGTCGCCATGTCTTCCCCGTCATTCCTAATTCATTTAACCAGTAAAAAAGCCCTTTAATCCATACACTATCGAAGGCTTTTGCCACGTCTAGATATAGAAAATAGACTTTATCATTATTTTCCAAATTGGCAGTTATATATTCCTATAAAGTCATGGCGGTATGTATACAGGATACCCCGGTTCTACATGCCCCCTGGAGGCGTGAAACCACGGCGTTATCCACCCACCATTCTTTTATCCTATTCCATAGGAGGCCTTCAAAGAGTTTATTAGAAAAAAATAGCTCTCAAATTACAAGTAACATGGAGAGAAAGAATATTTAACATATTCACAAACATACTGATAGAATTAACAAACTACTCATATAACAAGTCATAAGTACAGATAAGATAACTAGCATACATATATATGCAGATACATGTACATATAAACTTAACATACCTCTTTGCCACATGGCTCTATAATGGTCAGTGAATCTAGTCTGTGGCCCAGTAATCACACCCTTGTAATGAATGACAAGTGGCCTGGTAAGGTGACCAGGGTATATATATATATAGACCCCAGTCTCAAAAGGAGGCTGTTTGACCTTTGCACTTAGAATAGTGAACATACATAAGTAAAGATGGCAGCACCACACAAAACAGGTTAATTGTATTGTATTGTATTATATCTTTATTGACATATTTGCAAGTATAAATTGATACAAACACAAAATAAACATACAAATAATAGAAAGTAAATAAAACATACAAACAGAAAGAACACAATAACTACAAAAAGAAAGTAAGGTATTAGCCTGACCAGTAGTAGTGTGATGTCATGAACAGACATGATACAACACACCATAGCCTAGGTAGACGTATACCCATAGAGCTATTTATAAGAAAGTAAGAAAAATAGAAAGAATATAGGAACTTAATATCGGAAAATAAGATAAAGACTTTAAATACTTATATAGAAGGTGGCAATAGCACACTTCTTTAACTTGCCTGAGTTAAATACGTTATTACATTAATATCAACAGTGAAATATGAGAGAAGTATTCTCTAGGTCATATTTAGAGAACACGTAACTATCCTACTCCAGCTCTATCTTTTACCCTGCATGTTTGTCATTACATTTCACAAATGTATTTGCCAGACATATACCATACGGAGTACATGTCGTTTTGACTAAAACCTTCAATTGGCCTACCAATTAACCACCCGAAAACCTCATGTGGTTTATCAGCGATTACTTTATCAATGCGCTGGTCTGACAGTGATAACTCATTTTACATTTCACAATGTGTACTGTCCATACTCGGACACTGCATAACCATATGAAACAGATCCTCTTTCATGTATAGGTCACACTCTGAGCATGCCTTGTAACTTGGGACCAGGCCTTTAAGTCGGATATCGTCACATTTAAGTCTACTAGCATGGCTCACAAGCTTAGCCATCGTTTCGCAAATTCTCAATAAAGAAGGAAATTTATCAGATATCTCCCACCAATTAAGGTATTTGGTTTTGGTCATAACTTTAACAAGCAAATCATTATCCTTTTTGATAATCGAGGTAGACGACAAATCCTCTAGCTTCCAGGCCCTATCCCAAACATACTTAGACCAACTTTTCTTTGTACATAAGGTTTTTCTGCCACACACCATGTCGCACAGTATATTAAATACACCCACCCTTGACGCAGCATCATATATCTCGAAAGTCGGGCTATTGTGGGGATTTTCCCTTAACACACACCTATCCTGTTCAATCAATCCTAACCACAATTCCTAACCACACTGTCTTCATTCAACCTTAGGATAGTTAAAGCAAAAAGTAGTTTCTTTATAAGAATATAAGTAACCAGTCGCATCCAACCCAGTCCAAAAGAACTGCATGAATTTGGTGCCCGTGGCGGGAATTGCTGAATACTTTTTCCAATATGAACCTTAAACTTGCCTAATTTATCATAGTCAGCTTTGGAGAGACACCAGATCTCGGAGCCAAAAGTAACAATGGGCACAATAATTGTCCAATATATAATATTGCAAGTCAGCATAGTAAGGCCATTTTTTCTTATCCCTAGGCCAGCACAAGCATTAAACGCCCGTCTTGCTTAAGTGATCTTTTCATCCACCCTAGTATTATCATCTTTATAGAGACATGCCTTAACACCGACATGGTCATAACTCTGCTTCTCCAGAACTCTATCTTTGCCTAGTTTAAACACTTGGTGCACAGAGTTCTCAACGTTTACTTTAGGGGTCTCACCATAGGTCATAATAGCTGACTTCTTAGCATTAAAGCATACCCAGGGGGGGGGGGGGGGGGGGGTGCTCTTGATACCGCCTATACTGCAGCACAAATCAAAATTTTGCAAGATCACTATTAATTCGTCGATAAACGCCATGTATTTAATAAGCGAGAGAAAACCCCCCTGGTGTATCCCGCAATGCATTTGGAACCAATCTGAGGTACTACCTGCAATCTTGACTTTACAGAAAAAATCTAGGTATGAGCGATAAAACAAGCGCCACACCTTCCCAGTAATGCCCATGCCGTAAAGTTTGGAAAACAAACCGTCAGTCCAGACAGTATCGAAAGCCTTGGATACGTCATAGAATGCCACACAGACACTCATATGACGCTCCAAGGCTGTCGCTACAGTCTCCTGCAAAAGGAAAGCTGTATGAATGCACGATTGTCCCTTACAACTTGCACCCTGTAAGTTTGAAATGATGCCATTGTCAACCCACCATTTCTCTAGCCTACCCCATAAAAGGATTTCAAAAATCTTATTAAAGTTTGTCAAAAGCGTTATTCCTCGATAATGTCAAGGACACATTGGTTCTTTCCTTTATAGAGCGGCACTTGCACACCTCTACGAAAGTTAACAGGTATGTACTCTGTATTAACCACTAAGTTATAAAATAAAGTAAGTATTTTAACTAGAGCAGGACCAGTGAGCTTCACATGCTCTGAACTGATTCCGTCATACTGAAGTAATTCCACTTAAGGTGGATTAATGATTAACTAATACTAATAGACTTACTAAGAAAGCAATCCGTGCCAACACGGATTCGCCGGACGAGTAGATACAATAAGGATCACATCATAAAGATACAAACGTCTATCATCAGTGGTGGTTTCGTCAAGTGTGTTCTCGGAGATCTCTGGAACAGGAACAGCCGGAAGTGGCCACTAGGAATTGCGCACGCACATCGTATCGTGAATATGGATGATCACCACATTCCTCCCCGTTTTCTTTGAAGGAATCTGATGCACACTAAAAGAAACGTCATCCTAACCAAATATTGCTACTCCAAGTCTATTATTTACAGTCTATATACAACGTTTATATACAACTCCTCCTCACACGATTACTCCAACCCGTACATGCACCGAGTATTCCTACTCGTCTGCATGCGTATCTCTCTCTTCTCAATATGCTTAAGCTCAGCAAGCTTCTTCTCCACATATCTGGCCATCGGCGGATGGCAGATCCTGTACTTCTTCTCCTCCTTCGGCAAAAAATATGGTGAATCATTTTCGAGGAGAAGACGTTTCAATGGCGTACTCCGAACTACATTTCGGACCTGGTCTCCATCCTTCGTAGAACTTGATACTAGGTTGGTCACTCCAATGTACGCATTGAAAAAATACCGACACCATCGCTGGGCTTCATCCGAGGATCCAGTGAAGCAATGAAGATGTATTTTCCATCGCCTTGGGAGAATCATGCGACATATGTCGTAACAGTCACGGGACGAATTCCTGCAATGGAGGACGACGGGCTTATTCATCTTCACTGCCATCCTCAGTAGATCTTTTAGAGCCGTTCTTTGGATCATCTTCTGCCTGGCTGTTATGTCTTGACCGTAATCCAAACCGATCTCCCCCAAAGCGCATGTCTGCGGATCCTCCAACCTACGTCGGAGTTCCCACCAGGTGTCAGAGTTCAGATCTTCCACTTTTTTGGGATGACAGACGACTGTGGGAAATATAACTTTGGACTTGAGAGTGGCCTGCCATATATCGGTTTGCTTCAAAAACAGCTCCGGACCACAGAAGTTTGAGATACATGCTTTGAAGCCCTCGCCGGCCAGATATTGGTTGAAAAATGATGCCATGTCGCCATGATGTCTGATCCTTTGATGTAGCCTGTCAACATGACAATGAGAATCGTAGAATGGCTCCACTCCTGAACTTTCGACTCTCTCTTTCTTTTTCTCAATCGGTCTCTTCTTCTTGCCAGAGCTGTTTTGTTTCCTCTCTTCCTGGCACAAATTGATCAGGTTCTGCAGTGTCCTCCAATGAAGCAGAGACGAGATCCTCGATGGAGTTGAAGGGTTGCGCTTCACTAGAGGTTCTAACCCCAGCTCCGCGTCCAAGATGTTCAAAGCGCGAAGCTCGGCCTGATCAAAAGCAGACCCTGGCCTACAGAGATTCTTCTGTTTCACAAAATCCAGCAGCTCCCGGGAGGATTTGAGTTGAATCTTGCTCCTCAGAAATTGTCCAAATCCTTCCACCTTTCTTCTAAAATCCCGATGATGTGTCTTTTTGAACTGGCCATGCCGTCGAACATGAGTAGTTATCTCATGCTGATGACACGTCCAGCAAGCCTTGGTTGGGTAGAGGTATCCCCATCTCCCTCTCGCCACGTGGTGCCGCAGAACATGTTTTTTCATGTGGATGGTCCGGGCACCACATGTTACACATCTAATACGTTTGTTGAGTCTTCGACTTGGAACTTGTGGCCTCTTCCTGACGATATTTGAGTGTTTTTTCGAACGCGTGACAACACTTCGAACTGTCACTTGCAACGCAGGTAGATCTTGTGTGATGGTTATTTTCAACGGTTCGAACTCCGGTGGCGCCACATACTCGTCGATGACCACTAAATCCTCAAGTTGACCTCCCTCAGGTCAACTTCCTCATCAGGCTCGTCATCAATAGAATCCACTATCACGAACTCCTCCTCCTCCAGAACATCATCACCGGCCTCATCAATGACGACAAAATCCTTGTCGTAGTCAGGAATGAAACTTGCCTCATCTTCCATCTTGAACCCTTGAAAAAGAAGAAATAGATCCTTCAGAGCTCGGAGGCTTCTTTTCTTCATTTCTGTAACACTAGTGGATGAGACTGAAACGTGCGGTTAAAGAGTTAGGGTAAGTCAAAACAGTGCAGTGGAACCGATCAAAATCGGAAATTCTGTACTCTCCTGGAGTTATCTATACCGGGTAGGGATCTTTCGAATCCGTCCTGAACTTGTCTTTGCCTCTGAAACTTGATGTGAATCGGATGAATCAGAGCAACGACTTCTATCCTGCACTGAGTATCGAAGATCTTGAGCCTGAACATAATTTTCCCATTCAGCAAAACTTTCCTCCTCCGCCTGACAATTATTGCGAAGAATATCCTAATTCTGCCAGCAATACCAGGGCTGATCGTGGAATTTGCGAACATCTGCTTTTGAAATGACACGCCATTTTCCACAATTGTCCTCCTCGCACTGAACCCATGTCAAATCCTTCCAATCCTTTGTAACGTGCTGACCAGATGGATGAAACAAAGAGGATATTCCCAGATCTTCCTCGTTTTGGTTTTCTATCTCCCCGTTCAATAACGGTGCATCGTCATCTTTCAGAATGCTGGTATCTGGAAGTTCATGGTGACTTAGGAACCGGCTTCTCAGATGACGTAACCAAATTGGCAATTCTCTGTCTCGGCACATCTTGACCATGTCATGATGCACTACAGAGCTTGCTGAAGCTGAGGTTGAAGCTTGCTCGGATGTCCTGTTTTCATTGCTTTGTTTAGTTTGAGAACGATATCCCCTTCTTCATAGACATGTTGAAGCGATTGTTGATCATAATACCGTTTCTGGTATTCCTGAGAAGACTGGATCTTTTCTCTAGCCTTTCTATGCACCATCTGCAGCCTTGCACGCAGATCCATCAGGAACTCGGGTTCAGTTTGTCTTTCTGAGTTTATGTCAGCCCCAAAATTGAGGTCTACTGGCTGTATGACCTCACGCCCTAACATCAGCATGTTAGGCGTGAAACCAGTCTGACGGTAAGGGAATGACCGAATAGCACTGGTCAAAAGATCCAAATCTTTGTCCCACTCTTTTCATCCAGGTAACACCGGATAATCTGAAGCAATGTTCGATTATACCGCTCTACTTGACTGTTTGAGCATGGGCGATACGGCGTGGTTCGAGTCTTGGAAACTTGTAGCAGACCGCATACAGCTTGAAACAACGCAGATGTAAAATTGCTCCCTTGATCTGTATGAATCTGCACCGGACACCCAAATCGTGAAATGAAGTTGTTCACAACCGCACTCACAACACGTTCAGTTGTTTGATCCTGAATAGGGTAGGCCTCAATCCATTTGGTGAATTGGCAAACTAACATTAGGATGTACTTGTTGCCGGAAGAACTTGTGAGTGAATGGACCGAGAATGTCCAGATGAATCCTTTCAACAGGAGCTCCAGCATGGAACGATTCTTATGATGCTCTGCACCGCCTGGACGCTTTCTTCTGTCTATTACACTGACGACAAGACTTCACGTACACGATACAATCCGTTTTCATGCCGAACCACATTGCAGACTGATGCAGCTTGAAGTAGGTTCTGGAGATTCCGGGATGTCCAGCACTCTTGATGTCATGACAGCAATGCAAAACTTCGTTCCGCATTGTAGCTGGAACCATGAAGAGGTATCTTCTGGAATGATCTTCTATCCATTTGTAAAAGAGCACTCCTTGATGAATCTCGAGCAAACTCAAGTTGCACCAAAAGAATTTGACGGCTGGAGAACTCAATTGTAGTTCCTTCTGTGATGGCTCACACTTTTCCTCCCTACAAATGATGAGTTTCTTCAAATCGTCATCTTTTACCTGACAATCTCTTAACTCCTGATGAGTATACTTCGAAGGGGACCAGACTTGCCACTCATCCGGATTTCCAGTGCTGGCATCAACAACTCCTACCTGCCTGACACTGGCAGATTGATATTCACCGAGATTTTCAGTCGTATCTTGTACCAGAATACAGGGCTCCTCGATGCTATCGACGGACACACGGCATACAGACAAGGGTTACGATATCATCCACCTCATCTTCAAACCGGGACCACTGTTGATGAGCTCGTGTGCAGGTGTTACAACTGCCACAAGGTAAATCTGTAGGTGACACCCCATCTCGATAGCAGTCGCAAGCTATGAAGTCGTCAGGGATCCTCGCGAGAGCATCGGCGTTCACATGCTTGACACCCTTCGGATGAGGAATCTCTATATCAAACTGTGCCAACTCCTCCAACCATCGAGCTAACATACCGGAGATGAGCCTAAACTGCGTCAACCAAGCCAGGCTGCCATGGTCGGTACATACATAGAACTTCTTGCCCAACAGATAATGTCGATACTGTCTGGTGAATCGTACAACTGCCAGAAGCTCCTTCCTCTTTGTGCAGTAATTCCTTTGAGCAGGAGTCAGTACGTAACTGCCGTATCCAATGACGCGCTCCTCACCATCTTGCATCTGAAGAAGCTCGGCACCAATGGCTGTTTGGGACGCATCTGTATCAAGGATAAATGGTCCACCAGATCTCTTTGGGAAGGACAGCACCGGAGAAGACACAAGAGCCGCCTTCAACTGAACAAAAGAGGACTCATGCTCCACACTCCAGTCAAACTTTTCGCCCTTCTCACGCTTCTTTGTAAGTTGATATAGTGGTTCAGCTAACCCAGCAAAATTCTTGATATGGGCACGATGATAATTGGCCAATCCTAGGAACGACATGACTTCCTTGGAGGATGTTGGTTTTGGCCACTTCTGAACTTTCTCGACACTAGCAGGATTCGGAGATATCCCACTCTGGCTAACGACTTTTCCGAGGAACAGGACTTGTTTTTGGAACAATTCGCACTTCTTTGCCTTTAGCTTGAGATTGAACTTCCTAAACCGTGCAAACATGGAAAGAAGATTACTCAAAGAAGTCTCGAAGTCTTTACCGAGGATGATGATATCGTCCAAGTATGCAAGAACTTCCTCCCAGGACATCCCTCGTAGAATAAGTGTCATTGCACGTTGGAAGGTAGCGGGCACGTTGCAGACCCCAAACGGCATGCGTTTGTATTGGTACAAACCATATCTCGTAATAAACGCTGTTTTATGCCTATCCTCTTCAGCAATCTCGATTTGATAGTACCCGCTGCACATATCCAGAGTACTGAAGAACTCAGTTTCTCCAACAACATCAAGACACTCCTCAATATTTGGTAGTGGAAAAGCATCTTTCACCGTCAAGTTGTTTAAAGCCCTGTAGTCGATGCAGTAACGAACTTTACCATCTTTTTTCCTGACCAGGACAGGTGGCGTAGCCCAATCCGAAGAAGATGGCTCTATAACTCCTACGTTCAACAACGAGGAAAGATGATCGTTCTCTTCAGCTTCAAAGTTCCATGGTGTTCTCCGCATCTTGTCATACAGGCTTTGCGTCTCCAGTATCTATACGATGAAGGATTTCTGCAAGAGAACCGAGGTCTGTGTCGCTCACGGAGAAGATGTCTTGGTACTCAATGAGCACATCAGCCAACCTTTTAGACTGTTCATCTGTAAGATGTTGGGATGACCGTTTCCACAGATCCTCCAGATGACTTGGCAACTGACGTTCTGCAGAATTTAACTCCTCCTCTACCAGTTGACACCGGCTAACCTCAGGTTCACTTGGAATGTCGTCAAACACTTGATCCACTTCCTCCGCCTTTCCAATGAAATAACCCTTTCTTAAATGGACATACTTATTTCCATCATTCCGAAAACATATCACGGCTTGATGTTCATTTTTCTCACCATCCGATGAAAGAAGAGTATTGGGAATCAAAACTACCTTATGATGAAACTTGGGAGGTTGCAGAAGAAAGGTTTTTCCTGCTGGAGCTGTGAACTTGATTTTTCTCCTCAGCACAGTGTTTGGTGGAACGACTAATTTACGATCAAGAGAAACTCTGGTAACAGCATACTGGTTATGCGCGACATCTCTCCTGATGAACACTGGAATTTGCTCCCCACCCAAGGTAATAACATCTTTATCCAGATCAATGACAGCTCCTTTGGATTTAAGGAAATCAACACCAAGGATGAAGGAATCAGTGATGGGTGCTGATAAGATGTTCCACTGGTACGACTTCGTTCCAACCACCATCGGAACATCCAGATGACGCTCGGCAACCATAGATCGTCCTTTCTCAGCACCTCTGAGACGGACACTCTCTGAAGAAGTCAACCGAGTCTTCATCTTCCTCATTAGATCTGTGCTAACAATGGAAACTTGGGCAGCAGTATCCACGACGGCCTGAACTTGAATTCCATTCACTCTTACCGGAATCAATAGAGTGATGTGTTCATCATCTGGATCTGACTCTAAGTAGGATACCTCGCAAAGTTGAGATCTGGACAATTCCGGATTATCAATAGATGGAGGGACTGTACTTGACCCATTGACTAGCTCAATGACGTCAGAAAGACTTGTGCCTGAGCCCGAGACGGACTTGTCCGTTTGTTGTAATCGGCCTGTGACTCTGACATGCGCTGATCCGTGGCCGGCCGAATCAGCTACTTTGAGTTTAAAGCTGGCTTTGAAGGGGATGCTGGTCTTACCGGAGAATTCCCACCCCTTTCGCTCTTGGAATGAGGACAATACATCTGCATATGCCCCTCCTTGTTGCAGTTATAGCAACGGAACCCAGGGGATGAACTGCGTTGAGGCGATGCATTTCTGGCTGGGGAATTGATCCTGCTTCGACCAGTATTTGTAGGGGAATCCCTCCTACCATAACGCTCAGCGTTGGTCGGGGAATCTCTCCTGCTGTAACGCTCATCAGACTCCCTTCCACTTTGTCGATCAGGTGTGACAGAATCACCAATCTTCATAAAGATCTTTTGTAAGCTTCGATCGATGTTTCTGATAGCCTCTGCTAGATCGTCAACCTTAGAAGACTGAGCAACATTGCGTACAGTATAATCATCCTCTGTGTCAATTGGATCATTGAAACAAACACGGCGCGCCCGTGGTCTGTGTTTTTTCAAAAGCTGATCATTGAAGGAGATCTTCCTTGTGTATTGAATGGCTTCATTCAATGTCTTCGGCTCTTTCAATAAAGCCAACTGAGCAATCTCGGTGTCCTGGCATCCATGTAGGAAGGCCTCACAAGCGTGTAGCTCGAACACATGAGATGGGGAATCAACATATGCTTTGGCGGCCAATTCCCGTACGCGCTGGCCATACTCCTCCAAGGACTCATCGCCTTTCTGTAGGACGTTTGCGATCTCTGCACGGCGCATCATGGGATCCTCTACTTTGCCATACATTTTCTCGAGCTGTTCTCGCAGACGGGGATAGCTCCTGCTGACTGAATCAGGCTGCCAACCATAGCAATCACGTGCTTTGCCAGACAAAGACTCCACCAGCTTCACAAGTTTGAACTGCTCATTCCATCCCTTGAAGGCAGCAATGCTTTCGAATTGCTTGATGAAAGCGAAGAAGTCCTCCGTCCCATCGAACTTCAACTTGGTCCAGGGGGTGGATAGAGGAACGCTTGTGGTTGCTGCATCTGTACATTCGGATAGAATTGCTCACCGGTCGGTGGCATTGACAGCGGTAGAGGAGGCACCGACATGGGTGACGGACCTCTTAAATGTGGGGGAACATACTTCTGGCCAATCCCATCGATGACTTGTGAGTGCTGACGCACAGCGTCCACGGTGATTGGCGATGTCTGAAGACTAGGCTCACTTTTTTGTTGCTTTGGAATGGCCCCGCCCCTTGAGCTTGCGACAGATCTGAAACGCTGAATTTATTCTCCAGCTTCAACTCCAGCTGTCGTAATGCTTCAGACTGATCCTGTTGCTGCTGCTGGAACTGCCCGTGAAACTGTTGTTGAAGGTTTTCTATCTTCGCATTAACCAGTTTCTGTTGCACATCCATCCTCTCAAACATTCGGTCCATCGTTGTCTGGAACCAGGTTGGAGTCTGTTCACTTGCACCCGTAGACATGTCGGTTTTCGCTTGGGTGTCAGTACCAGGTTTTGAAGGATCTTAGTCATGTAACTCCAACAACCCTTGCGAAACAATCCCGTGCAGAATGGTCTGAAGACTTGCGGTCCGATGAAAATCGGAAACTAACACCGGACAATCTAGAGTTTTCCGCAACTCTACAATCTGTCTTGCGTAAGCATCACCAACACATGGCAAATTCTTCAGCTCATCGAAGCTGGATGAGTACAGGGAGACCATTGTGCTGGTAGCCATTACGAAACGAATGGAACGTGCACAAGAGGAAGATCGCTACCGGAGGAGTTGTACTAACAATATTTTTGAGATGTTTACTAGACTTGTAAGAAACTACTACCTACTCTTCCCCTTTTTTCAAAATGCAATACTAAATACAAAATTTAACTGCCAAACTAACAAATCGAATCACCCTACAAAGCTTGACAAATACACAAATCAATCTACAAAAATACTGACAAGCTAAATCACTGTGAGGTGAGCAAACAAATGTAAGTATGAGCAAGTATAAACAAGTTCAAAAAGTGAAAATATGCAAGTATTTGTCAAAGTTAAATCATGCAATGGATGTCACAGAATACACAATCAATACATGGAATAGCAACAATTCAATCAATACAGATTAACTTACATGAAATCAGAAAATATCAATAAACCTAGTAAGTCTTTAGCTAAACTAAGATGGCCGCTAGTTGCTAGGCAACTGTAGACGCTTCCATCAATAAACTGAGATAAATTTCTAAGTCCAAAACACTAGAAAATGTCTGAAATTTCAAGAAATCTACCTATGATCTACTAAAGCCTAAACAATACAAAATGATAAGGTATATGATACCAAAATACTACTACTACAACTTCTACAACTGCTGTGACTACTACTATAAATCAAACACAAATGAAAATTTTCAAACAGTAGCCATTTTGTTTTTAAACTGTCACTCCTAAAACAAAGGATTGAAATCTAGGCAAAAAGTACAGTACAAGTTTTAAAAACAAGGCAACATAAGTACAATTCATTTTACCTAGTTCTTGACAACAGCAGTGTGATCAGCAATCCAATATCCAGAGAAAATCAGGGAACTTGATCACCAAACTTGAAACTTGACAGCTCCTTGAAGTGGTTAGCAGCAGTAGAAAATGGCACCACAATCCATCAAACAGGTGGTGTAGATTCCGCTCTCCAAAATCCTCGTCGCCAATGAAGTAATTCCACTTAAGGTGGATTAATGATTAACTAATACTAATACTAATAGACTTACTAAGAAAGCAATCCGTGCCAACACGGATTCGCCGGATGAGTAGATACAATAAGGATCACATCATAAAGATACAAACGTCTATCATCAGTGGTGGTTTTGTCAAGTGTGTTCTCGGAGATCTCTGGAACAGGAACAGCCGGAAGTGGCCACTAGGAATTGCGCGCGCACATCGTATCGTGAATATGGATGATCACCACAATACCCACTTGCTTTTCTAACATGAAGTTTATCAATGGCTTTTTGTACCTCTGCGATTGTAAAATCACTGTACAGGAACTGATCACTGTC
Organism: Maea johnstoni; assembly: GCA_963942565.1. Taxonomy (NCBI): domain Eukaryota; kingdom Metazoa; phylum Annelida; class Polychaeta; order Spionida; family Magelonidae; genus Maea; species Maea johnstoni. The sequence goes on from OZ012694.1 coordinate 14,121,560, forward strand.
TTTAAGTTCATTCAAACGTTTAACCTGTTTACTCGAAGTGCTCATTATCAAAAGCATCATCATTCTTCGGGGTGGTTATTTTCTCAAAGTGTCGTTGAAAGGCCGATAGAATTTCATGTTTCTCATGTCCTACAGTGTCTTTTGAGACCCTTATGGCACTTATCCCACAGCCGTGACTGTTCCCACTCCTTTTTACAAATTTCCAAAACACATTCCTGTTAATCTCCGCAGATTGGATGATTTGCAGAACTTGCTCATTTTCATAAGAGCGGTTAACTCTCCTTATTTCTCTCGCAAAATCCTTCTTAGCCTTCTTATGAGCAATCAAAAGATAGTTGCCACCCTCTCGTGGCCATCCAGCTTCTTTCCATATCCCAAACTTGTCTACTTTAACTCGCTTTAAGTAAGAAAGTTGTTCGTTCCAAAAAGGTTTTTGATTTTTTCGAAACTTGGAAGTCGGAATATTCTTGTCATGTTTTAAAAGAATAGAACATATCTTTTCAAGGATAAGATCTATGTCCTCGTTAGAGACTGCCCCTATTAAAAGGGGATCTATGCTGAACGATAATTCATCACTGACAGGCTTGGAATAGCGTTCGATAATCTGCTTGTGAGTAAGCTTATCCCAACGGGGTAGCCTTTTATTTAACACTGTAGGTGCCCTGTTCTTAAGTACTTTTAAATCGAGTTCAACGGAGACCGCTTCATGGTCTGAGGAGTTTAAGGGATCGTTTTCAGATACTAAACATCTGGTGAAAAGGCTGACGGGAGTACAAGGAATACATATGTAATCTAATGTGGAAGACCCTGTTGGCCCAACATAAGTATCGACAGGCCCAGTAGCCCTGCAGTCCAGGTTACACCCAAAGAGATTATATTTGTCAAGAATCTCTTTAAACAACCTACCACGGTCATTTGCTGGGCGCAGACTTCTGCTACCACCTAAAATACCCAGGTTGCAGTTAACATCTCCTGCAATGATACATTCTGCTCCAGGTTCACCAGAGTCAATGATTTCTATCAGGTCATCAATGACAACACGGAAATCCTCTGGGCTACCCCTGGCAGGTATATATACACCATATATGAGAATGACGGAGCCATCAGATGATTGTACTCGCAACCCACAGATGCGATCATGCGAGATACTTTTAATCTCACTAATCCCACTAAGGTCAGTTTTCCATAGCATGGCAACACCCCCCTGCCCACGTACAGTACCATAATTTTCGGCAGAAGCATATTTGCTTGACTTAGCACAATATGAGATGCTGTCCGATATTTCATTGTCTGATGAGCCGATTCTCATGCAACCAATGCTCAGTTAAAATTACAACATCATTTGAACTAAGTAGAGCCCTAACGTAAGGTACTGCACTGTTAAAACCTCTCATATTATAGCATGTTATTTTGAGACTTTCTTTCATGTAAGGGTTTTATAAAATGCCTAGTCATATGTCTTACAAAAACATCCAACTGTCTTAACACTATTCTTATAACTAGAAGTGATGAACAGCGACGCTCAGTCATATAACATGTCCAAAGAAATTAAACAATTAAGCCTTATATTCATTACACCCCTATTGGTGCTGATGGTTGTATAGGGCTTAGGCTCGTCATCCAGTACAATCTGTAAATAGGCATGACGTAGGTCTAATTTTGTGTATTTCTGACTTCCTCCTATAATCGCTGATAGATGTTGTTCTTTCGGTACAAGATAATGGTCCAAACTTGTAATCTCCACATACCCTAAATAACCCATCAAGCTTGACAATTGGCACAATAGTAGATTCCCAATCAGAATATTGGCCTTGATCTACTATACCTTCTTCCGCCACTCTATTGAGCTCTTTGTCCACTTTATCTAGTAACGAGTAAGGAACTGGTCTTGGTTTCCAGCACTTGGGTACAGTTTGGTGATCTACTTTGAAAGTAGCCTTGAACTCCTATTAGGTCCATATTTCTTTCTTAAATACAGCTGAATGACTTTTTAACGCTGACTGTTCTGACTAATTCCTTATACAACCATCCTCAATATTAAATACTCTAATAGCGTAGTGTGAATCCATAGCATTTAATAACATATAGGAAGGTACAGAAGGCGTGCCCTTAAAACTGCCACATTGCTGCTACTCAGGTAACTCCCCCCTATCATGAACTAACAAAGGTGTGGCAAGTTCTCAGTCAGGTTTGACCAAGGGAGCAAGTGTTATATTTGAATGAACTAGGGGAGCACTTCTTATTTGTCAATACAGTTCCGAGTCATTATACTAGTGTCTTTTCTTATATTCGCAATACTAATCTGTGTAATCATTTATGACATTGAATATTGAAACTCTTTTCTAGACTCTGAGCTATTTCATATATTTTAATGCGGCACAAGCTAAACATATATCAGCCAAAATTCACCTTATTATATCATATGCCATTCTAAGAATTCCAGAGTCTACCTGAAGATTTTTCTGAGTATTAACTTAATGAAGCATAATACTTATCATAGATAATGCGTGTAAATCTAACGTTTACATTCCTTCAATAAAACGCTGATAAAAGTACTGCAGTCATCAAGACCTAAGTATCTGTCAATGGTTTCTTTGTCTTTAGGACGTAAGGGTGTGTATCATGAACCCGGCGGTTGACGATGTGTTCTTTGTGTTGTACAGTGTAACATGCCTGACCAGTACCTTCAGCGACATCAACTTCACAATTATCCTGAGTCCGTCCACATCAGGTGAAGTTGGTACCTCATATCAAATGTTGGAGGTTGTTGAGAAAGAGAGGTAACTACTTATGACGACTCAGTTGGAGCACTCACATGTAAACCTATTGTACAACTATGTATGGGTAGTACCTTCAAATGTCGTGGAAACAATATATGGATATTATCATGAATCGGATAAGTCCACTTGAAGAACTTATTGATTATCCTCTGAGAATTTATGTTACTGTCCAGCCATTTCCATGTAACTGTTTCTAATTTCACTTTCGCAGTCTTACCTGCATCTTTTATGTATTCTTTGCATCTTTTAAAACATGCAAATGGGCCTCTTTGTATTGCAGGTGGTATTTCAGGAGTGGCACTGTTTATTCACAAATGATTAAAGTTATTTCATTTAGTGCAAATGAAGACTGCCAAGCGTGCATGGAGACAAAATTCATTGAGACAAAATATTTTGGAATTTTACAGAAAAATCCTTAAAATATCCTTAATTTACAGCAATAGACTATCTGACTGTAATGTATTTTTCTCACAATGTAGGACATCGTTTCGCCACCTATGAGATCGCACATTAACTAAAGCAATAGCCCACCCAAACTTGCAATAATGCAGTTTTAAAGGTAATTCAATGACGGAACTGGCAGCGAATGATTTCAGTGGTAAATGAAAGATATTTTATTATGCATCTTGTTAATTTTCCAAATATACTATACACACTGATATTGCTTAGCTTACAAGTGAACTATATTGCACATTTGATTAGTCTATGATAAAGCCACTTATTGTACTATCATTACAGGTGCACACACGTGGACTGGTATCCCTTTGTGTGGTTCGATATATTCAAATATGGCTATCTGGATCAGTATGACCTAACTTCAGTTTGCGGAGGTAAGTTTATGACACCTTTGACATGTATTTAGATTCCCCCATTTCTCGACATATGGAGATGGTTTCTAAGGGCTCCTTGATACGATACTAGCTCCTCGATTTTCACCATCTAGAAATTCTCAGAGAGTCTGGTGAACCGATAAGTGAAATATACTTAATTCACGATTGAAAATTCTTATGTACACATAAATTACATCTTTGATAGCATTAATGTCATATATACAAAATGCAAACACGCTCAAAACCATATGTTGAATTTTTGATGCACACACATTGAATAATATACATGCATACATAAATGATACACACATACATACATATAAACATACATACATACACACACACAGTCACACATATATACAGAGAGAGAGAGAGAGAGAGAGAGAGAGAGAGAGAGAGAGAGAGAGAGAGAGCAAACATTTTTCTCTGTCGGCTAATGATTCTTTTATTTTCATTTTTAAGGAATGATCTCTAGTGTAAAGGTGAACAGAAAATTCATGAAGGTCTTACGAAGGACTATACCAGAGGCTGTGGTAAGTTATGGATTACTTCAGGAGAGAATATCATACTGAAAATCGGTGATGGTCAGTTATCTAGTTAGCACGTGAAATCCAAAATAAACAAGAATAAGCACATGCATACATTATGTGTGTTTTTCAAATGTTAATACAATTACAATAATGCTTTAATGATCATTGCTATGAGTATTGGGTTAACAACTAATTTGTTTACCTACCTAACGAAACGGTATTAATATTACCCCATATAACGATCTGTCTCAGCTAAAATGTACATTCTGGAGTAGAATTTCGTTTTTCGTCACTTTTCTGCCACATTGCGGCTTAATTGTGACAAGCTAGTTGTTACTGGTGGAGGAGACAGGTGTACCCAGGGAAAACCACCGCCTAAGCCCATGCTACTTTCAACTTTCTCACATGTCACAGGCAGGTTCTGACCCGGACAGTGGTGAGATTCTAGAGTAGATTTTTCAAGACACATATGAGCATAACTTCCATCCTAATTCATTATATTAAAAGTTAAGATGGTTATAGAAATCATATTTGTGGAAAATATTATCTCATCCTCCTTATCATAGAATGTGAACATGGCCTTTTCAATATTTATTGATTGAAGAACCAATACAGCGCCTGTGAAGTCCCCATTTCAATACATTATGCACAAGATACACCTAGAAAAATACGGGAAACTGTTGGATTTCCTGTGTGTCACTGTGAGGTACGTTATAAGCTTTCCCTTCGAATGTTTGTGTATGTATGCATGTATGTACGTATGTATGTATGTATGTATGTGTGTGTATGTATGTATATATGTATGTATGTATGCATGTGTGTGTGTGTGCGTGCGTGCATGCATCGTGTATGTATGTATGTTTATATAAATATGTGTACGTATGTGTGTATGTATGTATGTATGCATGTACATGTATGTATGTATGTATATATGTATGTATACATGTATGTATGTATGTTTGCATGAATGCATGTATACATGCATGCATGCATGCATGTATTTCTTGCATGCATGTATGTATGTATGTATTAATGTATGTGTGTATGTATGTATGTATAAAGCAGGTAGAGAGACGGGTATATGGGCATGCAGTTTTATGTTATATTTATCCATGTATTCCCGCATGTTTCAGTATATCATATTTTGTCTATCATGTACTGATACATGTGTTATGATGCTAAAACATACAGGCGTTTGTATATGTCTTAAGTGAGTCTACAATAATCAACGTCATCTCACATATATGACGAAACAGTTGTAAACTTTCATGTATATGTTATATATCTAATAACCAGAGACGAACCAGACATTGGTCAAATTGTCTAATCTAATCCGGCAATCTCTCTACGTAATATATTTCTGGAGATCTTCAATGGCTTTCTTCTGTGATAGTCACATTAACCCGTTAAACCTATAACACAAGACAACTGTTACACAAAAAATCACCCCTTTTACCCTAATCTAATCTCTACGTGTTATATTCATAACCACAGAGTGCTAACCTTGAGTTACAGGGAAAGTCCATTTGGTAGAGTGCACATTCATTCATAGGGTTAAAACTGTTAGCCATTAACCAGGGCAGATCATGTGAGGAAGTGACATCACCTGCTCAGTTCAACGACACTGCTTTCGAGCCTTAGTAGGCCTTTCTTCTAGTAGAAAGCTTTCAGAAAATGTAGTTCTTTTTGACGATTGTAGTGAAAGTGAGTTATTTTGAAAGAAGATGCAGCAAACCTCTTTAATGAAAAGATAAATACATTCTGCTTAAACGTATGACCCCCTTAAATCCAGTTTATATGTTGATACCATAGGAACCTATTTGTGGCACTTTCAAGAAGCAAGTCCATAACAATCAGTTGTTCGATGCCATTTTCCTTTAAACTGCTCCAAAACGTGGTTTGTCATTTATAATTCAAGCACGACTTATTTTCTATATCTGCACTTTCGCAGATAGATATCTAACCAAAAGCATTGATTAATAGATTGGAATGGTTTAAAGGACGACATTCAATTTCAGTGATGTTACAAAAATCACGCAAATGCCTTGTTGAATAGATTTCTAGCAAGTTTTGAGTATTTCCTAAACAATGAATTTTCTAGAAGCAAATGCCGAACAAGGCACGTTTTATTGGTGCTCTTTCTGCATAAAATGCAGTAGAAATCTTGTTTATAAATTACAGCAAAATATGAGGATATCTAGACCCAGGAAAAGCCCAGTCTGTGTAGAGATGAATATGCATGATTGATAACGTGTATCAAGAAATGCAATCACAAGTAGAATAAAAACAATGCCCCCGCTTATAACAGGTCAGGAATAATTTTCAGGTCTGTATAAGCAAGTGTGTTTTAATTGAATCAAGTATTAAACTGTTTTCAAACAAACTAATTAAGTTAAATTCTGTTTGATTCCTGAAGGTAAAGATTGTGAACGAGGTTGGCAAAATAGTCCCAATAGGAAGTACAGGAGAAATACTTGTGCGCAACTGGGGCATATTTCACTCGTATTTTGGAGAGCCTAAGTTAACAGCTGCCTTGAAGGATAAGACAGGATGGTACCACACAGGGTAAGTGCGGCCATTTCCTTCCTGTTTCACAACACGTTACACGCATAGAAGAGAGAAGAGAACAGTTAGATCCCGATACTATGACTCCTGGATGAGATTAAGAGGTGCAATTATCAGTTAAAGGTGATGCAGTAAATAGGAATTCCGAATGATACATTATATCACAGGGGACATTGCAAAACCACTATATACTACTACTACTGCGGTTCCTACTACTAGTACTACTACTTACTAGTACTATTACTAATACTAGTACTACTACTACTACTACACTAGTAGTACTACTAGTAAACTAGTAGTAGTAGTAGTAGTAGTAGTAGTAGTAGTAGTAGTAGTAGTAGTAGTAGTAGAGTAGTGAGTAGTAGTAGTAGTAGTAGTACTACTACTACTACTACTACTACTACTACTACTACTATTACTACTACTACTACTACTACTACTACTACTACTACTACTACTACTACTACTCTACTACTACTACTACTACTACTACTACTATAACAAAAACACTGCTTCAACAACAACAGCAATATCATAATAGTGATAATGTTAGAGATGAGGATGGTGATGATACTGCTTGACTATTATCATTATCATTATTATTATTATTATTATTGTTATTATTAGTTATTATTATTATTATCATAATTTTGTTTATTATAATTATTATTATATTATTATTATTATATTATTATTATTATGAATATTATTAATATTATTATTATAATTATTATTATTATTTTTGTTTTTATTCGTATTGTCATTGTCATTATTATTATCATTACTATTATTATTATTATTATTATTATTATTATTATTATTATCATTATTATTATTATTTTAACAATGGTAATCAATAATGTCAAAAGATATATGTGAGTAAAACTTTGCAGTTTGAAGTTTATTATTGTAGGGATATTGGCAGCATGGACAGAGAAGGATACCTTCGTCTCAAGGGGCGGAAGTCTGACGGTATCCGTTTTAAGCGATCTGGTGACGTGCTTTACCCCCAGCCCGTGGAGGAGGCCGTGAAGTCACACGCGAACATACACGACGCCATGGTAATATTGCGAAAAGCATCGGGCAATTTTAAAAGAAATGTTAATCCCTTTAAACTGAAGAGGAGATTGATGCACTTAACAGAATTAGCCTATTAACCCTTCCTATGCTAAGACTACTTTCGTCCTAAGCACAAGGAAGCAAATCATTTTTGAAAACCATTTATAACCCTGCCATGTTGGTATTCATTGGAAAGCTCTCATTTAGTACTGTCAGATGAGTACCCGTTTGCCAGGGTTTCAGTCATTTTTCTTGATTTTTTCTATCATTTTGTATTGGCCAAATTAGCCACCAGCAGTATAAGGGTTAAAATGGCGGAGTATTAGTTGTGTCACCGTCTATTTACCGTCTATTTCTATTTGTGTATATTTACAGCTTTTTACTTGTTTTGATTCACAGCAGTTTTAGTCTGCTTAAAAACTGTCACTGTCAAATGCTGACATTTATCTTAGTCATATATCTATTGCTAAGTCATATTTTCGCTGTTCTGTTGTGTACACGGCATTTTGATAACTTCTGTATTGCATTTATCATTGGTATAGCACTCCCCGTGTGCAGTTTGCCAAGAGCCATTGTAAGAATACAGATGAACTTGGATATGACGGACCACTGTACGACGGATTTTTGCATATGACGGACAATATGCTTGGTCCCAGTCCGATACATATAAAGTATTCGTCATATATATACAACGGATTTTGCATATGACGGACCAATTTTCCTGACCCCATTGAGTCCGCCATATCCAAGTTCACCTGTAACGCCCACGGTAATCATTGGATGGTTGGTAGCATTTTGGCTGAAGGATGAGATATCTCTTTCTAGGTTATCGGTCATCACATCGACGGATTTGGGGACTTCATATGCTTATGTGCTGTGTAAGTATATTCGTTATACATCTTGAAATTGCCCATGAGGTTAAATTTGACAACGTGGGAGCCAGTCGAGTTGTAACCTGTGCACAGAAGACCTCCTTACACGCTGCCCATGAAACTATATAACCCTTCTAATGCTGAGGCTACTCTCGTCCAAAGCACAAGAACGCACATATTTTTTTAATAACCATCCAGACCCTGTCATGTTGGTATTCATGAGATAGCTATCGCTGAGTACCTTTAGATGAGTACCAAGTTGCCAGGGTTTCAATCATTTTTCATTTTTTTGCATCATTTTGTATTGGCCAAATTGACCACCAGCAGCGTTGGGGTTGAAAGGATTCGCTGCAACAGGACAAGAGTCGTGCAGCTACTTTGCGCCTGGACTGAACCATAATAATCACTGTCGTCGTTCGAAAGTCTTTGTTTCCCTAACCCGTTTAAGTTATGAAGTCAAATTCAGTATGGATATGGAAAAGTTAACTATACTATGCTATAAATGCCTTAATAAAAAATTGCTTATTTTGATTTATTTCAGAAAAACTCCTGGCTCTCCGATAAACGAGGAAACGTTAAAGACCCTTTGCGAGGCAAAGGTAAATGTACCTTTTTAGTCATTGGCAAGAATGTTATATATTCTATTCCATTGCATTGTAAAGATGTTGTTTCATATATGGACATAGGTCAATACAAATGCTGAACAATATGAAGATGCGTTTTTGTGCCGAACGCTATATACCATAACATGACCATTATATCAGCTCTCATCACTCTCTCTCTCTCCTCTCTCTCTCTCTCTTCATCTCTCCTCTCTCTCTCTCTCTCTCCTCTCTCTCTCTCTCTCTCTCTCTCTCTCTCACCTCTCTCTCTGCACTCCTCTCTCTCTGACTCTTCTCTCTCTCTCTCTCTCTCTCATCTCTTCTCTCTCTCTCTCATCTCTCTCTCTCTCTCTCTCTCTCTCAAAGAAGAGTAAAGACCTTTCCTGACCCTCCGTCATCTGTCGAGGTTTTGCAAAAATAAAATACTGTTCCGCTATTGTATAACAAGTGACAATTGTAAAGGTCATGATTCTGACTGCATGCGTTATTATTCCGGTTTTAGCTGCAGCATATAGACATGCGACTGTTACCAGATGCCTACATGCTTTTGGATAAATTTCCGACTTCAGGAGTAAGAAGAAAGTAATAAAGACACGACATTTTCAACATTACATACTAGTATATAGGAATGCATAACATATACGTACATGTACATCCATTTATACATATACGTATCAAATCAAACATTGTAGTAACCATCCAAGTAGTAACCGTCTTGTAGTAATTCAAATCTAAATAATGATCCTGAAATATAATCTCCTAGACCAGTACGTAAAGAACTTACATGTTCACGATATGGAAAATTATCAAATGCCTGGATTTCCAAAACAAATTTGATTATCTAAAATTTCGTATAAAGTTTCACACTTCTAAACTATGCTATCGCTAAGTTCAATTCGTTTTGTGAGTTGTAATCAAGCAGACTTCACTCTTTACCAGATCACCTCTTCCTGTATCATCGCCTTTATCTTCAAGTAGTGCC
>OZ012694.1:14134479-14216979 GCA_963942565.1 Maea johnstoni
TATATATACATATATATATATATATATATATATATATATATATACATATATATATATATATATATATATATATATATATATATATATATATATATATATATATATATATATATATATATATATATATATATATGCATGCATACATGCACGCTGTGTCCTTTGCAGTGCACAAGTTATGGTCCCACCAGGGGGGTCAGACTCTGTCGAAGCAGGAAGCGATAGTAGATTTGATAACGCTGGAGACAGTGCACCTATTCCCAGGAGACTAAGACTGATAAGATTCCCAGTGGAAATGATGCACCGAACGGCTTTAGTTCACCCACTGGTGTACATGAGAGGGGATGATACATAGGTAGTAGGTGATATAAACTATGTGGTCTCAGAGATATCTGGGTATATATAATATTTGTAATATTTGTATCGTATTTCATGCAATTGAGCATGGCCAATAAATATACATACATTAAGTGTCCCAATACAAGGGATGAGACTAAAGTAACATATATAGTGGTTTCTAACAGAGCGTATACATGGTCCGACGACAGGTACTACATGTTGATCAATAGCTTCTACCATTACTGCTGCTGCGCCTACTACTACAACGACTACACCTACACATACAGCAATAAGGTTCCTCGGATCTCACTTTCAAGAATAATATTCGATGGAGATCGCATTCTTTCTTATAGTAGTAGTAGTAGTAGTAGTAGTAGTAGTAGTAGTAGTAGTAGTAGTAGTAGTAGTAGTAGTAGCAGCAGCAGCAGCAGTAGTAGTAGTAGTAGTAGTAGTAGTAAAAGGAAGGGAAAATAAAGAGAAGACAAGGAAGAGTAAGAAGTAGTAATACCATTAGTAAATTGTATATTAGTAGTAGTAGTAGTAGTAGTAGTAGTAGTAGTAGTAGTAGTAGTAGTATGCATATTCGTTACTACTACTACTACTACTACTACTACTGCTACTTGCATCGAACCATGAACTGCTACCCCTTCCAGGTAGCCATTCATACGCGTGGTCCTACAGGATGTGGCTATTTTTAGCCACATCCTGCAAGACTCTGTATGGCTTGTCTTATCAGAGGTCCAGCTATCCACTAGTCCGAGTCTACAGAAAATTGTGTTGGGATGTAATGATATGTGTCTTTGTAGCCGGCCGGGGCTGCCCGGTTGATTAAAGGAAAGTGACCTATTTGAAATCATGCTCAGAGCAATATTAAGAATATAATCATTTGACGAACATTTTACATTCCAATTGTGCTGTGGTCTCCCAAGGTTTTTAACCAAAGCCTGAATCCTGAAGATCCCGGCTGCCTGCTCATGCAACTTTTCATACTATTTTCTACAGTTATTGCCGAAATCTCTCACCAATGATTATGTCCTAGGTCTGGATCCCCCTTCCCTCCATCTGGGAGTAGAAGACTTTTCTCTGCCTCCATCAAAATTTAAGTAGAATTCCTAATCATCACCTGTAAGAATCTTTAGCGGTCCGTCAGCAATCTCAAATTGACTTCTTATTGGGCATAGACAATGATATTCCAAAGGTAATTCTGAACCTGCAGTGACCACTGCCTGTGTAAATAGTGAGAATATGTCATTTGAGTGAAAAGTTGTAAATATTGAAATGATATAGAAATAATATTGAAATGGTTTAGAATATTGGTTGACTAAGGATGGTTGGCTATGATATTCTCTCCCTGATAACACTCTGGAATATAGAGATACACCTTTTTATATGATTATGCGGCTGTGAGGTGTGTTTAGGGATGGGGCTTTTAACTAGCTTGCTACGGTACTCATCACCATAAATGAATACATTACCACCTACCATCTATCTATCTACCTGTCTGTCTGTATTTCTGTCTATCTATATAACTATCTATTTATCATCTATTTATGTGTGAGAGCCTTAGAAATAGAAAGAAAGACAGATAGATAGTAGATAGATACACAGATAGACAGAATTACAGACAGACAGGTAGATCGATTATACATAATGTTAGACATCTATCTTCTAGAGTGGTCAGGCAAAAGTAAAGGTTTATAAATCCTCCCTGTATAGAGGGAGAGGAAATACGCTTCATTTACCCTTCCTCTTGAGTGGTCGGGAAGAAACAAAGTTTCATCTACTCCCCTTTAGAGGGAGGGTAAAACAAGGACGATCTTGAAAATAAGGTTCTTCGTTCTCTCCTTCACACTTGGTCCATCATATGTATGGGCAGGAGTTTTACATACAATCCGGTTCCGCATTTTAGAAGTTGCCCTTTCTAATAATAGAATAGACAATTTGGTCACTAAACTTTTCATGCTGATAAGTGTTAATAATAGTTTAAGCATAATCAATATTCTTAACTGCAATATTTGAATTGAAGATATTATACAAATATGACATCCACCAGGAATAACTTTCCCGAGGGAGGATTGTCGCTCGAGGGCGTAGCCCGAGGCGACAATTCCTCCATCCTCTCAATCCTCTTGAGGGGAAGTTATTCCTGGTGGAAACCCCACAGGGGGTCATATCTATTTTATTATACCGAAAAATACAAAACACAAAAATGGAAAAAATTACAAACACCAGATATTTTGGATAAATACTCGTCGTCTCCCTTGTTGAACTAGTTTCACCAGTAGGTCACTCGGCAAACTCCGTAAGTGTTCGGGCTAGTGGTCACTATTCATAGGGCTAGCAGCAATTAGTCAACTAATTCATGGCTGTTGCCGAGAATTATTCAACTATTTCATAAGCTGTTAAGGACAACAATCTGTCACTAAGGAGTAAGAAAATAATTATGATTAATCCATGGCCCTTGACCAACCAGAATCAAGAATCTTCACGTGAGGTATAATAAAGGAAATTAAGAAATGCGTTTTTCGTATACTCGATGAGAAGAGTGTCTTGATGATAAATAATTACATTGACAAAATGTGAGTCATATCTGCAACTTATGACTGCTTTTAGTAGCTGCCAGCTCTCTGTATATTTGAAAGTTTCATATGTTATATAATTAAACGTTCCATGTCAAACTTTTAAACTTCTAACATGTTTCGGAAGTTTGAAAGTTTGGATATTTGAAAGTATGGAAGTTTGAAACTTTAACCAAAGTTTCAAATATCCAAAACGATTTGAAATTTTAGAAACTTGAATTATTAACCGTACCACTGACCACATATATATATATATATATATATATATATATATATATATATATATATATATATATATATATATATATATATATATATATATATATATATATATATATATATATATATAAAAGTATACAATACATATAAATAGATAACAGAAAATGGTTATCAGCCTAAGAACATACAAATAAACAAAATAAACACAAAATTAAACTGAATTTTGGAATTTTGGAATTTTGAAAGTTTGAAAATATAACCAAAATTTCAAATATCCAATACGATTTGAAATTTTAGAAACTTGAATTATTAACCGTACCACTGACCACATATATATATATATATATATATATATATATATATATATATATATATATATATATATATATATATATATATATATATATATATATATATATATATATATATAAAAGTATACAATACATATAAATAGATAACAGAAAATGGTTATCAGCCTAAGAACATACAAATAAACAAAATAAACACAAAATTAAACTGAGTTTTGAATCATTTGCAAAAAATTGAAAATTTCAGGGATGAAATTTTCGTACGGGAGTGAAGGGCTGGACTTATGCCAGGAGTCACTGATCTGGCATCAGCGCGAGGTCACATTGGAACAAGGACCAATCAGGTCTATCGTATCGATTACATTACAGAGATACCTGATAGCTAGCATCAGCTGGACAAGCGCATCGCACCAACTTTAAGCTATAAGCTGACACTGGTTGTGGCTAGCATGTTCAGGTTGACCGGCTGGTTTCTAAACCACTTGTGTTCGGTCATCTAAGATATAATCCTGTTCAAAAACCGCAAAATACAGGCGAAAATTGTATATTTTAAGCAAGTGACCAATTTTCCGACCCCTCTTTTCAGTGCGGGTACCTACACTTGTCCAAGTACACATATCAATGTATTTGCTACCTATCTAAGTAAAATTGAAATCTAGAACAGTGAAAGTCTTTTTTATATAAGTCGATGTAATGCTGTTCAAAAAAGCAAAATACAGGCGAAAATCATCTAACTTTTGACCCCTGTTCTGAGCAGTGCGGGTACATACAATTGTCCAAGTACAAATATCAATTTATAAACATCCAACAATATGATATATTCACAATATCCAGTATTCATTGTGATGTCAAATAATGTGATAATGTGATTGGATCTGGGAACATGTATAGATATACTTTTTTCTTAGCAATAGTCGATTGTCCAGTAAGTCTGACGGAGGCTTGAAAGCACAACGACATGTTGTTTTGAGGCAGGACCATGAAGGATTCTTTACGTTATTAACTCATACTGCAAACAGGAGGATGACAATTGAAATATAGAAATATTGGCATCGAAAAGTAAATTATTTTACGTTGTGACTTTACTGCTAGTTATTTGGATGCGACGCAGATGAAAGAAATTCGAACTGGGAACAAAGCAGCAAGTATTACCTAAAAGAAATATATATATATATATATATATATATATATATATATATATATATATATATATATATATATATATATATATATATATACATGTATATATATATATATATATATATATATATATATATATATATATATATATATATATATATATATATATATTATGTTTAGGGTTTATACGTAAAATTTCTCCTTACACCCTGCTGTGAGGGTACTTTAATGTGTTTAAAATATTCCCCATCAGAAAACCCTTTAGACAATGTATACTTTGTATAGGCTGAAAGAGAAATGAAACCATGGTAGAGGAAAACAGCCTAAGAAATTAAACCCACATTCGACCTCAAAGGAGCCCTGACAGTTCATGTCTCAATACTGCTTATGCGCCTATAAGGTGTTGACGGCGTAATTTTTTCTGACCTGCACACTGTGCATGCTTTTTAGGTCTTTACCCAAAATACCTTCTTACACCCTGCTGTGAGGGTACTTTTAATATGTTAAAGGTATTTCCCTTCAGAAAACCTTTCAGACGATATATACTTTGTATAGGCTGAATTGAAAAGTCTAAGAAATTAACACTACAAGCTACCTTAAAGGACCCGTGGTAGTTGTTTTTCTTTTGAATATTTGTAGATAATCTACGTTAATACATTCTAAAAAGTCACTTCTTAAATAATTTTCTAGTACATGTATTTATAGATATTTATAATGCTTTATCGCAACTATCTAAAATACTGAGATACCGCTTGTCAGTGCTTGGCGCGAGTATTGTATTTGGCGCCACTTTCCTAAAGACGTGATGTCATAACCACGTGATGCACTAAGCCCCGCCCCTGTACAATGCACGTCCCTTATCTAGCTAGGTTCATTTCTCAATACTACTGGCGCCGCCTATAAGTTCTTGACGGCGTAACTCCTCCGACCAGTGAGTTTCCACTAGTGGTTGCTAAGGAAAATTCGTTTCACTAGTGGAAACAGTGGGGAACATTTCCTTGAATTTCGCTAGTGAAAAATCACTACTCGACTAGTGAAATTTCACTAGTGGAGTAGTGGATTTTCAACCGTGAACATCGTGGTTTTCCACTAGTGACTTTCCACTAGCGAAAAACCAGTGATTTCACGCATTTTCACTAGTGTTTCGCTAGTGTTTCGCTAGTGTTTCACTAGTGAAATAGCGTTTCACTAGTGAAATTTCAACT
This sequence comes from Maea johnstoni, assembly GCA_963942565.1. Taxonomy (NCBI): domain Eukaryota; kingdom Metazoa; phylum Annelida; class Polychaeta; order Spionida; family Magelonidae; genus Maea; species Maea johnstoni. The sequence goes on from OZ012694.1 coordinate 14,140,267, forward strand.
GGACTAGTGACTTTCCACTAGCGACGTTTTCGTAAGGGTATATTGGTTAAAGAAAAACACGAATAACATATACGGGTTGAAGAAAACATGTATTGTAAAAAGTATTGCAAATAGCATGTTTACCATAATCACTCCAGCACAATACTACTACAGAATGGAAGGTCTATGCTGGTGGTGATTGTAGACCGTCCTAGGGGCTTTCTGAAACACCAACACCTTTCAATTTAAAACACAAACACAATAATCATTTAAAATAACATTTTGAAATTATCTGTGAAATGCTGTTTTGTTTTCCTGTTGGTTCACTCCGTATCATCCTGTATTCATACAATAAGTACCTAATACAGATAATGTAGTAGCGGGTTTCTATTGTTATGGCATATATGTCATTGATCAGATTACCATGAGAACATTCTGTAAATGTAAATATGGATCTACATCAAATTGAATAAACATTCCTAAACCATTTGCAATTCTTTCCAATTTCTTAGAAAAATTATTTCATTTGCTAAAGGAGACCAATGTATCTATATATATATATATATATATATATATATATATATATATATATATACATATATATATATATATATATATATATATATATATATATATATATATATATATATATATATATATATATATATATATATATGTATATATATATATATATATATATATATATATATATATATATATATATATATATATATATATATATATATATATATATACACATATATATATATATATATATATATATATATATATATATACATATATATATATACATATATATATATATATATATATATATATATATATATATATATATATATATATATATTCATCTTTATTCACTGCAAAATGAATAACAGAAGTATACACATGAATAAAAACTTAAGAACGTACAAATATAAAGCAACTATTTTTATAGACATAACAAGATTAGAAATTACACATCGACATACAAATTAATGAAATGATATACTTTGAAAAAACAAAAAAATCTTTAGTGTATTGATTTCTTGAGGAACCTCATTTTAGGTTGAGTTTCGGTGCTTTGTCACATTTAAGATCTTCAACATTGAAATATCGCATCACCTACCAATACCCAGTACCACACTATTGAAATAAAAGAAAATGTTTGAGAATAATATAAGTAATCTCATAAAAAGAATGGCGTGATTGTTCTGCAAAGCGCAAATGCTCTTGCATAATATGCACTCAAAACAATTGTTTTCGTGTTAATTTCAATCTGCACAGGTGCACAGCCCGAGGGAAATTGAGCACCTGCAACTGCACAATCCCTTCCGATTAAGTTCTTGCTATTTCATGCTAGAGTTGCAGTGCCCTTAAAAACTTCTAACGGCCTATTGTGGATTGATTGTACCGGGAATTATAAGACTATCACCCCACCCAAACTCTTCTTGATCACGCTAGGAACCCAGCCTCCTGCTGTTTTGGCCACTAATCACGTTGTTGGTTGCTTAAGAAGTTGTTGCTGGCCTCCTCTTTTCTTCATCCGTCACATGAGAGAGTTGATTAAGGGGCAGGTGAAGGCTCTGAGTGGGCTGCACAACACACACCAGCTCTACTCCACACTCTCGCTCTCACGAACACCAGGGACGACGAGGGCTTGATTCCTGTAATTTAGTCAGAGGAGATATTGCAAAAGAATGTCTCTGATGAGAGTACGGGTATCATTTTTGATAAACAAATGAGGGAATATATTCAGAGCACTCACCCTTTTCATATGCTGTTATTCTTGGTAGCATATGGGGTTATTTTTTCACTCGGTTTTCCAACTTCCTTGCTTTTATGATATATATATATATATATATATATATATATATATATATATATATATATATATATATATATATATATATATATATATATATATATATATGTATATGTATATATATATATATATATATATATATATATATATATATATATATATATATATATATATATATATATATATATATATATATATATATAATGTTGTAATAGTTTGTTTTGCACAATGCTGCCCTAGGCACAGTTGATATGATTACGAGGAAGAGAGCATTGTTTATAATATATGTAAACATCTCAAAAAGAGCTTCATATAAGCCACCTAATTAACATCATAGCAACAATACCTGCGATAAGCAGGCGACCTCATATTTCAACAGCCTCTGTAATAAAACACACGTCAAAAATCAAAGAAGGATAATTATTCTTAGGAGAAGATGCATAGCGTTAGTCTAAGTAAGGTTGATGTGATGTTGTATAATATTTGCCAATATGTAAGACCACGAGAGCCCTCTTATAAAGTAAAATGGTACACTGAGGTATTTTCCCAAACATGTATGCACCTAATCCATATACCCGGTCGTTAAAATATCTGTAAATAAGTCCAAACATTTTGACAGAAATATTCTCAATCGAATGTATAATAGGTTCAAAAAGATGTCATATGATAAGATTATGTTACTTTATACTGTTCAAAGTCTGGGTTTTGTATCAGAACACCTCGTTAATAACGAAACATATTTGACGTGTAAATCGTGTGTAGGGATCCACCGTGGCTACGACACCTGGCACACAAGCGTGAGTTCTCAGGTTCAAGTCTCTGCTGGGTCCCCAAAATAGCGGTTTGGCCTGGTCGCTATATAGATGTGCAGCCTTGTGGAGGACTGTCTATGGTGCTTCTGCAACTTAAAGACCCCTTGGAACTATTCGTAAATAGAAGGGAATTTCTTCCCGGTTCTAGGTTTCGCTATATAAATGTGCGGCGATGTGGAGGCGCTTTTGCAACTGAAAGACCCCTTGGAACTATTCGTAAAAAGAAGGGAATTCCTTCCCGGTTCCGGGTTTCTATCTCGTCGCGATATGACCTAAGCTGTTGAAAGCGACGTAAAACCCCAAGCCTTCCTTCCTTCCTGTGGTAACCCAACATATTTCCTAATAAAAAGTTAATATGTGAAAAGTACACCAATTGCTTCATAAAGCTCACCAACCAGTTTGTCATCTATGAGAATAACTTGATGCATAACACCTTTTTTATTATCAAAGAGATGATTCCATCGCATCTTAACGTTAGTATTCATCATCCTAGTGTACTTGTTCCACATGTAATCAAGCAATTCTCTTTTTTCAATATCATGATAACTACAATAGAGGGCCATGCAAAATGTTAACTAAATATTGATGATAGCAAATAGATAGGAACATATCTTACTCTGCACCCTTTAACTACCAGCGCCAGTCACTAATCAGATGCACAGAGCTGGCCTCAGTTCTGTTTGGTAGTACACTTACTATAAAACAGAGTCAATGATTAATTACATTCTTTTCTGATATTGTAAGTGAAAATATAGGGCAGGTTATAGTGGCTGTTTCCTTTTAATAGCGAGTGTACAGGTTAAATACAGCAAACGTATTCGCGTTCTATACTTAGTATTTATTAAGGTAGCTGTGGGGTTAATTTCGTTGCCTTAGTTTCCTCTACCCTGCTTTTATTTGACTTTTCAGCCTATGCAATGTATATATTGCATGAAATGTATTCTAATGAGGAATACATTACGAATCACAAAAAAGTCCCCTCATAGCATGGTGCAAGATTAAAAAAAAACAAACATACATATTGTTTTTGAATGGAGCTCCTATATACAATTATGGACTGGACACCTTCAAATTTCACAGATGTGGAAGAAAAATATGTAGGGAGGAAAGGCTTTCATATTTTACAGTTTTTTACTCTGTTAAAATTGTATAACTGTTGGGGCAGTCATGATGAGACGACTTGGCGGGTTGTGTTTTATACAGAGCTTTTATTCCAAGTTCATGAAAACTGCAAATGAGATACAAGCATATCAGTACATCAGATATATGGCATATATTCACATGGTCTAATTCAGGATATCAGTATATCAGAAATATAGCATTAATATTCATATGGTCTAATTCAGTATATCAGTATATCAGAAATACAGCATATATTCACATGGTCTTATTCAGTATATCAGAAATACAGCATTAATATTTACATGGGCTTGTTCAGCATATCAGTACATCAGAAATACAGCATATATTCACCAGGTGTAATTCTAAGTGAAATATAGGCCCTTTTAGCCCTAGGATGGAATGGACAGAACCTAGAAAATCGACCCGTCTTAGAAGGAGGCTACATATAACACAAGAACAGCAACAACATGAACGAGGATATGGACTCTCACTCTGCTACTGCTTAGACATTCACAATTGGTCTAATTATGAAGAAATGGGTGTAGACATAAACACATGTAAACATCTAAAAATAACCCTTTATTCACAAATGAACCAATAAGACACCTTAAACCATTATAATTGAAGGACACACTATCCTCTTTGAAATAGATGGTATTAAGACAATACAACTTTTCTGACATTATCATGTTGATGGTAATGTGGCAACCTTTTTTGAAAAAAAAATACATCTCGCTTCAAAAAAGGTAATTTCAAAAAGATTATCTTAGATAAGTACAAGAGGCAATGGTAATACCAACACTATTTAATAGCAACATTATTTTAGGTTTTAAGTTTTTGAATAGAGGCAAGACGATTTCTTTACGTACCAGTTAAAATGGTATACGATATATATTCTTCTTAATCATTGTCATCAGTGTTTTAAGAAGCCATCTTAATACTTTATCGCTGCTTAGATATTAGAGCCTTATTTCCTTATTTCCTTACAGCATAGAAATGATGTTAGGAGAGCAAAGTCTAGCTGACGTCATTAGTTTAAGGGAAATCATCACTATATTCTGAACACGTAGGGGCATTTACACTTACCAATCAGTGCAATTTACACATACAGGCTATAGAATCTAAAGCGACGCCGTGGGAAGAAATGATTACCGAAGGGAAGTGAATTCAAACCAAATGGGACCAAAACTGCCATGTTATCCCAAGAATGTAAAAGGCCTAGACACATATACCTACCTACCTACGCAGGTAAAAGTTAACGGGCATCTACAGGCACGTTACATAACGTACAGGAATATCACAGGCCCGTTTCAGTGGAACCGTTACTTGGCCATACTGGGCCTGTATGAGCCTGTTATTTCAAAATTTCAAATGCTGTTGGAAATTCAGTTTTGATATCTATATTTTGCAAAGAAAAATGTTCCCAGGCACTTCGGCTACTCACTGGTCCCAGCAATCACTTCCTTGGCAGTTAAGCCAAATATTATGCTCAGCAGCTGGTTTAGATGAAGTTGCAATACAATCAAAGTTACAGTATAATACCTTCTTTTGAATTGTCAAGTATGTGTACAATGTGACCAGACATACATGTACTGTATAACCGGTTTATTTCCCGGGACCTATATTTCCCGAGAAACTATGATTTCAACTTTTTCCCGTTTTATTTTTATTTTCCCGGCCTGCACACGGCTACGATGGTGCAAGAGTGAACAGCAGAATTTTTTTTTTATATTTTCTCCACCGTTTTTTACCAAAACAGCAGAAAAAAAAATTAAATTTATTTTCTCCAACGTTTTTCCAAAAACAGCAGAAAAAATAAATTTAAATTTATTTTCTCCAACGTTTTTCCAAAAACAGCAGAAAAAATAAATTTAAATTTATTTTCTCCAACGTTTTTCCAAAAACAGCAGAAAAAATAAATTCAAATTTTTTTTTATGCTGTTTTGGTAAAAAAACGGTGGAGAAAATAAATTTTAATTTTTTTTTCTGCTGTTCACACTTGCACCATCGTACACGGCTGCACTGATACTAAATTTAGCGTTAATGCTACCAAGCGTTTTGGCTCCTGAACGTTTATTGCAGACGAACGTTCGTGTGCTGAATATGTATGTGCAGAACAAAAAAGCCAGTCATATGCCAGCTCAATTGAGCTCTATTGTTCTGCACATTAATAGCACTTAGTGCAACATACCCGCCGGTATGAATACGCGATACCAGTTTGTGGACAGGTTGATAAACTGTTCATGACGGACAGTGAGTACTACATACATGACCCGGTATCTGGACAAGCGAGTACTTTAAACGCACGGCTCTACTATATGTACTCGATCTGAGTACTTCTTCTATTGTTCTATATCTTTTTCATAATTATTTGTTTATAAGTGAATTCATGTTCATACAGTTTAAATATCCATTTATTGACAAAAAAACTAGTATGCATAACGTAACAAATTCTCACACTACTTGTAGTATTTGAGTTCAGACTGTGACACATCGTCTGCAATACCATACCAACAAAAATGATTTAAGATAACGTTTTTATTTTTCCTGTCTCAAAACCATAAGGTAAATTCGGGAACATTAAGAACACGTTAACATTACCAGTTATGCAGTATCCATACGATCCCAAATCATAATGCCTCGCCACATGCTGTCGAGGAGTAGTATCTTGTCTGTATTTAGAACAGAAATAAATGTATATATATATATATACATATATATATATATATATATATATATATATATATATATATATATATATATATATATATATATATATATATATATATATATATGTATATATATATATATATATATATATATATATATATATATATATATATATATATATGTATATATATATATATATATATATATATATATATAAATATATATATATATATATATATATATATATATATATATATATATATATATATATATATATATATATATATATATATATATATATATATATATGTATATATATATAAATAATATATATATATATATATATATATATATATATATATATATATATATATATATATATATATATATATATATATATATATATATTGTGCATTTAACATCAACTTCAGCCTTTTAAAGGGGTATACTCAATGACTACTATGACAACAGATAAAGATATCAAAACTTTATTCCACAATTCACAATATATGAATGCATTATACTACAATAGTATTAAAGTTCAGTCAAAGTATTGCTGTATTTATTTGATGTTATTCTAGTAATATTTCCCTGAAAATCGCGATGATACTACATTACATAGTATGTCAATTTTTTTGTTATTTTATTTTGTATCACATTCCATATACATGTCATGTAACATATATGCTACCGCTGTAATATTACAGAAATACTATACTGTACAGCATAAATAATGATGCTTGGCAAGCAGGAAAATGAACAGTAAAATCTCCTTTTTGAAGGCTTTAAAAATCATCGTCTTCACTCTCACATATTGTTGCTTTGCTTCATTACATTTGCTTCCCGTCCTGCTGGTTGGGATTTGATTTGTTTTAAGCGGCCCATTGCTTGTTATATGCATATGCAATTTACTTTCATTTATTGTACAGAATTAAGCGGGATTTCGAGCCTTGATTTTGAGTTGTTCGCAGTAATATAATCAATCAAGATGCTGATTATAATTATCTGGATCCTGAATAATGACACATCAACATAACTATTGATTACATTTGATTTTCAAATTTCTCAGATTATTACTGTAAGTTCATTTTAAATCTACGGTAACAATTCGAATTTTACATACCGCATGTTTCTGCTCCTAGGAATACACTCATTGTCAAATCACGCCTTTGTATTCAATTAAAGTATTCATGAATTAAAAACAATGGGAGATTTGTTATTGATCAAGAAACATACCATTGTAAGTAAATCGATTAACAACCATGTTCATTGGATTTAGTCTAGTGATTCCTTTATTCTGATAATATGAACCGACAACTAGTGTGTTGTCTGTGTATGTGTCTTTTTCCCTGATTACTATCATCGTGCAAAGTTATCAACAAGTGGCACTTTTATTTTTTCAAAGTGCAAAACTAACCTAATGCATAACATGACAAACATGCTTGAACGTGTTTCGAATGCTATGGTAACGAATATCATGTTGTTAGTATATTAGTAGGTACACCATCAACGACCTACCAAACCAACCTTTTTTACTACAAGTTTCAATCGTGACGAGACCAAGAGAAAATATTACTAATATCGATAACTGCTTTTTGTTAATTAACAAGCATCGAATCCAATATAATCTACGCTTAATGATGATAGTGTAGCGTGTTCTTACGAACGGTATAAGAAAGGAATCTGTCAGTGCGTTTTAATGGTGGATGCACGCAGCAAAATCACAGCCGGGAATCGATGGAATTAGGAATTTTGATTTTTCGTCACTTTTCCTGCTATATTTCATCGAATTCCTGATTAGATAGTTGTGACTGGTGGGCGAAACCGGAGTACCCTGCGAAAATCACCGCCTGACCCCAAGTCACTGGCAACTTCCTCACATGCCCTGGAATCGATGGAATGTATGTATGTTAATTGATTGTAATGGGTACATTAAAAAAGCATACTTTCTATATAAACAAATAATATAACAGAGAAGATTATAAATGAAAATATGTTCAGAAAATAGTATTGGAGAAAATCCAGAAAAATAGGTAGGTGGCTGCGTGGGTTTCACTCGCGTTCTCAAGGGTGGGATAGGCGTTTATATACTATTAGTTATCCCCGTTGTGAAAATGGGATACGGCCATATGTCTGCACGAAGCAAGCCGTATCGCGAAAGGCCGTAGGCCAAGTGCGATACGGCTGGCTGAACGCAGACATAGACTGGATACCATTTTCACAATAGGGATAACGAATTTATCATCAACTCTGCTCCCACACACTCATTTTGAATTATGATAAGCAGAACAAGTTCTAAATCTAGATGAAGAATAAGTATAGATCAAAATGTACCATAACCTTAATTGACTGATAATAATGAATGTTTATATTTTTACAGATATCTTAGTAAATAATGTAATGAATATGTAATACATTTTATAGGACAGGTAAAGAATTGTAGGGAAGATACAAATTGTTTTCAACCCATTTTAGAATCCAGGATTAAGACCTATTTATCCAACTGTAGAAAATTTATCACAGATAGAACCAAGATTGCTAAGTCTTCATTTCATCTCTTATTCAAGCAAAACATGTCAGCTGAAAAATTCTGAAAACCTCAAGATCATTTCATGGGAAGATTCCGGTTAAGATATAAACACAGACAATGTCATTACCACCTTATAGGATGACGAATAGCAACAGATGATCCACATAAACCCTATTTAGATAATCTAACTTGTGATTGAAATGTACACTGTTAATCACCAAATTAATTACCGTCGGCATGCTTTGGAAATGAATATCATTTATATTGAAGTACCTGAAGCCCTTTCATCAAGAAATGCAATTAACAGTTACACTGATATCCATCACCATTGGAAACACTACAGGTGTAAGTAGATCTATTGTGTTTTGAAAAGGGTCTAGAAAGGTCTCATAATCATTAGAGCATTCCACTCCATGTTTGTAAACGAAATGATTATTGTCACTCATCTTAACAAGTGAACGTTTTATGATCGAGAATTTGAATTTGAAATTTCGTTTTTCGTCACATTCATGCCAATTGTGGCTAATTCGTGACTAGCCAGTTGTAAGTAGTGGAGGAAACCGGAGTACCCGGCTAAAACCACTGCCTAACCCCAAGTCACTTAGGATCGAGATCGGGAGTAGGTAATATGGTGCCTTAAATGCACATTGAGACTCTTTGAAAGATGGCTGCTAGCTAATAACCGTACTTACAGATGCTTAACAAAGGATTGTGTACAGGATTCTGAAGTGATCATCTATACCAGTAAAGAAAGTAAAAACTACTGGTTTACGTATGTGTGTATTCTTTTGGTTTGGTGTTATCAAACTATTGCAATTGTGATTCTGCTGGTTTAATTCTTTCATTCTTGTACTTCTATCTTGTAATATAGCAGAAAAAGTGACGAAAGAAAGTACTAATTCTATCTCGTAGCAATATATATATATATATATATATATATATATATATATATATATATATATTTTAAGTAGTAGTAGTAGTAGTAGTAGTAGTAGTAGTAGTAGTAGTAGTAGTAGTAGTAGTAGTAGTTGTAGTAGTAGTAACTTCATTTCTTCTCAATAAATATAACTTTGTTTCTCATATGAAGTCTAGTGTTGAGGAGGGAAATCTCTCTCTGGTGCTCAATGAAATTGCCGCAGCCACCAAAGAGAGAAATTTCCCTCCACACTGCTGAAATGTAGTTCCTCTTTTATTAGAAATTTTGAGGTCAAACTGTGGTCAACTTGCCCGACATTAGTTATAAAACAAGTGTTGATGCTGATAATGCTGCCATTTCTATGACATCATTGTTGAGGCAGATGATTCCCGCAATTCCATGTCACACATCTCATGGTGGGAATTGCAAACAACAAGATGGCGTCACCCTGCTGAGCGTGTTTATCGATGCCTACTGCTACGAGTTGTGGTATTTTGAAAACGGCAACCATTGCAGGAATATAAGTTGCCAGGAATGATCATGATCACTATTGCTCAGATAAACTACTGATTTCATCATACCTTATTTCATTAGGCAAATATGAAAATTAAATATTGGAGGTTCTGGTGATATTTTGAAAATACCAGAAAGGAATTTCATGCCCGACTTAAATATTCTAAATAAGTCGATCAATCTTTTTGGTACTAAACTAATGTGGATGTAGCATAAAGGTATCATATTTTAATGTCTCATCAAAAAGTTAACTGAGTATACCCTTTAAATATGGTCAGATTTACTGGTTTCATAGATTTGTTGATCCTTTATGTCATCTGGCAGGACAAGAGTTAATATCGACTTGTGGGATATTTTAGGAGGTTATCTATCTCCATTTCTCCTTTCTCTCCTCAAAATTGAACAAGTGTATAATAACGCACTGAGGCACTAGCTGCAAATATCATTAGCCTATTTCTTAACATCAAATTCACTAAACATTAAGCTTTAAGCATGTGCCCCCTTTTTATATTTGTTCATTTTTACGTACTGATCTATATGCTTGTTCATTTACGTGTTCTTCTATGCCATTTTTTGCAGGATAGTCCTGAAAGCCTAGTGGCAAGTAGTACCTCTCGTTAATTTCTAACCTAGTCACCTCACGTAGAGATTCACATCTATCACAATATCATATATATATATATATATATATATATATATATATATATATATATATATATATATATATATATATATATATATATATATATATATATATATATATATATATCACTAATAGCTTTGTCGATGATAATTGATTAAGGCTTAAAATCCTATCTAAGTACACTTCAGCTTGCCATAACAACAACCATGAAACATAGATGTTGTCAATTTTTTTAACCCATCTCCATGTATATTTATTGACTACGGTTCTCACCGTAAAATAATGCATACAGTATACATAAATTGTAAATGAAAATGAATAAACATGAATAAAACACGAACATGAAAGGGAATAGTTAAGAATTCTAACCTAATAAACCAGACTTGCGCCTAGGTAAGGACGGTATGTATGAGACAGTAAATTACATGAACATTTTACGTAGGTTTACTGCATTCCAACTGTTTTGCATTCACAATAAAATGTCTTGGGTATGACCATCTGTGTTTCCAACACGGTGTAGCAGGGGAGCTTGTAGTCGAAATGACCTTTAGGGTTGGTTAACGAGATGTTATGATTTCATTTGTGTTTGAATAAAAATAAATTCTCCTTGCCAGTTTATTTTTGTGAACTAAGGTTAAGATACTAGTAAAATAGCCTACTTTCCTGCTGCACAGTGCATCTGTAACCTGCCATCACATGGATAGAAGCAGGGCCAGAGGCAGTTGAGTTGCCATCAGAATATTATGGTCCTGTTAGCTTCCTATGTAACGTCGATTAACTGATAGTTGTGATCATTCTTATCTATGTTACCTATATTTCGTTGGAATGTTATTGAACTCTCATATGTAACGTGTCTGATCTTGTAACTGAAAAGTACAGTCTATGAACATACGATACGATCCACTTAATGTTTTACAAACGTTACTGAACTATGCATCAATAGGCTGTCTCTGTCCTCAAATTGTGTTGGCAAGTATTAACTCAACATCTCTACACCTTCTCCGCAATGCAGTGAAATTAAAATGAATATCTCATCCCCAGTGGAACCTGTAGCTAATTGGACGGTACAAACTAACAACAATTTCGTTATATTGTGGTTACTCCTAAAGATGCCTATACCAATTGTTGACATTCACCATTGACACTAAACCCTTGAAAGAAGTGATTGCAGATGTTTCCTCTGAGCAGGATCCACTTAATTGTGAACGGTCTTTTATTTACTAACGGTGACAACTATTTTGAAAAAGACGCGTTCTATACACGGAATGTCTTTTTTACTAATACTAGAAAAGTTTTGGCCATCGAACAAGTGTCAAAGGCAATACAAACAATTTGAAAAGCAAGAAAATCAATGGAGATTACGTTTTGTATACCAAAACAGACTTTCTTTGTCTGACTTTATTATCAAGTATAAAGCTTAAGCACTGCATCTTTCTCATAAAATGCAAAAAAGGATGTAAAATAGTATACGGTATTCAGTTGATAGCAACTAAAATGAGCAAATTGCATAGGAAACCCTACTGTCCACCAAGAATCAGACCTGCGGATTCTCTACAACAAAGGCTGAACACTTTACTCAAGACTTTTCTAACCTTTTTAGATTTTTTTAAAGAAATTCCAATAATGATAACAACAAAAGACCACTTGGACTAGAACACTAGACGAAACAATGGATACTGTAATATTGAAATCGCATTAAAATAGACGATTAGACTTTTAAGCAAAACAATCAATCTAATAAACTAACAACACAAAATGACCAACAACACATTTATTTAGAGCTGAGATGCAGGCCATACCTAAATAGGAATAAAGTATATCGAACCCAAAAAAGTCAATTTCATATTTCCTAATAGGGTAAGTGTTGACACAGCAGTCTAGAAAAAAATATTGATGGATATATGGACTCATTGATGCTGGAGATAATAAAAATAGCTTTGAGGTGCTGTTTGATATTTTGACAAACCATCTAGACTTTTAAGAGAAGTGACAAAGAATGTATTGTTTTCTTCGATCCCAGACGTATGATCTTTGCTTTCAACATGAGAAGAAAGAGAACGTATTCTAAGATCAGCACCCAAGATTGAATCAAATGAACTGATAGATAAAGATAGCGATTAACATTAACTTGGCCACCTCTTCTTTTAGATACTAGAAAGAAATCTAAAATCGTCGATCCAAACATCAATAAAACCATTTGGACAAATAAGCAATTAAGCAAATCAACAATCCTCATAGCTTTCCCAACCCATAGTTATCGAATCTTGAATTGAACAAAGCAACCATCATGTATTTGGCGTGTAAAACCATATCTAGTAATTGTGTTTTCTCTTCTCGCCAAAATGTCTGTCTTCCTATCCATGGTCTCTTTTTCCAGAGGCATCATGGTGAGCAGAAACCTTTAATTCATGGCAGATTAGCACAGTTTGCAATTTAGTTCTCACCTTATATCATATTTGCATTTCATCAGCTGATCGTACATCCTTCTAACAGGCTCTTGGTTGTTAGCAATGTGGGACTAACTTAAGATGTGAATTGCCTGTATTCTCTTAGGGCAACAGCATGATTAATCCTTCGACCATGGCATGTTGGAGTAAGTACTGGTTTTGGAATAACTTCCCTGATAGAGTGAGAGTTACTTATCAGTAGGTGATGCACGTTTCAGTCCATCTGTTTTGACAAGGTGAGGCTGGGGATCTGGGCAGAACTGTTCCTGCAGGGTAAACTCAGCCTTGATGTGTGTAAGATGGGTGTTATCACACCCTCATTCACCTCCTGAGGTGAGAGAAACTCTTCATCATTTCCTGGGGCAGCTTGGCCTCACTAAGGTCGATCAATGCTCAGAGGATGGTTACCAGTCTATGAGTCGATCTTTTGATCAGTGGTTCCACAGGATAACAAATGGTTTGGGGAGCATCTTGAGCACTTCTACTAACAGATCATGGGGCATGAATACCGAGACAGGGTTGAGTGTAAACCCAGTGCCTTCACATTTGTGTAAAGTGTATACTGAACCCTAATCTAATGACTGTCATCATCCATACAGAGGCATTGTCAACTAGTGAAGTGATTGGTCTCATGGCCGCAGACCACAGACCCTTGAACCCATAGTTTGCCAAAGGCCTGAAATTCTGGATTAAGCCCATTAATGTCTCCAACTAGTTTCTTTGTACATACCATGCTGGAAAAAACTGACATGTTGTACACTACCTTCCTCCCTCATCTGTCAATCTTGAATTAAGCATGTGAATATAAAAGAATAATCAGAATGTCCCATCTTTCTACACTACTTCCCTGCTGCTTGGAGAAGCAACAGACCAACAACAATACTTTGTATTGTCCGCTCTCTTTAATTTGAAATGACTGCCATGCAATTTGTTTAATATTTCAGTGCAGTCAGTAGTTGAGCTCAGTGTTTTACTATACCAGTAAATACCAATTGCAACAGTCTGTGTTTTTTATGAATTCAAGATATTGACTTTCTACACTTTTTCATGGCAGCCATCATGGAAGTCCAGATGGCAGCTGAACCATTGATCAAACCTATTGGAACTGTCAATTCTTGAGTTCAGTATACAAAAGTTCCTACTTTTGCAAAAGTTGGCATTTCCTGCCAAGTTTGAACATCTACGGCAAACGTTAATACATATTTACTCCATTACAAAACATGGTAATAGCCAAACTTGCAATGCAATACTACATCGGAATAACATATTTCAATCTTTCGACTTAGTTCTGTGCATACGTGATTGTGCATACTTGATTGACTCCTGTTGGTGTATACGTTTACATCATTACCACATGCCATCTGCGTTGTTGGCAGATATCATTAATACAGACTCCTGATTAATTAGCAATTAGATTTGCATCACATTGACAATATTTGTTTGGTTTTGTAGTTACATATTTTGATTAGATGGGGGTTTTAATTCCATGCGTTTCATTACGACTGTACCGGCTGTTTTGCTGAATTAGGTGTGTTACGATGTTTAAAAAGAGAGGGGATGCAGGCATGTGGGAGGGTGCGACCTTTGTATCACTGGTTGAATTAGAGATTAGAGGTGGACAGGGAAGGAAAGGGGAGGGGAACGCTTGGAGATCTAATAGACTCCCATGACACCCTGACTCTTAATCCGTTGATTTCTTTCTCCTTAAAGGACAATTACACCATGAATAAAACATAGGCCCAAATAATTTCGTAGTTTTCTCTACTTAAATCCAAGTTCCCACCACTGCCAACCTTCATACAAGAAGTATATTGCTGTTTAAACACATCATAATCTTATTCTGTTGATAGCCTATCTCAGCCTGTTACCCAAATATCATTAGCAGTAAAGTAGATGCAACTGACATATGAGTAAACAGCAATACACTTCTTGTATTAAGGTTGGCAGTGGTGGGAACTTGGGTTTAGTTAGAGAATACTCTATAAGAAACTATCTGGGCTATGTTTTAATCTTGGTGTCATTGTCCTTTAAAGACTGTGGCTGACTCAGCCACGGAGCATGTGTTTGGCATGGGTAGCTTCCTGTTCTCGTGGACAGGCACCAGGGATAGAGAAGGTGAGAGCCAGGATTGCAAACTCGATATAATACCGCCCACACACCAGGCCTACAAACTCTTTGCTGAGATGCAGCCTGGCCTGTGATTCATTGAGATAACACTCAATACTCATATGAAGCCTTACCTTCAGAAATGTTCTCATCTCCTGTGTACATATTAATGCCACAGGTAAAATTCCAATGTCACCCCTGGATACATGTAGATAACAGGGGGACATTATGATGGGACATCCGATGTGGACATCTCAAAGCCTCTCCTGGATATGTTAATGTCAACCATATGTATACAGTCAGGGACATTGCGATGGAAAGTCCACTTTGGACATTTCATAGTCACTCTTGTATATTTCAAAATCACTCCTTGACATTTTTATTGCGTATGAACATAGTAGCTGGGGATATTCTTATCGGAAGTTCAATGCCCTGTGTAGAATTATAGTCGTGGGACATTATGAGGGGCTGTCGTCCGTTGACAGAATAAAGTGTATTGTCCCTCGAGTTCAGGAATATGTATGCTAGTGTGGCAATTGTATAGTCTGAAATGTCAACTGGTGGGCGTACAGATTTGATTTGGTGTTTGCCCCTATAGCTGTTTCAGTCAATGGTACTCAGTTCACAAGTGTCGTTATTATAGCTCATGTGCGAAAATCCTTGGCCCTCATCAGACAATAGTTGTGGTTAAAATAGTATTGGACACCTCCCTTGTTCATTTGATTAGCACAGTGATCTATCTCGACAATGGGAGGGTGTTAATCCTATTGGCAAGTTGGTTAATACAGCTTCTTGACAATGGACGGGGAACGGTCCTTTTCAGAGGGACTCAGTCAAAGCAACGTGACATCATACATCATGCATGACGTGGTTGAAACTTTCATAGCACTGTATATCGAACAGGAACTCTGTATATAATTGGTTACTTCTATCATGCTATGAATTTGCTTTGGTAATATTAAACAAATGCTACACACCTGTGATGTAGACAACATAATTGAATCTCCCTCTAAAGCAGTTTATAGTTAGCCTTAATTGCCTTGCTATCCATCATCTTTCTGAGAAGATTAGACTCTACCCTTTGGAAAATAGGTTGCACCTGTTTTACCAATTTTATCATATTTAGCACGAGTTTTGTTTGAAATAAAATAAGGGAGATCTAAAGTTCAACGTTAAGAATACTTAAACTTCACGTGTTCGACAAAAGTTCATGATATGGCCCATATGCCTAAGTAGCTGTCCCACTATGAGGATGTATAACATTTCCATCATATGAACTAACTGACCACAATATTGCCAGTTCTACACCTTAGTACGATACATCTTGTGCCTTACTACATGTGTGACATAAGGAAATTCTCCTTGTTTGTGAATGTGAATGATCACAAGAGATGATGAAACATTGACAAGGACACAAGCAATGTCCTTTCAAGTCAAACGAGAATAATATGTGTGTACATATATACATGTATAAACATATATATATATATATATATATATATATATATATATATATATATATATATATATATATATATATATATATATATATATATATATATATATATATATATATATATATATATATATCAATCTACGTCTACGGGTATACATGTATATATATATATATATATATATATATATATATATATATATATATATATATATATATATATATATATATATATATATATATTTATATATATATATAGATATAGATATAGATATAGATATGTATATATAATATTATATATATATATATATATATATATATATATATATAGATAGATAGATATAGATAGATATAATATATATATATATATATATATATATATATATATATATATATGAATATATATATATATATATATATATATATATATATATATATATATATATATATATATATATATATATATGTATATATATATATGTATATATATATATATGTATATATATATATATATATATATATATATATATATATATATATATATATATATATATATATATATGCATATATATATATATATATATATATATATATATATATATATATATATATATATATATATATATATATATATATATATATATATATATATATAGAATACATACATTCACATATATAGTTGTGTGTGTGCTTGCGCGTGTGGTATTGGGCGTGGTATTGCAAAAGCTTAGTAAGTGACACTGATGGCAATCATGGACTTACAAATATATATGAAGCCCTTGAAACCTTTAATCCCATTGAGTGCTGACATGAACGCCACCGTGCCATTCGGCACTTTCTCACAACATAACTTAAAATGCACACTAAACCAATCACAAAGTCACCTTGCCATCTGGGACTTCAATTTACCAGATGAATGTTATTCGGAGTCTTCTTCCTTAAGGCTGTGATGCTGGCGACACACTCAAAATAAGACATATCCAGGTTCAGCACTCTTGTCCCCTTTCTAACAATGGGTATCTAATCCCTGAGGTCTTGGTGTTTCAACTGTAAGTTTTTCTTTAACTTAGGTGCTTGAGCTGACCTAGATAGGAACACAGTTTCAATTTTACAGTGTTTTACCTCAAATGACGTTTTCTTGATCAATAAAGGGTACTTTGGTTTGTAAATACCATGCATGTCTATTATATATAATAGGCTAGGGCAACTTGTTAGAAAATTTTGAGTTCCTGCAAGATAGTACCTTACAGCACGCTATTTTGGTAGAAATTTTACTTGCAAAAGTAGGTCAACATGGTATCCATTGTGACTTACTTTCTTAGGCACAAATTGCCACCAAAATCAATTGCTGTAAGGTACTATCTTGCAGGCACTTCAAGTTTTCCAACAAGTTGCCCTAGCCTAGTAAACTTGACAATTATCACAACTACATCTATATTGAAAAGTAAAATAATTTAAAGTATTTATTGCACGTCCTTAAGAGCTTTTAGTCCGTGGATTGGTTTTAGATGATTGGCCTGCCAATGTTGCTTGTAGGGCCTGCCTGATGTCTAGAGCGTTGTCACTGACGGCTAGCAATCTCTCATCACTACTTGGGTTCAGATACCAGCCTGGGTATGTGAGAAAGTTGCCAGTGACCTGTGGTTAGGCGGTGGATTTCACCGGGGTCTGCGAATTCCTTTACAAGTTACAACTGGCTAGTCATGACTAAGATGCAATATTGCAGAAAAGGTGATGAAAAATTAAAATCCCAAATTCATTCCCTTGATGCTTGTAGTGAAAGGGAAGAAAGGAACACTCCCACCAAATGCCTGCTCTCCAACAGATACACTCCCCTAGCTGACAAACGCTGTGTTTAAGTATTATTGGGATGAGGCCATCAACAACAAATTACATGCAATTCATCTTCGGCTGAGTCTCTGCCCTGGAGGTTTTATAATTACTAGGCGTGAGGAAAGTGTTTTAGCAAGGATACAAATTGGTCACAATCACTAGACTCATTCCTTTCTTTTGAAAAAGGAATAGCGTCACCAATGTAAAGCCTGTGATTATCGTTTGACTGTCAAACATATTTTATTTGATTGTGTTGATTTTGATTGCATTCAGAGAGAGACCCCATTAATATAAATAACTTTAAGGAACTCTTTGAGAAGGTTCCTCCAGACAGCAATTATCTTATTTTCACGAAATTAGTCTGTTAAACAGATTGTGAAACATTTTAAGAATTTAGTTTCTTTAGAAAAATACAAGCATGCCCTCTAAGTAGATCATGAAACTGTTTATTGTCTATGAGCATTTTTAGTTATTCATTGTTTTTCTTTTAATTTGACAATAACGAAGGACCATTATTTTAAACAGACTTATTAGCACTGAATTGTCCTTGTATACTGATGTGTCTTTAATCACCCATTCATTTATTCATTTTTAATATCATTGCTTTCTTCTTGTAATTGAATGACGTAATATAGAGGTAGGTTTGATTGTTGGAATAATATGTTCTAATTGATACAATAACTAGTGATGCATCGTAGTCTGATGAAGTAAGACTTTCAGCAGATTGAGACCCTCATCATTTTATGAAGAGGTCCATTTAATGTTTCATATGGCTGCCAAGATTAAAATGGCTAATCAGGATTCCACTTCAAGAGCAACCCTGTGTAAGAATTGGCAGGTCCGGCATGCTGCCTGCATCTGAGAAAGAAAAACCCTCATGAAGACTTGAATGATGTCATTTTCTTAAGAAAGGCCATTTTCTAAGAGTGTCCCATTAGGTTTCACGTAAACAAAATGGACTGACCAAGCCAACAGTGAGGAGACCAGCGTAGACCATTCAGCTGATCTCTACACTGTGAAGACGATGGTAGACCTTCTGTTCGTCTCCCTAGAAATAAAGAGGGGCTTTGGATGATTTATAATCAGTGATCATGAGCAATGATGAAGGTGGCCACTCTATCATTAAGAGAGTTGGTTAGCCGAGTATAGGGAATAGCAGAACAGTCCAGATGCTACGCAAATAAGGGATGCAGGGCTAACCATGTATTTAAACTGTCAGCTTCGCACCAAAAAATATGTCTTTTGGGATATATATAAATATATATATATATATATATATATATATATATATATATATATATATATATATATATATATATATATATACATATATATATACATATATATATATATATATATATATATATATATATATATATATATATATATATATATATATCTATATCTATCTATATCTATCTATATATATATATATATATATATATATATATATATATATATATATATATATATATATATATATATATATATATATATATATATTAGTACGAATGCCACCATCAGAGGACATTCCGGGTACGGTTAGGGGACTTGGTCCCCTAATTGTACCTGAGCCAAGTCTCCTAATGTCCTCATATATATATATATATATATATATGTATATATATATATATATATATATATATATATATATATATATATATATATATATATATATATATATATATATATATATATATATATATATATATATATATTTATATATATATATATATATATATATACAGTATATATATTTATGTATACGTACATACATATACTTACATATATATGTTCATGTCAGTGTGACTTCTCTTCCATTATAACCATTTTAGATTTGCTTAATTAAGACCTTTGGGTTGATAACAGTCCGAAGGAAGCACTACAGCGTTACTCAATCTTCATCAAGACAATAATGCTTAATTGCTCCTCAGCAGGTGCAAATACGCTCAAGATGTTAGCACACGAGCACGGTTCTCCTGCAGTCGAAACCAGAGCTGATGATGATTCTTTTGGTATTCCTATCTTGTAACGCTTCTTGTGATTTAGTGAGCAGGTGCGACAACTCTCTTTCTCTGGTGTTGACCTTTATTTTGCCTCTTGTGGAGCCAGTTGCCATGGAAACCGATTGCACTTATATACTCTGAGAAGTGTTCGTTGTGGCAAATCTAATACAACCCGCAAAATTACCAAGTTGTTCTTATAACTGCGGATTGGAAATAATTGTTGTTACACATGTCATCATTACCAATCTTACGCTCAGCTTTTGTCAATGCTGACTGCGAATTTCTACTGGGACTTGAACCAGTCAGTGGCGACAACTTCATCTCTCCTCAGCCTGCTTACAAACTGCTCAAAACTCTCCGCACCACTACCAATATTTCTCTGCAGGATAACCCTTCCTAGTATTTCCATGCCAATTGAGTGTGCATTCACAGCCGAGAGCTTAAATGGTATATCCATGTTTGGTAGTTAATTAAAGAAATCTCCCCAGACTTCTTTTTTCTTAAATATTACACAATGCGAGCATATGATACTGAGAAATATAAAGCCAGTATGAGACTACTAAATTTGACAAATAGTGGGCTCCCCTCAAAAACTTCTGGGAAAAATAAGAACTAGATTATTATGTTGTACTGTATATCTTTTTTTGTCACAGTATTTTCTAGTGATAAAAATTCTTTTACTAACTATCAGCAATTTTTTTTTTCATCAAACATCTACTGCGATAGATATGAGGTTCATTAAAAAATACAGTTATGATGAAAATTTCTCATCTGTGTGAAATCAATACAGGTAGTTTGTTTACACGATGGCCATAGTTGGCAAGTACTGCATAAACCAACAAATCTTTAAAAACAAAATAATGTTTGGTAGTTAAACTGAAGTTTGATTAGGAGATATATCAAAAGCAATATCTCCACCTAAGACCCGCCTAAAATAAGTGTGTTTCGCTTGTTGAAACAAAGAAAGTTACTCTAGTGTCTGAGCACTGCGTATCGTCTTAGATATGTGTTTTCCTGCCAACAAATTTATTTCTAATCATGTGAATTTGTTCCTTTTTATTTCTAAGACACATTTAGAATTGCTTGCCATGTTTGTATAGTTTACGCATATTTAGCAGTGAAGTTATGTTAAACACTGTATAAGCATGTACCATTAGACTAGTATGTCGAACCCATTTCTGTACTGGGGAGAGTAGATGCATTTACTGCCGTCGAATGCATGAAAAAGTTCTTAATCACCATTCGTCGTTTGATGCAGGGGTGGCAAAATTTTCACTAATCAAACTACCCTTTCATCTTATTCCTTCAACCCATTTTGATTCTTGTAGTATGTCATTGGTTGCTATACTGACTGTGATATGAAACCAGTACTCGGCCTGAATACTTAAGACCTTTAGCAATGTTGACCAAGCGCCTTAGCTATGTATTTGCGTAGCAGATATTCGTGATATCATCAAGACTATAACTAATTACACGCAGTGCAGCTCAAGTTTCAACACCAACTAAGACCTACTTTCTTTACATTGCGGATCCTGTAACACTTTAGGAACACCTACTTGGAATCTTGTTGTAGGTGGTCCCAAAACAGTTTCTGATATCTTTTTTTCAGATGCTCATGAACATAGTACTTGTAGTAGTTGCCAGTACTAGATGCCATTGGACCTCCATTTAATCAACATCCCATATAGGTCATGTGAGAAAGTTGCCAGTGACATGGTGTTAGGCGGTGGTGTTCGCCGGGTACTCCGGTTTCCTCCCCTAGTTACAACTAGCTAGTCACGACTGAGCCGCAACCTGGCAGAAAAAGTGACGAAAAACAAAAATTCCAATTTCCAAATTCCAATTGGCAAATTCCAAAATTCCAATTTTTGTTGGGCACTTGACAGCCACACGATAAGACTGTCTACTGAGACAGTGGTATAAATTTCTGATAACTCAATTCAGTGAGATTGAGTTGAGAGTATGTGTGTATAGATGTGCCGAATGCTGGATGCCCCGTCTCTCTCTCTCTCTCTCTCTCTCTGACTCTCTCTGATTCTCTCTCTCTCTCTCTCTCTCTCTCTCTCTCTCTCTCTCTCTCTCTCTCTCTCTCTCTCTCTCTCTCTCTCTCTCTCTGACTCTCTCTTCATCTCTGACTCTCTCTGACTCTCTCTCTCACTCCCTCTCTGACTCTCTCTCTTTCTCTCTCTGTCTCTCTCTCTCTCTTTCTCTCTCTCTCTCTCTGACTCTCTGACTCTCTCTCTCTCTGACTCTCTCTCTCACTCCCTCTCTGACTCTCTCTCTTTCTCTGTCTCTGTCTCTCTCTGTCTCTCTCTGTCTCTCTCTCTCTCTCTCTCTCTCTCTCTCTCGCTCTCTCTCTCTCTCTCGCTGACGCTCTCTCTCTGGCTGGCCGTGCGCCACCAGAGGCAATTTTCCCTGGCTGCTGTTCCAGCTCTACTCAGCGTGCTAAGAACTTCCTCCTCGGGCTGTTGACGTGCACTCCAGCGCACAAGACTACACGACGGCGGGGAAAGCCAAGCGATACAGACCTCTGTGAGAATACTACACACCAAATATCAACAATCTCCTTCTTTCAACAAATGGACATCATTAGTAGGCAGATGTGCCAAAGAGGGAAATTCCGAGACACAGAAGCAGCTCAAGACGTCAGCTCATCCCTGGCGATGATTTCTAGTGTCTGGTTTGAGAGAGAATTACTCATTAAGACGTTAATTTGAGTGGGGACTGAGGGAACTCGAGAGGAAGCAGACATGCCATTGTCTACAGCGACAATTGTCATTCAGCAGCTAGCAGAAGGGGGTAAAGGAGGGAAGAATGATTTCATACAAACATCATCCTTTATCGTTATAAATTACTCGCTGATTATTTAGACCAACATTTCCAACCGATAAACAAAGAAAAAATACCACAGACAAAATAAACCACGAGAAACCAGCGCCAGTATTTCTGAAACCCAGTTTTAATTTTAAAGTGCGACCAATACGATGTTACGCACGGACGTTTTTATTACTTTTGTCATAGTGCGGAAAAATGGAGACGTACACGATGTAGTACAGTGTGGGTATATGTATGTATGCATGTATGTATGTATGTATGTTTGTATGCATGCATGTATGTATGTTTGCATACATGCATGCATGTATGTACGAATAATGTATGTATGTATTTTGTGTATGTATGTGTGTATGTATGTATGCTTGTATGTATGTATGCATGTATGTATGTATGTATGTATGTATTGTGTGTGCTTTTATGTACGCATTATGTCTGTTTATAAGTAGTATAATATTTATAAGCGACAACTGGCTATGCAAAAGTATTATCAACACAAATAAAGCACTACTACTACTACTACTACTACTACTACTACTACTACTACTACTACTACTACTACTACTACTACTACTACTACTACTACTAACAGGGTAAACTCCGTTATTATGTGCGATTTTGTTTTTCTTTTTGATTGATTTTATTGCCCTTTATCAAAAACAGCTGCTAAAGACCGTGCCATTCTTATCACAGGCTAAGATTGATACACCTGTCTTTTTTTATTAAAAGATAATTAATTCATTAATGCATACGTGGTACATTTTATCGACCCCTGCAACAATACGCCATTTATAACTCAGAAACAAGGAGGACATCCCATACCTTCTTTTTCCTATCTAATCCTTAGTTATTCCTTGACTGAACATTCAAATCATATTACCAGACTTATCAACCACAATAAATAGATCATCCATCAATACCTGGATTGACTTGAAGATAAGCATTTGTATCCCTTCCTTTACCATCCAGGCTATCTGTTGGAAAAAGTGTCAGTTGGCTCCCAGAAAGCATTCAAAACATATTGTCTGATTACAAACCGTACCCTATAGCTTTACTAAACTTATCCAAGAGCCATACATATTGTTAGCTGGAACCTATCCCTTCCCCGTTGCATAGCCTAATGGGTTGGGTAACTGTTTAGTTCCTATATATTACCCAAGACTAATAAGGTTGGTACATTATCTCATCACACCCATTACCTCGATACCTGATAGGCTGTGCACGTCTATTTCACCCTAGCCATTAACTGGAAACCTAGAAATTATGTATCATTACCTCATCTAACCTACTACCAACAAACCGTATATGTTATAAGGTACCTATACATTGGTGGGATGTCTCAGCTGGAGTTCCAGAAGCCCTGAAGGATTGCGAGATACTAGCCAGACTGGTATGTCACTGTATATAAAAATATATCAAAAGTGTCCAATAATCATTCCAGAGTTTTATCTCTACTTATTATCTAAGCTATTACTCTATTATTGTCTAATTTTGACATAGGGAAATTATAATTATTATTTTAATTATAAAAGTATTCTCTCATCATGTGGTTTGCTCACATTTGACCAATAACAATCTAAAACTTAAAAAGTTTCAAATGATAACAAAATCAGTATGAACAGCGTAGCACATGTGTTGTTTGCAAGGGTATTTCATGTGTACCCCCATTGAATACTTACAAAAAACGATTCATTCATCAAATAAAGGCCGAGGATGTCATGATTCATTAAGCAGAGATGCAGGTATTAAGCAGTGATACCTGTATGTTACAAGCTGGGAAAGCAACACATTTTCATGGCAACATGATATAGCCACAAACCCACCTTTAACCTGATGTAACACTAAAAGCAGCTTGTAATGACATGTTTCATCGTTACTCAAGGCATGCTCATTAAATCGCAATATTGTGAGGTATCAAAATGTGTAGAATAATGCACCTAAACGATTCCGATATGATGTAGTCTGATTGGTATGTCCTAGAGGGTCATAAGGAGTTCAATAGGTTCGAAAATGGTAATGTATCAAGAAAGCAGCCATTGGTCATTAATCTGTCTTGCTTTATTTGACTTTCTCTTTTTTGTAGACAAATTCATTAAGTATACCTAGGTCATTATAAAAAAATCTGAGTAAATGATGCTAGAAATTTAAAAAATGATGTCAATTAATCCGCCATGAGCAAGGTGAACATTTGACGCGTTTTCATGGCAACTAGAATTTTCTTAAAACACATCTGTCTTCAAGAGCACCTTTTAAGACATGCCTTTGAGCCTAACCAAAGTTATACTGACTGGATCTGAAACAATTAAGATTTCAGAATGTGTGTTTCTGTCTTTTTAAATTTCTCTTGTAATGTATGCTGATTGGTCAATTTTGAGAGGTCAAACAGGGTCAATAGGGACATGAGGGTAAACAATTTAAACATAAGCTATTTGCTACTAATTTTTATTTTTACATTCCACTTTCGTTTTCTCTGTACGCTTTAAACTAGTTTTACTCATAGATGCATTATGTATCAAATTAGGATTGATCGCTCCAGCAGCAGCTCATTAGCCCATCATACACATTTTGATTTTAATTTTTTGTTCAAATTCCAGGCCAGAGGGTATCCTAATGTTTCGGTAACCAAGTACCCTTTCCTCACAGCTGCAGGGTCGCCATTTCTTCTTATCAGAAAAACATTATATATGTATATATATATATATATATATATATATATATATATATATATATATATATATATATATATATATATATATATATATATATATATATATATATATATATAAATATATATATATATATATATATATATATATATATATATATATATATATATATATATATATATATATATACATATATATATATATATATATATATATATATATATATATATATATATATATATATATATATATATATATATATATATATATATAAAATCTGTACTTGAAATAGAAATAGGCTCGTTTTTGCCTTGTACCCTACCAAGCATACTTTGCTCACAACTGACAGAATACTGAAGAATACAGTGATTGTCACTACATAGTAGTACTTGGTTAAATCTCCTGACAACATGAAATAGCACTTACCTCTATTGTTCGCACTGTGGCCTTTATATTGTTTTATATTCTCAATGGTCTTATCATCTTCTAAGAGAATTGCCGTTGTAAGTAGATTTTTACATGATAATGCTTATGACATGATGATACTCTACACTCATATGCCTCACATATTCATGCAGCTGTGCAGTACTACCCATTGTTATATAAACAGTTACCTACAGTCTGGTTGCTCACCAAGCATACCTGGAATGAATGAATGAATGATTGCTTAAAGGCATATCGGCACACAAAGGCCATTTAGTGCCATAAAATCTTTGTAAAATAATGGTCCTTTGTTATTGTTATTGTTTGCACCTGATGGAATATTGAAGAATACAGCATGCTTTGCATATAGGTACTTAGTCAAGCATTTGGATAATATAAGATAGTGACTATCCTATCCGTCAGTGCTAGGTGATTTTTGTATAGGTTTTATTTTATGATATCTACTTCACCCACATATAGGTGAGTTGCACGTGTAAGTGGATTTTCATATGCATCACATGATGATACTAATGATCCGCATATGCAGGCCGCTTTCCAGAAATGTTCATTGTAATTAAT
Source organism: Maea johnstoni (assembly GCA_963942565.1). Taxonomy (NCBI): domain Eukaryota; kingdom Metazoa; phylum Annelida; class Polychaeta; order Spionida; family Magelonidae; genus Maea; species Maea johnstoni. Next base: position 14,167,622 of record OZ012694.1, read on the forward strand.
TAGCTAAATTTTGGTTGCCCATCAAGCATATCCTGTTTATAAATGAGAGAATATTGAGTCCAGTGTTTTTCACAGTGTAGTTCTTGATAAGGTATCTAGATAAGACAGAATAGCAACGACTTCTCAAATAGGTGCTGTTGGCCTCTGTATTGCTTTTATTTTGATAGTCATCTCTACCACCACATATAAATAAATTGTATGTGAATGAGGATTTTTACATGGGTTGCATGCATCACATGATGCTAATTACACTTCACAAGTACAGTCAGCAGTACAAAACTGTCAATAATGATAACATGTGCATTTCTTTTAAACAATAGACAAGGTTGTTTAAAAGTTCACAAGTAGCAAATGACTGGTCCATGTGTTCTGCTTTAATGCAACTATCAATCACCTTTTTTGGTAGTCATAATCTAATGAACTTGAAAGTAGTTGGATTGGAGGCCAGGCCACTCTAAAACTTAAGCAATTGGTACGAATCCTTTTGCTGGCAGAGGCTTAAGTTAGTATCTATTGGAGGTAGTTTTCGTTAGGTAAATATGTTTTACTGTCTCAAGTCCTTTAAAACCTCAATGCATTCATCACCAATACATGTTGCTAATGAACTTGGTACATGCACACTGTCGGTTGCAAGTTCTAACATCACTTATACCACGTTCAGCCATATCTTGGAAGCATTCTGCTTGCTGCATCATAGGGGAAAGGTTTTGCACCTTTCCATGCTCAAAGAAGAAACTACATATTTCAGAACCTACAAGGCAGCATCACCTGATAGTCAGGATGTGTGATTTTGGCATAAAGTACAAACACTAGGATAAAATGTGTATTGTAGTTATGTTTGCCAGAAGGCAGCCTCTTTATCTGTTACTGCAGCACTGGCTTATACTTAGCATAGGTATTTCTGTTTGATGCAATGAGGAGAAGAAGCAGCCCGGCCTTAGCAGACTGGTTAATACCACCGTTATTATTTCGAGTTGCACTAATGAAAACATTTAATGTGTACACACTTTCTGCAAATAAGGCATGCCAAAATCTAAACTTTGGAGAAAATTGGCGAGCATGCTCCCTGACGTCAGCAATCATGGGTTACAGGGATACGCCCACTGCAACTTCCCAGCGGGCACTGGACGTACAATATACGTACATTGTACGTACAGTTCGTACAACGTACGTACAATGTACGTACAATGTACGTACAATGTACGTACATTGTACGTCCAGTGTCCGCTGGGTTTTATTTCATCTGCCTTCTACAATATTGCGAGAGTGATGATACTTGGATGGGATTTCTTTAAGGACATGTGAAAATCTCTCGAAAGTAATTTCTGGCTCTTTTTCAAAGTCTAATTCTTGAACTGCCTCGGAAATTCGATATGGAAATCCTCGCAATGTAGCTTCAGTTTGTACACACTCTATCTAGGTCTGATCATGTAGAGCAGTGCCCGTTGCAAAAACTCCAGATTCATATAATAACTCCTGCAGTCTAGCCCCGTCATTCAGCTTACCAGCACCAGCCATCACAGCCAATCATTAGATGCATACAGTAGAGACATTTAAAACCTGTACCAGTCGACTGGATGTCTGCCAGTGCCTAGTTGTACACACATCCATGTCAAACATAAACCAAGCACACCAATGACACACGCAGTTGGCGAATCAAGGCTACGTTCAGTTGTGAGGTCATCCATGCACCCATGCCAAAGAAACTGGGTGGCAATCGAGCGTGGGGACGTGTATTATACCTGGACTGACCGCGCACCTAGTGCACGAATTATATGTCGGCACTGTACCTCCTTCACTAGAGGCAGCCCACTAGCAAGCTCTTCAGGACGTCAGTCAACTGTGGTTAGGAGTCCCATGTAAAAATTGCACTTGTACATTTGCAATATCTTTAAAGCACTCTAGGAGTCATGTAGATTGTGGGGTATCATGTGGGTGATGCCATAAGAATCGGATTGAAGGCAACTGCTTAACCTTGGATTTCCGAAACCGCAGAGAGGCCAACATGGGTTAGGAGTCCCATGTAAAAATTGCACTTGTACATTTGCAATATCTTTAAAGCACTCCAATAGTCATGTAGATTGTGGGGTATCATGTGGGTGATGCCATCAGAATTGGATTGAAGGCAACTGTTAAACCTTGGATTTCCAAAACCACAGAGAGGCCAACATGAAATATCACTCTTCGAAGAAATGTTTCATTGGCCTAAATAAAATAAGCTCTGGACTATATGTTGGTTGTAAATCAATTCATCTCAGTGAGTGTCTTGAAATCCAAGATCATTTTCTGAGGGAAACAGTTCGTCCACAGTTGGTGGCAGCTGTATTACTGGCTTAGTAATTTGAGAGGCTTCTTGTATGAACTCCTTTCAATGGGCCTGTTGTACGCATGCTATATGCATTATAACCCCCTAGAGGTGGATTATGAAGTTAATTTGTGAGTATAGGATCATTTTAAGAATTTTACATGCGTTACGGCCTACACCCTTTTTTCTTATTATCATCTCAAATCTGATATCCTATTCCATTGATGAGCAGAGTAAGAGACTATCTCTTACAGAAGCTCCCATAGGCTTGTACACAATCAGAAAAGATTTCTGGCCCTTTTCTGCATATCCAATGTAAACAAAACATGCATTTTGGATACCAAATGTTAACATAATTGCTTGAGCTTTGGCATAGTTATAGATCTGCGAAGAGGTTATCACGTATTTTCCAATTTTACTTCGAAAACACGGTTATAAAACTTGATGGAATAAAAATAGGAAAAGAATGTGATAAAATTCTCCATTTTAATCCTTCTCTCATGCTTGTGGATAGGAGATACGTTTGAAACACTATGCATGGTTTCTCAATTTTTACCCCCCCCCCCCCACAAAATAATCGTGCACCCTGCTGGGAAGGGAACTTTTTAATGTATTCCTTTTTAGACGACCTTTAAGGCAGCGTAGTTGTAATGTCAAAAAGACAAACTCTTATCCCGTTCTGAATCCTACCTGGGGCATGAGATAAATTTGCCAATGACTTGAGGTTAGGCGGTGGTTTTTGTCCAGTAATCCGGTTTCCACCTCCAGTAATAACTGGTTAGTCATGACTTAGCCGCAATATGGCAGAACAAGCGTCGAAAAACGAAATTACAAATTCCAAATTTTTATCAGAACCATATATTTGTCTTTAATCCACAAGTTTCTATTCATATTCATTTCCATGTTGTCATTTATGCATATTTTCTAGAAAATAAACATAAATAATACATAATTTTCTTATATAAAACGCATCACAAAGTACGCATTTAGTCACAAAGTCTATATTCCACACGTTATTACATAACCTTATACAGATACATAAGAATCACTCGTTACTAGTTTAAGGAACAAAGGACAGATTACAGTCAATTTTAGGATATAAAATACACACTAATTCACTTAATAAACAACTTATGAATTAGCCATCCAAATTCTTTAAAAAATCATATAGATACTATAAATCTAGTTTAGACATAATGACATAATGACTAAATATGAAGGAGATAGATATCGAAACACTTCCTGACTCTATTGGACAAAGGAAATTTAAGCATGGCTGTCTGATGTGTCCAACAATAGTACAAAACGTTGAAAGCACAATGGTATGAAAGGTGTCCTATAGATGGCTTTCTTGGTCATAAAGAAAGTATGTGACATAAATAAATCATGTAGATAAACATAAGCACTTGCAGTTCACTAACATCTCCATCTATATTAGTCACTTTACAGTAATATCACTACAGGCAGTATATTCTTTGTATAGGCTGGATTGTCAAGTAAAGGCAAATTTAAGAATGAACTGATTTGACCCAAGAAATTAACCCCAAATACTGCCTTAATTACTAACTTACGGCAAGGTATTTTCCAAGCTACTTATATGCCAAGTTTCAAAAATGATAATGTGAGAAATGAATGTAAACCAATGTCATTCATAAGATTATGTGTTATTTTCTAGAAGCCATTCACTCTATTGATTATTGTCATATCATATTTGCTGTTAGATAATAATGTATTAAGTACGTAAACCATCTGTAATAAAAAAATCCTATTCTTGGTTCTAGGACATCATTAGTTATCTCTGTAGAGTCAGCATTTTCCCCCTCTTTTCATGGTGTGCAACACCGATATTGGACAGAACTAATTATTCCCGTCCACAGACAAGCCCGCTAGCGTGAACCCATTGTTTCGCTTAATGAGGTTGTTTATAAACTGTGCGAAAAGCACATGTATCATTGTGCATGCTGAGTAGCCTGCCAAACAAGGTAAGCCCAAGCAAAGGAAAGACTTATTATACGTCGAGAGGCTTTGTAAGAGGAAGTGTAAAACCCCTTAAACTAATTGGCTGTTTCTTCTAGGTTTGTGTGCAAAGTGTGAAATTTAGAGTGTCTCTTGGGCCCTTAGCCTGTGAATATCCAAGATGACTAAAGGGCAGGAAATTAATAGTTAAAAGCTGTGTAAAAGTGCTTAGTTATACTATACTAACAAAATAAACGTCTGACAATTGAATGCTTGAGATTACTAGGGTGTAATAAATGAATGATTGATTGCTTAAAGGCACATCGGCACACGAAGGCCATTTAGTGCCAAAATATCTTTGTAAAATAATGGTCCTTTGTTATTGTTGAAAACAATAACAAAGCAATAGATGAATAGAAATGATCACAAAACGATGAACAACTTCAAAAAATAATTTTCATATAACAGGTTGTTTCAAAAGAAACTATAAATTCTTAAAAGGTTTTACAATCGGTAAAACAGACCAATCTCATGTAAATAAGATAAAATGCTCTCTGGAGGAACCTTTTCAAAGAGTTCCCTAAAGCTATTTACATTAAAACGTCTTTTTTATACTAGGGTGTAACACACAGATGTAAGGTTACTTGGACACAATACCATACATATCTGAAAGAAATACCATGCACAATACTAACGATATACATCATTTCTATTATATATTTTTTTCAATATCGTTTGTCATATTGGTTCAAGATTCTTACTGGGTTAACTTTGAGATGTTGAGTCACCTAAAGTCATACACAAATGTACAATCCCTACAGGAAAGGTGTTTTCATGAAAATATATAAAACCACATAGGCTTGAGTGTAGTCACAACTTAACAGAGCAATATTGCAGCTTTTTACTATAAAGTTTGTTATTGATCATTTCGAATGATACTATCAGCACGAAAGATATAATGACAGAGACTTGTGGCTCAAGTTATAATGCTTACTTGTATAGGTAAACACTTTTAACCTTAGCCATACTTATTATCATGCTCGATGCTTTCACGGGCAACATTCCAATTCAATGCACATTTACATGGTATACTAAGGCCCTAGGTACGTGATGTCTACCACCCGTAGGGGCAGTAACTTACATTCTGGCCTTGGGTAGTAGTAATTACTATCAGCCAAGTCCCAAAAAGATGTCCAATTAATGAGATCATTTTCAGGCGGTAGAAAAGGATTACTTTCATTTGGAGGATGTGTTTATTCAATGTGGCTTAATTATAGTTGTGTAGAACGAATGGTGCCTGGTTTATTTTCAAGGAATATTACTCACATAGATTCCAGTGAGATTAAAACTGTACTTGTTAACACCTTTTTCTTTATAACTGTGGCTGATTAGAGTGTTGCCTTGTCTATAATAAACCATTTGGTAATACTGCTCATGCCAGATTTTACCTCAGGGGACAATCTCGCCTAGGACTAGACTATGTAATAAATAAATCTGGAAATGAATATTACCTGGGTGATATATGTCTTATGCCGGCCTTGATCAGTACCTTTACGTCAGAATAAATCGTTTGGTATAACTTATACTATGAGAAGCTTTTGACTGAGTTTTGGAGAAGATTTACATGTTTATAGTTATAGATAAATCTGAAAGCAATTGGAATAGAGAATCAATGCATTTATAAGACAAGTGGGTAGGTTCTTAATAGTAGAAAATTATTCAACGTATCATCCTCATTTAATTTCAAAAAATCTGCCACAGAAACTAAGCTTAGTATGTGTTCATAAGGGAACCCGGTTAGATCTACTAGCTTGTAATGATAAACTATGGCCTTGGGCATTTTATAGAAAAAGCAATAAAAATGCAATAATATTATTCCAATTCATTTTCACACATTTTGTTGACAAATAGCAATTTAGAAACTGACCTTACATCAGTCACTTTCCCAGACAAGGCTTAGATATAGTGTCAGTGCCTGGCGAACAATGTAGGCCAGTTGCCAAAGATAACTAAATCTTTCTTTAAAATATAGTAAAGCTGCTAATGCTATAGGGCTTGTAGCCGCATTTGACTACTGTATTTAGGGAAACCTTTGTAAATTACATAATAAGGCCTTCATGGCCTATTAATTCAAGGTGGAACAGGTGGCAAGATTACTAAATGTTGGATATTAGTAGTTGGTTTATCACGGTACTGTTTAACCATGACTGATAGGAGTCCAGTTTACCAAAGCATTGTGTTAGGCAATTGAGGACATTCTATCCTAAACTATCATTGTCCGGTCCTCTTTGAAAATCTAGAATAAAAAAGCGGGGTCACCAGTCATTCCGTCCATATAGGTGGTGCAATAGTGGCACTAAATTTGCCAATTTCACGTCTAAATTTGAAAGTCCATTTATAAAAATACCCCACATTCAGAATTTCATTAAACCTTGCATAGGTTTTCATTGTCGGGTCCTATGTAGACCAGATGACCGGTGACCGCCCTTTTTAATTTTGGGTTTTCAAAGGGGAACTGACAAAGATAGCTTATGCAAATGCTAATGGATTTCTGAATGTGGGGTTTATTTCAAATGAATTTAAATGGATCTTAAGTTATAGATGCCACTGTCACCTTGTCAAAAACAGAACAATGCCTTTAAGAAGCGAGCGAAAATAAAAGGCGTGATCCTAACTGTGCAATGTCTTCGAAGGAGACACCCTATGATTGGTAGTACTAAGAGCAATATGGTGAGAGTAGGGGTAGAGGAAACTCAAAATGATTCATGCAACAACTTGGAATTTCGATTACCGTTCTTTTTCTGTCATATTTAGGCTGAATTGTGACTAGCCTGTTGTAAGTGCTGAAAACAACCGCCTGACCACAAGTAACATGTAATTTTCACATGCCAAGTTTAAGATTAAGAAATAAAAAGATATATGTGGGAATGGGGGACGATTTGGGAGATCTATGTGGGTGCTTTGTTCTTCATTTATGCCAATAACTTAGATAATATTATATTAGATAATACTTGAAATAACGTCACTGAATATTTGTGTTTAATCTGTGTGACCTGCGATGTTAGAAACTTCCATACAGTAAGCAATTCTTAATTCTTTATGATTGCTCCATGTTCTAAGGTTCCCCTTTTGTTACGCAGGAACTATCAGAATTATCCATCACGTATTACATTACAGCAAAAATGATCCAAAATCTAGCAAAAATACCATAAAATGATAAAACCTACAAAATTACGAATATCACAATTCAAGTATTTTGTCCAAAAATCACTCATGAACCGTGTGATTATATAGCACATTCTACAATCAGTAGGTGATTTTCGTTGAAAATCCTAATTTTGACGCACTTACATCTAACTAGTTACAGCTTAGTCGCAATATGACAAAAATGAGACGAAAAATAAAATTCCAAACACAACTACTACTACTATTATTATTACTACTAAATGGATGCATGGATACATACAATTACATACATACATACATATATACATACACACATACATACATACATACATACATACATACATACATACATAACATACATACTTGCATAAGTACGTACATCCATACACTATCAATTGATATTTAAGGCATAATATCAAAGAGCCATATTTTGTATGCATCCTGAAAGAAAGATCTGTATGACCTACCGGGCTTACGCATAGTTCAGTTGAACCTGTATCACAGAGGTCTGATGTTGTCAAGAAAATATCACTGAAATTGAGTGACTGCGTCAGTTTTATTGCAAAATTCCATTTTACCCATGGCATAAAATACGTGTTGAAGTGATTTCATTGCATTAACTGTCCATCACGGAGTAATTATATGAGAATAGGATCTTCTCCAAATGCAGATGATGACAAAAATATCTTAATGATTATCCATAAGACACGGTTGCGTTTACCGCTGAGGAAATTAAAGGTAGTGTATATGTGCATAGCACGCACCTGAGCGATAAATCATATCAATTAATAGATGCAGTTTGATGAAATGCCAATAGAACGCCGTGTTCCAGAACAACAATCGCGAAATTATGCCCCCTCCCGAAAAGTGATATTCTTTTCCCCCTGGTCCATTGTTTCTCATTTTTACTTTATAATTTGCCGGGAGGCGTTTATTATCTGATAACCTTTAATTTAGAATTTCGTTTTTCATCACATTTATGCTATATCGTGGCTATTTTGTGACTAGCCAGTTGTAAGTAGTGGATGAAACCAGAGTACCCGGTGAAAATAACCACCTAGCCCCAAGTCACTGGCAACTTTCTCACATGCCCATGCCGGTATTGGACCCCGTGCAGTGGTGAGAGACAGCTAGCTCTCAGTGGCGGCGCCTTAGACTTTTCGGCCATCAGAGAAGGCCCATTGATAATAAAAACAATAATAATAACAATAATAATAAAATAAAATAATAAAACTCGAAATAGCAATGCTTCCAGCTGTTTCTCGATGTTTTGCACACTATCAGCAGCCTTGATATTTTCGGGGAGCTCATTCCAAAGGCCTGGTGCATAGGCACAGAATGCTCTGTCACCAAACCTTTTCAGATTAGTGTGTGGTACCTGTAATAAGTTGATAACCTTTGAATAGGGACATGTATGAAGTCAAAGTTCCAGAATGTGATTGTAGCATCAGCAATTCTTAGTCCATAACCATACATGTACAGTAGACGATGATGTGGTGATAAAGTCCTCGCCGCTGCTAACCATTGTTTCTCATTTTTTAATTAAGCCCTTTTATTAAGTGCGTATTATCTTTAGTCGGGCTACACTCCTAACGTATTATTATCAAACATATTATTTCTGTTCTTTGCATTTGTTATGTTTTGATTTCCTTATAATTCTGTTAGCTGTTTTGTTTATTATAATTTGTACTTGCTACGATTTTGTACATTACCAGTACAGCCAATAAACATACAATAAAGTACAATTAGTTATTTGCAGGAAAGCGTTTTTTACTCGATAAATTTAGAATAGAGACATGTATGAAGTGAAGGTTCCAGATTGTTTTTATAGCATCAGCAATACTTAGTCCATCATCATACATGTACATGTACAGTAGAAGGTGATGTGGTGATAAAAACCTAGCCGCGGGCAGTTTCTAGGACACCATGTGGCAGGTGCCATGCACGATATAGATACGGCCATGGACAGCAAAAGCGCAGGTGGGAGAATAATACAAAACAATTCTCTGCAATTAAATTTACCAACAATACACGATGAAAGAGCCTTAAATCATTTTAGATATTGAGTTTATGCATATTCGTTCTGCAGATCCATGTCTGTTTATGGCTTTCCCATGCAAATAACCAGGTGGTTGATTTAGGTCTCTATTGTACAGCAGTTTTATTCTAGCCTCAGATTCCTAGCTGCATCCAAAAGAGCAATAGTCATCCCCACAATTACATAAACTTAACCCTTTTAATGCTCAGACAATTTCGTCTAGGGCACAAGAAAATTAAAAGAATGTGAAGATCATCGAAATATTGCCAGGCTGGTATTGATAGGAAAGCTCTTAATGAGTACTAACCTATGAGTACCCATTTGCCAGGGTTTCAGTTAATTTTCATGCTTTTTCACATTATTTCGTGTTGACCAAATGAGCCACCAGTAGCTAAAGGGTTAATGCCCATTGCTCGGCCATATGTCTCTGCAAAGTAATATGGGCTCAGTTCAGTAAGAACACTTTCATCCCTCAGGTGTTCCACTACCAGCTAATTTGACTGTTGCAACTATTCCATGTCTCAATAAAGGCTGAAAAGGGCGGATAATTCACTAAAAGGGGTTTTAAGTTCATAACCCAATAGCTGAACTTTAATTGAACTCGTGGCCTCTGTGTCCATGTTTAAAAGTGAAACATACTGTCATACTCCTTACATATACCATTTTTAGAAATTACTCTAAAGAAAGTATGTGGTATAGTTTTATCTTGATGCCAAATCTACATATTCACACATAGGCTTCCAAATAAACTTTTTTTTGACATTGAGCTAAAGGCCAAGGTCACAGTCTGTCATGTCATTATGCAATTAGGTAGATTATGGTAAGTCCTCTAAAATTAGTGGTCACTTGTATCGATTGTTAGAATCTTTTTCTATCACCATTTGTTCTACCCTAGTTGACCCGGCGGAGGAAACATTCCTTGATTCTTTTTGTCGCAATGCTTGGACTACAGCATTACTTTGCTTACGAGGTACTTTATCATATGACTATGTTATTACTTGTATTCACATAAGGAATATATAATCCTTGACCTAATGAACTGCGTACTCGAATAGGTTGAGGGATGAGGTAATAAATACAGTTTAAAGTGACGCTGTAAATATGGTAAATATGTAAGCATTCGTGAAGGACTCATATTTAAATGAAATACCAAAGTATAGAATATCATAAAGGCAATGGGTCATAACTAGTATACCATCATACATAGCCTGATGCTTTAAGAGGCTTATCAAAACATGAGACGCATAACTAAATGAGTTTGTTTAGAGTAAAGTGCTATTTTAAATCGTTGGGGCCCATAATAAGAAATATTTTACCATCATTTGCATATTGTTTGCAACTAAAAAAAATGCATTTATGAAAACAGAAAAACTGTTAACCTCTGCAATATATTACAGGCTAAAAGAATATTTAAACGCACATGTATGTATGTATTTTATTGACTGTATAAATATACAAAAATCATACAAATGATACAGATTATAATAGAAATAAACATAAAGGGTGAATAAACCACAAAGGGTAATATAATTATCAAAAATGAAAAGAACCAAAGGGTGAGAATTACAACAACATGAGAACTGAAAAGTATTGCTATAAGTAGTGGGAATGATACTGTAGTGCATGATATCCAGGGACTCCAAAGCAATCAGCTAATTACAATGCCTAAAACTTTGATCGAGTTACATCTTTTGGTTGGGGGTACAATGAAGTAAGGGATCTTGATAATATTTTGGTACATCCCTTTTCTGACAATGAAGTTCGTGAGACCATTAAGTCCCTACACTTTAGAAAGGCATTAGGTCACGATGGCATCTCTGCTGAGCACATCGCTTACACAGGTGACCCTATGGTTTATTTTCTTGTTCAGGCATCTAACTTTATACGGGTATGGGAGTATATACCGGAGTGTTTCAGAGTTGGGGTGCAAGTCCCATTTTTCAAAGGGAAGGACTTACCCATCCTTGATCCCAATACTTACAGCGGGATAACGTTATCTACTTTTAATTAGTTTTTTGAGATTTTAATTTGGCAGAGGCTAAAAGGTTGGTGGGTACAAGACAACATTATTTCGAAGTTACAGGGCGCCTGCGAAGCGGGGCAGTGTTGTTTACATACATATTTCTCCTTACAAGAAACCATAGCTGTATCGAGGGATGACAATTATAAATGTTTTGTTGCATTCTTCGACGTAGTTATGGCTTTCGATACTGTTTGGGTCGATGGTCTGTTTAAACAGGTCCATGATCTGGGTATAACTGGTAGAATGTGGCGTTTGTTATATAGGTGCTCTGTTGATTTTAAATGCTGCGTGAGGATTCAGGGGCATGTATCCGATTGGTATAAGTTATCCTGTGGGATTCATCAAGGCGGATACAAGTCCCTAATCAAGTATACTATTTTCATTAATTCTCTTCTCACAGAACTCAAAGAGTCCGGCCTATGTTGTAAGATTTACAGGACGCCAAGTACACCCTTGGGGTATGCTGATGACCTAGCAGCATATTGTACATCTAAGCAGAAGTTAGATAGTTCTAAGGGAATTACATGCCCATGGGTGTACTTGGCGTTATGACTTTAATGCCAAAAAGAGTGGCGTCCTTGTATATGGTGAAACCCTTTTGTTCACAAACGTAATGCTTGACAATTTTTAAACTTGGTCAGTCAAAAGCTGCTGAGCATATGCAATACGATCATGTTGGCATAAGAGCCCATATTTTCCAAGACAACACCAGTGGTATTGAAGAATGCTCACCTAAAGCTAAAAGATCACTCAATGCTGTCTCTGGCCTGGGAATTCGTAGAAATGGGCTAAACATGCTAACATGTTCCGTAATTTTCTGGTCCATAGTTGTTCCAGTAGCACTTTATTCAATAGCAAATGTTCCAATAGCGAACTTTGGAGATTAAATGATATGGGTATTATACTCTTGGAAGATTTCCTGCATTATGTTGGATGGCGTGTTCAGCGGTTTTATCCAAAAACCCAAACGTATGTAGCTTTTTCGCGTAGGGATAGATCCATTTGGAAAAACTAGTCCAAATTAAGAAATTGATTTTTATAAGAAGTATATTGGTACTGGATGACCAAGAATTGTCTAAGATAATATCTGTAGAAAGAGCGATGTTCCTTTTTAAAAATCAGGATGGATATGATTTCGATGACACATGGAGTGTACTTGCAGACCTCCTTAATGCAGCGATGGATTTTAACTTGATTGACGAAATATGTAATATGGTTATAAGGGGACAGAGCTACCCAGCGGACAAATGTACGTACAATGTACGTACAAGCCCGTACATACGGATTTGGTACGGATAACATCCGGAATGAAAGTTTTTTGGACGTACGGGTCCGTACGTACAATGTACGTACATAGCCGTACGTACAATGTACGTACATTGTACGTACATTGTACGTACATTGTACGTACAGTCCAATACCAAAACTGAATTGAAGTAGGAGTTTTTACATTACATATAAGGAAATTCTGAAGTGAATCTCACATAGGATTTCCCTATCATCATTTGTAATAAGTACAAATAAGTAGGAATTCCTTGATCAGTGTTCCCCTTGAAGGAGTATTCTGTTCAAATATATACCATGTCTGAATCTGAAGTTCACTTATACCATTTGATTCTGCACTAAATCATGCCATGTGACCTACATTCAGTTTCTAGGCTTTTTTATCAATTCTCTTGCTCAAACATGGTTATTGGTATTGTAGACACTTAGGGAATAAATTTTATAGAATTCTCATACAATTTGAAATGGAGATTGCCATAACTATCTACCCGCTTTTCTCAAAAAAAGGTAATTTACTGTATTAACCGTGATTAGTTCGTTTACGTACAATATACGTACGGACATGTACGTACATTGTACGTACGGACCCGTACGTACATTGTACGTACAGACCCGTATTACATTCAGGTAAAAAACCAGAACCATACGCACATTGATTTCTGATAGTTAGGGGAAAATCTATCTGAACCTAAACCGTACGTAATCCGAATGTTCCGTTTTGGTACAGGGTGTGAACCTAAACCGTACATACAATGTACGTACATTGTACGTCCATGAGTGCGAACCTAAACTGTACGTACAATGTACGTACATTGTACGTACAGTGCCCGCTGGGTACCTTAGGTCTGTATGGAAGCAAAAGGTGTGGGATTAGGTGTTGTCACTGGAAGACACCTACTGAGGTATACAAAACTTGGTAAACAAAAATCTCAAGTCCCTTGGACCTGAACTGGTGGAGGATCTCTGACCGGTACTTAGGGAAACTGCAGCTAAGATTGTTTGTCATGCTAGCTTATTAAAAGTTAATGATGCTCGCTTCAAATGTTTGAGTATAATAAATAGACAAATCTCCTCTGTGTGATTTATCTGAAGATGATGATGCGAGGTATCTATTATTACAATGTCCAGCTGTGCAATATGAAAGGGAACAAATGTAATATACCTGTGCATCATAATGCATGTACAGGCCTGTCAAATTTTACCTGTGTATTAGGGATAATATGAGTGTGTATCTTGAAGATACAGCCGAGTATAATAGCCTTTTCTCGCTATCAATACCTTTGGCAGGGGACTTCGTATGAACATCTAAATATGTCACTTTTTGTATTGAATTGATGGATATGCAATAAACAATAAAACCTTTTCAAACTTATAAAAAGGTTTTATAATGATTGTGGTTGGGACTCCATACAACCAACAGTTTGGTTTTCAATGAGATCAGTGTATGTTAAACATTATCCATGCACACATGCTATGTTATAGTGTATAGATGGATACGACATTACCTCATTTACATCAAACATGCCGTAAAAACAATAAAATAATGAAAGAATATTTCAGTGGAAAATTATACGGATAACACTGTTATGACAAAGGTGGTATCAGGAATGTATTAGAAAATGTTTCCGAGAACAAAATTTCATTTGCAAATGACCATGATCACAAAAATAAAATACTGCAAGAAAACAAGTCATCAGTACAGTTTACATTTAGTCGATGAGTGCATTTGATTACCAGGTTAGATCAAAAGGTTCTTCATTGAGACAATGACACTCAATTTACAATGAAAGAAATCAGTGTTAAGTATACTGAGAAGTTACGAATTGAGTGTTAAGTACTTTAAACACTGAAAGGTTGGCGAATGAGACCTTTAGACACATCACATTTTTAATTGTGGTATTTTTCTTCTGATACATCATATAGAAAAGTTATGCTAGCATATAGTATAAAATGATTATGACCTTTCCATACACGGAATTAAAATCTGCCAAGCTGAACCATGCGGCCAACTGATTTCTGACAAATGGAAACATCAAAAAGAGTTAATGCATTGAGTGATAATCTTTTGATTAACATCTTTGGAGAACAGCGCACTCCGGATTATAGCAAAAGTTGGATCAAACGGATAAATTTGTAATTGACGGCCAACAAACGTAACAATCTATGTTTATGCATGCTGGCGGAACGGATTAATGCTTTTATGAGTTTAATCTCTACGAGTCGGCTATGAAATCAAAATCTTTTCATCTTTCCTTCTGCGGTCCATCTAGGGCTTCACGTTTAGTGACCTTAGGGTATCATTCGGAGCGGTTAGGCCCAAACACATTCATTTGATAGTAGTCTATCCTTTAAGTCAATTATCTAAGGATGTGCATTCACGTCTGTATTTCTTATCTCTACCAGTTACACTGTGCGCATGTTCAAGATAACGCTGCATGCATGTTTCAAAGCTCTGTTATGATAATAGCCTGTTTTAGCTGCCACAGGGTAGATCATTTTAGGTGCAGTATTGTTTCACAACTTCTGAAGTAGTTTGGATTAGTTAACTGGGCCTTTTTGGAGGAATAAAGAAATACGGAATGTCTAACACAACATCCTAAATCGTGTGGAATTTAGAATTTCGTCACTTTATCTGCCATATTGTGGCTCAGTCGTGACTAGCCAGTTGTATCTGGCGGTGGAAACGGAATGTTTATAATAATAATAATAATAATAATAATAATAATAATAATAATAATAATAATAATAATAATAATAAAAATAATAATTATAATAATAATGATAACAATGTAATAATGATAATAATAATAATAATAATAATAATAATAATAATAATAATAATAATAACAATAATAATGATAATAATAGTAATAATAATAATAATGATAATGTTAATTATAATAATTTGTTATTGAACCCTTTCCATATATAATGTTTAAAAGCGCTTATAGTAAAAAATAGTTCATCTTGAAATAGCTATGTGTTCAGTTGGTTTTTTTTAAGGTTGTGCATACTACATGTATGTTACCTGGAGCATATTCCAAAAAGCGTGGTTTATAGGCACAGAACACACTGTCCCTAATACTTTTTAATCTAGTGTATGGTATCTATGATAGGTAGTGTTTGATTCCCACTGCCTGTTTGACTAAAAATCAACTTAATTAGCACATCCTTGCACGTATTTGAAAATAAATGCGGAATCTTGAACCGTTTTGATTTTTTTTTATTTCTAATTTATTTATTTTTAATGGCGCATGTTCTTTATTTTATATTCATATAACTTAAATCAGTATACAGATTGGTTACTCGCAGGTGAACAATACATAATTACTCCATACACTATTCTTCAGGTTTTCCCCTTGAACCTGACCCTCTTCTAATGGACAGCCAGAAACAAACTCTTAGAACTGCCGTTATCTGGTTATATTTTGTACAGAAGGTACATGTAATCCTTCTGGTGACATTGATTTGAATTGTATTGCAGCCTAAACAGCTCGGCTCGTCTGTAATTTCACAGGCATCTACAATAGTCAGGGCGTGATAATACGAGTGATACTATTCTAAAACGTTATCTAAGAATGAAGTAACTGTGTTTGACGTGCAATTCCAGGAAAAGCGAATCAAACAATTGGCGCACGTTGGGTATTGTAGAATCATCCGAGAAGATGTGCTTAGAAAAGATGCTATTCATCTTCAGCACATCATTTCCCTTTATTGCTATAGTAACGTGATAAAAACCATTTTGTTACTCAAAGCCATCCTGCATATATATTGAACTGTACCTAACTAAGTAAATTAAGAGAGTTTTAAGCCACCTTCAATTGTTTGCTTGTTTCTAGGATCTTCATGTGAGAAAGATGCCAGTGAAAGATGCCAGTGACTTGGGGTTAGGCGGTGGTTTTCGTCGAGTGTTCCAGTTTCCGTCATCAGTTAAACTTGGCAATTCACGACTTAGCCACAATATGGCTGAAAAAGTGACGAAAAATGAAATTCCAAATTTCTAGGATCGTCTTGTGCCATTTTTGTCGGGTTTGGTAGGCAGTAGATATAATATGAATTAAAATCCGGGGTTGTTTTGTTTTGCGGACAAACCTACAACACCGAGTTAAATAAATGATAAGAATCAGCGCTTTTGAACATTTTAATGGAAATAGCGCTTTATAAGTGACAATTTTATCAGTAGTATAATCATCCAGTCTGTATAAGTCGAGCATCGTTATATGAGTCTAATAAGTGAACTCAACTACTGATAGGTGGCTGAATTCCAGCTAGCCAGATGCTTTGAATTTATTTTATTTTTCTTATCATCTAAACATCAATTACTAAGCTTACTTCAGAATATACATATTTAATTCACACGATTATAGATAATTAAGTCGTTTTGATAAACGCTATCAATATGTTTTATTTTGGTGGATATTAGCAATAATTACTTTCAGAATTTAGGCGTGTCTATCACAATAATGAACACTTCTGAGACGGGCTGCTTCATACCTTTGCCTATATAGGTACATATTAAAGTATAAGATAAGTTAATCACTTGGCAAAGACTGCAGCAAATGCACAGTTTTAAAATGACCTTATTATTTAGCTACTCAAACAGAGGATATTGAAGAAAAATTATAATTATCAACTCCTTGCAGTTTTACATCAACAATAACTATCAAACGAAGTTTAGAAAAGCCAAGGAAGTTTCCAAGTGATCTTATGTCGAAACTCGGGTTTAGGTACTTCACAACTAATCAATATGCAAATAAGTCCTGGTATGCAAATATCAACTTTATTTCTATAGCCAGCAAATGTCCTTTCATTTTAAAGATCTTTAATGCATATTTTTGCAGAACTGGGAGATAACTTAATGGCTATTCCTGGAAGGTTTCTATTATTTCTTCTTTTTTAACTTCACAACACAACTGCTGTTTTCTCATTTTCCCATCGTATTACATATACTAGTATTGCTATTCATATAACTAGGACAGTATGTAAAAATCCCACAGACGAATAGCATTTTTCAATCAGTCCCTGCATGTAAACACTAAGTCTCTAGTTTACTTTTATCATACTTGAAAAAGGTTGATAAATTCAAAGCAGAATATTTATAGATGTAGTAGAGGTATCTTTCCTTCTTATCTCCTTTTATAGTTTGTTTGTTTTGTGGCCATAATTGTTTTGTTAATGTTATGATATTTGGTCTTTTGAACTAGTATGTTGTCAACATTTGGAAATCTCATTGGTACGCCTAGACATGCCTGAAGCCAACTTTCATAATTTCTCCAAATATTACAACCTGTTGTACATTCAAAAGGTGTGACAGATATCTTCTGAGAGTCGTTTTCATCTCGTACATTTATCTAACTCTATTATTCCAATTTGGAATAAGATTATATTTGTCATCACCTGACTATGTAACACTTTGAATTGAATATATAGTGTGTATGCACTTTCTTGTGATTTCATCAATGTTTTAAATCCACGTTCTAATGTTTCTGTTGGAATATCTTCATTTAGTTTTTTGGACCATTTCTCTATAACAGATTTGAGTATTATATGATTGTATTGCATTAACCTATTGTAAGTGTTTGTAGAGCACATAATTCCATATCCAGTTTTTGGTAATAATAGAGGAAGCTAAGAACTGACAGTTGGAGTCATTTTCATAACGTTAGTATGTAGAATCATAAAATTGTATCCTAGTGTTACATAGTCAAGGTAGTTACAATTACACTCTTTATCTTTTAATTCCTGCATTATTGTTAATTCTCCCTTTTGAGCTAAGATATCGGACCTTTGCTAAACCAAGTTTTTCTAAAGAGCAATGATATTTGTGTATTAAACCAAACGAGTGTGCAGTGTAGTTCAGAGGTGTTTTTGGCTAACATATTTAAATAAGCTCTCTGGATTTGTCACAATATTCTGCCAAAATCCCTTTTGGATTTTTGGTCTAATTCTACTAATGTACCCAGGAAACTAGTGATTCTTGTTGAATTCTGTTCAGCCATGTAGGTTGCAAAGCTGTATCAAATTTCCTCAAGTTTGACACCTTGGAGACTTTTAGTATGGGCAGAGTTTCCAGTATACTTTTTTCTATATTTGATTGGTTTGATCCCCATAAAAACTAATCAAAGAGTTCTTCTAGTTGAGCAAACATTTTAAATTTTTGACTTGAGAGGGACAACAGGACATGTGTGACTTTTGATATTAGTAAACTTGTTATAACAGTTATTTTTCCAAACGGTTTTAGTTATCTAGGTGTCCATATTGAGATTAAACTTCTAATGTCATTTAATTTTACTTAATGTTTCCCTTAGTTATTTCATTCATATGTTGGATATTGTATGTTATTCTTGGTGAGATATATTCTTCAGTTCATATTAAATTCAGGTTTGTGCAAAGTTTTTTCCTGTTGCCCCACGCCTCAAATTTGATTACCTAGTTCTCTCTATTTTAATCTTAAGACCAGAGACAGGATGCAAATGCTGTGGGATTGGCATACATTCTCTTAGGCTTTTATCATTGGGATTTACAAATAAAGTGGGGTCCTATATTTCTTGCTTTTACCATGTCAATATACTGATTAGTCCAATTATGCAAATTGTCCAACATTTTCATTTTGGCATTCGGCAGTTTTTGCACACTTAGAATGAGTACGACACGTTTCAATCATAAAACTTTACTGTACTCGACGTGTCAGGGTTCACTATAGGGGGTATATGGGGTGGCCAGTATACCAATACGTCAATGAGGGTCGCTTTTGAAGTTGTTTACACGAGGGAAATGGGATGAATGCATTTTTTGTAAGATAAACTGCTTAACCCTTATGCTGCTGGTGGCTAATTTGGCCAATACAAAATGATGCAAGAATCTTGAGAAATAACTGAAACCCAGACACATGGGTAATCGTCTGAGAGTTCTCAGCGAGAACTATCCAATGGATACCAACATGACAGGGTTTAGATGATTTTCAGAAATATTTGCCTTCTTGTGCTTTGGGCGAGACTAGCCTCAGCGTTGGAAGGGTTAAGTATAACGGTAGCGTTAGCCATGAGGGGGGCTAAAACTAGATGGTGGCCACCTTGGCGTCAGCCATATTGTATGCTAGATCATAGTAAGACCATGAGTTAGCTGTCGTCGGTCACCGTTATTGATGGCCGGGTAACACTTATACGTAAATGGGTCGGAAATGGAGAGGGGAAGCGACGAATCAGTGTCCTTGTAACATGAAACAGTGTAAATTCACCACCACTTATCATTCATCACCATTGTTTATTTTAAGTGAATACGTCACCAGCGTGATTTGACTGGGAAACGCTTCGGGTTTGAAGGTGTTAATTGATTGGACCTCGCAGTCGCCTCTGCCCTCTTATGTAAGGCACACACCCATATGCTAACCTGCTTTATTTGCCATTTAAACAAGTTATCGCCCAGAGAGCAATTGGCGCCTCAATTGGTGGCAGAGAGCATTGCACAAGTCCAATTACAGCCAGCACGCGGACACGGCGGTCGCGGTGGCTGCTGGAAAGACTAGACACTCGCAGCACTTATAGTGCCTTCTGCGCATGCGCTGACTTGCCTGCCTTTTGAGAGGCAGTGGCGCTGTGATAGCGAGGGGCATGACGAACCTGATATACAGTTCCACGGTGTGTATGGACTATTGGTGTGACAGACGTCTGGGGTTTGTATCAGACCTCATCACCTACAAAAATGACTTTTATGACTCCCTACGCCTATTATTTCATTCAGATTGTATGGCCCAAAATGGCCTTTGTGTCCCCAAGTGTCTTTAAGCACTCATTCATTTATTCACTCTCTTCACTGACTTGCTAAATAATGTTCCGAAAAGCTATTAAACTACGTACATGCATGAGTTATCAAATTCGGAATTTTAAATTCATGGTGAATTTTTGGTGCGCTAAACCTTAGACATTTTCCATAGTTTGTTGTTCACGCGCCATATTTAAAGCTTGCTTTTTTCTAGCAGAAACCTAGGCGCCTTATCCCCACCCTGCCTTCTGCACTGCTAGCCGCTATTACTATATGGCATCTAAGTGAACACTCATTAGATGCAAATTGAAGGCATGCTAATTTGAAAAGCTAAGGAAGGAAGGAAGGAGTAGGTTTTTACGTCGCTTTCAACAGCTTATGTCATATCGCAACGAGATAAAATTCCGGAACCAGGAAGAAATTCCCTTCTCTTCCTAAATAGTTCCAAGGTTTTTTTCAGTTGCGGAGGAACCATAGACTGCCCTCCACAACGCAGCACGTTTATATAGTGACCATGTCGACGCACTTATATGTGGATCCAGCGGAGACTCGAACCTGCAACCCCATGTTTTGGAGCCTGGGGCATGATTATCCCAAGGCCAT
Organism: Maea johnstoni; assembly: GCA_963942565.1. Taxonomy (NCBI): domain Eukaryota; kingdom Metazoa; phylum Annelida; class Polychaeta; order Spionida; family Magelonidae; genus Maea; species Maea johnstoni. The sequence goes on from OZ012694.1 coordinate 14,188,778, forward strand.
GGGGGATTCTCTTGAAAAAAATTTCGAGGTTCAACTGAACTACTAGGTCACAGTGTGTGTCTCTAATGTCATTACCCAGTCTAAGCTACAAAGTGTGAAACCCTTTTACAATATGAGGAGCCATTCATCTTCATGTGAGTCTAGTTTTGTTTTATACTGTAAATCACTTAAATATTGCGTGAACATTATATAGCGCAATTATGGTACTGCCCTGGATAGCGTGATCTAAGTATAGCGGTGAACCGGAACAGCAGCAGCAAGTTCAATGAAGAATTTAATAAAGACGGGGATTTCACAATAGCGCATATGGACAGAGCGCTATTATCGCTATCTTATTGCTCCCGCTTTACATAAGTGATTTACAGTAACTTACATCTACGAAAATCGAGAAAAAATACAACGGGCCGTTCAAACAGGTCTGCTACATACCAGTAACGGGCCCGCGACTTAGAAAAATAAAAGCTGTTGAAAAAAATCTTAATACCCATATATTGAAAAAAAATATTTTAGGGTCTTCCGCTACTGATTGGTCCCAGCAATAACTTACTTGGCAGTTAGGCTAAGTTGTTTGCTATGATGTCCGCTCCGATGAGGTCGCCATACAGTCACCGTTATCAATGCTTCCTTTGGTTTGTCCAATCAGCTTTCAGGAAGTGTACCATGTGACCGCTATTTGCATACCTCAAGATGTCAAACCAAAATGCCTCGTTAAGTTCATCAGATCAAGCATTTACAAGTGTTAACAACTTCTTATGCACTAAACACTGATCCCTGACATTTTATATAGATATTATTTTCACGCATCCCAATCTAATACTTTGTCAGTATCAGTACAAAAAGAACATTTCTTGCAAAATAACAATTCTGCTCAAGCATGTTGGAGGTATTGAATATTTGATACATGTTAGTTAAACATTTTCAAAGTTTCATTTCAGAAGAAAAATATAAATTTGAAAATATGTGGCTTTTTATGATAGAAAAAAGAAGCATACAACGCATAGTTCTTTGTATGGCCGCCAGATGTCCCTCTGTACCCCTCTGGTGCAAGAGTTCTTAGTGTTGAAGTTTTGCTATACATGTTAATGAACAGATTCTTGCCAAACAATGTAATTACCTTAATATTTTAAAATAGTCCAAATTAGAGAACAGAATATTATATATATATATATATATATATATATATATATATATATATATATATATATATATATATATATATATATATATATATATATATATATATATATATATATATATATATATATATATATATATATATATATCATCTGCGTTCACATGTACGATCAAATTTCTAGTTTTCCTAATGTGGCAGTTTGCCGCAAAATGTACTTTAATGAGTATCTTTCTATTGTAAGGCTTTTTCAGTACCCTGACTGCCGCTATGTCTGCTGTGTGGTAATATAATTCGTATTGCACTGAAATAGTGAGTGAATTATGTAATCTTGTCAAAAGCGATAAAAAGCCATCATCCTATAGATATGTATGAGTGTGACGTCATTAACTAGGTACGTCAGCCCCTGGGAAGGTGGCAGCCTGACTAAAGATTGGCTTTCCCAATCAGATCTACAAGTCTACCTGGCCTCAGTGCCGGGACAAAGTCGTCAATATCTGCCCCTTTTTTCTCCCAGGGCTATTGAATGTGATGAAGCAGCAAAGAGGAGCTCATTAATGGCGTGGGTACCCCTGTGTGTGATCAACAGACTCTGGCCCATCGACATAGACGGCGGCGACACCTCATCCAGTTAGTCAGCGCCCCCTGGGAACCACAGAGGGAACCACTGCTCCCTCTGCGCATGCGTTAGGAGGCAACAGAGACTCAATTTCTTCATCTTATCACAGGAGGCGGGTAATCAACTAAGATTGGAATGCAACGCAACAAAATACCCCCCTGGACGACAGGGAATTTATACCATACCTTTTCGCGATTTAGATACAAGGTTTTGACTTGGTTTTCGTCCCTGAGCTAATGATACACGCTGGCTATAATAGGCTTATGAATTATAATGTTTCCGTAGTGTACGGATGATTCGCAATTTATTCTTTTGTTTTTTTGTCACTTTCATTTGTGTTTATTCATAAATATATATATATATATATATATATATATATATATATATATATATATATATATATATATATATATATATATGTATCTTTTATATATTATAATATGGTCAATAAAGATACATACATACTTATCACGGTGAAAATTGGCCAATCAATGTATATCATAAATACTAAGCTAACTTTTACAAAATACTGTATGGTGAGATTGTTCTATGTTATGAAATATGTGTGAGTTAAGAGTACTACCTATTTGAATGGGTCTGGTAGTTGTACGGATAATAGGGGCGGGTCCAGCTTCCCAATTTGACCTATGCACTATCAGATTATTGAAAGATCACCATATATTTCCTTTATTTAGATGTCGCGGGGGTGGGGGGGGGGGGGAGGCTTTTCTACATTTCATGAATTTAGCAGGTAACTTTGTTCTTATAACTCTGTTATTTCTCCTCTTGTGGGTATTTTACAAAACTCTATGATTTGATATCACAGTACATGTGATTTTTGTTTTTGTTCAAGTATATACATACTGTAAAATAAAAATGATAACATGTGTTTAGAAACAGAAACTGATTAATTTGTCAAGGAGTCCTAAAGGACAATGGCGTACATTCACTTCTCACACGCCCATTTTTGTATTACAAAGATTAAATGAAAAAGAAGGATCCCTACACAAGCATTTGAGTTAAACAACCCCATCATCAGGGTGTCTTGGTAAATTAGAGACTACGCATTATTCAAACTAGCTACTATCATGCTAATCGTAACTTATAGATATGAGATATTAGGGTAGCTCATGGGGTTAATTTCTTTATGATTCACACAGTTTTTCCTCTATCCCGCTTTTATTTGACTCTTTAACCTACACAAAGATTGTTTGCTCGTGACCTCTTCTGATGGCAAATACATTAAGCACAACAAAAGTACCCTTTGGTGGGGGGGGGGGGGGTGGTGGTAAACACTGAAAAAATGCTTAGTGCCACTCCTGCAAAATATGAATCATGGACCTTCAAATATCAAAGATGTGGAGGGAAGGGTAGGTTTTACTTCGTTCAAATTAATCTTGGAATTGCTGTTGAAGTTTAAAAGGAATGCATAATTCACCTTTCACATTCCATAACTTTCCAAATTCAAAAATGAGAAAAGGGCCAAAACCTCTCCTGATTGTGTCTTAGGTAAATAAAAACAAGTGGATATGAAAGCAGCCGATCAACCTGAACAGAATCATGGACCTTCAAATATCAAAGATGTGGAGGGAAGGGTAGGTTTTACTTCGTTCAAATTGATTTTGGAATTGCTCTGCGCATGCCGGTGCACAGGTTCCTATGTAATGTAAATGATACGAGAGCCCTGATTGGTCCTTGTCCCCTCGTGACCTCTCACTGACGCCAGATCAGAGACCCATGGCATGTCCAGCCCTTCACTACAGCGTATAAAGTAATTAGTCTCTCGCTACATATCCATTCTTATCTTCATCTAAGGTTGTGTGCAAGCCTGTGGGAGCTGTTCTAGCAGCAGGTGTCTTACTTTTTTCCGAGTGAGAGCCTAAACATTCTGCTTTAATTGATATACGAATCTCAAATGACCCTATGTTCACAAAGTAACCCAATGAGCAAGCGACGCTAAAAACAAGATATTTTTCATTTATTTCTTACAATAAATGTTATAGAAAAGTTTCTGAGACTATCAAGTTTCTGTATGTAACGCTCATCAAAAGCTGATAAGAAACTGCGGGTCCGTATATTTGTTGTCCAAAAGGGGCTTGATAATGATGAAAATATTTAAATACAAGGTTTTGGAATAAATACACAGATTTCCTAAAAAACAATCGTTCATACCCACCTTCTGGGTTGGCATTGTCTTTAGTGCGCCCTTAATCAGGATGCATCACTCAGTCGGAAGTGCAATTGATGACGGGAGAGGATGCCGCCCCCCCCCCCCCCCCCTCTCCTACCCCTTGCCGTCGCACCTGGCGCACGATGTCGATTAGCCAGACTCCCCGGAGAATACTAGTTGGCCTCGTCGTCTGGAGCCTTAGATTACAAATACACATTTACGGTCATTTACTTCCTGCTCTACGGAGACAGACGCCATTACGTAAAAATATAACCTCCCACAGTTGAATCGCCACTGCTTCCCAAACAAATACAAGAAATGGTGAGTCTGGACTCTTAAAATTGACCGATGCACTTTGATATGAAACGATGCACTTTAGAGATTGATCGATGCACGTGCATCGATGCAAACTGGTGTGGATCCGCGCCTGGATATGTAGTATTACCATAAATCAAATAGGATAAAACGTCTTGTAGTCCTGGAAAAAAGGTTGTTGACGATAGAACTGGTTTGGAGATTTAATGGCCTCTGAAAATGGGTTATTGTGTGTTTAAAAAACATACTTTATGAGATTGGCGGAAACTCGCAAGGTCAATCAAGTGGCTAAATACTATAATCATTATACCTCACGTGAAGATCGTCTTTTCCCCGCATCAGCCTACGGCAGTGGTTTAATATGGTCAGCGAAAACTTTGATAGTTTACCTTTGTGGGGTTTGTTCGGTATACTAAAACTAATATGACATCCCAGTGGAGGTAACATGATGTAATGGATCCCCGAGGGAGGACGGTTTTCCCGAGGGAGAAGCCCGGGGGAAACCATCATTCCTCGGGGATCCATTCCAATATGTTACCCCAATAGGATGTCATATTTGTATAATATTAGGGAAGGGTCAATATCATTTTTTTTTCAAAACAAGTTATTTCTAAGGCGAAATTTTGTGCTGAATCCAAATCCGTCAACGATTTTTACACCCGATAATGTTTTCGGTCAGTACAGCGGCCATTTTTAAAAATGGCGGATTTCGCATATTTTCACTTTGTGTACCTTAGACAATATGTTAATATGTGCCGAGTAATATGTCATTTATAGGGTTCTTAGGGTTGCTCTTTTCATTGCAGCTGGTAAAAAGGTGGTCAAAGGTACCTGAAAAGCAAAAACGCTAAATATTAGAAATAAATGCTGAAAAAAGGCTTTAAACCAAATATGGCCGTAAACACCACTGAAGGAGATATGGTCAACTATGTTTGAAATTATGACTATACCTATTCATCTGGTCATTCTTCTCAAAATTCATGCAAAAACTGATTTAAAGGGCAAATGCACCATCAGAATGATTTAGATTCAAGATGAGCTTTTACTATAAATTATGTCACCTTTCAAATAAGACCTCCCCCCAAACCTGTCTTCTTCAGCACTCCTGTGTTATGGCTTACAGAAGTGAGCAAGTAACAGGGCTGGGACAGCCATATGGGGGCATCCATCTTTCCAAGCCTCTTGCTGGTTTGTGGCATCACCGGAACACCAGCTGTACCGCCAGTGCTCAAGATGAGATAGCAGTACTAGGGAGCCTGGCTTCCCATTTTCTGCTTTAATTTTCGTTCCTGGCTTTCAATAAGTGATCAGAACTTCCTAAGATTAAACTTCTTTAACATTGAATTGTATATTCCAATAAGCCTTGGAATTTATACTATGTGGCTTATCTTTGATTTGAAATGGAATGTTGGGTAGAAACCATTATTTCCTAATTGCTATCAGTATGAACTCAGCTTGTGCTGATCACTAAGAGAAAATTAAAAAACACTTGAGTCAGTAGGTACTCTTGGGAACAGTGTAGGACTTATTAGTATGTGTATTCCTTCATTTCCTGTTATCAAGATACTATCGTTGAGTAAAGAACCTGGCACCATTGAGTTAAGGACCATGTGGGCCTAAGGGAGAAGTTTCTTACGTGAGTAAGAAATTTCCATTCCTCCTCATTCCTGAATTGCTCAATTCTACCAAACCATGTAGGTTCTACTTTTTGAAGATCAATTTGGTTCCAAATATTTTGATCAGGGATGAGCCAGGAATGGAAATTAAATCAGGAAAGGGGAAGCCAGGCTCCCTATTACTACTATCTTTTGAGCACTGGTGGCACAGCTGGTGCTCCGTCTATGCCACAAACGAGCACAAGGCTTCAGAAGATGGACAAGGTCCTGAGCAATTGTCCAAATAGAATTGTTCATCCTCATCAGTCTTCTTCGGCCCATAGATAGATTCCATTTTATTCTGATACACCTGATCTTTTGTTCTTATATCAAAGGCACATTCGTTCATTCTGTGATTGAAATCATCAACCTTTGTTTCAACTCTCAGTCCTTTTGTAGCTTGAATTCCTGTACTTTTTCATAAACCATGGAAAGTGCCATAGTCCTCTCTTATCTTCTTAGCCAAATTCTTTTTACAGAGTGGATAGATATGTCTGACGACTGTGTTATCTAAGGCGCTGCCACTACCTGGGTTTGAATCCCGGCCTGGGCATGTGAGAAAGTTGCCAGTGACTTGGGGTTAGGCGGTGGTTTTCGCCGGGTACTCCGGTATCCTCCATTACTTACAACTGGCTCGTCATGAATTAGCCACAATTGGCATAGATGTGACGAAAAACAAAATTCCAAATTTTCTTGGCCACAAATTAAACATTCTCCCGATAATATTTTATAGCTTTGATTTACTATGGAATTCATCTTTCTCCCACTCAGAGGCCTGTACTATGTGCGGATAACCCCCAAAGATTCTAGGGGAAACAAACGGTGCATGTCACAACACATGCATATTACCATTGTTGTCCTAGTGCATAGGCGGCCTTTGGCTGACTTAGTTTAGATAGCTAACTTTACTGTAAAACGTGTATATTTCTCCTTTTTATCGTGGAAGAAACAGGTTGCACCACTCGTGGATGGAAAGAGAAGGAATCTTGCACTTGGCGAGCCTTGTCCCAAGACACAAAATCATTCACTCATGCAAGATACAATCTCTTTCCACCCACTCGTGATGGAACCTCTATATCTCCTTGTATGCAAAACCCTTGAGTTCATAAGAAATACAATCCTGACACATTTTTGGGAGGTGCTTTGGCCATTATGTCTACATGTAAGTCCTTCTGTAAATACAAAATACCATCCAAAACATTCAACAAAAGCATGAAGAAGGGAAAATACTTAGAAAATTAATATCATGCATACAGAGACAGTGCAACAAACTGTCTGGGACATTATAACAGATAAATATATGCTATTATCCCAAAAACTTCATTTTCTAGACATCTTTATGACAAAAAAGGAGCAAAAACAGAATTTCTACAAGAAGCATACATCCAATAATTTTTTACATGCCATAAATGCATTCGTTGACCTTAAAAACATGGTCTTAGATATACTGCAAGCTATACTTTTATGTAAATTCATGGCACATCGTGAAAAAATGCACATTTTGGCAGCCATATTTAAAAATGGTGACTGTACTGACCCAAGCCGTAATTGTAGGTAAAAATACTCAACAGAATCGGAATCAGCATAAAATTTCGACTTAGAAACCACTTGTTCACAATTGATTTTCAAAAAAAAGGACATATTTACCCTACCCTAATAATATAATCAACCCAATGCATTCAAAATATTGTGAAAAGCTTTTGTCCTTAAATATCAAGCTGTGATACGAATGGTACAATACTATATGTGTTCCGCAATTTCTAGTAAGTTAGTACAACGCCATTTACCTTTACTTCCATTTCACAACCTGACAGTGCCAGACAATGGGAAGAACACATAAAGAAAAGCTGAAAGTTTTGGAATATCTAGGTATGGATAAAACTATGAGAGTTGTTTCAGATGCACACAGTTGCACCAAATACAGCTTTCTACATGTAGAGGCAGCCATGATATCAATCTACGACTTTGGAAACAAAGATGGATTTTTACCGCCGGGAGGTATTCCTCTCAGTGCCTGCGTTATCTTCTGTTATTTAATATTCATATAATCACTGAATGGACTGAGTATCCTTTAGAGCACTCATATTATCTTCGATGAAGCAGTCGGTGAATAGTTTTGGAACACCAAAATGATAAACGTATGTTTATCATTTTCTTCCTAGAAAGAAGAATCACGAACTTGCCATTGCCTAAGTCACGTAAGCCACACTCACACTGTTACAATCGACAGAAACAAAGTTAATTTTCCTTAGAACTGTGAACGTGTTGATAATCTATTCAAAAACATACAATTGTCTTGATTTTAATCATGTCTTAAATTAAACTTATAAGAAATCAGATAGCCCAAATAACTAACTGGCATGTAGTTTTGACAGACACATATAGAGTGAACCGGTCAAATTGAACACTTAGATAAGTTAAACACCTAGATAAGTTTAATACCTAGATGAGTTGTACATCTTGATAAGTTAAACACCTGGATAAGTTGAACACCAAGATGAGTTGCACATCTTGATATGTTAAACACCTAGATAAGTTGAACACCTAGATGAGTTGCACATCTTGATAAGTTAAACACCTAGATAAGTTGAACACCTAGATGAGTTGTCCATCTTGATAAGTTAAACACCTAAATTAGTTGAACACCTAGATGAGTTGAACATCTGAATAAATTTAACACCTAGATAAGTTGAACACCTAGATAAGTTAAACACCTAGATAAGTTGAACACCTAGATGAGTTGAACATCTTGATAAGTTAAACACCTAGATAAGTTGAACACAAGGATAAGTTAAACACCTAGATAAGTTGAACACCAAGATGAGTTGAACATATGGATAAGTTGAACACCTAGATAAGGTGAACACCTAGATAAGTTGAACACCAAGATGAGTTGAACACCTTGATAAGTTGAACACCTAGATGAGTTGAACACCTAGATAAGTTGAACACCTAGATGAGTTGAACACCTAGATAAGTTGAACACCAAGATAAGTTGAACACCTAGATAGGTTCATCTGGATAAGTTGAGTACCTGTCAGCATTTCAAATTTTACAAGAGATTGAGTAGCCAGTTCAATTCCATGTCATCGAAAGATTTAAATACACGGTAGATGTTTACCGCAGTGATGGTATCTACCCTGAGTTGTCAATTTACCACGTTAGATATTGATTTGATCACTATCGCTGGTTCAGAATGGGATACGGACATACAGTGGAACCTGTCTACATAGAACACTCACGGGAAATGAAAACGTTTTCAATGTACGCAGGTGTTCAATGTATCCAGATTTTGAGTAATTGGAGGTCGGGTAAAATAGAAACAAAATCAAGGGTAATTAGAGAAACATGAGCATTTCATTGCAAAATCTACTCTGTCTTTACCTCACTTTCTTCATATAGTTAAAAACTTCACATGTTTAGCATTTGAAAAATATCACTTAACAAAATAGTTAATCTTATGTATCTCATTTGTCCTCATTTTCAGTGAAAAGTTTCAAATCTGTGCAGAATGTTCAAAGTAGAAAGGTTAAATGTGGCCTGCGGGAACAAATTCGGTGTTCAATGTTCAAGGTAGACAGGTGTTCAATGTATCCAGGTAGCCTCCCATTGATTTTCAATGGGAGTGTGCCGGGACATGACAAATTGTTCAATGTACACAGGTGTTCAATGTACTGAGGTGTTCAATTTGACAGATTCCACTGTACTTGAAACTATGTATTGACGACAATAACACAAAAGATAAAGATGGTTTCATACAAATTCATTCGGGTGGTTAAAGCCTTCAAGGACAACGAGGTAGATCACTTCGCGTCGTGTGTTGGGGAGTTTCGTATTCCTGCGGGGCCAGTTATGACTTACTAGGTCTTTACACGGTGGCATCGGAATTGTAAAGCTGGACACTGTATCTGTCAAATTAGGGGAAGTTCTGCTCACAAGAAACGTGTCGTGCATGTCAATCATTCCCTCGCTGCTTATCAATTGATCTACAGAATACGTACAGAAAATTACCCTACGTTATGAATTCTCAAACTACAACTCCGAAATGTCTCAAAAGACTTCCAAAGAACCTAATTGACATGAACAATTAAATGAAAAGGACGATGTGCTGCATATCAAATGACATCACTCACCTGCTGTGTCACTGTCAAGGACAGTGACACATTGTCTGTTTAACATGCACACATCCACTAATAATATTCCCCTGCCTCAGGCACGGAGCAATAAGGTTTGCATCTATAATAGTATATATGTTGTTAAGGACAATGCCTTTTTGTCTGTTTAACATGCATAAATGCACCAATGATATTCCTCTGTCTCAGGCAAAGGGCAATCGGATTTGCATTTATTACATTATATGTAGTGTCTTGAATGATGAATAAGAAATTCTTAAAATCATCAGGTAAGTAAAGCGAATCATATGAAACCTTTAGACCTATAGCACAAACATGTATGCATGTATGTATGTATGTATGTATGTATTATGCGTTAAGCTGTTGCAAGCGACGCAAACCCGTAATTCTTTTTCTGCTTTATTTTCTCATATCCATGCCAAAAAGACGCATTGAGCAGGATGGACAATTAATCAAATGAATCATTTTTTGGTCCGTATTGGATATTCTTCTCAACACGTGAAACCATTTCCTAGAAACGCAAGGTCTAGTCATGTAAGGAGCATTCTTCGTTAACATTTGACCGAGCATAATATCAGCACCTTTCCGACGACTCTAACGATAATAAACGATTTGAAGTCTCTGACTCAATTTGCATGGCAATTGATGATAAAACAGAACGGTAAAAGAGCTGCACGCATGTTGTATTTTGGTGCGGTACGTGCCCCTGAACCTCCCCCACTCGGTAATAGAGTTCCAGCATTGTAACGATGAGTTATCGCTGTGAGGGAAAGAGACAGCTACGGATGTGACACCTGGGAAATCAACTTAGCGCTAATTGAACATGGGCGTGGCTGTTAAGACTATTACACGAGGAAGAAGAGACACTGCGTAGGCACCGACCACTATGAAAAGAAGTGGAAATACCATTTATCAACTTAAAGTTACTTTGTTCTCAGTTACTCACTTTTTAGCAGGTACGGGATCATTTTCTCAGACGTATATACGAGCCTTGTTCTAGTCGAGACAGTAGGATGAAAAGATGTAACTGCTGGGACTTATGAACTGGAAGTGTTTGTATCTTAAAGCCATTTTTCTATGTGTATATCATTTCCACAATAGGAGCTGTTCACATCAAGCAGATCTTTAGAATAGGACACACACACACACACGCACACACACATATTTATATATATATATAAATATATATATATATATATATATATATATATATATATATATATATATATATATATATATATATATATATATATATGTATACATATTTTTATATATATATATATACATACAGAAGTATGTAATCGAATGCTGCCCAATGCGGCACTTGTTTTTCGTGAGCGCGGCATAGCTATCATAGGGATAAAGTCTGTTGTAATCCATGTCAGTTGTTTGTAATGCTAATCTATAGCCAGATAGACATACCCAGTAGTATCTGTTTATATCACTCCTACCCACAACCAGGGTGTCTGCCACCAAAGGTAATCAGTCATTAGGAGTGTCTTAGTATTCACATGTCATGTTTATGTAATTGCAATTGACCTGTACTATGTAGGTATATATATCCATGTTGAACATTGTAAGGGGATCCTTTAGCTGGGAGCTGCCTGGCTGATTGGAAGCAACCCCAAGCTGTGGACTGCCCACCTTAGAATTAGAAGTAATAACTAGTTTGAGTACAACTATCAGTCTTCAAGTATCATTTTCCTTTACAATAGTTTTGTGCAGAATCCGGGGTACTCACTTTTTAGCTGAGTACACTTTCCTAGTACCTCAACAAGCCAAGCAGGAAGGAGAATTCCCCCAAGTTTTCAAGACACACCAAGATACAGAAATGCTGGTACCAGAAACTCTCAACACAATCCTGCGGACCTTAGGCCTCAAGGAAACGCACCCCATCACCTGGCAACTTCAGGAGAATGGAAACCTTATCACCATCACCTTGAACATGAACAAGTCTGCAGCTGGACATGTGGCACCTGTGAATAGTGTTACCCTGTTGGATCGCCCTAAATACAGTACCCAATACAAGAAGTACAAGTCACCATCGACTCGGAAAAGGGACCAACAAAGGTATGAAACATTTTTACTCAAGAAAGGCACACAGGTGGCTACCCAAGTACCTGGCACTATGAAAACTGCCATCGAACAATCTTCAGCTAAAAGAGTGGTAATGTGTAATGCCCACACCATCACTGACCCTGTTGGAACAAAGACACAGCTGACACAGACAGACACTGTTAAGGAAAAGGATGTGGAAGACAAACTGAAAAAGACACTGGAAGAACTTTCTCAGATTAAAAGTGAATTAGACTTTGAAAAAGACTTCAATAAGGAAATAAGGCAAATGAATTTTGCACTCAAGGATGAGTTACGTTCGTTAGAGAAAGATAAATCCGCCCAAATTGAAAAACTGCAAAGAGATCTCACCAGCCTTCAAAGTGAGCGTGACAATTTAAGGGCAGATGTAGATAGGCTACGTTTTGAGAGAAATGAATCCTTAGATAGGGAAGAAGTACGAAATCTCAAAATTCAAGATTTTAACAATGGACATACTGGTAGGAGAGGATATCATCAAGGAAAACAATACTATAATGCAATTAAAACTCATGGACACTATAGAAGATGATGTTGGTGGTGTAATGATTTAGTTGATATATAAATATGTATACTTTAGTTTTTCTTTAAGTTTGGGGACCAAACTTCTCAGAGAAGGAGATACTATCATGGGGATGAAGTCTGTTGTAATCCATGTCAGTTGTTTGTAATGCTAATCTATAGCCAGATAGACATACCCAGTAATATCTGTTTATATCACTCCTACCCACAATCAGGGTGTCTGCCACCAGAGGCAATCAGTCATTAGGAGTGTCTTAGTATTCACATGTCATGTTTATGTAATTGCAATTGACCTGTACTATGTAGGTATATATATCCATGTTGAACATTGTAAGGGGATCCTTTAGCTGGGAGCTGCCTGGCTGATTGGAAGCAACCCCAAGCTGTGGACTGCCCACCTTGGAATTAGAATTAATATATAGTTTGAGTACAACTATCAGTCTTCAAGTATCATTTTCCTTTACAATATAGCTGTCAGCCACACTGTTTCTCGTGTCTCTTTTTAAGTGCTGCTGAAAGATAAATAGGTAGGTAGGCTGAGGCAAGCAGGCAGGTAAATAGATAGACAGACATACTGACTGATAGGCAGGTAGACAGACAGACAGGTAGATAGATAGACAGATAGAAAGATCGATAGTAGATATATAGATAAAGAGATAGATAGATAGATAGATAGGAGCGAACAGACCGACAGACAGCGCACAGACCGACGGATAGATAATTCGATAGATAGATAGATAGATAGATAGATAGATAGATAGATAGATATAGACAGACAGGCAGCGGACAGACCGACAGATAGATAGTTCGATAGATAGATAGATAGGCAGATAGATGTAAGTCAAACTTTCCATGGTGTTCAAAAGTGTCATCGAATGGTGACCAATTCGTGACAGCCACGCTCGTTCTTTTGGTAGTTCTGTCTTAGTGCTACTGATGCTGCTGCTACTACTCCTACTACTGCTGCTGCCACTACTGCTGCTGCCACTGCTACTTGTGTGTGATGAGTGCCGGTGACAAGACCGGCCGCAGGTGCCACCGTGCTGCAGATATATGCTTCCAACTTCCTAGCGCCGCCTCCCTAATTATATTCCACCAAATCTCTGCCATTTTTTCAGCGGCACCGAGACAACATTGGGATCTATTTACAAGCATGTTAAGCCCACTGATCTGTTAAGACCTTGCGGATGCTGTGGCGCAGATGTGTCCCGGCCACGCTGTCGAGTTGAGGGCTTACTGTTTTTCTAACAGCAGGAATAAATCAGGAAAACACGTAGATTCATGAAGCTGTGAAATATACTGCAAAGTTAGCAAACTCTATGTGTTCAGTAGTCTCGGTAAAAGAGAATAACTAATAGACTAATACATCACGTTTTAAATCATGAAACCAAGCAGATTCATGAAGCTGTAAGATACACTGCAAAGTTAGCAAACACGATGTGTTCAGTAGCCCAGCTAAAAAGTATGTAATTAAAAGACTAATAATTTCCGTTTCATCTTAAGGTATCAGATCTAATTTGTTATTCGTAGCATGTTAATTCAATTCAATTCAATACTTTATTTCAGAAACATGTGGTTCATATACTTAGGTACAATAATGACTAGAAGTTGTACAGGGAAGTCTCCCAGTGTTTATTTACGCTTTACTACATACTCGTAATATATACTTTTCTACCGTTTGAAGGATACTGTTGGCACTATTATTCGATACGAGTTTAAATTTGTAAATATTCTGCTGAGTTAGTTCGCCGAAATTTCCGGGTCATAATAGGGTTAAGGTATTAAGGTAACTACGGTTATGAGTAGCCCTGGCATGCATGCTGAACATTTCAGTCCAGGATATGCGTTGTTAAGTTCAAATTGAGCAAGATATTCCGACGAGTTTCTTCAACAATTGTAACAATGGGTCCCTTTAGTATGTGATAAAAGACTTATCACATAATTGTAGATGAGAAAGGTGAGATTCGGCCATTCCTATTTCATTCAAGAGTAGTGAGATCCTCCTGCTCGCTGTGACTTCTGAGACTGAATGGGTACAATTCTTATCTATATATTTTTCTTCGTCCCATAGCAAGTGATTTGTCTGTTGATCTAGACACACATGTCTACCGGTATACCAAGCCGTCCACCTCAAAAAAGGGTCCAATTTGAACATCTGCAATCAGGATATCTAGCGTTGCTTCTACCTTTGATGACCAAACACAAGTGGTTTCGAAACCAGCCGGTCAACCTGAACTTGCTAGCCTCAACCAGTGTCAACTAATAGCCGCTAATAGGCCAAAAATTGGTGCTCTGGGCACCCCCAGCTGGTGGTGGAGATAAGGTTTCTCAGTTATGTAATCGATGCGAGAGCCCTGATTGGTCCTTGTTCCCACGTGACCTCGCGCTGATGGCTTATCTGGTACTCCTGGCATGAGTCCAGCACCTAACCATAGTAATTGGTCTCTCGCTACATATCCATTCTTTTCTTCATCCAAGCTTCTACTTATAAAGGCACTGTCATTACTCAGCCAGGAAAGTGATCTTGGTCTCCGCTACTTGCTCACCTCACAACGGTACTACTGTCGCAGGCAACGTATATAGATCCTTCTTCTTCTTTGGTACAACCTAACTTCTCGTAGAAGACTCCGGCAGATATATAGTACCAGAAATCACAACTAGAATAAGTAGAATTGGTCAGATTTAACCACAAAATACAGCGTGAAATAAGAATGTGACATTTGAGGATAGAGACGAATAATCTTGCCCATCCATTTTTCTACTAGCTGCCACTGAAGACAGAATCATTTTGGTTATCTCGGAGACGATTTCGCGGTCCCTATCTGTTCAAGGTAGGTTATAAGAAACTTGAGTGTGCGTATATCAAGTTTGTACCTATAGTCCAGTCAAATTATGAAATACCTAGAACAAATTGCTACAGAAAGTTTTTTTGCTTTGACTGGTTCATTGGACCTAACTGAACATCATATCAAAAGTTTTCCGAAAGTTATCCCCTCTAAGGGCCCTAATTTGCATAAATTCAAAATGGCCAATATGCCAAATTGGACAATTCACAGATTTCAGGGCCTTGTATTTCCATCAACTAACAATCACACATCAGTTAAATTTACAGGTCTGAATTAGTATGTTATATAGATGCTGTAAACAGAAAATATAATTGTAATATTGACCGTTTGGTCAAATATGGTCATTTTATAATGGTCATCTGACCTCCAATCAGAACCGTTTGGTTATTCACATCAATGATTTTAGGGCCTTGTATTTCCTGACATAAAAATCACCAAGGAGTTTAATCCTCAGATCTGAATAAGTATGTTATACAGATGCTGCAAAAAGAAAATATAATTTTAATATTGAACCTTTGGTCAAAAAAGGTCATTTGAAAATGGCCATATGATCTTAGATAAGGAGTTTTTTGGTTATTTGGTACCAGTTTGGGGGACCGCATAACTTGGTACCATTTTGGGGGACCACCAATAACCCTTATATTCTAAAAGCCCTGGAACCCCTCTTCAAGTCCCTGCATGATGGACATCTGCATCTGGTAGCTGTTTTGAGATATTGACCACCCAAGGTTCTTGTAATGTCCCTTTTTTTAAGCCAAATTGGACAATTCACTGATTTCAGGGCCTTGTATTTCCTGAACTAACCATCATATAGCAGTGATATCATTAGGTCTCAATGAGTATGTTACATAGATGCTGCAGAAAGAAATATTTATTTTAATATTGACTCTTTGGTCAAACAAGATCATTTGAAAATGGTCATTTGACCTTCGCTAAGAAGAGTTTCGATTGTTCACATCACAGATTTCGGGGCCTTGTATTTTCTGAACTAACAAGCATATAGCAATTAAATCCTCAGGTCTGAATCAGTATGTTACATAGATGCTGAAAACATAAAATATAATTATAATATTGACCCTTTGGTCAAACAAGGTCAATTAAAAATGGCCATTTGACCTTAGATACGGCACATTTTGGTTACCGTATTACCCCGCGTACACCCCACACTTTTATTCAGTGCAGCACCTATGTCAAAGAGAGGGTGCGTGTTATCAACAGGTACATAAACCAGAACTTTTTCACATCGATGCCACGGATGCGGGGACATGTCGGGCAGGGTTGGAAAACACCATTTAAGTACCCCAGGGAGGAAAGTACGGCATATCCATCCATATTTGGATTTTGATTACCGTATTACCCCGCATACAACACGCACCCCATAGATAATACGCACCCCCTCCCCAAGTCCCTTTCCCATATGTAAAATACAATGCCCAGTTTATAACACGCAGGCGGAGTTGGGGAGTGGGAATCTTGACCCCAGTACCGTAACCCGCGTTGATTCAGAGAATAAGAGGCTTAAATCGTACATTGTTTATAGTGCTCAGAGTCACTGTGCAAGTGATACCAATTAACAGTACGGGAAAAGTCTATTTTTAAACATGATCTGGGACGTCCAGGGTATCAGAATGGCAATCATCATAACTTCGTCACGGTGACAGGCCAATAGACAATAGGAACCCACCAAAGTATTTGCCACCATGCCCCACACGTCCATAGCATCGATGTAAAAATGTTCTGGTTTATGTACCTGTTGATAACACGCACCCCCTCCTTGACATAGGTGCTGCAGTGTATGAAAGTGCGTGTTGTATGCGGGGTAATACGGTAGGTAATAATTAGGGGATAAAAGGGCCTCGGGAGGGTGAATTGAAATTGATACGGATAAACCAGGGGAGCCGATCTGGCACGAGCTGTTGTCTGCTCTTTTGAAGAGTGATGTCAACAAATGGGCACAAATCAGTATCAATTACAATTTACCCTTATCAAACTGTAATTGTGTTCTGTTTATTTGTCCTAGACTCGCTCCTCTCAGGTAATACGGTACTAGTATTTTTTCAATTTTCAATGGCCAATTTCTCAAAATGTACTTAACCTAGATTAACAATATTTCAGAGCTATGCAAGTATAGAGTAGGGATACTACCAGGGGAGATGGCCCTTTCATGACAAATTTTAGTCAAATAGGGCCATCTGAAAGTACCTGTTTCACCATGATAAATATGTTTCGGTTGATTTTATCAGTTTATGCAGATCAATATGTCTTAGATGTATTATATATTTGATACTGTTTATACCCTCACATAATGTATCTTGGTACCAGTAACCTGTTAAAAGTTCTGATACCAAACTACTTTGTCCAAAAATTGAAATGACGATCAAGTGCTTCCAAAATAGTTTCATTTCCAGACTCGCTGAATGCGACCAATTGGTCAAAAATTTGGATCCAGCCCATAGAGTCACTTTCAAATTTTATTTTTGATAAGAAGAATGACCAGAAATAAACCATACTTCATTATACAGCTTGCTTTTAGATATAGCCCTCAAAAAACTGTTATAGTAAGTTGTAAGATATTGATCTGCAGAAACTGAGAGAATAGCCAAAATGTATCTTTTTATGATTAAACAGGTACTTTCAAATAACCCTATTTGACTACCCCATACAATAGTATACATTATGCCTATTGTATACTTGCATCCTGAAAATATTGTTTATCTAGGGTTAAGTACTGCAGACATTTAATTCCTGCAGCAATCAAGCGGATGTCTGCAAGTGCCTGGTTGTACAAACACCCATGGATAACATGTCAAAAAGTAAGCCAAGGACATCATTGAACAACGTAGCTTGTGATTCAAAGCTACTTTCAGTTGTGAGGTCATCCATGCCCAGGAAAGTGGGTGGCAATCAGGGGTACAGTTGTGTATTGTGTTGAGCACAGGCTGCCCATGCATTTAATGCAGGAATTAAATGTTGGCACGGTACATTTAGAGCAATTAGCTCCTTCTCTAAGGTAAAAATACCATATTCAAATGACCATATTTGACCAAAGGGTCAATATTTAAATCATATTGTCTTTTTACGACATCAATGTAACAAACTTGTTCAGACCTGAGGATGCTGTATGATTATTGATTACGTCGGAAAATACAAGGTCCTAAAATCTGTGATGTGAATAACCAAAACTCCCTTTAGCAAAGGTCAAATGGTCATTTTAAATGACGTTATTTGACCAAAGGGTCAATAGTAAAATTGTATTTTCTTTCTGCAGCATTTATGTAACATACATCTTCAGACCCAAGGATTTAGCTACTATATGCCTGTTAGTTCAGGAAATACAAGGCCCTGAAATCAGTGAATTGTCCAACTTGGCATAAAAAGGGACATACCCAGTACTAGTACCTTGGGAGCTCAATATCTCAAAACAGCTACCAGCTGCAGATGTCCATCAAGCAGGTACTTGAGGGGTTCATGGGCTTTGAAAATATAAGGGTAATTTGCAGTCCCCCCAACTGGTACCAATTTACTCAATCCCCCCCCCCCCCCCCCCAACTGATGCAAATTACCAAAACGCTCCTTATCAAAGGTCAAATGGCCATTTTCAAATGACCTTATTTGACCAAAGGGTCAATATCACAATTATATTTTCTTTTTACAGCATCTTTGTAACATACTGATTCAGACCTGAGGATTCATTTGCTATATGCTTGTTAGTCCAGAAAATACAAGGTCCTGAAATCCGTGATGTGAATAACCAAAACTCTCCTTAGCGAAGGTCAAATGGCTTTGTTTGACCAAAGGGTCAATATTAAAATAAATGTTTCTTTCTGCAGCATCTATGTAACATACTCATTGAGACCTAATGATATCATTGCTATATGATGGTTAGTTCAGGAAATACAAGGCCCTGATATCAGTGAATTGTCCAATTTGGCATAAAAAGGGGTTCAAGGGCTTTCAAAATATAGGGGTTATTGGTGGTCCCCCAAAGTGGTACCAAGTTATACCGATTTTAGTTTTTTTGGGTTTAGTACAATCTAGGGCAGTTTTCTAATCTTAAACCTTGGTGTTAACATTTTTTTTGAGTCTGTAGGCTGGCATCTTTCATCAGCAACGTTGCAGAAAATGTCTGTTTTTAGCACTTTCTCAACATTTTTGTCCCAAATTTGACCACTAGGATATATTTTCGGAAAATATTTTTTGATAGCAATGTCAAACAACATATGTAGTACATACATGCCAACATTGGAGGTTCAACTCTCAAAAACAAAAAAATGCTGAAGAAATCCCCAAAATCATGTTTTTGGCCATTTTTAGGTGAAAATACGCAAATTAGGGTCCTTAGGGAGGGTAACTTTCGGGAAACTTTTGATATAATGTTCAGCTAGGTCCAATTAACAAGTCAAAGCAAAAAAACCTTCTGTAGCAATTTGTTCTAGGTTAGGCCATTTTCAGCGTAGATTGACTGGACTACTAGATGTCCTTTTATTATTTGTGTGCCCTTTTTACCCTTTTTGTCAAGTTATATATATATATATATATATATATATATATATATATATATATATATATATATATATATATATATATATATATATATATATATATATGTATATACATATATGTATTTAGTTCACAAATATGTACTACGGCCTACCCTTAAGCATTTCTACACAAAGAGTTGCATGCCAATGGTAGGCTGCCAGCAGTTTCCCTTTTATAACCTACAGCCAGGTAATACAGGGCAGACAGCCACAAGCTGCTTCAAAATCCACCTCCTAGTACAAACTATTGCTCTGGGGGATAAGGGGCTAAATGGAAAATGGAAGGAAGGAACAGGTTTTTACGTCGCTTTCAATAGCTTACCGGGACCGCGGAGAGATTCCCTTCTCTTCACAAATAGTTCCAAGTGGTCTTTCTGTTGCAGAATGGCCATAGCCCTATACAACGCCACACATTTATATAGCAACCAGGCTGACGCTCTAATGGGGATCCAGCGGAGACTCTAACCTGCGACTGCACGCTTGGGTGCCAGGTATCATAACCACTACGCCACGGGCGGATCCCCAAGTGCTAGTTGGAAAGCTTTTGCCCCTCTTTGAGACATGGTCAGTTTGGCCGGAGGACTCAGATCGAACTGACCACATTGAATTGGCCCCATTGACCGTTCTATTGTATCTGCCGTGTACTTCTGTTTTATATAGTACCACGTAACAGTTATCCACGTTTCTCTCTCCCTTTCGCGTGTTTTTCTTGTCTATTTTTGTCTGAGTGTCGAATAAGACCGTGTCAGTATCTTACACACGTGCCTCT
Source organism: Maea johnstoni (assembly GCA_963942565.1). Classification (NCBI taxonomy): domain Eukaryota; kingdom Metazoa; phylum Annelida; class Polychaeta; order Spionida; family Magelonidae; genus Maea; species Maea johnstoni. The sequence goes on from OZ012694.1 coordinate 14,209,574, forward strand.
TTGGTTATTTGCTTTTTGTCTTCCTGTTTCTTGACCATTTCCTAACCTTTAGATATTTAACTTCTCCGCTCAAACGTGCAGTGATTTTATTATTACCACTTTGCTATTTGCATGTTTATTTACCTCTGATATGGTTATATAATTGAGCATGTCTATGCAGTCAATAAAGTACATTACATTGATCATTTATCCCGCATTGGCCCACTCGGATCCCTGGTAGATATTCAGTAGCTTAAGGGCTAGGGGTCTATGTGGTATTCACTAAACTCGCCCCCCCCCCCCCCAACATCATTGGCCATGAGCAGTTTGTAGAGAAAACTGGTCAAACCGTCCCCCTTCACTGTAGCTCAGTGACCCTCTAAGGACCAGACCTGATAGAAATTGGTTCACTAATATCATTTACATAACATATTCTCAAACCATGACTGGTAGTCGTTGACTCCTTGTACATGTTTTAATTGGAACAAAATAAAAGAAAATCATCACAGCACTTCTAAATGAGATTTGTGAAGAAAACTAATCAGTGCTAAGTGGCATGTGTCTAAGGACACCTGGAACTGTCCTTACATGGGTATCAATATCAGTTGTTTTGAAGGGAATATGAACTCGACAAAATGTGGAAATCATTTACGAAGGGGCCTAATGAGAAATTTAAAGACATCTAATTTAATCTCCCAAAAATCTGGTATTAGGTAAATTAAAGTATTGCAATTATGCTTATGATGGTAGGAGTGGCAGTTATAACGTCAGCAGCAGCAGCGGAAGCAGCAGCAGCAGCTTCAGTAGTAGTAGTAGTAGTAGTAGTAGTAGTAGCAGTAGCAGTAGCAGTAGCAGAAGTAGCAGTTGCAGTTGCAGCAGCAGCAACAGTAGTAGTAGTAGTAGTAGTAGTAGTAGTAGTAGTAGTAGTAGTAGTAGCAGCAGCAGCAGCAGCAGTAGCAGCAGCATCAGCAGTAGTAGTAGTAGTAGCAGCAGTAGCAGTAGCAGAAGTAGTAGTAGTAGTAGTAGTATTGAAGAACTGGGGGGGGGGGGATTGGAACAAGAAATTTTCCCGGTGTGGTGTCGATGAATTCCTTACCGCTAATGACGGGAGTCCGTCACGTAACGAACAGGCGTTCCTCTGCACAACAATGATGGTGTCACGAAGTTTACCCGGTACGCGATCGCGTTTCCATGGCAAACTGTAACAAGGGATGGGCCATGAGTTCGCGCCACCTGGAGTGTGTTTCTTTCAACTGCTCCACAGCGGTTTCATGCATAGTAGCAATCATCAGAGGAGGGGGAATGGGAAAAGATTGGTAATATTGGGTTTAGATCGAAAAGTGTGATGGAATATGTACTTCCAGCGGTTACTGGAAATTGAGAGACAGAAAATTTGGTTCGAAAATGTAAACAATGAAGGGATCAACAGAGTAGGTTTACCCTGTACATAGTAGGATGTGCAGAGGGTCATTAGACAAAAACGCGTGTTTAGGAAAATAAAATTCACACTGATTGGAGTGGAATTGAGCATAACCGGCCTTGGATCAGTGGTATAAAACATTATTAGACTGGGGTTAACCAATCCATGGTCGATCACAGGATGTAAGTACTTATGGGCCCTATGACTAGATTAGTCAAAAACATTTAAACCCATTGGCGTAGTGGACCTGAGCCTATGGATCCATAGTTGCTCAAGTTCTAATCTTAGGGCCAGAGATTATTTAGAATCTGGGTCCTTTCTTCCAAATTGCAGAACATGCAGGGTTATATTTGTCAGTCCTGCATGATCATCAGAATTGTAGTGTCTGCCGACGCTATGTGTTCTGTTGTGTTGAGTGATGTATCTAAAATATTCACACATACGTTCACCTAAGGTGCGTTTTGTGTGACCGATGTATTGTTTGAGGCAAAGTTTGCAAGTGATGCAGTAGATGATGTTATTGGATTTACAGGAGCAGCACCGAATGGTGTTGTAACTTCTCCCTGTGATTGGACTGAATATCCTGCCAGATGTATCCAGCTTAGGGCAATACCGACATTTCTGTCTGGTACACCTGTTATTATGGTGGATGGGTGGACTATTATTAACGTCCAGGGGATTCTTGACCAGTGCCCTGACCAGAATGTCCCTAATATTCTTAGGTCTTCTGAAGCCTTGGACTATTTTCCAGTCCAAGACCTCTCTGGTGCTGGATGATTTGTCCAGCATATCACAGTTACCCTTAGTGATATCACTCAATATCCTCCCACTTGGGTGGTATGTGGTGATCAGGAAAATTTCGTCTTTGTTTTTATCAGTGGGTGTGCGGTTAGTTGGGTTGAGTAGGTTGTTTCGGTTAGTATGGTAGGCTTTACTAAAACCTTCCTGTACTACCTTGGGGGGGTAATCTGCTTTAATGAAGTGTCCTGCCATTAATCGTGCATTCGAGATGAAATCTGCATCTCTACTGCATATTCTTCTCAATCTGAGGAATTGGCTATAAGGTATTGCAGATTTGCAATTCTTAGGGTGACAGGATTTATAACTAAGGTAGTTATGTGCATCTGTCGGTTTGGTATAGAGATTGGTGGTGATACTATTAGTTTCACTATCAATAGATACGGTCGTATCTAGAAAGTGAACTTCAGAGGCTGAGATCTCAGTCTCAAATTTGATAGAGGCGACACACTCATTGAGGTGTGTCTCGAATTTACGAAATTCTTCCATGCCATGTGGCCAGACTTGGAAAATGTCGTCAATGAAGTGGACCCATATAAGTGGTTGTTTAGGATAGGTGTAAACATGGTGATGTTCGAACCATCCCATAAAGGTATTCGCAAAAGATGGCGCTACCTTGGTGCCCATGGCTGTACCACCTACCTGTAGGTAGTGTTTGCCGGCAAAGTCGAAATTATTCATAGTTAAGACTTTAGACAGTAATTGAATGATGTTGTCTGTGGATGGTTTGTCTTGAGTTGGCTAGATCATTAGGTATATTAGTGTACAGACTTGCTACATCCATAGTGACTAGGAGGCAGTCTGGTGGTAGAGCACCTAGGTTAAGGAGTCTAGATAAAAAATGTGTAGTGTCCCTAATGTATGAGGGCAGGAATGGTATGGTAAGTTGTAAGAAGAAGTCCAATAGTTGGGATATTTTCTCTGTCGGACAGCCATTGCCTGAAACAATAGGGCGCCCTGGTGGATTGGTTAATCTTTTATGAATTTTAGGCAACATATAAAAGAGAGAGGTTCTCTCCTTATCTATGTGGAGATATTAAGAGCAGTTCTCATCTCTCTATAAGTAGTAGTAGTAGTAGTAGTAGTAGTAATGGTAGTAGTAGTAGTAGCAGCAGTAGTAGTAGTAGTAGTAGTAGTAGTAGTAGTAGTATCAGAAGCAGCAGTAGTAGTAGCAGCAGCAGCAGCAGTGGTAGTAGTAGTAGCAGCAGCAGCAGCAGACGCATGGAGCAATTATATATGAACGAAGGGATTGAATAGGTCAGTGTTAAGATAGCCATGAATGAAATTAAGAATGCCCAAACGCCTGCAGCTATGTTATACACAGGGGACAGTTACCTTGTAAGGTACAATAAAAATGGAGGAAAAGTGTGTCTGAAAGAAATGCTACTAATTGTAAAAGGTCTGAATGCCAAATTTGGTCAAATTGAGATAAAAAAGGTGATACTTAAAACACAGGTGACACACTTCTTTCAGACGTATACTAGAACTACACAGACTACATGTACTAGGACTGCCCATTTATCACATTGATATATCACAACCAGATAAGTGGCAGGACACGTCAAAATAAACTAGAGAGACATTTAAAGATAGTACACAATGAAGATCGAAAGTAAAGTTTTATTTAAAATGGTTATAATACGTGTAAATTACTAGCAGTTACTATGATATCCTCGTGACGAAGGTGTGATGCAACAAATTATTCTCACTACAACTATGACCAATACACTAAAAACAAGAAAGTACTTTTGGCCATTGTTGGGTTGACCAATAGGCCAGAACAAAAATGAACAATGTTTATGCAATTTAAGCAAAACGTCACGTGTGAACAGTCCACGTGCACTGACGTCATGGCAGTCACCGTCTACAGCCAGCACCTGTCTGTAAGGCAAAGTAGTGCCAAGCACAGCTCCGTACCTAGTGTAACCTTACATACGAGTCAGTGCTCTATCAGCATCCAGTTGACAATAGAGATAGTATTACTATCCCCTGTGCATGATACCAGGCTTAGAAAAGGAAATGAACAGATATCTATCAATTCTACCAAGACGTGGGTTTGACATACGTGACCGTAGACAGGAAGCAATAATATTGCTTAGCTTTTCTGACATGAAATAAAACACCATTGACCAATCAGCGTGCAGGAACAGCAGACATTTGACAGCGTTAGCCTGATATATGAGAAAGCGGAGAGGATCAATAAAATGGCGCAGACCACGTGGCCCTCACGTATCACCACGTGGCCCTCACGTATCACCGCGTGGCCCTCACGTATCACCGCGTGGCCCTCACGTGGTCATATAACTGTATCCGAATCACAACTTTGTCTAGCCCGACAACACTAGAGACTAGGAGAGACTCATAACTGAGAGGCTCCCATACAAAAACTTTCATGCATGTACATTTCATATGTTCATGCATGTAAATTTCATATGTTCATGCATGTAAATTGTATATGTTCATGCATGAAAATGTGAAATTGTCATGCATGGATATATGAATTTGAAAAGTTTCGCCCTTAGCATGATTCTTTTCGCCACAGAAATGTTCATGGGTAGTTGGGCTGTACACAACTTCATACGTGGAATTTTCAGCCATGGGCAAAATTTTCATTTTCTTGCATGGCAATTTCATTTTCAACTGAAATTTTCATGCCACATTTTTTTCATGTATGAAACTTTTTGAAAGAAGTGCGGACGCAAGTGCATTTTCTATGGAAAAATCTAACAGCATTATTGACTGAACTCATTGAACGCATAAGACATTCAGAAGAAATTATGCCATGAGTTAATGTGTTCATAAGGAATGGAAATGCTATCAAAAAGACAGCAATAAGGTGCATTGTCGGAAATCAATTTACCAATTATTCAAATAGTTAGTTTTTTGTCGATGCTGCTACATGTACAATACATATGTTTAATTACTGCACAAGTCGACCGGATGTCTGTCAGTGCCTGGTTGTAAAAACACCTTTGGATGGATGACATAAAAACAAGTCTGGCACACAAATGACCCACGTTCAGCTGTTAGGTCATCAATGCATCCATTGCCAGGAAACTACATGGATGCTGCTACATGTACAATACATATGTTTAATTACTGCACAAGTCGACCGGATGTCTGTCAGTGCCTGGTTGTAAAAACACCTTTGGATGGATGACATAAAAACAAGTCTGGCACACAAATGACCCACGTTCAGCTGTTAGGTCATCAATGCATCCATTGCCAGGAAACTGGGTAGCAATCGGGCGCGCGGTCGTGTATTACATGTATATGCCCGAACTGCAAGGGTATTGTAGCGCTGGCATTAAATGCCGGCACTGTAGCTGATCTTGTTCAGACTAAAGGAATAATCAAGCAAACATAGTCACATATTTCGTTTAAAACTTCTATTTCCTTTCAAGACTTTAAGATAAATGATATTGAAAACGCGATTAAATGAGCTTGTAATAACCCGTCATTTTGTCTATGTTGGATGTGATCTAAGGTAGGTCTAATGTGCTATTGAATCATGATCAGGTAATATCCAATACATTTCCACACTAATTATCCAGCGAGATATTCTAAATTTAAATGCATATTTAATATCAAATAATACATTTATTTGATACTTTCGTCGATATATCCGATATAATTAAAGCAATCTGATTACCTTTGTAGATATCATTTTAGTACAATTCTAAAGTAAATTATTAACATAACTGGGCTCTGATCACGTGGTCGAGTACCAACCATGCATGAAAATACAGATCGACACATAAGTGGATTGATTAGAATCCTTAACAAACCTTATATTGAATCTACCAATGGACGGATCTTTAGATGCACAGTTATTTTCCATAAACCCGACTGTGTTTAGTACTATGTGAGCATATTTAGTGTCGAATAGTCTTAAGCGCGCATAAGGGCTTCAGCTTTGCATATAAACTAAGAATATATGGTGAAAATATAAAAGTATTGACTTTATGAACTCCTCTCTATAACCTTCCCTGGCACAGCTAGTTGATTATGTGTCTAAATCCTGCGGATAGGCATTTCGTTCCAACATTAGATCCAACATTTATCCATATATACACGCCGCATTGAGGGTCGTGCAAAGAAAATACTTGATCTTAGTCAATGTTCATTCTAGTATGGGCATTAATCTACGCTGCTGTAAATATCGTATATATATATATATATATATATATATATATATATATATATATATATATATATATATATATATATATATATATATATATATATATATATATATATATATATATATATATATATATATATATAAATATATATATATATATATACTAGAAAAGTACCCGTCCTGCGGACGGAAACCCTGAAATGTCTTATAATGGCAAACATATCAGAGCACCCAGATATCCCTGACACCACACATTTAGGGTCACCTAACCTATGTATCAATAATTACGGCAAACAGATATACAGCAAACAGATATACCATCAACAAATAAGATTAAAGTTTATAATACCGGTTGAAATGAAGAATATAGGCCTGTGTATGTTCATGATATCATTGATATATCTAATTATAATCATTTCTACTCAAAACAATTTTCAAAGTGAAAGTATTGCATAACGTATGTCATTTGTACATCTATCTGTCTGTCTGTCCGACTGTCCCCCTCCCCCCTCTCGCAGTCTCTCTCCCCCCTCTCTCTCGTTGTATCTCTCTCCCTTCCCCTTCTCTCTCTCGTGCTTTATCTCTCTCTGTATCTCTCTCTCCCTCCCCCTCTCTCTCGTTGTATCTCTCTCTGTATCTCTCCCCCCCCTCTCTCTCTCGGTGTGTGTGTCTCTTTCTCTCGCTCGTTGTATCTCTCTCTCTCGTTGTATGTCTCTCTCTCGTTATATAGCTCTCTCTCTCTCCCCTCTCTCTCTCATTCATTGTAACTCTCTCTCTCTCTCGTTGTATCTCTCTCCCGGTGTATCTCTCTTCCTCCCCCCTCACTCTCTCTCTCTCTCTCTCTCTCTCTCTCTCTCTCTCTCTCTCTCTCTCTCTCTCTCTCTCTCTCGTCACACCTGAAATACCATCAACAAATAAGTTCAAGGTTTATAATACAGGCTGTAATAAAGAATATAGGCCTGTGTATGCTCATGATATCACTGATATATCTAATTATAAACATTTACACTCAAAACTATTTTCAAAGTTAAAGTATTGCATAACGTATGTCATTTGTACATCTAT
>OZ012694.1:14221979-14265385 GCA_963942565.1 Maea johnstoni
ATATCTTAATCATGCATATTAACTATAGGTCTGTCAGAATGCAGAGAAATGATTCTAAAACATCATTAGTGTCATATTTCTGGGGACAAAGTAGCTCAGTTGGTTAGGTGTCAGACTAGTAATCAGTAGGTTGCTGGTGTAATTCCTGGCCAGGGCATTTTGGTCTGTCCTTGGGCAAGACAGTTTATTCCATATTGCCTCAGTCCACCCAGCTGAAAAATGGGTACCTAGCATAAATAAGTCAGTTCTAAGAGCTTGTGCGCTATATACTGCCAGTTTAAAATGGTTTCCGTGTGTATGCTAGGGGAGGAAGGTCGTGTGAATACTTTTACCTTCATTCGAATCATTTCAATCAGTCATGAGTATAAAATATATTCTAATCTTCACATTACTCTTGTTTTGTTGTTATTGTTTGTTGTTGTTTTTTTGTTCAAAATATAACAACAATATCCATCCCCCTTGTCTCTACCTAACCTACTTCAACACAAGGTTTGTTATACGCTAGAGTGATAGAGAGGTAAACACGCATAAAAAGCACAGCGACTAAGAATAGGACAATCATGATTTCAAACGTGTCAATAGACTAATGGATGGATAGTTGGATACTATGTGGTTCACACGTTTTGTGGATAAGAGATAAGAGAGAGTTTAAAGTAATTTATTTGTCGTTAATATGCTCGTGCAGTTATAAAGTTTGTTAGGTTATGTTTTTTTTTTCATTTGTAATAAGTTTTCATTTTTTCTGCTGTGTGTTATTTCCACAGTCAATAAACCTACAATACAATACTATACAAAACAATACAATACAATGCAATGCAATACAATACAGTACAATACAATACAAAACAAAACAATACAATACAAAACAATACAATACGATACAATACAATACAAAGCAATACAATACGATACAATACAATACAATACCCTGGATGAATACTATGTGGTCTCCACGTTTCGTAGATGAGTCGAGTGTTTTCGTAGACTATTGTCTTATGACGTACCTGTATGCTCCTACTGGATATTTATTGCAAAACTAAGTCCAAACAATGGTAGAAAATGAAATAGGAAACGGTAACGAAGTCATCTGGATATATAGACTAAAACGGATATCTTTTTGTAAATTAGCGAGGTCTGTCGAAAGGAGAACGTTATATTTTTTAATTCTAGTTATCTTTATTCAGGACTCAGTCCCGACTGTGACAATAGACTTAACGAATTTCCCAAGAATTATTACCTACATAAGTATCAGCAAATGGATAAGCAGCATTGTATATCTGATTTTAACTGCGTCGTTGTTTTGCATTCGTTATCTAATGAACATGCACATTGATTAGCAACATGCATGTTTTGTCACGGGACTTAAGCTTAATTGATTAAGTTATTTGATTACTTTCAATTTAGAAATGTCTGTTACAGTCTAAGCAATCAGTGGAATGAAATTAAGAAATGTGCATGCGCAATAATTTTACTAAGTTTCTATTACCTGGGAAATTGATTGGATCCTAATCAATACAAAAAAGGAGTTTGACAAAACTACTTTGATTTTGGGTGAATGTGCTTCTTGGCTGCTGATTAATTGTTAAAATAGTGGAACGTACATTGCAAACTCAATACGGCAAACTCGCAAGGTGAACGCACTCTCTACATTTCCACAGAAAAAGTTTCATGCATGAAAGAATCAGGCATGAAAAGTTCATTTTCATTCACGAAAGTGGAATTTCAATGCATGAAAAATGAAATTTCCATGCATGAAAATGAAATTTCCATGCATGAAAATGAAAGTTTTGCCCAGAACTTTTCATGGATGAGAATTCCATGCATATATTTCCTATGAAAAAGATCCTAGGAGCATTTTTTTCATTTTCATGCATGGAAGTATCATTTTCATGCATGGAAGTATCATTGTCATGCATGAAAGTATCATTTTCATGCATGGAAGTATCATTTTCATGCATGGAAGTATCATTTTCATGCATGGAAGTATCATTGTCATGCATGAAAGTATCATTTTCATGCATGGAAGTATCATTTTCATGCATGGAAGTATCATTGTCATGCATGAAAGTATCATTTTCATGCATGGAAGTATCATTTTCATGCATGGAAGTATCATTTTCATGCATGGAAGTATCATTTTCATGCATGGAAGTATCATTTTCATGATTTCATTTCATCAATATACGACTCATTTATATACCATGAGCATACCTATTTGCGTGTTCAGCTGAGTCATTGATGTGGCTTATGATGTTTTTTGGTGAATATAGAGGCGTCTTGAGATTACACCTTTTTCGCCATAACCGAACGATTGTGACTGCCTAGGCATCACTGAGCAGAATAGGATACCCTCTCATAGAATATTTTGTTTGCTTTCCTTTGTTTGTTCAATAAAACAGCACATTTAGATACATCTTGATGTACATAAGAAGTCAATGTACTCGTATGATGAGAGGTAATGGATATTTTACACGATTTCATAATGATGCAATAAAGTATCATAAAACATCCTACAATTGAATACATATGAAATAGCTTTGAAGAATGAAATATCGGGTAGACTCCGTGAGGAGATCAATTGGTAAAGTACCAAACTGTCCCTATATAAATGGGCAGTTTGATCTTTTCAAATATGTTCCTTAAAGAGTACCTTTGTTGTTAAAGACATTCCTCTATGCCTTTGATAGAGAAACTTGTTTTTCTTTATGTATTACATCTAGTGTTGCTTCTTTGTTTACTTTCATTGTATTATAAATAGGTTATATAATTGAAAACCAATACTGCTAGAAACTTTTTCTAGACCCTCTAACAATATCTTTCTTTGTGCAGGTTGTAGTCTACAAGTTGCCTCATCCTCTTTCAGAAGTTCGTCAATGAAAGGACAAATGAATACAAAATGTTTGACGCTGATTTTACAAATTCACATTTTTCACGATCGAATACGTACTCAATTTTCTGAAACAAGTTATAGAACCAGATGGAATCATCAATGCTGGGCGCATAGAAATTAACTGTCAATATCCTTGTTAGGTTAGTAATTTCTTAATCAACAATTGAAAATCTGCCATTTCTTTCAATAATACTTAGTACCTTATGTCCTATTTATGGTGTTTGGTGAAGATAGGAAAACGAGTCTAGCTAACAGAAAAGACAGGGTATTTAGACTTGGGAGTAAATGGGTTAAAGAGAAAGACAGTTATGATCATGTGGGCGTTAAAATGTGCATTTTCCCTGACGATACATCGCGCATAGAAATAAAGATCTCAAAAGGGAGAAAAACACTAAATGCATCATCTGGGATGGGGTTTAGAAAGAATGGTCTCAACATGGGTACATGCAATGTCATATTCAGGCAAGTAGTTATTCCAGCAGCTACGTTTGGGAGTGAAGTATGGATAATGTCGGAAAAAGATGAAGAATTGTTTAACTCTTTTCAAATCTACGCTGGCAAAAGGGTACAACGTTTTCCCCAGAGAGCTCCCAATATAAGTTGCTCTTATGGTTTGGGCTGGTTGAAAATAACGTCCTTTGTAAGGGTGAAGCAATTACTCTTTGTTAGATCTATTCTTAGAATGGACCCTGATAACGTAGTAAGGGTCATCTTTGAATTGAGACTGATATCCTTTTGTGAAAATATAGATGAACGACGAAAGAATATGTTTAAAAGTCCAATCTTTAATATCCTGGATGTTGCGGGTTAACCATGAGTAATAGGACATGTTCCAATTGTGATCTATACTGTGTAGAAGACATAAACCACATTGTTGTGCAGTGCCCCTTTTATCAGGCTGATAGAGAATTGATGTATGATGAAATATTCAGGAAATGTCCAAATGTTAAAGAAATCCTTGATGAGGATAGTTCGAACATCATATACTCTCTACTAGGGAAGAATTTAAATTCAATCTGTGATGAAGAAATGCTATGTTTCTGGTGCATATCCGGTAATGCAATTTTCAGAATGTACAGGAAAGCCATAGCAAGTAGAACCGGAGTAGGGTAGTAAAAGTGTAAATTTTTTGGCAGGCAAACCCCTCTTAATATAAAGGGGCATGGTTTTTGACACAATCTGAATCTATCAATCTATGCTCGGTCATACCTGAATTGTTATTAGTTAACAATAAATGCTGATACATTACGCTTTAGTGTGTATCTCTTAGCTGTATTTGTAATTTGTATTTCTGTTGAATGTAAGTGATGTATATTTTATATCTCTAATATAGTCAATAAATACTTATACTTATTATGCTTATTGATATGTCTTATAGTAACTCCTTTGCTAGTTGATGGTGCGCCATTTAAGTCATAATCGACCTTAGATTCCTTGATGAGCACATTTATTTGACTCTGAACCATTGCTGGCATAATATATCCACATTCATTGAACGAAAGCAATCAAATGAATATAATCTTTTTAGTACTTGTCTCCTAAGTCCCCTAACATCGTCAGAGGAAATTTTAGTTGTTAAACAAAGCATTAAGCATCAAAGAGTGTATGCAAACCAAGGAGTATTATTGACATGCAAGGGCATTGTTTTAAAGTAAAGGAACGTACTCATACATGTACTTATAAAATGTATTTGACTTACCTGCCATAAATTCTGGCAAGAAACAAAACATCAGTTGCATATTCATGATCAAGAGAATATGAAAATAGTTCAGTAGGCATCAAAACATAATTTGTGCACCAAACTATGTATGACTAGCTCAATAATCTAATGAAAAAACTGATCCTGTAATGATGAGTAATGTAATGATTGAGGATAACAAAATAATCAGCTTTTCATTTTGAGAAAACAATACTATAAGGCTAAAAGATAATTCTCTGTTAGACAATGGAGGAAATTGGAAAGGTTTAACAAAAAGTTCCTTATTATCTGTTTCCTTATTATCTGTAATAACACAACATTGATCTTCTGTTTTCATCTACGACTGGCAGAAAAATATCCCGAGAGGTTTTAATGCTCATTTATCCTAAAGACAAATACTAGTAAACTGGTGAACTAATAAGAAATACTGCTAAATGCTTGAGTTTAATTAGAATAATAGCTTTTCATTAAGGGGGCTCCAGACATTCACACCTTCAAAAAGGGTGTGTTTTAATTTTTTGATATATGAACCTCCCCAGGAAGTGCATTCTACGGGCTAATAGTGTATTAAGGATGGTTCCTGGTTTCTATCAAATTAAAGTTTCCTGTTTCCCAGGAAATCTGCACTGATAAGTTATAAGTGATTGAATTGCATTGATTAAAAGGTATGATTTCTGTTCAGCAGCTGTCTTGCCTTATAGGTGTAGGTCAGACAGTTCTGGTAAAACCAATCAAAAGTTCAAGATATCTTCTGTTTTGCGTAGTAGGCAGGATGTTTACGATTCATTTTACCTAGCTTAAATGTGTTTCCTGCAGTTGAAATGTGGGTAAAGGGAGCGCATTTAGATGCTGACGTCTGGACAGTGCAGAGTCTAGATGTATCCTTACAATGAACAGTAGCTCCAAAAGGAAGAGAAAGGGGAAGTTTGAATGGAATGAAATATCTTCTGTATCAGAAGATGAGGATACACAAGAGGAAGAGGAATCTGAGGATTCACTAACTGTACATAAGGCCTGTTATAGAAAGCTTAGACTGCTGACTATTAGTCCAGATGACATTTGCATAGTAATTCAAGATGCAGACCCTGAGGAAAGGGATACTGGTCATGACTTAGGCAGATGAAAAAGATTATTCTGATGAAAGGGTAATAGGAAGACATATTCTGCATTCAGAAGAACTTGAAGACAGCCTTCAGGAAGTTGTAGTGTGTGCATACTGTGTTAATGAAAGGTAGAACTATGGCAAGATGATGAATTTGATCAGCCCTAGATGATTTGCAGATGCTCAGATGAGTTGACTAGTATTGACAAAAACGGACAATTTCTTTTGCTAAAACAGATAATCAGTTCTAGCAGGATACCTGTGTGGAAATGACCATAATGCTCTCCAAAAGGTCAGTGCTGGATTTGTCTTCTGCACTTATCCTAAAAGGGTTGAAGAAGTATTTAGGTATCTACTCCATACATCTCTTTCTATTAGAAAAAAACAAAACATTATGCCTCTTGTCAATGTATATCGGAGGCCTAGAGTTCAACAATAAACAACTAATTCCAGAGACATAGAAGTGTTAGTAGCACTTATAATACCGACCGTAATGGAAAGATGGGAGAAATTAAATTAATATACCTCATAATTGCACGTCAGAGTACTTGTAGTAAAATGGATTCACCTCCAGACAGCCAGTCAGCAATTAGTTGTTACCTGCTATCTATATAGCTAGGAAGAGGGGGGCTAGCTCGGAGGGGTGGGTTGGGGGCAGTCTCTTACACCACTAAAAACAAACTCCAAATGTTCCCTAAAATACTTTTTTATCCCTGTAATTCAGGAACCAAGTAAAGTGTTTATTATCTAAACCATATTACCAATACAAGCAAGTCACACAGGTTTTCAAACTTAACCCCTACAGTTTTATGAGGGAGCGGGAAATCATTTTATAACATAGAAAATGAATACTTCTCATTTTTTGGAAAAACCTTTTTCATTCAATATTGATCATACAATGCTTAGGTTTTACTTCTTGATTGAAAACATTCTTGGGCACGTAAAATCTTTTTCATTATTTTGATATCCTGTTCTAATCATTTCCTAATCAGACTTGAAAAATATAGGAACGTGACATTCAACAAAAAAAGTGATCATGATTTTAATTTGCTCTATATTCCTTTCGTGACAAAGACTTTAGAAATAAATTTAGAAAATCATTAAATGCCCAAGAATGTTTTCTATGAGAAATATAAACATCAACTGTGTCACAAATTCATTGAAGCCACATAAGGTTATTTGCAATAGAATATACATTTGAAACCCACATATCTGTCTTTCAGCCCCACCCCAGGAAATTGTGAAGATGTCAAATATTTTGGAAGCATTGTACCTTAAAGTCAAGAAATAAAACCCACGACGAAATTATTTAAATATACGTTTTATATAGTTTTGCTAAATGATAATGCAGTTATCAAGAAGATGGTAGCATTGCACTTTCCCCATTTGTTAAGGACAGGGAAAATTGTCATCCCATCTATTTAAATGGTTAACCAAAACAATTTAGTTACACAGGGAAGGAAAGAAGAAAGCCTTTTGTTATGTTACTAAAATTAAAAGCCCCCCCCCCTTTCTTACATCTCAATTTATGATGGTGATATGGATTGTCAAGAATCAATTAAATTTCCAAATGAAAGTAGGTCCACACGTTTACTTACAGTACCAAACCATAGAATGACCAAATGATACACTCATGCATCAAACTAATACTGTTGCCATACATTATACCAAAACGAGAAGTAGACCTAAGTTTGGCGACACTTTATTAACTCACAGCATGAACAAAAAGATGTGTAACGGTGGTCACCCATTAACCCATTAATGCTTAAGAGCTACTTTTGGAATTGTCGTCTGGGTCTTTGACATTTTTGACAATAACTCAGAAATTAAGAATGCTTTTAGAAAACATTTGAAGGACAGTTATTGGTAATATTCTGATGAACATTTCCCCTTCAAATATTTCCTGAAATATGCTTTTGGCTAATAGATTTAATCAAAATCATCAGGCTGTTTTGGCCACTGTGAGTATTAATGGGTTAAACCCTACATAGACCTCTAGACTACCCATGGTCACACTGTGCAACAGGGACTTATTTATACTTTTTCAACATGCTACGACATGCATCCACTATCAATAAAATTTTATCTATATCACTAGTAAGTTGTTACTCTATTTGAACTCATGACATCTCCATTACTGGCATCGACGTTACACAAAACCACAGACAATCAATATGCTATTAACTTTACCTTAACTGCAACAACATCACAACCAATATGCTATTAACTTTACCTTAACCGCAACATTACTCTTCAGATGACATCAAATTTTGTAGCCTTTTGACCATCACAACGCCCAGTGTCAGTTTAACTCTAAAAACTCAATGCTTTCAAGTCGTACTATGACAGAACTCAGAGCAAATATAACAAATGAGGTGGCATATTTAATACAAATTAGGATTGAGGTAATCGGTAACTAGAAGCCATTATACTTCAATATGGTCATCTTCCAATGCTCATTGTTCCACGTCCTTAAACACGCAAATACAGCACCACTACCTATACCATATGGAAAAAATATATATATATATATATATATATATATATATATATATATATATATACATATATATATATATATATATATATATATATATATATATATATATACATATATATATATATATATATATATATATATATATATATATATATATATATATATATATATATATATATATATATGTATGTGTGTGTGTATGTATGTATGTATGTATGTATGTATGTATGTATATATATATATATATATATATATATATATATATATATATATATATATATATATATATATATATATATATATATATATATATATATATATGTGTGTGTGTGTATGTATGTATGTATGTATATATATATATATATATATATATATATATATATATATATATATATATATAGATATATATATATATATATATATATATATATATATTTATATATATATATATATATATATATATATATATATATATATATATATATATATATATATATTTATATATATATATATATATATATATATATATATTTATATATATATATATATATATATATATATATATATATATATATATATATATATATATATATATATATATATATATATATATATTATATATAATGGTGATACAATTTTCTTGAACTGTAGTACATTTAAGATATATTCTCAAGCAATGGATATTCTTTAGCATTCTGAGAATTATCTCGATAATCACAAAACACATCTCGGTATGTTTTTATTTTGTCTGAACATGTCGTTTACCAGGGAGATTTCAAGAGAGGTCTATCTTCATAATCAATTTCGATTTGCGCTTCTTTTATAAATAGTTGTAATTATAACATAGCATAAGTTATCTAGTCATGAAAAACGTGTTCTCTGGTTTGTGGTATTGGTCTATGACCAATATTACGAAATTGATGTTTTATACAGTTGTACATTTGTTTCGAAGCTAGGTCGGCTTGGGAAAATATATCAACATTAGTCAGTTTAAAAACTGACTACCTCAAACAGGTCACTTTGGCATGGATTTGAAAGTCGGTGTCTTTTTCCCCAACCTGAATACCGTTCGGTGTCCTGATGTATGATTGCCAAGCTCTTAGTGGCCGGAAGTCTTATGCGGCTCCTAGAAGCTCTAGTGGTCTAGACACTCTGGAATGCATTTTCAGCCATTTCCTGGCATTTGAAATGTTAACTAACGGCATAACACTTTTAATCGTTTTACAATATTATTTTACTCACAGCATGTGCAACGTGTGCCATGTACCACAGATATTAACTTATAATGAACGTAGGTCATAACGTGCAGTACATACATTTAATTATTGTACCAGTCGACCGTACGTCTGGCAGTGCCTAGTTGACAAACGCTCAAAATAAGCTAATCATGTAAATGACCCGCGTAGCTTGCAAATCAAAGGTTCGTTCAGTTGTGGGGTTACCCATGCATCCAAGCCCAGGAAATAGGGAAGCAATCGGGCATGCGGTCGTGAAGTATGCCCGGGCTGCCCGCGCATATAGAGCTGGAATTAAATGTCGGTAGTGTAGACTTGGAATTGCGTACTTGAACTGTTCATTACCGGAGGGATGATAACATTAAAAGCATCAGTTAGTTAAGGATATCAACGTTATTAATTGTTATTAATTGTTTGTCTTTCCAGACCTGACTATGTCTGAGGAAAACAATTGTTGATTTTCCAATAATCAAATGAAGAGGTTCAACAGTCATTCGAACTGATTGAACCACACTGTGGAACTAACTCTTAATCCAGGTCAGATTATTTCTGAGGAATACCAGCTAGACAGTTCTTCAACAATAACAAGATGAATCATTGCAACAACCCTGACAGAACGTTTCGAATCACATAGATTTCTGAAATCTGAAATAGCCGACAGTTAATTTGTAAATTAAATTAATTTAATAACAATATTTGAGGTTCTCAAATATATTTCTGAAGTGATTACACACTACATATACTGTATATATCACGACTATCAGACCACTACCTGACGGTGCAGGAAATCGGACTACAGGCAAAAGCATAATACATATACACACACACACACACATATATAAATATGTATATATATATATATATAAATATATATATATATATATATATACATATATATATATATATATATATATATATATATATATATATAGTATATATATATATATATATATATATATATATATATATATATATATATATATGTATATAATATATATATAATAATGTATGTGTATATATATATTTATACATATATATATATATAGTATATATATATACTATATATATATATATATATATATATATATATATATTATATATATATATATATATATATATATATATATATATATACACTGTATATATATATGTATATATATATATATATATATATATATATATATTTATATATATATATATATATATATATATACTATATATATATATATATATATATATATATTATATATATATATTATATGTATATGTAGTGTATGTGTGTGTATGTATGTATGTGTGTATGTATGTATGATGTGTATGTATATATATATATATATATATATATATATAATATATAATATATATAATATATATATATATATATATATATATATATATATATACTATATATAATATATATATATATATATATATATATATATATATATATATGTAACACTTTTTATTGTTTTGCAGTTTTACCACTATAGCGACATGCAATAAAGTTATCGATGCCTTTAACCTACTCATTAATATCGGGGGATGTGTACATTTGTATCTAGACTTTTGCAAAGCTATTTGTACAATTAAGCACTATATATTGAGGTATTATTAGAACTACAACTGGCATTAAATCTTTGAACATGTATTTGATATTAGTGTGATCAAATAAGGCAATTTAGACAATTACCATAATCAGTTATTGATATGATATTTAACCTGCTGACAGGTTCAATGGCCTGTATCCGTCCTACAAGTGATGCTCACAATTTCAATTCAGTGAGCGCCTTTGGACTTCTTGGCCTCTGCTGGCCAGTGAGTAACTATTGATTAGGACAATATAAGGAGTACTCATCTGACTTCAGCAATTTACTTTGTAATCAAAATGCAAATTGGTTAAAACGGGAATCGATTCCTCTAATTGACTTTGCAGATTTACCACACCTCCATGCTTGAATAATTCAAACTATCACAATATTGCGTATTTACTGATACATGATTAGAGTAAATGTAAGTCATACCAAGAAGGTTGTTGTACACGTCATTATGCAAAGTGGAAACAGTACAGGCACTTTAATTCCTGCACCAGTAGACCGGACGTCTGCTGATGCCTGGTTGTACAAACACCATGGATAGCATGTCAAAAAATAAGTGTCCCACGTAGCTTGCGAATCAAAGCTACGTTCAGTTGTGAGGTCATCCATGCATCAATGCCCATGAAACTGGGTGGCAATCGGGCGCGTGGTCGTGTAATATTTCCGGACTACCCACGAATTTAGTGTATGAATTAACTACAGGCCCTGTAATTACAAGTAGGTGTGTATCTGTCATCCTAAAGAAGGAATAAACTCTATCATAATGAGACTCAGCATGAGTGGTAACCTGACATCAGCAACTCGCCATGGCATTTTACCCACACAGAGTGTTCTGATCCGAGTTGGCCATGCCCACCCAAAAACCGTTGAGCGAGGCATATTGGACAGTGAAAAAACCGTGCAAATTGCTCGAGAAGGCACACGCTGCAGTGTGGGCACTTCACACATCCAGTCAGGCACCTCATGGTAATTTACGAGCTGAATCTGACAACGTGCAGAAGCAAATCCTAAATATTCGTGAACGATTTCATCAAAAACCTCATTTTTATATTACGAAAACCATTACGAATAATGCAAAACTAGTAAATACTAAACTGCCATGTAATGGCATTATCAAAGTAACGAGTTATGTATAATCAAAGTTAAGGTACAAATGGCAAACCTCTTGGACATAAGCTTCGGTATAATTTTGAAATTTCAAAACACACTTATAACTGTAGCATGACTAGATCACATGTATTATTGTTGACACCATGGATGAATTTATGAAATTTATGAAGGAAAAATTCGATTATTTATCAGATTAAGTCGGTTTAGGAACTTTTTTGTTAAGAAATGATCAGGAAAGTGCCTAATACCATCATATCTGAAATTAATACAGGTCAATTAGGACTGCATAAAGCCCCTTCTAATCCTCAAATTCTGAAGATATAACTGACAACAGATAATTACAATTCACAATGATAAAAAGGGTAGTCATGGTTTCATACGATGGTGCAGGTGTGAACGGCAGAAAATATCAAGTCGTTTTCCAGAAAGACAGCGGATTTTTTTTCTGCCGTTCAGACTTGCACCATCGTAGTTTCATGATCCTTTTAAATGTCTTTTTCTGTTCTATTCATTATCACGGAAGCGCATTTAACTTCTAATGACGTAATTTGATATCAAAATGTACATCCTCCAATGATTTACACAGAGATTCTATTCAAATGCACTACCTTTATATCACACACCTTATCGCTGTGGTCATTTATAATGATTTGTATTCTCATAACAACAATGTATGACAGTGATCTTATTGTTATTAATTGGAGAGTACTGTATAACTGGTTAATTTAGCGAGGTTTTTAATTTGGCGTTTTTGGCGAATGCCCATCAACGCCAAATTAAAGATCGCATAAAAATATGTCTACATGAAGATGGCGTTGTTCTGACTGCTCCAGACGCCAAAATAAATACAGGGAAAATACTTTTTTGAAAAAAACGTCAACTTAAGTACACGCCAAATTAACCACTTATACAGTATTCAACTTGCTTCTTTCTTTGTCAGGCAAAGAAGTTCCCTGTAATGCGTGGCCAGACCCGACAGCTATTCCCCTAGACCCTGACTTTCACTCCGGGCTTCCTACTATCACCCAAAATGTGTGTCAGACAGGTGCTTGGAACCTGCCCGAATTAATTACTTTCAATTCCAAGGGTATTGCAAAATGATTTATACTCATGGCAATATGGATAGATATTATTCTACAACTGAAATATGATGGGAATGTAGGCATATTCTCTTAAGGTGATGGGTACCATTGCAAGCCAGTTAAAAGCCCTGTCCCAAAACACACCTCAAAGCAGCATGATCCTATAACTAGCTGTATCTCCAGGTTCATGAGTGTTATCAGGTAGAGAATATCATCGCCAACTGTCATTATTCAATCCATATTCTGTTTTTTTTCAAAATTTACAACTTTTCTTTCAAATGACATATTCTCATTAATTACGCAGGTGATGGTTACTCTAGGTTCAGAGTTACTTTAGGGATATCATTTACTATGCCCAATAAAAAGTATTATTTTAATTTTTACTGCTGAAGATTTTTACAGGCCATAACATTGAACATTTTAGTGAGAAATTTTGACGCCAAGTGCATTAAGTTCGAGCAGATAGAAAGCTACTCAACTATTTATAGCATGCCCGACTCTCGGCATTGATTGACTGTGACGCGCGACCATTGAGGTGCGTCTTTGGTCAACTGTCTTTTGTTCCTAGCCCTCATGGGATCAAAGACGCCTGTCCTTGCTCAACCACCACTGTGTTTCTGGCTCCGCACACGAGAAATCTCACTAAAATTTTCAAATGTTATGGCCCGTAAAAGTCTTTAGCAGTAAAGAATCAAAACATTACTTTTTATTGGGCATAGTCAATGACATCCCTAAGGTATCTGTGAACCTAGAGTAACCATCACCTGCGTATTTAATGAGAATATGTCATTTGAAAGAAAAGTTGTAAATTTTGAAATAAAACAGAATATGGATTGTATAATGACAGGTGGCGATGACATTCTCTACCTGATAACACTCAGGAAACTGGAGATACAGCTAGTTATAGGATTATGCTGCTTTGAGGTGTGTTTTGGGACAGGGCTTTTAACTGGCTTGCAATGGTACCCATCACCTTAAGTTCCCAAATCAGCTTAAAACCTCACATAAATGAGAAGGGAATTCAACACAACATACGCCATCTATCGTTAATGGTTCAGATTAACTTACATGGCTACCAAGCGTGAGTTTTGCAGGTTCTGGATCTCCATAAATGGGTTGGCCAGCTCGTTATATAAATGTGCGGCGTTGTGGATGGCTGTCTATGACCCTTCTGCAACTGAAAGACGCCTCGGAACTATTCGTGAAGAGATGGGAATTTCTTCCCAGTTTCGGGTTTTCTATCTCGTCGCGATAGGACCTAAGCTGTTGAAAGCGACAAAGAAACTCATTCCTTCCTTCCTTCTCATTATTTACAAGGAAATAACCCATTTGATTTACTCTTCCCAATGCTACACTTAGAACATAACATGTGTAATATATATATATATATATATATATATATATATATATATATATATATATATATATATATATATATATATATGTATGTATATGTATATAATATATATATATACATATATATATATATATATATATATATATATATATATATATATATATATATATATATATATATATATA
The DNA here is from genome assembly GCA_963942565.1 of Maea johnstoni. Taxonomy (NCBI): domain Eukaryota; kingdom Metazoa; phylum Annelida; class Polychaeta; order Spionida; family Magelonidae; genus Maea; species Maea johnstoni. The sequence goes on from OZ012694.1 coordinate 14,236,735, forward strand.
TATATATATATATATGTATATATATATATATATTTATATATATATATATATATATGTATATATATATATATATATATATATATATATATATATATATATATATATATATATATATATATATATATATATATATATATATATATATATATATATATATATATATATATATATATATGTATATATATATATGTATATATATATATATATATATATATATATATATATATATATATATATATATATATATATATATATATATATATATATATATATATATATATATTTCTTGGGGCTTTCCGTTTCATGTCATGTCATTTCCTTTTCATCTTATCCTCATAATTTTTATTTACCATTCACATTCTACTTGTGTCTTTTGTGCATATAGATTCTGTACTATTTACACTTGCAGTAAAACAGTTCTTTACTGACTTCAGATGTCCCAGTTAATGTACTCCAGTACGATGTCCCACCACTGGCGACAGGATGCCAATCCAGTCTGATGAGTGGGCAAGGTATCCCTAGCAACAACGCACAGGTTTGGCACATGAATACCAACATGACAGGGTTGAGATGGTTTTCAAAGATCTTTGGGTCCTTGTGCTTTGAACGAAAGTAGTCTCAGCATTAGAAGGGTTAAGTCAAAGGAGCAGCACATCAGGCGTGCGGGGTTAAAACCCTGTGATGCTGCCCTGTCAGACTGGGACACTAACACATTTTGGAGTATGTCATAAGAATGTCATGATATGATTCACTGCAGGCATAAAAACACATGCAGAAGACACTAAAGGTGTTATTACGTGAATCTTGAGACAGCAACATCACAATAAAATGGTCAGATCGGTACTAGTGGACCACCTAAGGTGAAGGAAGGGATGGGTTTTATGTCGCTGTTACCAGCTTAGGTGGGGATATAGAAAGAGAGATAGAAACCCCGAGCCGGGAAGAAATTCCCCTCTCCTGACGAATAGTTCCAAGTCCATCTTCCAATTGCAGGACCATAGACAGCCCACCACAACGCCGCACATTTATATAGCGACCAAGCCAACCAACTAATGGGGATCCGGAGAGACTGGAACCTGCAAACTCTGGATTGGGAGCCAGGAATCGTGACCACTTGGCCACGGCAGATCCCTCCCACCTGTGAAATCAAAGCATTTCTTGAATTACACATGACAATTGTGTTAACCTAAATAACAAATACAGTACAGACATTTAATCCCTGCATCAGTGGACCGGTCGACTTCCAGTGCCCGGTTATACAAACAACCATGTCTAATATGTCAAAAAATGCCAAACACATCAGTGAACCACGTAGCTTCCAAATCAAAGCAGGTTAAGTTGTGAGGTCATCCACGCATCCATACCTAGAAAACTGGGTGGCAATCGGACGTGCGGTCGTTTATTTTGCCCGGGATGCCCACGCATTTTGTGCAGGAATTAAATGTCGGCACTGCACAGTATTTCCCACCACGAAGAAGTGGTGACACCTTATAAATACATGGTATATCACCAATAATCAAGTCTAAGGGTGTTTGATCTTGATTAAACTCCAAAATAACCTCTGAAGATCAATATAGTCTTTATAACAGTTAATGTCTTCTTGATAATAGATAACGAAGATCCGTTAAGACGTCACAGATAAACATGAGAAAATAGTTTCCTTATAAGGAATTCTGAAATCGAGCTTCCTGATTAGCTAGTTATTTCTAAAAAAAAACAAATTTGAAACTTAATTAAGATTCAGGATGTTTCTCAAACAAATGAAAGCCAATACTAAAACCTACCTATGTACCAATTTTGGTGGCTCTATCAAACGGTGAATGATGTTGCCAAAAGTTAATTCCTAACTGCTTGGCTAAGAAAATATGTACATCTAGACCACCGCGACTAATATCAGATTCGACAATGCTTTTGATGATCACGTGGTCTAAGGGGTTGCGACTGCTAGCAGTCTCTCACCACTCTCCGGGTTTGAGTCCCACCCGGGGTATGTGAGAACGTTGCCAGTGAATTAGGGTTAGGCGTTGGCTTTTGCCGGGTACTCTGGTTTCCTCCGCCAGTTACATTTGGGTAGTCAAAACTTGTGGTGTGTGAGCACTAAGGATGAAGCTTTTAGGGGCCGGGTTATGGGAAGATCTAGTGGTCTAGACACTATGAAATGCATTTTAGCAAATTTCTGCCACAGGGAAACGAGAGATGCAGCATGGTTATCAGGCCCACTTCAATATTATACCACAACTAAACCATAAAGCAAGTAGGTACAGTACATACATTTTATTCCTGTACCAGTCGACCGGACGTCTGCCAGTACCTGGTTGTACAAACACACATAGGTAACATGTCAAAAATAGGCCAAGCTCATCAATGACCCACGTAGCTTGCGAATCAACGCCACGTCCATTTGTGAGATCATCCATGTATCCATGCCTTGGAAACGTGGTGGCAACGGGACGTGTGGTCGTATATTATACCCGGACTGCTCAGGCATTTAGTACAGGGATTGAATGTCGGCACTGTCGCTGACAAACAATAGAGGGCACTGGCAGCAAATTCATTAGGGGTCCTCGTGTTCAAGTATATCCTGATACTAATAAACATCTTCAATGTCTTGTGGCTCCACCTTGGGAGTTCAAATAGAACCAAAGCTGAGCTGATCTCTTCAAGAAGACCATAGCCAAGAGAGTACACTGTTAAAACTGCCAGGTCACACAAGCTGGCAAATCTTCAGACAATGGATATTTTAAGCAACCTTGATATTTTGAGTATCTTTAATTGTCCATGAAAACAAAAAGATATCACCCTTATGCTGCCTCATACAAAAGATGGTCATCCTTTTGAACCTTATCTTCCATCAGGGTACATGACAGGAAATGGTCACATAGAACATTTGAAAGTCACTAAGTACCAGAGAAATGCATAACCTTGATCCGCAACCCCATAGGCACTGCAGGCTAGCATCTGGGCATCTGCGCCTCGGGTTACGCGGTGTAGCCTGGCGAAGTATTGGTCACGTGATTTTTTTGTAAGCATGCAGCAGAGAGACTGGCTGACCGACTGGCTGGCGTGGGGATGCCATCCTATCTAGGTCAGATAGGTTGCGAAGGAGATGGGGTCAGCAGGCAGCCAGGCTGGGGTACACAGGTTATCTATGACTCATAGTGAGAGGCAGCGAAATTTGATGATGCAAGCCCAGTGCCCACTCCCTGTCTCCTACTCTCAGCTAAGTACAAGTTTCAACCCTCAGAAGCACGCTAAAACTCCTATATTAAGCTGCAAGCTGATGTATCATACACTTCCTTGTACCTAAATATCCCACTTTAATGTAGTCATTTCTATTAAAACTGCTTTTACACTCAGTTTTCTACGAGGGGAAATCTGAGAGGCTGTCTCTTTTTGTGTAACAGCCCCTCTGATGGCTTAATTGATTTGACCCAGATAGATAAATCACGGCCTAGAGCATTGAGGGGGGCTACTAAGCAGGAACCACAGCCACAGCACAGTGTAGCACCATAGCCGCCACTCCACATCCTGGCTCTTCCCTACGGTGCTGTATGTGCACATTTCCTATAATGTAACCCATAAGACAATCTGTGATGAGAGGCATCGAGCAGAAAAAAGCACGATAATTCAGTCAAGCTGCCTTCTTAACCATTCACACTCAGAGATGCCTTATAAAGTATTGTCTGCTTCTCTCATACTTTTAAAAATAACTTGGGAATAAAGCAAAAGTTTACAAAATATTTGAAGGAGAGTTGTTGTTTGATTTTTCTTTAACATTTCTCTTTAAATTATTTTCCAAAAAATGCTTTTGTTAGAAAAATATTTCCAAAATTGTCAGGCCTGTCTTGGCCGCTCGTGAGTGTTAATGACTTACCGATAGTTTATCAATAGAAAACATTTATTTCAATTTGGATGATGACACTTTTATAGATATTATTTGCAATACTTCAATAAGCTCACTAGGAATGAGCTCTATTATGATATTAATCATAAGTGAATGAATCAATCTGATGGTTTTGTAGTAAATATCTACTCGGTAAGTCACTCTTCTGGTCCCCATCTTGGTGATGCATCGTCTTGAGCCAAACTTACGGAGATGTACATACTCTGACCACTTGACTATCAGGACAGTCCCCTTGTTAATGTGCGGTAAATACTAATTTGGAATTTTATTTTTCGTCATTTTTTCTTTTCTGCCATAATGCGGCTAATTAGTGACTAGCTAGTTGTAACTGGTGGAGGAAACCGGAGTACCCAGCGAAAACCACTGCCTAACCACAAGTCACTGGCAACTTTCTCACATGCCCCAGGTGTGATGAATACCAACAACGACATGTATCCAAGTGCACCACCTGCAATTTTATTGAGTACGACCATAATACAATACATGCAATCAACAATACATTTACCTTTCTCTGGGAAGGTACCGACGATGGCTAGGCTCCGTAACAGTCAACTGGTATAACTATAACACATGTCTCAACTCTTACATGCTCAGAGGGCCTTGCTGATCATTTCATAAACAAACTTTGTTATAAATATTTCAATAAAATTTAAACTTGGTATTTAAATTATTCATTCAACTTCCAACAGTTTTAGATATAGACCAAAAATATGCGTTAAAAATTAAATGCAATGGTTTATCTTGTGATTTATTTTTTGCAATTAAGCACATGGAAACGAAGCACATTTTATTGTACCAACTTCCACTAATGAACATTTTCATGACATTAAATTATTTGGTCAACCTTCAACGTTTTAAAATTTAGACCAAAACTATGCATTAGATATTAAATGCATTTGAGCACATGAAAACAAAGCACATTTCATTATAGCAACTTTGATTGATTAAAATTTTCATCACATTTGATATGAAAAGCATCGTTTGAATCTTGTAAAATGTTCATCTGCAAACAAATGTTTAATAACTTACTAATGCATTTCATACCTGATGAACAGTTTGATGATAATACCAACTTGGCACTCGGGGCACGAAGGAGTGAAGACAAAATTGTTCAAAGGCAACAAACAATACAGGATTATTACGAGGAAACTTGCAATTTCTTTCTATGATTCTCATAACAATTGCGCCGCTGTCCTCAATCTCTTAAGCTCAGGAACTTTGTCTTCAACCGGCTTTGAGGAGCCAAACTGAGAAGAGCATAAATCTAGTTATAACAACAAATGCTCAACAAAATACGCGATAAGTATAGTGGGCCATTCAGGCAGTCGATCTGGTAGGGTTGGAGTAGGGTTAGTGGAATTTATTGATAGAATGTTCCATTAAAATTGGTATCTTAATAAGAAATTTGCGGCATCTTAAACGATATCTTAAAATAAAGATAATAGCAAAATGGTCAGGGGCCCTAAGTATAAAACTTTGCGTTGTACTTGCGAGGTGCTTGTGGTTAAGAATACAATGGCAGAACAAAAGACTTTCTAACCACAAGCACATCGCAAGCACTACGCAAAGCTTTATACTTGAGGCCCCAAGACCCTTTTGGCCATGTAATGGTTGTTAGAATACATCTTCAATTAAACCTTGTCATAATATAGAAATCAAAGAATGCGAATGGAAGATATGCATATGACACCTATTGCGTGTGGCACTTAATGTTAATGGCACCTTATGGTTATGGCGCATTACGCTAATGGCGCCTTACGCTTATGGCACATAGGAAGCAGTGGAATAACCTTCATCCCTTCACCGATCGTAAGGGACGAAAACATAACCCTTCCAATGCTGAGGAGACTTTCATCCAAAGCACAAAGATGCACAGATTTTTGATGAGCACCCAAACCCTGTCATGTTGGTACTCATTGGAGAGCGCTCACTGAGAACTCTCAGATGAGTACCCATTTGCCAGGGCAGAGATTTTGATTTACTGATGAACTTCTCTGGCCAGGGTTTCAGTGAAATCATAGGAGTTTGTGCATTATTTTGTATTGGCCGATTTAGCCACCAGAAGCAAAAGGGTTATATAAGTCTGCATCTTTAGGGGGATCCCAGAGGGCGAGATAAATGTGAAATAACATGTGGATATAATGCACTTTGTACGTACGGCTAACTAACACTACATCATCTAACCACCTCATGTTCAATAATACTATAGCTAATGTAAATCATAAGTATAGTTACCCTGTTACTTTATCAACAAAACAAACTCCACTGAACTAGCCATCCTCATACACAGATACAACTGTGCACAGCTAAGTTTTGCCAAATGATGTAACAGATGACAGAATAATACCATTAAGTGTCCGTTCATTAAGCACACAAATATAGACAGACATCACAATTAATAACTTAGACGAAGAGCAGAATTAAGTAATGGCACGAATGATATGTAGACCTTACAGCTGAAAGTAGACTCCGTTTGGCACAAATCAAGGTAAAGGAGCAAGCTGGCCTCCTCTAAGGCAGGAGCTATCCAAGCAAGGCAGTTCATCTTCTCATCAGGAAATGACAAGTAATAGACCTGTGTTATTGTTATTCGTGAAGCTAGTGTTGTCTAACGCCTAGTGTTGGGACGATCATCGATTATAATCGATAATCGATCGTTTGCCTCTCTTATACTGATTAAATCGATTATGAAACTGGCAATCGATAATAATCGGAAAAGGTCCAAAAACACTTCAAAACAAAGTTAAGGTAGGTACTAATAGCAAGTAATCGTCATAGACTATCACTTACTATAAGGTCTAGATCTCTAGTACCCAATCACTGCATAAGTGCGAAGAACTGATTATGATCGATAATCGATCGGTTGGCTGCAACTGATTACCGATCATGAAATTGCAACCGATTCCCAACCCTACTAACGCCATCTATTGGATGAGAAACGAAATTGTCCCCCAGCAGGGCTGCAGACACACGCTATAGGAAGCTTGGTGTTGTCTAGCGCCCTCTATTGGCAGACTTAGAAATGAACCTGCCAGGCAAATGGACCATTTAGTTCTCAAGTCTGTCAATAGAGGGCGGTAAACAACACAAGCTTCATTAATAATGACAGGTAATGTACTGCAGTATTAAGATATAGATAGCAGATATCGGCTCATCTAACCTGTTAAGTTCTTTATCACCTTGACTAATATTGGAGCTAAAGAATACCCTGATATTAATAATTGTATTGCTCTTTGCACTGTTTTTCATATTATTGCTTCACCTGCTCTTAGCAACAGCACTTAATTCATCTGACAACTTTTTAAGTAAAAAGTTATCTTGGGGATATTTACTAGAAATCCTTTGAATTAAGTTTTGGCTTAGGATCCTAGCCTGTATGGTGTCTGGGTGTGATTTTGGATATACATAGCGTTGATAGTCACATATCAAGACACCATGATGTTTGGGAGAGAAATTCACATATTTTAAGGAAGGGTGTCTACATGATGCCTGGACACACTGCAACATTAACCCATTAATGCTTCAGAGTTAATCATGAAACTGTCGTCTGGATATTTGATATTTTTCACAATAACTTGTAAATTGAGAAAGATTTTACAAAATATTTGGAGGAGAACTGTTGGTAATATTTTCATTAGTATTTCTCCATCAAATATTTACCTAACTATGCGTTTGCCTGCAAGATTTCATCAATATTGTCAGGCTGCATTTGGCCGTAGTGAGCACTAATGGGTTAAGCATGACTGCCTGCCTGCTAGACTGCAAGAAAGTTAGATTCCCGTAGCAATACATGTTAAGGTCAAGAAAAAAAGTTTGTTTCCTGTAACGGTCTGAAAAAAATAGGGTAGGTAGGTTGGTAAAAAAAATATTTCTGCATTATTTTTTTTGGTCAAAAATGTGTGTCTTGTGCATATTTTACGTTAATTGGGAGTTTGGAGGGTGGAAAAAACTTTAGGGTAGGGATTTTTTTAATAAAAACTTGTTGGGATAGAGTTACAGAAAACAAACAACTTTTTTTTTCAGGCCTTATATACATTCAGTTGTTGAACCAATATCGTAATTGTAAAAGACAAAGATATAAATACAAATAAAAGTAAGTACAGAAGTTGCCATAAGAGGTGAATATCATTGAAACAAATAAAGAAAAATATATCATAACAAGGGAAAAGTTATTAACCATTTATCAGCTAAGAGTGCTGATATAGTTATTTTTGAGATTCGGTTTCCTGCATATATTGTATCTCCTGCTGGCGTTATTTCTGGAACGGTGTCCTTATCCCTTCTGATACTGAGGTTACTTTCGTCCAATGCACAAAAAAGCCTAAAATTATGAAAAACATATTAACCCTGTCATGTTGGTATTCATTGGAAAGCCCTCGCTGAGTGCTCTCAGATGAGTACCCATTTGCTAGGGTTTCAGTCATTTTTCATTATTTTTGCATCATTTTGTTTTGGCCAAATTAGCCACCAGCAGCAAAAGGGTTAAATTAAAACATTTACGAGATGCTGAGTAATTCACGAGATTATTTCCTACTTACATCATACTGGTTTACGTTAGTTTAACAGTGTGCGCGTGAGTGAGTGGACGGTTACTGTGCATTGACTTTAACAACAGACCCGTTGGCCCACAAGGCTGCTATCATTATTAATGGTTACTAAGAGATATCCCCTACCACCAGCCTGCACACTCACTACTTCACAATCACAAACACTCAGGACCATCATCTAAAACCAACAAGTAACTGTTTTGCATTGATAGACGTTGTAAGTGTCAAACCTACCTGACCTTAAGTACTACAAAATAAAAATTCATTCAAACCAATCAAGCACCTTTGTTCTATAATGTATTAAATTACACCACTTCAAACCTGCAAGGCGGGCATCTAGTCCGTTGAGTTCTAAGAACTAACAAATCTGAGCTAATATGAAACACACAGTGTCTGTGCAACAGACTACCATGACTATGAGACAAAATACCTTACAATGGTAAGATGTCTATGAAATCAACAAACTGAAGAAAAAGAAACTAGACTGAATAACTCTTGGTACCATATTGCTAGTTACTATTTGTACCAATAGGCGACGTGTTGTACCCCAGGTTGAGATACAAGAGGCAGGAGTTTGACAATGAGCTTCCCACAGTTTAGTTACTAACTGTACCAATAGGTGGCATGTTGTGACCATGTTACAGATACAAGCGGAAAGAGCTTGGTACCCAGACCAATGTACGACATTTGTCTGAAAGAGCTTCCCTCAGTTAAGTTACTAACTGCACCAATAGGTGGCGTGTTTGAGTCACTTGCCTCCCATTGGCTGAAAGCTGACTCTGGTCTTTGCCAAGCCACCTGCTGCCAGCATGCTCTCCTATTAGACCCCTTTTATATGGAATGCACATAATATAACCAGACTTACTGGTAGCATGGGAACCAAGGGTATCTACGAAAGTGAACTTAAAAACCTGAAGCTAACCTTTCCTAGATTTGATTCAATATTGCCTAGAACCATGGAATTTTTTATTTGGCTAAATTGATTCCTGTTTAAGTATTCTCTTTGGCATCGGTTGTAAGGAAGGAATTTCAAATTTGGCCTACTCTCGTGAAACTAGCTATCCCACCTCTCTTCTTCCCTGCACTGGACTCTCCATACACTCCTTTGCTATATCCAGAGATACAGAAAGGAATAAAATTGAGTGACCTTTCCTAGAGAACAGCTATCCCCTCTCCCTCCCCCCACTGACTCTCCACACACTCCTTTGCTATATCCAGAGATACAGAAACAAAAGGAGATGGGTGACCTTTCTGGTAGAACAGCTATCCCCCCTCCCTCCCCACACTGAATCTCCACACATTCCTTTGCTATATCCAGTGATAGAGAAACGAAAAGAGATGAGTGACCTTTCTGGTAGAACAGCTATCTCCCTCCCTCAATTCCTGTGCTGTACTCTCCACATACTTTGTATTCAGAGAGATAGAGAAAGGAAAAGAAATGAGTGACCTTTCTGGTAGGACAGCTATCCCCTCTCCCTCCCCACACTGACTCTCCACACACTCCTTTGCTATATCCAGAGATAGAGAAATGAAAAGAGATGAGTGACCTTTCTGGTAGAACAGCTATCTCCCTCCCTCAATTCCTGTGCTGAACGCTCCACATACTTTGTATTCAGAGAGATAGAGAAAGGAAAAGAAATGAGTGACCATTCCTAAAGAACAGATATCCTCTCTCCCTCCCCACACTGACTCACCACACATTCCTGTTATATCCAGAGATAGAGAAACGAAAAGAGATGAGTGACCTTTCTGGTAGAACAGCTATCTCCCTCCCTCAATTCCTGTGCTGAACTCTCCACATACTTTGTATTCAGAGAGATAGAGAAAGGAAAAGAAATGAGAGACCTTTCCTAGAGAACAGCTATCCCCCCTCCCTCCCCACACTGACTCACCACACACTCCTTTGTTATATCCAGAGATAGAGAAACGAAAAGAGATGAGAGACCTTTCCTAGAGAACAGAGGAATGCTTCCGTGTACATAACATCCATACAAGTTTCCAAAACTACTCTGATCTTGGCCTATCTCTCACCCAAAGCTCTCACCAGACTCTCAATGTACTTCCCAACCTTTAATCTCAGAAATGGACATAAGAGACCATTGTTAGAGAAATCACTGCCAGGTCTTGCTCAGATCTCGGTCAAATATGGTGAGCAGCTTATTTCTGACGTAGCTTAACGATTGCTCATCTCTTTGTTCTGTATCTCTGGTTATATCATTGTTTCGTCCTGCTTGTTTTTCTGCAGTTTCTCCTTCTCGGACGGCTCCTCCTCTGGGTCGTCTTTGGCCGCTCCGTTGGCCGCCGGGGGGAGAGCGGCGAGCTTCTGAGACTCTGCGTCGCCCCCTCCGACCTCCTCGGGCGTATCCTCCGTCGCCCAGGGCTGCAGGTCGCCCGAGCCCAACAGACAGTAGAACACCGTACCGAACACGTACACCGCTGAACAGATATAGAACACTATCTGCCACTGTTCACGAGTTGCCTGAAATAAGTCATAAGAGAGAAATTAGTACTTCTGATCAATAAGACAGTAGAACACCGTACCGAACACGTACACCGCAGAACAGATATAGAACACAATCTGCCACTGTTCATGTGTTGCCTGAAATAAGTCATAAGAGAGAAATTAGTACTTCTGATCAATAAGACAGTAGAACACCATACCGAACACGTACACCGCAGAACAGATATAGAACACAATCTGCCACTGTTCACGAGTTGCCTGAAATAAATCACACAAGAGAAATTAGTAGAACACCGTACCGAACACATACATGGTCTTAGCCAGCAGGGCGTCTGGGTGTCTTTTTGGACACCCAAACCCTTAAAAAGCAACCCTCAGGACACCCAAAATATTTGGTGAGGAATTTCTTAAAATGTCAATCTCAAGCATATAATCATTTTTTTTCATCTCCATATTATTCCTATGACATTGTATAAGGATATCATGCCTTATTTTGATAAATTCATACATGTTTATGGTTGAAATCTGAGTGTATTGTGGTACCCCTCAAAAATTTGGAGGCCCAAAAGTTGTTCAATTGCCAATTTTAGGCACCCAGTTTCTAATTCCTGGCTAAGACCCTGCATACACCGCAGAATAGATAAAGAACTCTATCTGCCACTGTTCACGAGTTGCCTGGAATAAGACAAACAAGAGAAATTAGTAGAACACCGTACCGAACACGTACACCGCAGAACAGATATAGAACACAATCTGCCACTGTTCACGAGTTGCCTGGAATAAGACAAACGAGAGAAATTAGTAGAACACCGTACCGAACACGTACACCGCAGAACAGATATAGAACACAATCTGCCACTGTTCACGAGTTGCCTGGAATAAAAAATAAACAATAAAAAATAAAACATGCGAGAAATTAGTACTTCTGATCAATAAGATGAACTTTTTCATATATTCTTGGCTATATCAATAACAATACTGGCAATTTCTCAGATGGTTTCGGTACCATAATTCCTATTCAGTCTTCGGTTTCAGTATGGTACTGCTACATGGTCCAGACCCCTTCTTTTGAAAGATTCCCAACATTAAATCTTATTATTTTTGAATCATGCAGAGTTTATTTCTTAAAGTAATCCTAAAATAATAAATTTCGATTATCGTCACTTTTCCTGCCATATTGCGGCTAAATCGTAACTAGCCAGTTGTAGCTAAAATAATGCTATATGACTCACATCTTTGGTGATGAAGCCAATGAGCAAGGGAACCAGGAAGCCGGTGATGGAACCGATGCAGTTGCTGATGCCGAAGATGATTCCGGCGAACTTTGGCGCGATGTCAACGGGGTTGACGAGGAAGCCAGCGTACTGGAAGCCGCTAAAACCGATACCCAGGGTGAGGAGCACGATCGCGATGTAGGGCTGAGTGCAGTCTATGAAACCCAGGCCCAGGATCAACAACGCAGGGATCATCTTGCCTGGAAGCATAAATAAAATGCAAACGTCAAACTCAACCTCAAAAAAAAAATCCACCTTGGATGACCTTGCTTGATTTCGTCCATTCAATTTTCTAAAATTCCGTTATGTTGCACGCTGCATGTTTCAATTGACTTCAATATTTCAGTACCCAGCATCTACGGTTTTGTTACTTACTGATTAATATCATATATAGTTATATCTGTAAGACTGTCTTACCTGAGAACTCCATGAGTTTCCTGGTATTTGTGGTAGATAGGAGATCGCGGGTCTGGAGAGCGTCAGCGATAATCCCTGATACTGATATACAGAACCAGAAAGCTATGTAAGGTATTAATTACCTGAGAACTCCATGAGTTTCCTGGTATTGGTGGTAGATGAGAGTTTGCAGGTCCGGAGAGCATCAGCGATAATCCCTGATACCGATATACAGAACCAGAAAGCTACGTAAGGTCTTACCTGAGAACTCCATGAGTTTCCGGGTATTGGTGGTAGATGAGAGTTTGCAGGTCCGGAGAGCATCAGCGATAATCCCTGATACCGATATACAGAACCAGAAAGCTACGTAAGGTCTTACCTGAGAACTCCATGAGTTTCCTGGTATTGGTGGTAGATAAGAGATCGCGTGTCCGGAGAGCGTCAGCGATGATTCCGGATACCGATATACAGAACCAGAAAGCTATGTAAGGTCTTACCTGAGAACTCCATGAGTTTCCGGGTATTGGTGGTAGATAAGAGATCGCGGGTACGAAGAGCGTCAGCGATAATCCCTGATACCGATATACAGAACCAGAAAGCTACGTAAGGTCTTACCTGAGAACTCCATGAGTTTCCTGGTATTGGTGGTAGATAAGAGATCACGGGTACGAAGAGCATCAGCGATGATTCCGGATACCGATATACAGAACCAGAAAGCTATGTAAGGTCTTACCTGAGAACTCCATGAGTTTCCTGGTATTGGTGGTAGATAAGAGATCGCGGGTCCGGAGAGCGTCAGCGATGATCCCCGATACCGATATACAGAACCAGAAAGCTATGTAAGGTCTTACCTGAGAACTCCATGAGTTTCCTGGTATTGGTGGTAGATAAGAGATCGCGGGTCCGGAGAGCGTCAGCGATAATCCCTGATACCGATATACAGAACCAGAAAGCTATGTAAGGTCTTAATTACCTGAGAACTCCATGAGTTTCCTGGTATTGGTGGTAGATAAGAGATCACGGGTACGAAGAGCATCAGCGATAATCCCTGATACTGATATACAGAACCAGAAAGCTATGTAAGGTCTTAATTACCTGAGAACTCCATGAGTTTCCTGGTATTGGTGGTAGATAAGAGATCGCGTGTCCGAAGAGCGTCAGCGATAATCCCTGATACCGATATACAGAACCAGAAAGCTATGTAAGGTCTTAATTACCTGAGAACTCCATGAGTTTCCTGGTATTGGTGGTAGATAAGAGATCGCGGGTACGGAGAGCGTCAGCGATAATCCCCGATACCGATATACAGAACCAGATAGCTATGTTAGGTTTTAATTACCTGAGAACTCCATGAGTTTCCTGGTATTGGTGGTAGATAAGAGATCGCGTGTACGGAGAGCATCAGCGATAATCCCCGATACCGATATACAGAACCAGAAAGCTATGTAAGGTATTGCAGAGAAAGCGCCATTCTGTGGAAAATAAAAGGTAATAGAAATGTATTTTATTATTTTTCAAACTCTATTCCATACAGGCCTCAACGCTAACTCAAAATGTAACTGGCCATGTAGGACCAGTAAAACCTAGCATTTACTGGTCCTGCAAACTTTTTACTGGTCCTACACATAAAATTACAAGAAAAAACATTGCATAAAATTCAACGAAAACATTTATCTTTATTTATTTTATCTTCATTTATTTCAAAAATTGTTAACAATAATGTCCCCAAATGTTTACTGGTCCTGTAGGCCCTGAGGTCAGCGGTTCACTGTAAGCGGCGTGCCATGCCATACAATAAAAGATGTAAACATCTTAAAATAATGTTCTAATTTCAATTCTTTTCTGTTGAAGAAAAACCAACCAACTATCTTATTGTTTCTTAATTTTCATCATTATAAAATGATTTGCAAAAGCAGCAAGAATGGAAGGCCATCTTGTTCTAACAAATGCTACTAACTTTCTGAAAAATTATAACAAGACACAGTTCTTGTTTCCTTACATGACACATGTAATTGAAAAAAATGTTCATTGACTTTCTTGTCCAGCCGGACCATAGGGATATGTGGTAAAATTATCATCTCATATCAAACAATGTTTGTCTACATGCAAGTAGACCATGTAATATGTATAAGTTCATATGGAGAACATAAAGAGAACAGATATTGAATGATAGGATTTTAGTGACCAGCAGTTATCTATAGCCAAATATACTGTAAAGATTATTGATCTTTGAAAATGTTATTCAATTTCAGAATTGTCATTTCATCTTATATTGGATATCATAGGCCTAGGAAAGTTGATAATACACATGTTATTCATGATAATTCTAGTAGTAAGCCCCCTGAGGAAAGAAAAATCACAGGAAAAGCCAAAATGTGGGCGACTTATTCCAATGAAAACAGGTGGTAAGACTACCAAGACTGGGGTTTTAGTATGACAAGTCAAACATTAGCTACCCAAAACATTTTTATTCCTAAGAAAAATACCAGTAACTTGATGAAACGAGGAATAGTGAAAGTATAGTCAAACCTGTATTAAGAGACCACCCAAGGGAAGACCAAAATATGGTCTCTTAAGACAGGTGACCTCTTAATAGAGGGTCATTTAAACTAGAATGTTAGACCAGGAAAAATGAAAATGTGGTCTTTCAATAGAGGTGGTCGCTCGGGCAGGTTTGACTGTATTTAAATTTATTTCAATATATCAGTTCCCAGCGTCCAAGGTTTTGTTACTTACTGATTTGATGTCAAACTTGAGGACCTCAGACATATAGGTAGGAATATTGGTGAGGAAAACGTAGGAACCCCAGTCAGCGGTCACGTTGGCAACAATAATGCCCCACACAGGGCCTGACGACAGAATCTTCAGCCACGGCACCTTAGTCTGGGAAGAAAAAGGAAATAATGGATTTAGAATACCTCAAGTAAGACAGAAAAGGGGAGGGAGGAGGAAGGATACCAGCATGTCTGTAGCCATGGCACTCTTCAAGAAACAGGAACAAATACAAAATTATGCAGTCTGACCAACAGTGGCCGCCATTATCGTTGCTATGGTAAAGCGACATCTAGCATAAGAGTGGTTTGCGTAAAGACAGTTGCCATGGCAAGACTGGAGTATTGGGCTCTTAAGAATGAACGTTGTAAAAAGCAATTGTTAGGATCCTAATACAGGATTAATATTGGGATCTTAACAATGAATGTTGTGAAAAGCATTGTTAGGATCTCAATACAGAATTAATATTGGGCTCCTAACAATGAATGTTGTGAAAAGCATTGTTAGGATCTCAACACAGTCCAGTACTACAAACAAATTGACCAATGAGCAGAAGGATTCAGAGGGGAGCTGATGATAATACCCCATAAACTACTTGAGGGTATTTTTAACCCTATAAAACACTGGTGATCCAATGTAACAATGGGACATGCATTGCAGCAGGCTCTCTGGAAAAAATGGTAAACAGTATAAGATAAGCCTTTCTTTCTAATAACTCTATGCATTCCATGCCTAAATACTTAAGATATTCAAGAAAAGATACATCATTTTGTACGTCAATGTGTGCTGAAATAAAAGGTATTGATCAAGGCAAAAACATTTATTTCTACAGGTAATTTATACTAATCCAATAAACTACCAAGTAAGCTGACAGGTGTACATTCCATATTTAGCGCATTTGTGAAGGCAAAAGGCAGGTGTCGGGACCTGGTGATATAAGCAGTAATAGTAAGAAGTATGTTCCCATTCGTGTCCAGAAGCTATACTACGTCCCACTCAAGGCTTCCTGTTCTGATAACAGAGTAATAATAGAACCCTGAACTTGATGGTTCTTGAGGTAGTGGTTCATATCCTATGGTTAAGGTACAAAATATTGCAATCCCTAATATTCTATTTCTTTTATCATGCAGCTATCTAGCCATATAGCTATCATACCTTAATAACATGTTTCTAAAACCAATGTACACTGGAGGGGGGGAGTGAGAGATGGACTAATATATATATATATATATATATATATATATATATATATATATATATATATATATATATATATATATATATATATATATATGAGAGAGAGAGAGAGATGATGGATGGATGGAGGGAGGGAGGGAAGGAGAGAGAGAGAGAGAGAGAGAGAGAGAGAGAGAGAGAGAGAGAGAGAGGAGAGAGAGAGAGAGAGAGAGAGAGAGAGAGAGAGAGAGAGAGAGAGAGAGAGAGAGAGAGAGAGAGAGAGAGAGAGAGAGAGAGAGAGAGTGAGAGAGACAGAGAGAGACAGAGAGAGAGAGGGAGAGAGAGACAGAGAGAGAGACAGAGAGAGAGAGACAGACAGAGAAAGAGACAGACAGAGAGAGAGAGTCACAGACTGGGGGGGGGGGGGGTCATTCTAACAAGCAGACTTTACCTATCATGCAAGTGCAAATTTGTAGTTTTTTCCTTGAACTTTTCTGTTAAAGGGGTACTCACGCTCCTACTTTCTAGGGTGTAACATCATACCACAGACATAAGTAAGTTATAAAACATTCTGAGATTCCAAGTTACTGAATCTTCTACATAAGGGGGAAAATGAAACTCATTAGCAGCTTATTTATGTTGGAATAAATTGAATTATTTTCAAATTTCAAGTACACTCGAGTAATATTAAACCATTAATCCTGAAATTAACTGTGCCCCCTTTTTCAATTTGAGTGCGAAAAGTGAACTTTATGTAAATAAGAAGATATGAAAGCAAACAAGCATCTTGAGAGATCAAAAGAGAATGGTCAGACCACAGACATATCTAATATGATAAGAATGGGTCCACTCATATATTCCTAAAGGCATGTTTTTCTTGAATTGTTTCCTGTTTTTTTATTATTGAATACCTATATTTTTTAGACCACCTGTCGAAGGCATCATGGTTGGGTGTATAGACTAATTCCTTCACCTCTTCTACAAGGACATAAAACCTGTAGTCAAAATTGTCTTATACATGTCTTCTCATATAGCAAGTGATAAAGAATGATATTTGATACAAATTTGGCAAATGCATACTGTCCACATTGTTTAATACCTTCAGTCACTGCCTGGATGGTAAATTTGTTAAGGTATCTAATACTTCTAATACTTGAAGTTTTTTGGATGTAGTTGAGGGTTTGGTATATAAGACACAGTTAACACAAAGTTTGAATAAGGAAATAACCATTTTGTGATGTGTGGAGAGTGGGAGAAAACCATGCTTGCCATCTTTTACCCAACCAAACAGAATGAACATAATTTCTCAGATTACAAGTCACTCTTTTTCTCCTATGACTGTTTTAATAGAAATAGCGCTACATAAGTGACAATCTTATTTTGTTTTATTATAATGGGGAGCTGCTTTAGGTTGAGCTGAACTCTGTGAATAAAATCAACACCTGCTAACAGTTAGACTAAATATTCAGGATATGATGTCACTTAAAGTTGGAATTGTTCCATTTATATGAAATATTTTAGAATTTAGTGAGATTTCTGTTGAAAATTACTGAAGAATTGCATAAAAGATGGCTTCAGGTTTCGCTGAAAATGTACTGTACCGGTTTTCTTTTCCCCTAGAATAAACAAAATGTCAATGTATACAAACTATAACTTGAGTATATGATAAGTTTCATAAATGAAAAGATGGAAGTTTAACCCTAAACATACCACCAGAAGGGGACAGTGTCACCACATCTCACTTATCTTTATGATAAATAAGGGAGAGTGAAGTACTCAAGAGTTTTAAATTACATTTGATTAAGAATGTCTAATAGTAAGATTGCTGGGGGGTTAGGGTTAGGGTTTGCAGATTGTGGGAAATGGTCTAACATTCTTACTGGTTATTCTAAGACTTGACACCAGTGGTCTGATTTCACAGTCTGACTGTGGATTATGGGAAGTGGTCTAATATTCTCACTGGTTGTTCTAGGACTTGACACCAGTGGTCTGATTTCACAGTCTGACTGTAGATTATGGGAAGTGGTCTAATATTCTCACGGGTTGTTCTAAGACTTGACACCAGTGGTCTGACTTCACAGTCTGACTGTAGATTGTGGGAAGTGGTCTAATATTCTCACTGGTTGTTCTATGACTTGTCACCAGTGGTCTGACTTCACAGTCTGACTGTATATTAATTGTGGGAAGTGGTCTAATATTCTCACTGGTTGTTCTAGGACTTGACACCAGTGGTCTGATTTCACAGTCTGACTGTGGATTATGGGAAGTGGTCTAATATTCTCACTGGTTGTTCTAGGACTTGACACCAGTGGTCTGATTTCACAGTCTGACTGTAGATTATGGGAAGTGGTCTAATATTCTCACGGGTTGTTCTAAGACTTGACACCAGTGGTCTGACTTCACAGTCTGACTGTAGATTGTGGGAAGTGGTCTAATATTCTCACTGGTTGTTCTATGACTTGTCCCAGTGGTCTGATTTAACAGTCTGACTGTGGATTATGGGAAGTGGTCTAATATTCTCACTGGTTGTTCTAGGACTTGACACCAGTGGTCTGATTTCACAGTCTGACTGTAGATTGTGGGAAGTGGTCTAATATTCTCACTGGTTGTTCTAGGACTTGTCACAAGTGGTCTGACTTCACAGTCTGACTGTAGATTGTGGGAAGTGGTCTAATATTCTCACTGGTTGTTCTATGACTTGTCACCAGTGGTCTGACTTCACAGTCTGACTGTATATTAATTGTGGGAAGTGGTCTAATATTCTCACTGGTTGTTCTAGGACTTGTCACAAGTGGTCTGATTTCACAGTCTGACTGTAGATTATGGGAAGTGGTCTAATATTCTCACTGGTTGTTCTAAGACTTAACACCAGTGGTCTGATTTCACAGGTCTGACTCTGGATTATGGGAAGTGGTCTAATATTCTCACTGGTTGTTCTAGGACTTGTCACCAGTGGTCTGATTTCACAGTCTGACTGTAGATTATGGGAAGTGGTCTAATATTCTCACTGGTTGTTCTAGGACTTGTCACAAGTGGTCTGACTTCACAGTCTGACTGTAGATTGTGGGAAGTGGTCTAATATTCTCACTGGTTGTTCTATGACTTGTCACCAGTGGTCTGACTTCACAGTCTGACTGTATATTAATTGTGGGAAGTGGTCTAATATTCTCACTGGTTGTTCTAGGACTTGTCACAAGTGGTCTGATTTCACAGTCTGACTGTAGATTATGGGAAGTGGTCTAATATTCTCACTGGTTGTTCTAAGACTTAACACCAGTGGTCTGATTTCACAGGTCTGACTCTGGATTATGGGAAGTGGTCTAATATTCTCACTGGTTGTTCTAGGACTTGTCACCAGTGGTCTGATTTCACAGTCTGACTGTAGATTATGGGAAGTGGTCTAATATTCTCACTGGTTGTTCTAGGACTTGTCACCAGTGGTCTGATTTCACAGTCTGACTCTGGATTATGGGAAGTGGTCTAATATTCTCACTGGTTGTTCTAGGACTTGACACCAGTGGTCTGATTTCACAGTCTGACTGTAGATTGTGGGAAGTGGTCTAATATTCTCACTGGTTGTTCTAGGACTTGTCACCAGTCATCTGATTTCACAGTCTGACTGTAGATTGTGGGAAGTGGTCTATTCTCATCGGTTATTCTAGGACTTGTCCCAGTGGTCTGATTTCACAGTCTGACTGTGGATTATTGGAAATGGTCTAATATCTCACTGGTTGTTCTAGGACTTGTCCCAGTGGTCTGATCTCACAGTCTGACTGTGGATTATGGGAAATGGTCTAATATTCTCACTGTTTGTTCTAGGACTCTGTCCCAGTGGTTCTGATTTCACAGTCTGACTGTAGATTATGGGAAAATGGTCAAATATTCTCACTGGTTATTCTAGGACTCGTCCCAGTGTCTGATTTCACAGTCCTGACTGTGGATTATGGGAAATTGGTCTAATATTCTCACTGGTTGTTCTAGGACTTGTCCCAGTGGTCTGATTTCACAGTCTGACTGTAGATTATGGGAAATGGTCTAATATTCTCACTGGTTATTCTAGGACTTGTCCCAGTGGTCTGATTTCACAGTCTGACTGTGGATTATGGGAAATGGTCTAATATTCTCACTGGTTGTTCTAGGACTTGACCCAGTTGTCTGGGGCTTGCCATGATGGCTGTGGTGTGGTCTAAGGCGTCGTTACTGACTGCTAGCTGTCTCTCACAACTGTCCGGGTTCTAATCCTAATTGGGGTAAGTGTGAAGTTGCCAGTGACTTGGGGTTAGACAGTGGTTTTTTACCCGGTATTCAAGTTTCAACCACCAGTTACAACTGGTTAGTCAGGACTTTGGGACTGTCGCGATGAAAAATCGAAATTGCCCCAGTGGTCAGATTTCACAGTCTGACTGTAGATTGTGGGAGTTGTTGTATGACTTACGTCTTTCTCTCCGGTCTCGTCCACCTGGCCCTTGAGGCTCTCCCACGATGTAGTCTCTCTCCACCGCCGAGATCCTCTTGTGCTGTAGAGGCGTATCACTGACCAGTAGCATCCAAGCCACGCACCACAGCACACCCAGACCACCTGAAACACAAACAAGTACTGATCACTAGGTTCTTAGACAGGATTTTGAAACTGGGTGTCCAACATTGCCAATTTCAAAATTTTGGGGCGTGGCTAAGTTGGACCCAATATCAGGTTACCCTGCCATTCTGAGAAAAAGATAAATATTGCATACCGTAATTTCGCGTGTATAAGACGCACTTTTTTACACTAAATTTTACACTCAAATAGGGGGTGCGTCTTATACACAAAGCTAGAAATCTAGGGTGTTTTACATCGAGTTACCAGGCCCACTCAGAGATCGCCAATCACAATTAAAATGCGCCCAAGACAATGCCCATCGATGTTTGCCTCGTCATTGATGAATTGTAATTACAGAACCCACCCTCCGCTAGAATTTACTGATTACAATCCATGTGACATGCCTAGGACAATGGGTAGTGAGTACCGATACAGGGTGATACCGCATTGATGTCACGGTGATGTCACATTTCACTCATCTCAATATGCGTTTTTACTGGGTTTCTAGCGTTATTCATGAGGAGTTGATTTCTTACAATAATTCCGAAAAGGGGGTGCGCACTATAGACAAAGCTAAGGTCTATACATCATTTTAAGGGCCTGGACAAGGGGTGCGTGCGTCTTATATACGGGTGCGTCTTATACACGCGAAAATTACGGTATACTGTGCTTAGTGAATCTCGTACCATCTTCTTTCTCCGATCTTTGTCCCCCACACCCTCAGAATAAGGTAGTTCCCTGCTGGGCAAGTTCATAGCATGGTTAAGGTGGGTCCAGCACTTTTCTTACTGTCGGATAGCCAAAATTGGTTTTTGGCATTTCTAATCTCAGGTTAAAGTTTCTCATAAGTTGGCTCAACTCAAATTATGCAATACCCTTGCTAAGTGCCATTTTGGAAGAAAAAAAACATTAAGTCATCCAAATCCAGTGTAGGCACATGGTAAGTGCCACTTTCCACGTGGTTTATTTACTAACATCTTAGCATGGGTTTCAGCTAATTACCCTCTCAGCTTTGAGAGTCTGAATACTAGCATATGAGAGAGCTACCCCCCCACCCTTATACCCGTGAACTCTCAATTAGCATATTTACTGAATAGTACTTAGACTGCCCTTCTCACATTTGGACTCTACACACTGAATTGTTCCTCCTAGGTGCAAATCTTACTTTGTGTGATGTTGTTCATTAGGTTCATAGGTTCAGTGCAATAAGGCAGTGGGCTATGCTTAAAGCACTGCACAGACAATGACATTTCTAAAAAACTCCAGAGAACACTTCAAACAGCATTGCACATAAATGACATTTATTAATCGTTGCATTTAATCCATCTCAAAAATATTAGTTGCCCGCAAAAAAAGATAAAAATCGTAATTTAATAAATTGAGGAGTGCTAGAAAACTAGCACAAAATCTAGTATTAATCTAGTACTAATAGCTAAAGACTGGTAAAATCACACAAAAACCTCAGAGAGAGAGATGCAAGAGGATCCAAGATAGAAGAGGGTGAATGATTAGCACCACTTATTACCATCAAATATATTTTGACGGTGATACAAATTTAATGTATGTATGTATTTATCTATCTATATACACACACATATGTGTGTGTGTGACATTTCATCATGTCTATCCTTACCAAATATATAGAAAATAGCAAGGCCATCCTCCATCAAATCCATACTGACACAGAAGCCCAGACAAAGGCAGTGCTACAACGTTGCCAATCTGTGTGCCTAAAATAGAGGAAAAACAGCAATGCTTACGTAAGGAGAATATCAGTTTGGGTTGAGCAGGTGTATGGAGTACCGTATTCGTCCGATTAAGGGCACGGTGGGTGCGGGTAGAGTTTGAGAATTTTTTCTGAAGTAGGGGTGCTGGTGATCTTCCGTTTAACTGCACCCCTCAATGATTGCCGGTCGGAGCGTATTAGCCGTTATTGCTCCTTTGCGCTCTCGCTGTTCAGGTTTGCTTAGATGATCGCAGCATTTGAAAAGATCGTTAATTGGTCAATAGTACGATCATGCGGCGAATATGAACAGTGAGAGCGCAAAGGAACTGCTGAAATGGCGGAATTCAGGTGCTGGTTTGCAGACAGCGCAAGGAGGAAAGGTATATTATTTTGCTTTTCTCACTTCTCTCTGGGGGGGGGGGGTTTACGAGTTTTTCATGGCAATTGCGCTAGCCATTCCCCCTCTAACCGTGAAAAATAGGGGGGGGTGGGGGGGGGGGTGCGCCTATTCCGTGACTGTGCGCTTAATTCGGGGCGAATACGGTAATAAGCACCTGTGTCTCCCTGCTACCCAGGCCATAAAAACACGAAATTAGGTGCTGATGGACCGGGTAAATTTACATGTAATCTGAATGGCATGGCAAAATTAAATATTCTTGGAATATTTTACAAAAAGAACCTTTCCTGAAAAGGTCAAATTTTTACCAATCAACATTCATTCACACAAATGTAGAAATAACAATTCCTCAGTGCTTGCCTTTGAATACTACTGCAAATTCTCGGTAATTTTGGACACTTTTTGATAATTGCAATTTCTTTGGGTTGAAGGTGGCCCATATTTTATGAAAATACTGACAAAAGCAGAGTAGTAGTGGTCCATACTTTGTGAAATAGCTACAAGCGTTAGATCAAGGGGTGGTCCATATTTCACGTTAATTATTTTGCAAAATAATAATAGTGGCCCATATTTCTAGGCTGGTCGAAATTTCAGAGTATTTACAGTAGGCAGAATCCCACCACTCAGGGTCTTAGCCAGCAGGGTGTCTTTTTGGCAACCTGATTCACAAAAATACTTGTTTTGGGGGGAAAAGACAGCCTGTCGTTTGGGTGAGAATTGGTGGGCAGCACTGGTTGTATGTGAAGAGAGTACTCACCACAGTATGTGAAGCCGGCCAGCTTGGATCTCTCCCAGAGGAGGCGCCCACTTCCCCCACAAGTTATGCATAGCAGGGAAAACCACAACCCTGAAAAGATAGCAATGTCATAAACTTAGTTCAGTATCTTCAGGTACATTAACAATATAAGCATCACTATTAACATTGTTATTTTGTCATCATTTACATTAATCATTATTATAATTTTTATCATTATTATAATTATGGTTATTATCATTATTATTATAATCAATATTATCTTTATTTTCTATCATTATGACTATCATTATTATTATCATTATCATTATTATCATAATTATCATTATTATTATCATTATTATCATTATTATGATCATCATCATTATAATTATTATTATCATTATCATAATCATATTATCATTACCATCATCATCATTACTGTTAATTTTTTTTTTTTTCATTATTATTATTAATATTAATTTATTATTACTACTATAAGTATCATTCTTATTATAATTTTTATTGTTATTATCAATATCATTATTATCATCATCATCATTATGATCTTCAAAAAGATAGGGGATCTAATAACACACATTTCAGTGCGAAACAATCGAACACGTTCAAATTCTCTCAGTATCTTAACATAAATGCAGAAAGCTTAGAGGAAACTCAGACCTATATATATCCTTGTTGCAAATGGTTATTTTTAAAACTAAATTAATCAACTGACAAGTCATAGTTGAAATGTGGCACCAATCTATTACATACAAGATGTATGTTAACTTTGGCGGCACACTTCTTGTAGGATCTCTGCACATGAGGAGAGTAGGGGGCCTCATAAAAAACAATTCATGACACTCTGACATTTACAACCAAGCTTTTCAGCAAGAAATTTCTGTTAAGTAATCTAAAGTGACATAAGCAGTTTTGAGATTGCCCTGCTTCTAGTGAAACCTGGGGAGTAGTATCCCAACAGGGCCACCTGATGTTACATAAGCAGTTTTGAGATTGCCAGGCTTCTAGTAAAACTCGGAGGATCGAAGTAGCCCAATTGTCGTAGTAGTGCTTATTGTGAGTTACTAATTCCGATAAAAACATGTTGTGAGACTACTAAATCTCTGAACTAGTTTGTTCTACATTGGCTTCTTGAATCTTTTGGAACTGTTAAGCCTTTTTTGACGTAGAGTTGGGCCCCGATTAATATAAATAGTCAATTAATCAATCGTTTTTTCCATGATTTCTGATTAATTGATCATTAAAAACAAAAGACTGACCATTTTCAATTATGTTCTCTGCTCACAATGGTCAAAGTTTCGAAAGGGGGCCTTATTTACTATGAAAAGTATGCATCAAATTAAAAGAGTATTGTTATAAACTAAGAATTCCTGACAATTTTTTTATTCAAAATGTTAGGGCGTAATCAGCCATTATCAGACATTGGCAACTGAGCATATTGACACTGATAAATGATCGATTTGCACGACTAATTGAGCTGAAAGTTAACAACCATTTCCAGCACTACCGTAGACCCCATTAAAACATTGTCTGACACAAATGGAGTTTTTTTCTGTAATAAAGCAATGTTTTTTAGCAATATGTGATAAGAAGTAGTTGTGTGTATATATATATATTATATATATCTACTGTAGAATAGGTATATATCGCGCTACAAATATGTCGCGAAAAGCTGATTTTTTCGGTTTTTCGCGGTGTACTTTATTTCGCGAGCGAGCAAGTTCTACAGCGCCAACCTATTGAATCAAACAATAATAAAAAAATGTAGAAATTTGCCGGCCATCTCGCGGCCATAGCTTGGCACAAGTTTCCTCAAAATATGGACAGGTATATATGCGAATTATAATATGATACCTTGGTGACTTATTCATAAGTTACCAATGTATTCATATTATAATGATTTTGTGAAGCAATTGCATGTGTTTTGTCTTCGTTTCAGGCCTCGGGATCGGCTACGAGTGAGAATCACGTTATGCCGGTATGTTACCGTTTACCTCACCAACTGCAAATTGAACTTGCAAACCCGTAAATTTGCGAACATTCAATTTGCAACAGGAACAATATCACTATCGTATCATCATGTATATTATTCTAAAATCATCAACATACACATATGTGTATATTGGTAATTGATCAATTGTTTCTATCGGGGCAAACAGCCGTATCGTATTGTAACAATCACGGCGGCCATCTTGCTTCTCGTAAGAAATCTATACTCGGCATAAGTATTCCTAATATTCGACAGGTAAGTATGCGAATTATGATATGATACAGTGATAACTTATTCATGAGTTACCAATGTATAATACTATAATGGTTTTGTGAAGTTATTGAACGTATTTTTCAGTCTCGACCATCTAGACTGAAATTCGCCGACCGACGCGCCCATCACCTCCAGTGGTGGATAGCGTAACTAAGCACCCAATAGATCGCGTGCGATAAGATCGCGAGTGCGATACCAGATCGCGTATTCGCGAAATATACGCACTCGGAACTTTGCCTGTTTCTACAGTATATATATATATATATATATATATATATATATTATATATATATATATATATATATATATAGGGTAACCCTACCCTAACAAGTTTTTATTTTAAAAAAAAAAATCCCTACCCCTAAGTATTTTCTGCCCTCCCAACTCCCAATCAACGTAAAACATGCCTAAAACACACATTTTTGACCAAAAAATTTATCCAAAAAAAGAATTTTTTACCAACCTATCTACCCTATTTTTTTTCGGACCGTTACAGGGATACAAACAATTTTTTTTTCTAGGCCATAGGTATATATATATATATATATATATATAGTATATATAATATATATATATATATATATATATATATATATATATATATATATATATTAGGGCTGGTATCGAGACGAACCGAACAACTGTGATTCGAATTATGTAACATTGCTCGAATCGGCAAGGGCATGTTAATTACAACTCGATCCTAAGATGAGTACTTCTAAATGTGCTTAACACTCCCATAAACACTCAAGGGAATATAAAACTCCCATTAAAGACTGGTAGCTACTGACATGCCGACATGCTGGTAAACAGGAACCTATTGTTTTCCCACGCTCTGCAGAGGCATCACTCTCCGGGACCGGGGAGAACCGGCAGATAATCGGCTCACCCGGCAACCAATTAGTGGTTGCCATGTGCTTCAGAGGGCACATTCGTTTTCATGCTGCCGGCATTCATTTACTTATCATTGCATATTCACTATTATTTACATAGAACTTTCCCCAAAAATGTGAAAATGCCCATGCCTTGAAAAAGGATTTACATCCATGTAGACTTAAATGTATCAGATATAACATTTTCCTATACATTAACCTAACCATGTAGTTTACTGTATTAACTTCATGAAATAAAGTTCATTGTTATTACCATTATCATTATTATTATTATTATTATTATTATTGTTATTATTATTATTATTAAATTATTATTATTATTATTGTTGTTATCATAATTATTTGAATAATTTGATACCCATATGCCCTGTAACAACCCCGACAAAAGAATTTTAAATGTATATGAATATATATAATATGAATGATAACATAACTTAATTAGGATTTAATTGAAAATTAAAGTGGCACCTTCTCTATTGTCATTCAAATGAGAATGCCTGAGGAAAAATACATATCTGTAGTATGAGACCCACAATTAAACTGAAATTATTCTAGTGGATGTAAATAAGTGCATGTGATGATGTATAGATGTAAATTACATCCCAGCACCAACTTCAAAAACGACGCTTAGGCTCGGAATTAGGATCGGTATCATAATAATAGTGATGCCAATCTCGAGCCTAAAAATACCAAGTCAATACCAGTCCTATTATATATATATATTTTAAATTCTTACTTACCGAGCCTAGCCCGGCGATGACGCGGAGTACGATGAGGAATATGTAGCTGGTCCTGGCTGCGACGGGGGTGAGCAGTGTGGAGAGTGCCACCAGTAGCATGGCTCCAGCCAAAACACGCGGCTTCCCCGCCGATCCTGTCCGCCACCCAGCCACCCGGGGACCCTGCGACACCGTGTAGCCCCAGAAAAACGAGCCCAGGATGAGACCTTGGAATACCCCTTCGACCATTCAAATTGGCCTTCCTGAAATATAAGTATTAAATCATATATATATAAATATATATTATATAAAAAATGTGTATATATATATATGTATATATATATATATATATATATATATATATATATATATATATATATATATATATATATATATATACAGTCAAACTTACCCTCAAACGACCACTTCTCTTAAACGACCACCTGCCTTGAACGACCCGTTTCAAATCCCCCCCAAGGCTATTCCCTGTATATTTTACCTTGATTAAGCGACCACTTGCTTGACCGCGACCAACGACCATGAAATCTTATCCCTAAGAGTAAATTTTTCCTTTATTCAACGGCCACTTGATCGCTTAAACGCCTTGTATATTGGAAAAATAATGAAATAATCGGTAAAAATTTGAAAGTATATCATTTCGGAGGGTCCTCAATTAATGATATAGTTCAACTTTATTTTTCCTGAATTATTTATTCTTAAAATATTAATGAAGAAATTTCAACAAACGCAGCTAAACATAGCAACCTCAATAATTCCAGGTCATTGTTGG